>JAHVAK010000363.1:3982500-5182500 GCA_019845155.1 Luehdorfia chinensis | reverse complement strand
TCGGATGTATGGATTTTAGTAGTGTTTCACATCCCGGCATCTGGAAACTGAACCGCCGGTAATTGGCCTCGAAATTGCTGGAAGTTGATTAACGCAGATTAATGTACGCTTAATATATCTACGTAAGCATAATTTATACTTTATTATTAGGCGATACGTATCCGGTAGAGTAGAATAGTATCTACCTCTTTCCTACCGAGGTGTCGTAAGAGGCGAATAAGGTATGGTATGGATAGCCTTTATTCGTGCAGAGTACACCATTGATGTTCTCCTAGCCGATTTCAACCACGGCGACAACTTCCGACTACTGTCGAGAGCCATCAACTGCGCAGGAGATATTATAGTGCCACAAGTGTACGCGCAAACACAGAGGCACTCACTCTACCCAACCTACACGTGCCCGATGTAACGCTGATGCGATAAGATCGGAGATAAGCTAGGATGCAGTGTCAGAAACACGGGGACAAACACAACACAACCAGACCCGAAAACCAACAATTTATGTTTTAGCACAAATGTTGGCTCCGGCTGGGATTCGAACCGAGGACCCGCGGCTTAAAAGTCTGGTACTCTGACCACTAGGCCACGCGGTCGTCACCATTAATGAGTAAGAAGTGGAGTAAGAATTTTTTGACTCCCACCAAAATGGCGGCACTCGTGGTGTAGCCTACGCATACACCTTATATGAGAAAAAGGCTTAAGTTCCTGTTGGTGGTAGTGGTGACTCTATCAAGCTGTAACATATTACTAGACCCACGCTACATTAGAGCAACAAAGCACTCTACATCTTACATCTTGATTCTTCATCGAGGATGGACTTCATCCATCAATGAGTTGCAATGTCACTACCCATTATATTAAATAACAACATACTTAATTCTACTAATATCAGTCGGGTAGATTTCGCAAAAAGTACTATCCTACATATAAAAGACATCAACGCGCGCCTAAATCTTTATCATATGTCAAATGTTACACGGCTGAACGAATTATACAAATCGTTGTTTCGACAGCCGCGTGGCCTAGTGGCTAGAGTACCTAACTACCAGGCTGCGGCTCTTAGGTTCGAATCCCAGCTGGATTCAAAATTTCTGCAAAAACACAAATTGTTAGTTTTTAAGTTTCAATTGAAAAAACACTCAAATATAAAACATTAAGGTAACCGAACATGCGCGGTGGCGCCAATGTGTATACATTACTTTAAGGGGTATATACGAGTACATTTAAAAGTGCAAAAGCTATTTAAAAAAAAGAACGAGTACAGTAATGGACCGCTTGCGACGGTGAAATCAGAGCACAAAAAATATTACGTGTCTCTGTAATTTGGTTGTGACTATATATGGCGTCTAAGCCCTAGACGATGTAAGATCCGGTTACGGCAGACTCTACGTAAAGTTTCGTAATAATCTTGTGTAAAATTCCCTTTTACGTGTCGATTACAAATTCAATGTAATAAAGGCTCGTTCGTTTTTGATCAACCATTTTCAATGAGTCAATTTTCCTTTATCGGATACAATGACGAAAGGCGCAAAGCTTTCACCCAGAACATTTCTGTGTGACATCACTCTGACACATCAGTTCTTAAGTCTCATGTGTCCAGTGATTACGCTAGCTCACAGTGCCCTTCAAACCGAAACACAGTAATGTTTGCACACTACTGCTTCACGGCAGAACAACTGGCCCTGCGGTGGTACCTACCTAAATGGATCCCTGCATAGGCATCCTACCACCAGTTATATGAAATAATGTTGTTCCCCTAGCCGATTTCGACCACAGCGACAACTGCCGACTACTGTCGAGAGCCATTAACTGCGCAGGAGATATTATAGTGCCACAAGTGTACGCGCAAACACAGAGACACTCACTCGTCCCAACCTACCCGCGCCCGATGTAACGCTGATGCGATAAGATTGGGGGTAGGCTAGGATGCAGTGTCAGAAACACGGGGACAATCACAACACAACCAGACCAGGAAACCAACAATTTATGTTTTAGCACAAATGTTGGCTGCGGCTGGGATTCGAACCCAGGACCCGCGGCCTAGAAGTCAGGTACTCTGACCACTAGGCCACGCGGTCGTTAGGTCAGTTACATGAAATTACTTAGTATGATGGATATTTTTGTTATCACGTGGCAACCTCTGGGGGAGCCTTGTAGCCTTATATCACAGTGGGCCTGTGATGATCTGAAATAAGATGATGATGAAATATTAACGCAAGTACATAGGAACTCGTGTCGAAGGGAGTGTCGTGAACTACACTAGGTTCACAGAACTACCCGTATACCACCTATTACCAGCAATACACACGCTCTGCTAGTGTTGTGGACAGAGTACCTGCCCACAGCCGCGGGTCCAGAATTTGCAATACCCATAATGTTGGTTTTCGGGACTGATTGTGTAGTGATTGTCTATGTATCCCCAATGCCGCACCCTCGCCTACCGCCGATCTTATCAGGCGTTCACTTTATCATCATTATCATCATCTTAGCCTATCACTAGTCCACTGCTGAACATAGGGATTTTGCCATAGTTGCCACGTTTGGCAGGCGGGTTGGCAACCGCAGTTTATTTATTGAAATATTTCAGGAAGATGGTGCTGCCCATCTCCTTGTTTTCATTTTCCCGCTATCGACTTTTGAGGAAATGGGTGGTAGATTCTCTTGTGGCACTTGTGGCACTCCAATCTCAATCACCAACGCGAGTGATGATTTGCACAGTTAAATAACATAAAAATTAGAAAGTAAAAGCAGTCATTTTCTAAAGTCTCTTAAATATACATTATTAAAATTAAAGATAAAGACTTAATTAAATTACATTACATAACATAACACAGTAGGCGCTTGTAATCTGATTACACGAAGTCGAACGTGGGCGCAAGGTGAACTACCTCCAACTCACTGTAGAATACTCGTACGCTCGTGGGTAATGGGCAATTTAATGTATGTTATTTTAAAGTGTACTTTAACCATTAAATATAAGCTTTATTTCGTAACAACACGAATACTGAATTCAAATTATACGATTTAAGAACCAGTACATAAAGTACTCTCGAAGTTTCAATGAAAATCTCATTGTATATGTATGCTCTAAAATTACAACAAAGTTGTTAGACATTGTCTACTATTATTGGAAAGAGGACAGCGTCTCTAAGTGGGCAGTTTACCTGTCTATCGAGTCGCGGGTTTTGATTTCGAGTTCTAGCAGAAACCAATATTTTTGTACAACACATCACCTATTGGTTGAACTGAAAAGTATTCGAGTATTTCAAATGAAAATACACTGAACTATAACACATTCTGTTCACTGAACAAAAACAGTGGAGTCTATTTTTTTTATTGTATAAAGTGACGGAACCAGCAAAACGTTCACCTGATGGCAAGTGCACCGTCTGCCTATAACAAATGCTGTGTCACCCAGAACAGTGTGAATGCGCCCGTCACCCTGAGATATCAGTTCTTAAGTCTCATATGCCCAGTGATTACGCTAGCTCTCAGTGCCCTTAAAACCGAAACACAGTAATGTTTGCACACTACTGCTTCACGGCATAATAACTGGCCCGGGGGTGGTACCTACCTAGACGGATTCCTGCATTAGTTCTTGTTATAATTCCTAGCTGATTCAGCAGCTCCGGACAGTCAACGGTGGCATTGTTGTTGTCGATGTTCTCCTCTTTCAAATAGTCCGGACTACAAGGAGTCGGTGGCAGTGCTCTTTAGTCTGACATTAATAATCCGACGGCGCTATGCAAAACTAAAGTTGGATTGGCACAGGTCCACTCTATATAAGAAATGCAAATGTTAATTTAAAAAAAAAAGATATAAGTGAAGTAACAGTGAAATCAGAGCACGATAAAATCTCCGTCATTGCATCTAACCCTTCATCCTATCTTACCACAAAACCGTAACATCCGGTTCGGTTTCGTTTCTACATAATTGAGTGAATGTGTTTGCGCTAACTCTTTGCGTTGCCATTCTGTAATATGCGCAAATGACAAATTCTTGTTGCAAACCGAAGGACGACATTAAACATTTCCACAAATGTCTCCAGCGGGGATTCAAACTCAGAACCCGGGGTGAAGAACGTGGTACTTCAACCACCAAGCCACGCGGTTTACGTCTACAACTATAGATACATAAACGCTATCCATCGAAGTAACTTATTCTTAACTCTTACTACTTAAAGCATGGTGTATCTTTTGTTGTCTTGATTGCGTGTGGGCCGCAAGGTTAAGCTGTGAAACCCACTTGAAATTTAATGTTCGGTATACCGTATTATTACATACACATTTTTATTACATTACAAATATGGTATTGTGTTCACATATATTATTATATCTCATACTCATGATTAACATGATTATATAATAGTAAGTAAATAATAGAGCAACTTTTCTACAATATTACCTGCATGTCGAGTAATCTTCGAGGAGGTCGAGTCCGCCAACCCGTATTGGAGCAGCGTAGTTCCCTGCTAGAAAACCCTCTCAGAATGGAGCCTTCAGGAGTGGGACATTTAAGGGCTGTTACTTTACTTACATTTTTAATAGAGCGGAATTCGCGATGGCATCGTATAAAAAATTTTTAGAAAAAAAAACGCTCCATACTCGAAAGCACTGCTTAAGCAATAACCGACATTTTTTAAACAATGCCCCACATTAGCATTTGTCTTGTATCGCGGGTGTTACAGTGTGGTAGCGGCTTAAGAGAATCTACCACCCAATCTCATCCCGTGGGTGTCGTAAAAGTCGACAGAGGGAAAATGAAAACCAGGAGATGGGCAGCAGCATCTTGCTGTAACATCTGAAAAAATAAACTGCGGTTGCCAACCCGTCAGCCAAGCGTAGCAACTATGGTAAAATCCCCCCAAAAGGAGAGCTACAAACTTTTGTGGCAATCTATGGGGGAGGCCTATGTTCAGCAGTGGACTATTGATAGGCTGAAACGACGACGACGATAGACATACATTTCACATGCACAACACAACCGGTTTTACCGGTGGTAGGATCCCTGTGCAGGAATCCGTCTAGGTAGGGAACATCGCAGGGCAGTTCTTTCTGCTTACGGCAGCCGTAGAATGCAAATGTTACTGTGTTTCGGTCTTGGAACTGAGAGCTAGTGTAATCACTGGACTTAAGAACTGACGTCCCAGGGGGACGGGCGCAGTGTGGTGCAACACGGAAATATTCTGGGTGACACAGCATTGTTATCGTCTTGTCCCTTTCTCCAATACAAAAAATAACAGACCCGAAAGCCGACGATTTGTGTTTTGCACAAATCTTTCAGGAATGCAGTAGTGTGCAAACATTACTGTGTTTCGATCTGAAGGGCACTGAGAGCTTAGCTGAGAGCGTAATCACTGAGCATATGTGGGCGCAGTGTGGTGCTACACAGAGATATTCTGAGTAACACAGCATCTGTTACGGGCAAACGTTACACTTACCATCAGGTGAACGTTTTGCTCGTCTCGACACTTAATCAAATAAAAAAAAAGCTGACCTCTAGGCCACTAGGTCGTCTAACATTAGTTTTGATGTCACATTTGTGCCGAGAAATTGCAGTGAGTAGACTATAAATGTGCATTCTAGATTTCTAATACCAACTTATTCTTCACATATTTCATGTCAATGACCAGGTTAATTTGCGAATGATTCTGAGGAAGTAACATGTAAAATATATGTACTCGTATGTGTAATAAACAATAACGTTTATATTATTCTTGAAAGTCTTCTGTTAATTAAATTCCGGATACGAAGCACCGATTAAAATACATTACACCATTCTTTATCATCCATAGTATTATGTATTACATTTACCTAACGTATAAATCGTTTAGAATCAATTGTCAAGAATATCGATTCCTGCCGTGTGGTGGCGGCTCGTTAAAAGAATACTATCACTCCATCTCATCCAATGGATCTCGTAAAAGGCGAGTAAGGAATTGAACTGCACTGTGCACCCAACAGCGCATGGTGGCGATGTGCTCACCACCTATCACACCAAGTGCATTATATTGTTTTGGTTAAACGTGGATTGTGGCAGTCATCTGTTTTTGCAGTGAATGCCCAGTCTCTGACTTCCCCTTATGGGATACAGTCGTTATCTTATGTATGTATGTATGTAATGGAACAGTCGATAGTTTCAATCCCTAATCCTAGACTACCGGTTTTAATGAAATAAGCTATATTTAAGATAGAAATTTTGGAGAGGAGACTTAAAACTTAAACAAAAGCGAACATAATTAATTACATTAAAAAATTAGAAAACGATAGAACGCTAATGTCAACTGTAGCGGATCAGATTTTACCGATTTCGCCAGTTGGCCATCGTAATCTATATTGTATTTGATAATGAAGATATATTTTTTAAGATTATTGATTTTGGTGTTAACAGCACTTGTCATATACGCATTATTGTGAGAAAGCATATATTTTTTCATAATAGTTGAAAATAAAAGGAATTTAAATTTTGTGTGGTGGCGGCTTAAGAGAATCTACCACACCTTCTCATTCCGTGGGTGTCGTAAAAGTCGACAGTGGGAAAATAAAAAGCAGGAGATGGGCAGCAGCGTATTCCTGGGACCTGAATAAATAAACTACGGTTGCCATCCCACCTGCCAAGCGTGGCAACTATGACAAAATACCCCCAAAATGGGAGCTACTAACTTTTGTGGCAATCTATGAGGGAGGCCTATGTTTAGCAGTGGACTAGTGCTATCACTAGTCCACTGCTGAACATAGCCCTGAGATGATGATGATAATTAATATCATGAATAAATAATTTTTGTAATATATTTATTACATACTTATTCAGTAGCTTATATAAAAACATTTGGTCTTTTTCAAAGCGTCTGTATTTATTTATTTAATTTATTGATTCTTTATTGTTGACATCTTTATCTACGGGCTACGATGGGCGAAGTAATGTCTTAAATATGTTTCTGTTTGGAGCTGTTTAGATCTTATCGAGTATATACTCCTCGTATTTATGAGGAGTAAGTGGAGTAATCTAAACCCATATGTGGTTTAACAAAAAATCACTTGATGTGTAAACATTTCCACAAATGTCTCCAGCGGGGATTCAAAACACCTAAATAATAAACAACAAAAAATTTAACTACAGGGAATGAAAATTCTGGCACCAGCAAGGCTTACTTTAAGCGCTTTGCTCTGAAACCACTATCGAGATTGTTGTAGAAGGTTTATTTTCTTTCTGCTGTTTGTTATAAATTTCTACTTCTTTTCTTTTACTAAACGTATTTGCTTTCTTTTTTGAATTCGGAAACCAGTCATATTTTACGTATATGTATGTGTGTATATATAATGTATGTAATATATCTATGTTTGTTTGTTATTATTATTACATATTACATAATAGTTTATTTCATTATGTTTAAGTACTTTTTTGTAGATTAATGTAGTTATTTTTTTTTGTTTGATCTTGGCACCCACTACATCTTCTCTGCTCGACCCGAAGGTAGACTGGTAGAGAATGCCTTGTAGCATTAGTCCGCCTTTTTGTACATCCATTTTTTTGTGTGCGCAAATAAAGTCTACAAATAAATAATGAAACGCACGCACGCTTCAAAAGAAATGTTAATACTGCTGCTTCTATTTTATACAAGCTACGTTTTTTTATAGGAAAAATTGGCTAGACGATCAAAACATTCGTCTAATGGTAAGTGCAACGTCTGCCCATAACAAATGGTGCCTCGTCCAGAACTCTTCTATATAGCACGATACTGCGCCTGTCACCCTGATATATCAGTTCTTAAGTTTCATATGCCGAGTGATTACACTAGCTCTTAGTGTCATGACCCTACTGCACACCACTGCTTTACAGCAGAACATCTGGCACAGCGGAGGTACCTACCTAGACCTACATAGGAATCCTACCACCAATAGAATACATTTACTACGTCTTTTTTAAGCGAAGCATATGAATCATTCGTAACTATGAAAATAAACAAACAATGCCGTGTTCGTATTCATGGCGTTTCATACCAGTGCCATCACATGACTACGTTTCAAAAACACAAGAAATGTCGTGAATAGGAATCGTCGCTAATTATCCTGTAAACACAAGAAATGTCGTGAATAGGAATCGTCGCTAATTATCCTGTACTAAAGTAAAGCAGGGCAGTATCAAGATTCGCAACAGGCCATAGATTATATCATTAATGATGCTCCTGCGTCTGAACGGAACACTGTATCCATACGAATACGTCTTGTCGTGGTAAACGTTTGGTTTTGCTGCGTTGACTTTGACACATTTCATTATTAAATTAATGGCAATAATGCCTCTGTATGATTTCGAGAATGACTTACTATATAATTCTAGCAGACCCGACAGACGTTGTCCTGCCCGAACGTTGGCTTGCCTGCTCTTAACAGATTCAGCAAACGATTTTTCGATATTCGAATTATCGATAAACTATATACTGAGTGACTTTTGTCATTTTCCTAGAACTCTATAGCAGCGCCACCTACCGGGTCCAATTCTGAATGTAAACAATCCAGTGAACCACACAAACAACAAAAAATTCATCAACATCGGTCCTGACGTTTAGGAAGAGTTCAGTGACATACACACGCACAGAAGAATTATATATATAAAGATAAGTAATATAATTATATATAATATACTTTATATATATATATATATATAAAGTACCGAAACGAGGAAAATGTTCACCTGATGGTAAATGCAACGTCTGCCCATTACGCCTGACGCCACATTGCGCTCGTCACCCTAAGACATCAGTTCTTAAATCTCATATGCCCAGTGATTACACTAGCTCTCAGTGCCCTTCAAACCGAAACAAAGGAACGTTTGCCCACTTTTGCTTCAAGACAGAATAACTGGGCCTGAGGTGGTACACCTACTTTGAAATTTGCGTGGAATATATAACAGTGTCATATACATATTCTGTAAGTACAGGTTGCAGGATTTCTATGCCGGAATCCGCCAAGGTAGGTATCACCGCAGGGCGAGCTATTCTGAATGCAATATCAGACACTCGGGTCCAATTTTATATTACATTCAGACCCGAAAACCAATGGAAAATCTCTTGCACAGTTACCAGATTTCGAACCCGGGGCCTTAGTAAGTATCAGCAAAACTAAACGCAATGTTTTCCTAATACTTAGCGGTCGTAACAAAAACTTAGATACCATTGTAAAGACAGGAAATGTGACAAGAATAATTTATGTAAAATTTAACACGGACACACACCATTTTTACATAAATTGAATTTTCTCACGTCTAAATATTATATAACTTACAATGTAACTTACATTTGATTTTGCGTGCGAAAATAATTACTGCATCAATTTCCACATCTAGACTTAATGTAGTATTATCTAGTTTTTATATAAGTTCTCAACGATTCTGACAACTGATGATTCCACACCATTTCACAAAAAAAAATACTACAAGATTGCTAAATGTGTGAAACAAAAATCGCACATAAATTTCAAAAAAAACTTGTCAAGAAGACATTATTAGATAAAGCGTATTATAAAATAGATCATTATATGTCAAAGATGTGTGGAAATAACTCTTACTCTGCACTTGTTGAACCCCTGGCTACTAAATTTATGAAGTAATAATGTTTTTAGCCTAGAATTTCTTGCCGGTTCTTCTCCGAGAACGTCTCATTTTTCGAACCGATTTTCACCTCTAAAAGACTTATAAACAAGTCTAAATTGAATAAAGAATTTCTTTCTTTGACTTTGACATCTACTGAATAGCAACGGTGAATCTAAACGGTTATTTAATAATACCGACACACGAAAGACATTACCCTCCTTCTAGGGCACTCGGATAAAAACAGATGCGCCTTTCATCGTGCTTAATGATTATTTTCTAATGGTTTTCTACTGATCGTCTCCGAACCCAACAGCAATTTCCGATTAACAACAAAATGATAATATTTGCGCGGGATATAATGTCCATACATACATATAGTCACACCTTTTTCCCATACCTCATATGTAAGCAGAGGCCACTCACGTAGCCCGATTTTCGGCCTCCCGGGAAACGAGACGCGACGGGTGGCGAACCATGTCGCCGCCATTATGGTACGTGTCAAAAAATTCTTCTCCGCATTGCGTTACCACGAGCAGTATAGAGGCAGCATTGCATATTATGTACGAATAAACGCACCCCGGTAGGAAAGAGATAGGTGATGCCAGGGATGTGCACCTGGCGAATACTGTCGGAAGCTATCAACTGCGCAGGAGATACTATAGTGCTACTAAAAGCGTATAATTTTACAGACAAATACAAATGTCTAACCCTGACTTACCCACGCCTGGTGTAATGCTCATGCGCATATACTTCTTAACGACAAAATAACTGGAACTCGGTGCATAGAAATCCTACTACTAATGAAAAATACTACCACCAGTAACCAGTATAATACTTTTTATTGGATGAAGTGATGAAACGAGCAAAATGTTCACCTGATGGTAATTGCAACGTCTGCCCATAACAAATGCTGTGTCGCCCAGAAAATTTCTGTGAGACACCACACTGTTCCCGTCACCCTGAGACAAAAGTTCTTAAGTCTCATATGCCCAGTGATTACGCTAGCTCACAGTGCCCTTTAAACCGAAACACAGTAATGTTTGCACACTACTGCTTCACGGCAGAAGAACTGGCCCTGGGACCACCCCATCCACCAACCACCAACTACCTAGACGGATTCCTGCATAGGAATCCCTCCACCAGTGAATACTATAGTAGAAGTAGTAGTCTTCAGTCGCGTTGGACCACTGTTGTGCTGGAGTAGATTATTTCTACGCCGACTTGCGCAAAAATTGCTCGTTAATCGTGCGCAGAATGTGGGAGGGTCACATTGGGATCCTGAGCATGATTTCAGACAGAATGGATTTGGCAGTCCTTACTCGGTTCACTAAATAATGGCTTGGAGTGGTGAACTGGGCACAAGGGAAAATTATGAAAATATTCTTAAATTGTAATTGTGATAATGATTTCTTGTATTTACGCGAACACTACACATTTAAATGAAACTAATTTTACGGATTTTATCGCGTTAAATTTTAGTATTTATAACCCGACGTTTCGAGCGCTTTACAGCACCCATGGTCTCGGAAGGACTGGGGTGACAGATGTCCTGATGTCATAGCTAACGCGTAGTACCTTCAGCTTTTAATTATTATTTTTGGTCCGATCTACGCAGAAAGAGCTAAATGTATCTTGAAGTATTGCAGTTGTACGCTTGTTTTTTGATTTAATTTTATTAATTATAGGATCCCAAGCTGTAGGTAATACCCAACCATATTCTCTATTAAAATTAGGATGTTTTTTTAATTTCAATAGCCTCGCGACTCATCCTTCGTAGGAACCGGTGTTCTTTTGCGAGGAACGTAGTGATGTAGTTCTTTAGTAGTATACTAACATATTATGGGCTGTATTTGTCTGATTAATGAACAAATGAATGAATGAACTGTTACGTAATCGTACGTAGTTTAATTATCAACACTTATTAATCGATTGTAGAATTAATATTAGATTGTAGAATCTATTGATTAAGCATGGGAAGAATATGACATTTATAGATGATTCAGTTAATATGAGAGCTCGAGCCACGAACACCAAGGCTCCTTAAATGTCAAAACACACTTACAATCACCGATTAATGCACTTCGTTAGAGCCGTTTTGCGGTCATGGTGTTATTGCGCACCGGTGCGTGTGTTTTAGACCTATTGCTGCAGTGACAATGACAGCAGATCTTTTCGGACTTGTCCAACTTTTTAACAACTTTAAAATTCAATTTCATTGTTTATAAATAGTAAATGGTTAGGACTGAAGATTTTAATTTTAATCTGTCAGTTTCTAAAATGTTAGAACAAGTTACATTAACAAAATGGTTTACCGTACTTACATTTCAAGCAGCACGAAGTTTGACTAACATAAAGCAAATATTCGAAGAAAAAATTCTCTCAAAATATTGCAAAATGCAAAATATTACAAATAATAACAAATTGTTGACACGTTTAGCATAATCGCTAAGAGATTAGTTGCGCTAAGGACTGTGGGTTCGATTCACGTACGGAACCATCATTACTTCAGATAGTAGTTCTGTAACTATCTACAAATTATCGTTATTTTAACCGTATCAACTATGATCGATCACTTTGTATGAAAAATGTGAACTGAGCAATATCCCGATTATGGTGTCTGATTGACAGTGCCACTACTAAAATCTGTAATTTAAACCGCGTGTGGAATCCTAAGCGAACCCTGTGGTGTTTTAAATAGTCACGTTACAAATGACGCAATGTACTTCGTGTTATGCAATTAGTATTTTGTTGGATCGTGTGAAAGTGACTTAATTAAAAAAAAACAACACTGTGTGACTGGCGGATTATTGTAATAAACGTCTAAGTAGCTAGACTAGAATATGAACTGTCCAAAGAACTTTTGGCGCCAACTCGAAAAGTGAGGCTTTTTTTATTTTGTTATTGTTGTGTATATTAAGTTTGAATTTTACATATTAACAGTTTAATACCATTTTCATTTGTTAAAATCATTTATTTCTATTAGTCCAAGAAATATTCAAAATATTTATACTGTTCTTTCCATCTTTTGAGAAATCGGTATAGCTAAATAATAGTGATAATTATATATTATTATACAGACACTGGCAGGAGATTTACGTCTGTGGCCGTAATACGAAACAAATGCGATAAAAACTATCCAAAACAAAAATCAAAATCTATTAATATTGAAACTTTTGGCGCCAACTCAAGAAGTGACAGTTATTTATTTAATTTATTAATTCTGTGTATTTTTCGAGTTTTAATGTTTAATATTAATAATGTATTATGCAGCAAGTGGTCGTGAAAGTGTACAGTGATTAAAAAAATCAATTCGAGACCGAAATCGTACGTTTCGATTTCCACCTTTCTAAGAAACTTTCAGTAATATTGAACTATCATTTTAATGTCGACGTATTACTGAAGTATGATTAAACGTTACTACTTTAGTACTTTCACACTGGCGAAAACTTTATGAATTTTTCCGTATATTAAAAAAGTAAATTACTGTCAATATATATATGTGTGTGTGTATATGTCATCGTAAACATTACTGAATTGTTACGTATTATTCTTTTTTTTAACTAATTTTCCTACCCTATCCAACTGGTCATAATATCCTTTGCAACGTGGTTGCCTGAGATCGTTTGTAAGCGACAAGGCCGCCAATTGTACCTTTAATTTGTAAGCGTTTTCTGTTTTTTGTATTATATTAATATATATTTCATTCGTTAAATATTAATGTGTGTTGACTTTTGGCGCCAACACGAAAAGTGGCGGTAGATTTATATTGAATACTGATAGTTTATTATGGAGCAAGTGCTCGTGAAAGTGTACAGTAATTGGAGAAATCAATTCGAGACCAAAATTGTACTTTTCGTTTTGTCTCCATCAGTCCAGCTGTCCATCTTCATCGCCATTCATCTCCAACAAGTCTTCAGTCAAAGTCAAAGTCAAAGTCAAAGTCAAAATTTCTTTATTCAATTTAGGCTTGTTTGAAGCTCTTATGAACGTCAAAATCTACAGTAAAAGTCTTACTTGACAGTAGAAGTATTACTTGACATTGGCAAAAATGGCTCTATTTGGTAGCTAATTTCCAGGATCTGAAAAGAATAAGAAGAACTGAACTATGACTAAACTTTACTACTTTAGTACTTTCAACTGCCAAAATATTTTTTTTAATTGGATAAAGTGACGAAACGAGCAAAACGTTCACCTGATGGTAAGTGCAACGTCTGCCCATAGCAAATGCTGATTTACCCAGAACATTTCTGTGTGACACCACACTGTGCCCATTACCCTGAGACATACGAGTAGGTTCTTAAGTCTCATATGCCCAGTGATTACGCTAGCTCACAGTGCCCTTCAAACCGAAACACAGTAATGTTTGCACACTACTGCTTCACGGCAGAATAACTGGCCCTGGCGTGGTACCTACCTAGACGGATTCCTGCATAGGAATCCTACCACTATTGACTGTAGCCATAAATTAAAAAAAAATAACTCACAATATTAATGTGTGTTTTATGTAACAATGACAGTGTGTATGCGTATGTCAATAAGCATTTAAGCTAATTTCTATCGCCATTTGCAGTATGCACCTGTGACATCTTCTCTGATCAACCCTGAAGGAGATCAATGAAGATTGCTTCTCTGGATTAAGTCCGCGTAGTGTACATTATTTTTGTTAGAAATAAAGTTAAAAAAAAAGGATTTGTGGTTTATCAAATCTGATGTAATGGTTGGGATGATCCAGAACATGGTCATCCTCGCAAAAGAACACCGATTCCTACCAAGGATGATTCGCGAGGCTATTGAAATTAAAAAACATCCTAATTTTAATAGAGAAGATGGTTGGGTATTACCACCAGCTTGGGATCCTATAATTAATAAAATTAAATCAAAAACCAAGCATACCACTGCAAGACTTCAAGACACAGTAAACTCTTTCTGCGTAGATCGGACAAGGAATAATAATTAAAAGCTGAAGGTACTCCGGGTTAACTATGACATCGGGACATCTGTCACCTCAGTCCGCCCGTGACCATGGGTGCTGTAAAGCACTCGAAACGTCGGGTTATAAATAATAAAATAAAACGCGATAAAATCCGTAAAATTAGTTTCATTTAAATGTATAGAAATAAATCCTCGATGGCTCGTTACAAATAGGGAAATTATAAATAGGTATCTTAGATTATATATAATGTTAAAGAATATGTTATCATTCATTTTGCATACTTTACGAGCCGGTCATTAGAAAGCCGTGACACTGACCGTGAAATATGGCGTCTTAATGAACCATAAAGTATCCAATATAAATGAATCTGGACATGACATAGATATTTCCATAATGATCGAATTAATTTAAACGAATGACTGTGAAAATGAAAAGTGAAATTTTTTGAAATTTAAAAAAACTGCTTCCTATGTTAATAATGTGGTGCGCAATGTGGTGTCACATGCAGATGATCTGGGTGACACGGAATTTGTCAAGGGCAGACGTTACACGTCGCATATAGGACGACTCGTTAAAAGAATACTACCACTCCATCTCATTCAATGGATGTCGTAAAAGGCGAGTAAGGAATTAAACTGCACTGTGCACCCAACAGCGCATGGTGGCGATGGGCTCACCTATCACACCAAGTGCATTATATTGTTTTGGTGAAACGTGGATTGTGGCAGTCATCTGTTTTTGCAGTGAGCGCTCAGTCCCTGACTACCCCTTATGGGATACAGTCGTGATCTTATGTATGGATGTGCTTACGTTTCGTCCGTATCTTCCATAAAGAATGGAAAGCCGATCATAGCAATCATAATCATCATCATCTCAGCCTATTACTTGTCCATTGCTGAACATAGGCCTCCTCCATAGATTGCCACAAAAGTTTGTAGCTCTCATTTTGGGGGAGGTTTTGCCATAGTTGCCATGATTGGCAGGCGGGTTGGCAACCGCAGTTTATTGATTCAGATGTTCCAGGAAGATGCTGCTGCCCATTTCCTGTTTTTTATGTTCCCTCTGCCGACTTTTACGACACCAACGGGAAAAGATGGGGTATAAACAAACATAAAGAGTCAAAAATTAATTACAATTATGTATATATGAATCTACGTATCTGTGTTTGTATGTATATTGCTGTTCACATATACTATGTTACACTATATTTAATAGCGATTTTCTTCATTAACATCATTATCATTATTGGTAGGATTCCTATGCAGGAATCCGTCTAGGTAAGTACCACCGCAGTGCCAGTTATTCTGCCGCGAAGCAGTAGTGTGCAAACATTACTGTGTTTCGGTCTGAAGAACACTTAGAGCTGGCTGATGAAGATGTCTCAGACTTCTAGACACAGCATTTGTAATTGGGCAGACGTAGCACTTACCATCAGGTGAACGTTTTACTCGTCTCGTCACCATTTCTTATAAAAATGCTAATTGTATTTGTACGAGTAGATTGCCCTGAAACACGGTCACAGCCTATAACATGAATCGACTTCCCGCCAAATCGTATAGCAGTCGCCCTACACTTATTTAACGGTTATCGGCTCTACGAGCTATATGGCCGGTGAATTGTAGTTACGATATTAGCCAATTTCGTTATTACCAATTCTATTACGCAGACCGAAACCAAGACTTGACTTTTATATAGATTGTCACCATTAAAAAAAAGAAAGTTAATGTTAAGTTAAAATGTCCCAATGCTAAGCACAAGCTTCCTCTCATTTGTGAATGTGTTTTGGAACTACGAAGAGACCGCCACGCTGCTCCAATGCGGGTTGGCGGATTTCAAATATCCTCAAAATATTTTTCTGATTTTCTCACGATGTTTCACTTCAAATTGCTGAATAGTTTTAGAGGTGCCGGCACCAGAGATCGATCTGATGCACTCGCATACTTCAAAATTTAAAGCCAATGCCGTCCTCCGTGCTACTACGGTCCTCTTAATGACATAAAAATATACATCGACGAAGTTATTCTTTGCACGTAATTTTGTCGACGGATAATAAAATGTCAATGTATTTATCGCTTCAATTTCCTCGCCAGCGACAAGCGGACAGACGAGTAATTCGTTGTCAGCTTAATAACCTTAATGTGACTGAGAAAGCGGTGAATAGAAATTGTATTGCTGTAATCTTGAAAAAATTAATATGTCTTCTATTGGACTTTTTTGTTATTGGATAATGTGACGAAACGAGCTAGACGTTCACCTGATGATAAGTGCAGCGTCTGCCCATAACAAGTGCTGTGTCATCCAGAACGTGTCTGTGTGACATCACCCTGAGACATGAGTTCTTAAGTCTCATATGCCCAGTGATTACGCTAGCTCTCAGTGCCCGTCAAACCGAAACACAGTAATGTTTGCACACTACTGCTTCACGGCAGAATAACGGGCCTTGGGGTGGTACCTACCTAGACGGACTTCCTCTCACAAAGCATAATATAATATAGTTGGGGAGCTTTTCCTGTGGCTTATTAGTTATTTATACTATAGTTTATATACTTGCTAATGAAGAAATCTATCCAATATTAAGAACTTCCATTCAAATCAATCGATTATATTGGAGGAGTAAAAACACGAAAAACAACTCTCGCTTATAAATAACTAGTTGATGCCCGCGACTACGTCCGCGTGGATGTAGGTATTTTAAATAACCCGCGGGAACTATTTGATTTTACGAGATAAGTCTCCAGGATGCAAGCTATCTCTGTGCCGAATTTTCAAATCACAGACAGACACTTCAATTTTATTTATTAGTATAGATAAGATATAAGGTAATGACGTAAAGGAAAGAACTATGTATATTCTAAACCACTTATAAAGATAGTATGAGAAATATTCAAACTGCTATAAACGAAAATAATGATGACCTAAATGCAAATTATCGAACCGTGAAAACAGGTGCGGGGTTACTTTTGCATTTGTATGGATAACTTTCCACATAAATGAGCTATCTAACGCAAAAATCTATTTTCACGTTGGGATTGTATTTCTTAAGATTCGTTCAAACAAACAAAACTTCCCAGCATTATTATAGAAGTAGTGTTCCAGTCAATCAATTTCCAGACATTCATCATCATCATGATCGTTTCAGCCTATCACTAGTCCACTGCTGAACATATGCCTCCCCCACAGATTACCACATAAGTTTGTAGTTCTCATTTTGGGGAGATGTTGCCACGCTTGGCAGGCGGGCGGGTCAGATGTTCCAGGAGGCCATTCTTTCATAGATACATAGAGTCACGCCTCTTTCCCATAGTGGTAGGCAGAGACCACAACTTTCCACTTGCTACGATCCTGACACAAATCTTCAGCTTCCTCTACTTTCATTAGTGTTTTCATACAAGCTCGTCGGTTCGCGGGTACATTTGACGTGGCTTTTCCTTAAAACGATTTCGATATGATCGTAATACGTTCGCCTACGGCGACCCTTACCGGCTTGCCCCTTTACACTCGCCTCATAAATCTGTTTCGTCAATCTTCTTTCATCCATCCTCTCTACATGTCCAAAGCATCTAAGCATCCCTTTCTCTATGTTTGTCACTACATCTTCCACCACACCGGCTATACTTCTCAACCTTTTCATTTCAATGAGGCCAATCTTCTGCCTTTAAATTTCGCTCTGTCGACTTTTGCGACACCCACGGATCGAGACGGGGTGGTAGATTCTCTTAAGCCCCCACCACACGACGTTCCAGACATTATAACTACATTATCTACTCGTGTATCAACAATCGTCCGTATTGTTATAAAAAAACCTAACAAAATATTTTTAATTTGCTTACTCACGCTCCACGTGCTGTGGAACAAACGAGAGGAGAAAGATCACCGAAATGCAAGACTAATGTATTAAATTACGATATTAAACCGTTCCGGCCACGCACCGCGCTCACAAAACAATGCCGTTCGCAGTAGTAGACACTAAAAAGTAATGCAACCTACATTCACTACACTACAGACGATTATTTTATGATAGTAAGTTTTTTTATTCTGCCGTGTAGCAGTAGTGTACAAACATTACTGTGTTTCGGTTTGAAGAGCACTGTCAGCTAGCGTAATCACTGGGCATATGAGACCGAACCTACCGAAGAACTTGTGTCGGGGTGATGGGCGCAGTGTGGTGTCACACAGAAATTTCCTGGGTGACACAGCATTTGTTATGGGCAGACGTTGCACTTACCATCAGGTGAACGTTTTGCTCGTTTCATCACTGATGCGCCCAGGACATTGATGCGTCCGTCACGCTGAGACATCAACTCTTAAGTATCATATGTTCAGTGATTACGCTAGCTCTCAGTACCCTTCAGACTGACGCAGTAATGTTTGCACACAACTGCTTCACGGCAGAATAACTGACCCTGGGGTGGTACCTACCTTGCCGGATTCCTTCATAGAAATCCTACCATCAGTAAAACATACACTTGTATTTAAGTTCTGTATTATTACCTCATACATCTGACATTGCATCCGAGCCTTCTTGTATAGCCGTTATATCGACAAGTAAAAGTGAAGTCAATGCCTTTGTTTCATCGTCATCATCCTCCTCTAAACTTAATAGACCACTGCTGGACCTAGCCCTCCCCCGGATTGTACAACCGTAAACATTCTGCCATTCTTGGAGATGATTATACAATAGACCCGCGGTAATCCGACAATTGTTGTGCTAAGCGGCGTTGGATTATCAAATTTGTCGGCTATTGCCACCGACCTCTTGTAGTCTGAAACATGCGTATATATTTATAAATCCGTCTAGGTAGGTACCACCCTAGGGCCAGTTATTCTGCCGTGAAGCAGTAGTGTGCAAACATTACAGTGTTTCGGTTTGAAGGGCACTGTGTGCTAGTGTAATCACTGGGCATAGAGTACGGGGAAGCCAAGCGCTCCCTTGCTGCGCCAACCGAGCGGGGTCTATGAAATAATCTTGCAACATCTACGACATCTTTGTGCTTAGTTCGCATATGCCCCGTGATAATTATTAAATCAATATAAATAAAACAAAGTATTCATTTGTGTACGGCGTTTAACTTTGTGGGAAAACTTTCAAAAACAATAGATACCTGGTATAAATGACTTCAATGAAAAATTCACATCAATTCAATTGTATTTTAAAATGCCTTTAACTTCGACTTTACAATAGAATAGTATTGCGTATTGACAGCCGTTTGGGACTGGTCGGAGTATCTGCCTCCTACGTTGCAGCTGGGTTTGAATCCCAACCGGTACCAACATTTGTGCAAAACCACAGTTTGTCGTTTTTCTTCTTTCTTTTATTATATTTATCCTTTCTTGTTAACTAATTAACCTAAGGGCTACAACAAGTATTTAATGCAAGGAGTGATGGTGATGAGTGGAAGAAAAAAAAATAGAAAACTGTTGTGATCGACTCCGTTTATGTGACACTGCATCCTAGCCTTTTTTTTAATGTATAAAGTGACGAAACGAGCAAAACGTTTACCTGATGGTAAGTGCAACGTCCGCCCACAACAAATGCTGTCTCACCCACAATATTTCTGTGTGACACCACACTGCGCCCGTCACACTAAGACATCAGTTCTTAACTCTCAAATGCCCAGTGATTACGCTAGCTCACAGTGCCCTTCAAACCGAAACAGAGTAATGCTTGCACACTGCTGCTTCACGGCAGAATAACTGGCACTGAGGTGGTACCTACCTAGACGGATTCCTGCATAGGAATCCTACCACCAGTATAAACCTAACTTCTGTCTTAACGCATGATCGAGAAATGTTTTTACTGTTGGAAGCATATATCCGCCTAGGTAGATATCACAGAAGTGCCAATCATTCGAGGAAATATTGTATGGGGCCATCGAGCGCAATTAGCGAACATATCGCGTAACATAAACACAAAGATAAAAATCAGTAGATTTTTTTTTTAAAGAATACTGGCAATGCTATGTTAACATTACTAATATTCCTGTTAACGACCTGACGACCGCGTGGCCTAGTGGTCAGAGTACGAGACTTCTACGCCTCGGGTCCTGGGTTCGATTCCCAGCGGGAGCCAACATTTGTGCTAAAACAAAAATTGCTGGTTTTCGGGTCTGGTTGTGTTGTGATTGTGCCCGTGTTTCTGACACTGCATCCTAGCCTACCTCCGATCTTATCGCATCAGCGTTACATCGGGCGCGGGTAGGTTGGGACGAGTGAGTGCCTCTGTGTTTGCGCGTACACTTGTGGCACTATAATATCTCCTGCGCAGTGGATGGCTCTCGACAGTATTCGGAAGTTGTCGCCGTGGTCGAAATCGGCTAGGAGAACATCCTCACATTCCTGTTAACCACTCGAGCTCGATCCTGCGACGTCATGTTTCGCATTCCGTACCTATTAGGCTATTGCCGCCTTAACAATAAAAAGCTCCTCCATTTTTTGTAGTCGGTTTAAAAATTCGTCGTAACTTCAAGTACTTGGCAATGTTCGACGGTACGTTACCGTCGTCTAGTCAACGTCTAATACCGTTGCCCGCGTCACACTTTCTGCACAAATGAAATTATTTTTTTTTCTTTTCCCATGATAAGTCGGCAGCGGAACAACTGTGGAAGAAGTTTGACGAGAAACCGCAACTTTGAACAGCGAATAATCACTGTGAATTTATTTTATCGAACACTTGCTGATGCCCGCGACTTCGTCCGCGTGGATAAAGATTTTTTTTAAATACCCGAGATAAAAAGTATCCTATGTCCGTCCCCGGGATTCAAGCTATCTCTATGCCAAATTTCGTCAATATCGGTTCAGTGTTTGAACCGTAAAAAGGTAACAAACAGACAGGGGGACAGAGAGAGTTGCTTTCGCATTTATTATATTAGTATGGACCAGTCTCAAGCTCGACGAGTATCCACCCGATGTAACGCTCTTTCGATAATACTGGAGGTAGGGGATGCAGTGACCAGTCACAACCCAACCATAGACGAAAACCAACATTTTGTATTGTACAAAAAATGTGGAAATGTTGGCTCTGGACGAGATTCAAACCCAGGACCGGCGGCGTAGTCGGATACTCCGAATACCAGGCCACGCGGTCGTCACGATCATAAGTACTATGTAATTAATGTACATTAAAAAGATTTTTTTAATTGGATAAAGTGACGAAACGAGCGTAACGTTCTGATGGAAAGTGCAACGTCAGCCCATAACAAATGCTGTGTCACTCGTAACACTTCTGTGTGACCACCACATTGCGCCCGTCGCCCTGAGACATCAGTTCTTCAATCTCATATGGCCAGTGATTACGTTAGCTCTCAGTGCCTTTTAAACCGAAACACGTGTTTGCACACTACTGCTTCACGGCAGAATAACTGGCCTGAGATGGTACCTGCCTAGACGGATTCCCGCATAGGAATCCCAAAACCTCCAAAATTCTGTTATAAAAAAATTTTTCAACGAAATTGAGACAAAAATTAATAGCCTAAAATTCACGCGCAAAACGAAATTGGCATGCAATTATTCTTCAAGGAGCCGTGGTAGCTCAGGGGCCTGGTGCTAGCCTTTAATTTCATAGTACGCGAGTAGCCTGGGTTTGATCCCCGGTGCCAGCACCTCTAATATTGTTCTACAATTTTAAGTGCTGATTTACCACGTGCTTAGCGGTGAAGGAAAACATCGTGAGGAAACCTGCATGTCCGAGGAATAGAAATATTTTCGAGGACATGTGAAGTTCGCCAACTCGCATTGGAGCAGCGTGGCGGATTCTTCCTAGCTCCAAAACCCTCTCAGGAATGAGAGGAGGCCTGAGCTCAGTAATGGGACATTTATAGGCTGAAACTTTACTTTTACTTTACTTTACTAATTCTACATTTTAAAAAAAAAACAATCCAACAACCCGTCAACTGACAATAGCGTGCACGTGCCAAACACTTTGTTACAATATGATTACTGAGTTGCGCGGAACTGTTATTTAATGTACGCAAGTATCATGTAATAAGTTTTAAACGAAAATCATGCGATGATTTCTTATATTTACGCGAATACTACACATTTAAATAAAACTAAATTTCCCCGATAAATTTATCCTGACGTTAAGAGCGCTTTAAAGCACCCTTGGTCACGGGTGGGGACAGAGGTGACAGTTGTCCGGACGCCATAGTTAACCCAAGGTTTTAATTTTACGGTTTTTATCACATTTCCTTTTACTATTTATAACCCGACGTTTCGAGCGCTTTACAGCACTCATGGTCACTCATGCAGAACTGGGGTGACAGATTTCCTAATATCATAGTTAACCCGGAGTACCTTCAGCTTTTTATTATTATTTTTAGTCTTTAGTATTTAAATGCAACTGATGTAGAAGTGATTTTTGTTTTGCAAAAGAGGGCCGTAAGAGCTATTTATAATCTTGGCTCCGAAGTGTCTCTTAGGGATAAATTTAAAGAAATTAATATCTTAACCTTGGCCTCTCAATATATATTTGAAAACGTTTTGTATGTACACAAGAACATAAACCAGTTCACTAAAAAAAGTGATGTTCATAATGTGAATACCAGGAACAAGCAAAAATTAATTATGCCAGTTACCCGACTTCACAGAGTCAGTAACTCTTTTATGGGGCAATGTATACGTTTTTAACAAAATCCCAGCAAGTGCTAAAAGTCTTTCAATCAAAAAGTTTAAATTTTATATTAAACAAAGACTTCATAAAAAGGGTTATTATAATATTAAAGAATACATGGATGATGATAACCCCTGGGAATGAGGTGATCGCCGCCAAGCCATTTCTACATCTTTATAATACTGCTGTTATTGTACATTATTTTAAAAATGACTTAAAAAAAAGCCCGCTGGGTTTCTTACTGGTTCTTCCCAGGACAGAGGCATTTTGCGAACCAGTGTAGTTTAAAAAAAGAAAAAAAAAAATTACTTTCAATAAGTATTATATAAATAATCTATATTGAATAAAAATTTATTCTATTCTATTCTAGTCCGATCTACGCAGAAAGAGCTAGCTATGTCTTTTATTTTATTAATACCTCAGTCCTCCTGAGACAATGGTGGCTGTAAAGCGCTCGAAACGCCGGGTTATAAGTTATTAAAATTAAACGCAATGAAATCCGTTAAAATAGTTTTATTTAAACAAAAATCATATTTTTATTACAAGCTTTTATTTGTAACGCCATGTCCAGCTGTGCTTTTCAACAATTGCTAGGGCTATGACACTTGTCGAAGGAAGTTGATGTATATAGTAATACCATAATGCTAATTAGTTTTTTTTAATACTTCAATAACTATGATTTTGGTAATTTTTCTCAGAGGTGGTTACAATGTATTTTTTTATTTGAATTTTGTTCCGTCTCGTGGGTGTCGTAAAAGTTGGCAGAGGGAAAATGAACACCAGGTCATGGGCAGCAGCACCTTCCTTGAACATCTCAATGAATTAACTGCGGTTGCCTGCCAAGCGTGGCAACTACGCCAAAATCCCCCCAAAATGAAAGCCACAAACTAACATGTTTTGTGGCAGTCTATGCGGGAGGCCTATGTTCAACAGTGGACTAGTGATATGCTGAAATGATTGATTGATACCGAAGACACATGTGTGTTACCAAATTACAGCTCCATCGGTTGGGGGATCTTAAATTCGCTCGCAAGATTTAACCACATATTAACAGAGCAAGTTAAATAAAGGCGTGTATTAATAACACAAAGAATTAATAAATATTTTTTTTGTTCACAGGTATGTCTACTACGTTACAAGCTCTATGTTAATTTTTCCTATATAAGGTAAAGCACACATTTAGTTTTATGACACTTAGTTACAATTAATAATACTTAGAAAAGCACTAGTTAAGATTATTACTTGTATGTGACTCACAATTTTATAATGAATACTTTAAATTAGTAGCAGGCTATATTTGACCGTCTTAGAACCAAAGTTGTTGTAGCAAGTTTAAAGAGCAATGTTTTGCTGCATCCAGATCTAGATACTTCATCGTATTCCAAGCTAGATGACGCCCGCGACTTCGTCCGCGCTTTTTAAATATACCGTGGAAACTATTTAATTTTCGTAGATAAAAAGTATTCTATGTCCGTCTCTAGGAGTCAAGCTATCTCAGAGACAAATTTCGTCAAGAGCGGTTCAGCGGTCGGAGCGTGGAAAGGTAACAAACAGACCGAGGGACAGAGAGAGTTACGAGTACTATCGCATTTATAATATTAGTATGGATATCACCAATCTCAAACTCAACGAGTATCCACCCGATGTAACGCTCTTGCGATTAGACCGGAGGTAGGGGATGCAGTGGCCAGTCACAACCTAACCATACACGAAAACCAACATTTTGTATTGTAAAAAAAATGTGGAAATGTTAGCTCTGGACGAGATTCGAACCTGGGACCGACGGCGTAGTCAGATACTCCGAATATCAGGCCACGCGGTCGTCACGATCATAAGTACTATGTAATTAAGGTACATTAAATTTTTTTTTTTATTGGATAAAGTGACGATGTACAATCGTACTATGACATTTTTTCATCAAAACCACTAAAGTCTTCTCAGTCAGACAATAAGGTGAACAACTTACTTGTTTCGTCTATTTCTACATCTCTATGTTTAAAGACATTAAAGACATTTATTCCGACACTTCCATCTACACACATAATACATGATACACATAACATAAGGTATATATAATACAAAAAAAAATTAAAGAAAAATAACAATGTAAAGAGGAAAAAAATAAAATAAAACAATGTAAAGAGGAAAAAAAAATAAAAAAATATGTGTTTGTGTGTGCGGTGATGAAGCGGCGGAAGGGACCGTCTCAGCATAAGCCGCGGAATCGCAGCGCTGATTTTCAGTCGGCCCCAAACTACAGTAAGGACGGCAACAGTAAGCGAGTAAATGTTGTTATTCTAATTTTAAAGAGTAAGTTTAAAAAGTAAGTAAGTTTAATTAATTTAAAACAAAACAAAAACAGTGCTAAATAATATATGAAATAAACTGTGGGATACGAACTACGAGTATATATATTAGTCTATATCACTAGTTCACTGCTGAACCTATGCCTCCCCGATAGATTGCCACAAAATTTACAGCTCTAATTTCGGGGGGATTTTGCTATAGTTGCCACGCTTGGCAGGCGTGTTGGCAACCGCTGTTTATTTATTCAGATGTTCCAGGAAGATTCTGCTGCGCATCCTCTGGTTTTAATTGTCCCTCTGTCGACGGGATGAAATTGGGTGGTAGATAATACAACTATTATTGGAAATTATATTGTTTTAAAAACGAAATTTAAAAGCTAGCTCATTTTCTAGCTGGTTCTTCCTAGGACAGAGGCATTTTTGTGTGTCGGTCTAAAGCTGAGCACTGAGTTGTGTAATTACTGGGCATATGAGACTTGAGAACTGATGTCTAAGACAAGCGCAGTGAGGCGTCACACAGGAACGTCCTGGGGACAGCTTTTGTTGTGGGCAGACGATATATACATCAGTTTAATCGTTTCGTCGCTATTTTCAATAAAAAAATAACTGCTGAGAATGACTTAATCGATGCCAATCTATTTAGTTCTATTAACCTATAACCTAAAAAAGCGCACTGAAACAGTGCGCTTTTTTAGTTTTCTTAGGTTTCTTTTTTTAGGTTTCTTACCGAGTTTGAGGCATTTTTCTTTTAAACCAGTGGTAGAGTAAAAAATACATACGTACATACATACATAAGATCACGACTGTATCCCATAATGGGAAGTCAGAGACTGGGCACTCACTGCAAAAACAGATGACTGCCACAATCCATTTCACCAAAACAATATAATGCACTTGGTGTGATAGGTGGTGAGCCCATCGCCACCATGCGCTGTTGGGTGCACAGTGCAGTTTAACTCCTTACTCGCCTTTGACGAGATCCATTGGATGAGATGGAGTGGTATGGCTTTTCTTTTAATGAGTGACAAAAAAAACTTCTACATCGGATTGAAAAACTGTTGCAATCCTTTCGTAAGGATTTCTACAACGTATTGGTCTAGATAAACAGACACCGGCAATGGATTTGTCACAAAAAAGTCAATTTAATTCGTGACGACACTCCCAGTTAAAACCAGTCATATCCACAGGATATCCTAAAGCTTTGTCAATATCCGTCTTAACATTATTACTTTATCGTGAAATTAAGTTAACGAAAAGTCTGAGCGTTATAACTAGATTAAGATGTTTATGCTGTATCGGATACATGTGGTGGCAGCTTGAGAATCTACCACCCCATCTCACCCCGTGGATGTCGTAAAAGTCGAAAATTTATATGAATAAACAAACTGCGGTTGTCAATCCGCCTGCCAAGCGTGGCAACTATGGCAAAATCCCCCAAAATTAGAGCTACAAACTTTTGTGGCAAGAGGAGAAGTGAGAGGCTGAAATGATCATGATGATAATCGAATATACTGAATCTAAACTTACCCTAAACCCGAGAGCGTGCGACCCGTTTGATATTCATATATTCCTACACCATCATATTTATTCCTTAGCTTTTTTTTTCATTGTATAAAGTGACGAAACGAGCAAAACGTTCACCTGATGGTAAGTGCAACGTCCGCCCACAACAAATGCTGTGTCACCCAGAATATTTCTGTGTGACACCACACTGCGCACGTCACCCTGAGAGCCTTCTTAAGTCTCAAATGCCCGGTGATTACGCTAGCTCACAGTGCCCTTCAAACCGAAACACATTAATGCTTGCACACTACTGCTTCACGGCAGAATAACTGGCCCTGGGGTGGTACCTACCTAGACGGATGCCTGTATAGGAATCCTACCACCACCAGTGAAGCTTATAAAGATTCCACTGCTGAACGTAGGCCTCACAAGTTTTCCCAAAGTAGATTTAACGTAATCTCCACACTTGGCAAGGTGGAATGGCGATCTCAGTACCAAACGATTCGAACGTTAGCTGCTTCGTGCCAAGCCTGTATAATTTAATCATGAGATAGCTCAGGGCGCTCGTCTTTTTCATGGTACCTGAGTTCGGTCTCCGTTGCCGGTACCTCAAAAATAGTTTTGATCATCCTTCCACGGTGCTTACAGAGTAGTTACAGTTTACGGCTGTGATGGAAAACATCACGGGGAATCCTGTATGTCGAAGGAATAAAAATATTGCAGATGGCATTTGAAGACCGCCAACTCACACTGGAGCATCTTGGCGGGCTCTTCTCAACTCTAAAACCCTGTCAGAAATAAGAAGAGGCCTGTGCTAAGCAGTGGCACATTTATAGGCTGTCAGTTTACTATACCGGCATATTTAGACTGCTCTTCCGTCATAAATGGGAGGCCAAGAGATTTGTCTTGTAGCGACATCTATGTCGCCACATGAGAAGCTCAAGAAATATTCCCATGCGTCCATAATCGTGATATGAAAGTTTTCTGAGATGTGAACTATATATACAACATCTAAATATTACTAGTTGGAGGAGACGTCCTCCCCAGATCAGACTATTCGATCTGGCGGGTAGCTACCCTTTTCCTTGGTAATATCATCCGCCAAAGTCTGGTATTTCCTTTGGTCGACTTTTACGACATCTACGGTATAGAGGGTGGGAGATTCCCTAAGGCCGCCGACGGCATTATCTAGACGCATTCCTCGTGTCCGGGTAGAACCGCGTGAACTCCAAAACACACAAGCAGTCGTTACACTTTATTCGAAGACCGTGAAACAATCTTTTTGTATACATTACGGCAGGCGTGTAACAGCGATTACGTCACGAGATGTGTCCGACCGGACCGGCACACTTTCACCTCGATGATCGATGCGGTGAGAGTCGGCCGGATAAAAAACTACGATGTGATGAAAGGGGATTTTAATAATATAAGATGAAGCTATTTAATGGTATTCATTTGTATTTGCCTAAGGAAAAAGAACTCAGGGACCGGGCGTTCTTCTCAGATTTTATAATATGCGGGTAACACTAAAGTTATTGACTACAGTCTACAGTAGTCTATAACCATATGCTCGGTATAAAAGGTAGGATTCCTATGCAGGAATCCGTCTAGGTCGGTGCCACTGCAGGGCCAGTTAATCTACCGTGAAGCAGTAGTATGCAAACAGTACTATGTTTCGGCTTAAAGTGCGCTGTTACCTAGTGTAATTACTAGGCATATGAGATTTAAGAATTGATGTCTCAGGGGTAGTGTGGCGCCAGACAGAAATATGTTCTGGGTACGCAGCATTCATCACTTTCTCCTATAAAAATATAAACGAATGTAGGATATAGGTAGTTCGTTAAAACGCACTGGTGCCTCGCGAATTCGCCACAGTTCCTTCACCTTATTGAAATTGAGAGCAAGGCCTTAGCCGAAGGGCGGCTTTTATGTCGTGTATCATTGTACCAGATACACAGTTTTTAGAAGTTTCTTATAAGTCTGATTTTCCAGTAGTAAAGCCAAAGTCACAGTCACAAGACCCAAACTAAATGAACCGAAACATTATGCTTTAACTGTGCTACAGTGAAGGTCTCCCGACTGGGGTAGCCAATTCATTTTGCGTGCAAAATCAATATTAATTTATGAGAATCATTTTGCGCATTTTTTTTATTGGAAAATGTGGGCGGACGTTGCACTTACCATCTGGTGAACGTTTTGCTCGTCATTTTATACAATAAAAAAAACCGGGGTTCGATCCCCGGTGCCAGCACCTCTAAAATTATTCTACAATTTCAAGTGCTGATATACCACGTTCTCAGCCCTCTTAGAAATGAGAGGAGGCCTGTGCTCAGCAGAGGGACATTTAAAGGCTGTCACTTTACTACACAGAAAGAGTTAGGTACCTAAGCATGCTTATTAATTTATTTTTCATCATGGGATCCCAAGCCAAGCAAATTTAAATGTGTAGTATTCGCATAAATATCAGAAATCATAATATATTTTTTTTAATTTAATAAAGTGACGAAACGAGCAAAACGTTCACCTGATGGTATTTGCAACGTTTTCCCATAACAAATGCTGCGTCACCCAGAACATGACACGGAATTTGTTCCTGGAATCATACCACCAGTTATGCAAAACATACATAACATAAACCCCATCCATTTAATACACAGACTAACAAACAGATTTGTTACTTTGTATTAAAAGTGTTTTCGACATAGATATATCATAGTTCAATGAACTATCACGATGTCCGGCATACAAGCCAAGGTACGTCGCATTCAATTTCGAAGCTGAAAGTGACCTCAGGGATCGTCGACGTTCAAACTTGACCGCTCCCTTCGACTAATTTTATGTGCTGTCATTGTGATCGAATATCGGGCAGGACATTCACATTAGTCAGACGTACGACTGTGTCCACACAACTTTTGTAAAGCGATCGATTTCTGTGCCGTCATTACCACAGCCTAATCACATTTTGTAGTTGTATTATGGGACGTGTACGCTTACACGCTTAATATAATACAATAATCGCCGCGGTCCAGTCACCGGCCTTTCCATTGGCGAAAGACCTTGCATTGCTAAAATATCGGTCTCAGTTATTCAATCATTGTTTAAAGAAATGTGAACTTTTGTAACAGTTTTTTTATATTTATAACTAAGCACACACCACATCTCATCCCGTGGGTGTCGTTAAAGCCAACACAGGGAAAATGAAGACCAGGACTGATGGGCTGCAGCATCTTCCTGGAACATCTGAATAAATCTGAATAAACTGCGGTTGCCAACATTCCTGCCAAGCGTAGCAACTATTGACTGCTGGTTACATAATGATTTCTTATATTTACGCGAACACTACACATTTAAATGAAACTGAGTTTACGGATTTTGTCGCTCGCGTTTAATTTTATTACTATTTATAACCCGACGTTTCGAGCACCCATGGTCACGGGAGGACTGAGGTGACAGACGTCCTGATGTCATAGTTAACCTGGGGTACCTTCAGCTTTTAATCATTATTTTTGGTCCGATCTACGCAGAAAGAGCTAACTGTGTCTTGAAGTCTTGCAGTGGTATGCTCGGTTTTTGATTTAATTTTATTTATTATTGGATCCCAAGCTGGTGGTAATACCCAACCATCTTCTCTATTGAAATTAGGATGTTTTTTGATTTCAATAGCCTCGCAAATCATCCTTGGTAGGAATCCGGTGTTCTTTTGCAAGGATCTGTGGTTTATCAAACCATTACATCAGACTTTGATAAACCACAGATTCCTTGCAAAAAGCACTCGAAACGTCGGGTTATAAATAGTAAAAAATTACACGCGATACAATCCGTAAACTCAGTTTCATTTAAATGCTGGTTACAATTTAGAAACATTATCAACATTCTATGATGGTCATGTTTCTGACTTGTGTAATACAATACGATGGTGATCCGATAGACGTTAAACGAAAATACACCTTAAATTAATTTAGTGAATTAAAAATTGCTTAAATGTGTACCACGGGAAACTACACAAGTTTCATAAAGTCAGAGGTTTTATTTCCCAATATCGATACCTGTGGTTTACAGCAAGAAGTAAAATATGAGGTTTTAGTTTAAGATTTGAGTTTCAGTGTACATAGTTATAGATAGGATTACATAGCTATACATAGTAGTACATAGTCCGGCGTGCGATAGCGGCTTAGAGAACCTACCACCCCATCTCATCACTTGGGTGTCGTTAAAGTCGACAGAGGGAAAACGGAAACCAGGTTCTCCTGGTTTTTATTTCCAATGATTAAATGGGCAGCGGCATCTTCCTAGCATATCTGAATAAATAAACTGCGGTTTCAAACCCGCCTGCCAAGAGTTGCAACTGTGGCAAAATGCCCCTAAAATGAGAGCTAGCAACTTTTGAAGCAATCTATGGGCGAGTCCTGTATTTAACAGGGGACTAGTTATAGGCTAAAATGATGACGATGACATTTTGTTTGCAGTACAACGTGGTAGCTCAGGGCTAGGGCTCGCTTTAAATTTCATGTACGCGAGTGACCTGGTTCGATTCCCGTGCCGCCACTAAAATGTTAATTGCATTTAGTGCTATTTACCATGTTGAAGGAAAACTCGGAGAACTGATGTGAAAAAATATTCGAGACATGGAATCGCAACCGCTTGAGCACGTTTCTTCCAGCCCAAAACCCTCTCAGGAGGCCTGTCTTAGTAGTGGGACATTTTATAGGCTGAAACTTTACTTTTTTTTTTACAACGTTTAGGATTAAGAATATGCAGTAGATCTTAATGTTAATGTTGAACAATCTTCTTTCCCCATCCAGGCTTAAAGGGCTTCGATAGTTAGCGTAATCACTGAGCATATGAGACTTAAGAACTAACGTCTCAGGGTGACGAGCGCAGTGCGGTTCCACACAGCAATTTTAGGTGACACAGCGTTTGTTATGGGCAAACCTTGTACTTCAGGTGAACCATTTCCTCGTCACTTTCTTTCTCAAAAAAAAATCTGTCACCGATAATAACATGCACGATAGGAAACTGTTGTTCCTACCAGCATCAAATCACAAGCCGCAAGCGACAGACTAAATTCACTTTTCACCGCGGACGGCGCGTTTGAATTCACTTTCGCCCAGCCCAAACAGGTTGTTTCGAGAAAATATTTCTTATTATTAATCGAGTTTTTTTTTTTTTTTGGTTTGCCTCGCTAGCGGGTGCTCGCGGGTTTTGCTTTGATTCTACTTTGATGTTTATTGGTTCGTTGTCATTATGAAATAAAAAAGTAAATCAACAGCCTATAAATGGTTTTGTACGGACAGCGTTTATTAGTGCTGAACAACACCATAATATGCAATGCTGTCACTATTATTATAGGAGTCATCATCATCATTTCAGCCTATCACCAGTCCACTGCTGAACATAGGTCTCCCCCATAGATTGCCACAAAAGTTTGAAGCACTCATTTTGGGGGAAATTCGCCATATTTGCCACGCTTAGGCGGGTTGGCAGCCGCAGTTTATTTATTCAGATGTTCCAGGAAGATGCAGGTCAAATGAATAGAATAGATTTTTTTTATTATTTAATATAGATCATTTACATAATACTCATTGAACGTCATTTTTTAAGCTATACTGGTTCGCAAAGAAATGCCTCTGTCCTGGGAAGAACCAGTAAGAAACCCAGCTGGATTTTTTTTTCAGTCATTTTAAAAATAATGTACAATTACAACAGTGTTAGAAAGATGTAGAAATAGCTTGGCAGCCATCACCTCATTCCCAGGGGTTATCATCATCCATGTATTCCTTAATATTATAGCATTATAGCAGAATAACTGGCACCTGCCTAGGAATAAACCCACTGGTAGTATTCCTATGTAGGAATCCGTATAGGTAGGTAGCACCGCAGGGTCGTCCGCCGTCATGAAGTAGAGTGCAAACATTACTGTGTTGCATGTCACTGGGCATATGAGACTTAAGAACTGAAGTCTCAGGGGGACGGGCGCATTGTCATGCCAGACAGAAATACTCTGGGTGTCACAGCATTGCTATGGGCGGACGTGGCACTTACCATCAATTGAACGTAGTGCTCCTCTCGTGCCTTTCTCCAATAAATGAAAAAAAAAACCTACTCGTATTAAGCTCAATGCAACTTCTATAAATTTAGCACATATAATATGTAATAAACCTTCTTAAAAAGTGATCAAGTAAAACTCAGATAAATACTTTGAAACGCTTAATATTTAGTCACATTGCGGCACAGCGCCTAGATCGTGGGTGCGTTTTACAAACATAACTGTCACATGCACCACAAATCCGAACTCAAAAATAAAAAATTTATGTTTTTGCACAAATCTTAGCTGCGGCTTGGATTCAAACCCAGGCAGCGTGGAAGTCAGGTACTCTGATCTGGCCACGCGGTCGTCAACCGCCGAGCACGTGCTAAAAAGTGTTATAGGCACCGGGGAACGAACCCGAATCACTTACGCAGGATTCCTACGCAAGAATCCGTCTACGAGTAGGTTGGTACCACCGCAGTGTCAGTTATTCTGCCGTGGAGCAGCAGTGTACAGATGTAGTGTATGTATGCAAAACATACACTACATAAACCCCATCAATTTAATACACATACTAACAAACAGACATTAACAATAATTTTCGATACAGATACGAGTAGACCATAGATCAATGAACTATCACGATCTCCAGTATACAAGCCAAAGTTCATTGCACTCGATTTCGAAACTAAAAGTGACCTCAGGGATCGTCGACTTTCAAACTTGACCGCTATCTTTAACTAATTTTATGTGAAGTCGATGACCGCACCGCACAGTGCAGTGTCAGTCGTGGGTTTGAATTCCAACCGAAGACAAAATTAGTTCAAAAAAAAATGTTTTCGGTTTTGTATGTATTATTTACTATACAGGCTGATAAGTGTCCGGCAGAGTAGAATAGCACCTACCACTTTCCTACCGAGGTGTCGTAACAGGCGACTAAGGTATTTTACGGACAGCTTTTTTGACTCGTACCGAAACGGTGGTGACGTGGTTCGCGGCCGTCATGTCTCGTTTCCCGCGAGGGCGAAAAATGGTTACGTGAGTGGTCTCTGCCTACCCCTTATGTGGAAAAAAGGCGTGACTGTGTGTATGTTTTATTTATATTTTATAGGCCATAATAAAAACTATGTCACCCAAATCTAATATTATTACATCTAAATTTCATTAGCTACAAATATGTGGGAACAATAAGTAGCCTCCGTATCAATAAGCGTACCCATGTAGATATTATAAAGGTTCAAGTTCTCCGAAAAATTGTAAAATAAAATAAAACAATTCTGAGTGGCGCCATACTGCACGTTTCACATTGAGACATCAGTTCTTAAGACTCCTAGTGACTCCACGCCTAGTGATTATCGTTGTAGCTCAGGCGCCAGACGTTTGTCTCGAATTCCATAGCACGCGAGTGGTTTGAGTTTGATCCCCGGTGCAGGCACCTCTAACATTGTTCTGCAATTTTAAACGCTAAATTACCACGTGCTCCACGTGGAAAACATCGCGAGGAAGTCATTTCTGTGGAATCATTATATTCCAAAGATAGACATAGACATTGACTTTATTCGACGTAAACAATACAGAAACCACACAGAGAATGCAATTTAAAAAAATATACAGTACAATAAAAAAGAAGAAAGAAACTAGATCTGTAAAACACTGGAAACAATAGTGACGTTGTATTGTGAAGTGTTGACTCCACTCAGCAAAGAACTGCCCTGGAGCAACGTGGCGGACACTGGTCTTCCCGGCTCAGGAAACTCTCTCGGGAATGAGAGGAGGCCTGTGCTCGACAGTGGGACATTTATAGGCTGTTACTTACACGCTAGACGTTTTTTTTTATTGGATTAAGTGATGAAACGAGCAAGCCATTCACCTGATGGTAAGTGCAACGTCTGCCCATAACAAATGCTGTGTCACCCAGAAATTTTCTGTGTGACACCACACTGTGTCCATCACCCTGAGACATAAGTTCTTAAGTCTCATATGCCCAGTGATTACGCTAGCTCACAGTGCCCTTCAAACCGAAACACAGTAATGTTTGCACACTACTGCTTCACGGCAAAATTACTAGCCCGGGGGTGGTACCTACCTAGACGGATTCCTGCATAGGAATCCTACCACCACTAAGACGTGCAGTTGCGGAAACCGGCCCGTTGCAATCTACAATCTAGGTTGTTACTTTGTCTCCACAAACTCGCCACGTTCACAAGGGGGTTAGGACGCATTTTTTATTTATTTGTTCTACTATATTATTTCATGCGCATTTGAGAGCTTCTCTTATTTAACCTCTTATTTAACCCAATTTTCTGTAGGTTATAGAAATATTTGTTCCGTGCGGATATCGAACTCGTGATCCCGCTTCGATTCTTGAGTCAGGCACTGCGCCAAAAAAAAAGTAAAGTTTCAGCCTATAAATGTCCCACTGTTGAGCACAGGCTTCCTCTCATTTCTGAGAGGGTCTTGGAGGACGGTTCGGCGGACTGCACATGTCTTCGAAATATTTTATATTTCTCAGACATGCAGGTTTCCTCACGATGTTTTCCTTCACCGCCGAGCACGTGGTAAATCAGCACTTAAAATTGCAATTAACAATTTTAGCGGTGCCAGCACCGGGAATCGAATCCAGGTCACTCGCGTACTATGAAGCGAGCGCCTAGCCCCTGAGCTACCACGGCTGCCAACCTGACCGATATATTTTCACCAACACAGGCTAAGAATCTGCATCAGAGAATGACAATACAACCAGACCCGAACCAAAACCACAGAATACTGAGGTACATTTAGCACCAGTACACGTCGAAGTGACGCCTTACTAAATAAAACGTAAATTCATGAGAATTTCACACCTACAATTACTTAACGCGTAAGTGAAAGTGTAAACAAATCCAAGTTTCGTTAAACTCTTTTGAGAAGATTCTGTTTCTACGCAAGCCGTGTCTAGTTACAGTAGGAATATTTATGGTAAATTATACATATTCACTTAGTTAAGAAAGTTCATACATATTACTGTATAATAAAAAATCTGGCGAGTTTGTAAGTTTGAACGCTCTAATCTCAGTAAATACTAATTGGATTTGAAGAATTATTTTTGCATTAGATAGCCCGTTAATGAGGAATGTTATAGGCTATAAAAATTCTTGCATCGAATCATAAACTCCAGTTCGATTTGAAGAATTATTTTTGCATTAGACTGCCCGTTTATTAAGGAAGGTTATAGACTTTATGAATTCTTGCATCGAATCAACAATCTCTAATTGGATTTGAAGAATTATTTTTGCATTAGACTGCCCGTTTATTGGGGAAGGTTATAGACTATAAAATGATTGCATCGAATCAATAAACACTTAATTGTATTCAAAGAATTATTTTTGCATTAGATAGCTCGTCTATTTAGAAAGGTTATAGACTATAAGAATTCTTACATCGAATCAATAAACTCTAATTCAAATTGATGAATTATTTTTGCATTAGACTGCCCGTTTATCAAGGAAGGTTATAGACTATGAGAATTCTTGCATCGAATCAACAAACTCTAATTGGATTTAAAGAATTATTTTTGCATTAGACTGCCTGTTTATTGGAAAAGGTTATATATAGGCTATAAATTCTTGCTACGGCCTTAAGTACCAAACATAACTGAGAAGGCTGGAACGTGTCGACGAAAACGTGAGGCGCAGTATCAATACTCGTAGCTGCGCCTCACAATTTAATCTATATCATAGTGAAAAATTAAACAAATAGTCTCTAAATTCTATTATTTTATATTATTTTTTTATATGTAAGAAAGCGAAGAAACGGGAAACCAATTGGTAAATGCAACGTCAACCCATAACAAAAACTATGTGACCCAAAACTATTCTGTGTGGCACCACACTGCGCTGGTCGCCCTGTCACTTCAATTCTTAAGTGTCATATGCCCAGTAATTACACTAGCTAACAGTGATACGAAACACAGTAATGTTTGCACACTACTGCTTAACTGCAGAATAACTGGCACCTGCCTAGGAATAAACCCACTGGTGGTATTCCTATGTAGGAATCCGTATAGGTAGGTACCACCGCAGGTTCTTCTGCCGTCATGAAGTAGAGTGCAAACATTACTGTGTTGCATATCACTGTGCATATGAGACTTAAGAACTGACTGTAGTTTAATTTTTATTATTGGAATAAGTGATGAAACGAGCAAAACGTTCACCTGATGGTAAGTGCAACGTCTGCCCATAATAAATGCTGTGTCACCCAGAATTCTGTTTGACACCACACTGTGCCCATCAACCTGAGACATAAGTTCTTAAGTCTCATGTGCCCAGTGATTACGCTACCTCACAGTGCCCTTCAGACCGAAACACAGTAATGTTTGCACACTACTACTTCACAGCAGAATAACTGGCCTTGGGGTGGACCTACCTCTTGTGCCTTTCTCCAATAAATGAAAAAAAAACCTATTAAGTTCAATGCAATTTCTATAGATTTAGCACATATATGTTTTTTATAAATTGTTGTAACATTAACTAGAAATCTGCCGTTAGTCGGAAGTGTAATAAAGTTAACCAAAAGCAGGTGACACGGCATCTATTATGGGTAAAAGTTGCACTTATCATCAGGTGAACGTTTCCCTCGTCTCGTTACTTTAACGAATTAAAAAATTATTACCATGAGAAATCGGTTCTTAATTCTCATATGTCCTGTTACTACACTAGCTTCAAGTTTTGATTTTGACACAGATGTGTTTGCAGATAACTGTTTGACGTCATAATAAGTAGCACTTGAGTGGCCTAGGGTGTCATTATTACCATCAGTGACCATTTTAGTGTTTCCATACCCAAGTCAATTGCGGCCTACAATATGCTCCTTTTTTTTAAACTGATGTTCTCCTAGCCGATTTCGACCACGGCGACAACTTCCGACTACAGTCGAGAGCCATCAACTGCGCAGGAGATGTTATAGTGCCACAAGTGTACGCGCAAACACAGAGGCACTCACTCGTCCCAACCTACCTGCGCCCGATGTAACGCTGATGCGATAAGATCGGAGGAAGGCTAGGATGCAGTGTCAGAAACATGGCGACAATCACAACACAACCAGGCCCGAAAACTAACAACTTATGTTTTAGCACAAATGTCGGCTCCGGCTGACCGGGGCCGGGTCCGGATCCGGGATTCGAACCCAGGACCCGCAGCTTAGAAGTCAGGTACTCTGACCACTAGGCCACGCGGTCGTCAAGTTTTTAAACTATCAGGTCACAAAAAGCAGGAACATTTGTTTTTTATAAAGAGTGGAGTAGCTGTGTCGGCCGACTTTCATTACGTTGGTAGTAAAATTCAAATTACTAAGATTTTGAGATATTTTTTATAAACAGCAGAGAAACTACGAAACTAAAAGCGTATTTTAAATTAATCTACTGACTTAATTACACATGATTAATGGGAATGACGTGCAGATATTTTCCCTTCTCACCGGAAGCGAGATCTCTCCTCTCTGAATATGTCTGGGTGATAGAGACCGGTCCGTCGCATGCGGGATTCGGACAACGCACGGGTATCCTGCGATTTGCTTTTTTATAGGATGTCAGAGTACATCACGCTTAGCGTGTATACGAAAATTATGGTATTTTTATAGTACGTAGTGACCGCGCTGAACGATCTTGACCATCCCGCGTATTTGTGTTTGTTTTATTGGATAAAGTGACGAGACGTGCAAAACGTTCACCTGATGGTAAGTGCAACGTCTGACTAACAGATGCTGTGTCACCCAGAATATCTTCGTGTTTCTATGGGGCACCAGTGCGCACGTCACCCTGAGACATCAGTTCTTAAGTCTCATATGTCCAGTGATTACACTAGCTCACAGTGCCCTTCAAACCAAAACACAGTAATGTTTTCACACTACTGCTTCTCGGCAGAATAACTGGCCCTGGGTGGTCCCTACCTAAACGGATTCACCTTACGAATTCAAATTTGAGCTCACCTCAGGCGGGTTCGCTGAAAGAGCCACGTTTTCTTTAAAGACAGCATGAGTACGTTGTTAGTTTCATTGACAAGGAAGTCACAACACTAAGTCGTAACAATAATAACAATTTAACAACTTTTCGTATTAGGTAACGTAGTGTGTTGTTTCTGCAGTTACACGGACTACAACACATTGTTACAATTACCTCTTGCTACATCAGAACGTTGTTCATTGTGAAAAAAGGTCGTTGAAAGTATTTTTTTCGTATTTTTATGTTATTATGGTATTATGATATAATACGCAAGTGACCTAAGTGAGATCCCTAGTGCTGGGACCTCCTTAATTGTTCAACAATGATGAAACCTGGATATCTAAGGAATAAAAATATTTCGTGGGCATGTGAAGTGCGTAGAGACGTATTGGAACAGCGTGGCGGACTCTTCGTATCTCCAAAACCATCTCAGAAATGAGGGGAGGCCTGTACTCAGCAGTGGGACATTTATACGTCGTTACTATATTTTTTAGATAGAAAAAAGACTGAGATTATTTTATAAATATTTATAAAAAGCAAAGATATTTTAATGAAATACCGAAAATGGACCTTATCTGAGCCCTCTCTTTATACCCTGTAAAAAGTTTCAGCCTATAAATCTCCCACTACTGAGGACAGGCCTCCTCTCATTTCTGAGAGGGTTTTGGAGCTAGGAAGAATCCGCCACTCTGCTCCAATGCGTGTTGGCGGACTCCACATGTCTTCGAAATATTTTTAATTACTCAGACATGCAGGTTTCCTCACGATGTTTTCCTTCACCGCCGAGCACGTGGTAAGTTAGCACTTAGAATTGCAATTAACAATTTTAGTGGTGCCGGCACCGGGAATCGAACCCAGGTCACTCGCGTACTATAAAATTTAAAGCGAGTGCCTAGCCCCTGAGCTACCTACCCTGTAATCCCCTATAAATAAGTAAGTTTGCCTTAGAGGACATTTCGAATTTCTCCATCATTCGGATACAAATTATATTTCAAACGTGTGTATCAAAAAAAGTAGAAACTTCGTGCAGCAAGCATTACTAAAGGAATAAATAACACGTAACCGCATCCAGCCGCCTACAGCCGGACCAAACCGGTTCTATCTAGTGATGACCAGATTTTTAATCTACATTGGTCACCCTTCCCGCCGTTTCACTTTTTTTTTCATGTTAACATAGAGGCCGTTCAGTTAACGAAATATTTGTTAACTTCTCAAAATCGAGCTACTTGTGCCTCAAAGCACAAACTCTTCAAAACAGGTATTTTCAAACTATGTTGGGCAAGATTCCCCTTTTCCAAAATAAACTGATACCTCAGACTCCCATGGCCAAATCACTTTAAAAATCCTATCTCAAGTTTTTTTTTTCCTATTGGTCCTATTTGTGTTTTTTCTATATTGATACAAGACTCAGGGGCTAGGCGCTCGCTTTAAAATTTTATAGTACGCGAGTGACCTTGGTTCGATTCCCGGTGCCGGCACCACTAAAATTGTTAATTGCAATTTTAAGTGCTGATTTATCACGTGCTCGGCGGTGAAGGAAAACATCGTGAGGAAACCTGCATGTCTGGGAAATAAAAAAATATTTCGAAGTGATGTGAAGTCCGCCAACCCGCATTGGAGCAGCGTGGCGGATTCTTCCTAGCTCCAAAACTCTCTCGGAAATGAGAGGAGGCCTGTGCTCAGCAATGGGACATTTATAGGCTGAAACTTTACTTTACTCAGCTTTTTAAAAACCTTGCGGTTGGTTAAGTGAGTAAACTTGTCATCAATATCTCATCGAAATTTAGCAAAATAAATAGACATAATTTGTCCACGCTTATTGACTTGCAGTTTTTCATCTTGTACGAACTTGTGCACGCTTGTCGACTTGTTGAGTTTTTTAAAAGTACAACAATGTTACTTCCTTCTAAAATATTAGTCATTCTTATAACAAGTTGGTACACGTAACACAACTTATACATTATCTTGAAAGTTTCAAATAAGAACTTGTAGGGGTCGATTATTAGACCGCGTCGACCCTCAAAATCGGTTTTCGTTTACCTCTGAGAAACCGATTTCGACCCCGTGGTGTCAATATCGACCACTTTGGGAATCCCTGCTTTAAATTAATACACAACAGTAGGATATCGCTTACAGCAAATTACATCGTAGTGCAATGGAGAGAAAGGCAAATTTTCTTAAAAACTTTATTAAGCGTTTGCGGAGCGAATGAAATTTTTTAGAGAACGGAGACAATTTGTCGTTTATCTTCACTTTCATTTTGAAAACAAAGATACGATGCGCAACATTTTTAAATAAAGTTTTGTTAAATTTGACCACGCAATAATGAGACGATCAGCTGGATTCGATTAGATATTCGGTAGGTACCACCACAGGGCCAGTTATTCTGCCGTGAAGCAGTAGTGTGCAAACATTACTGTGTTTAGGTTTAAAGGGCACTGAGAGCTAGCGTAATCACTGGGCATGTGAGACTTAAGAACCGATGTCTCAGGGTGACGGGCGCAGCGTAACGCCACACATCAATGTTCTGAGTGACAAAACATTTCAGCATGGCAAAAGTTGCACTTACCAACAGGTGAATATTTTGCTTGTCTCGTCACTTTCATCATCATCATCATTTCAGCCTATCATATAGTCCACTGCTGAACATAGGCCTACCCCATAGATTGCGACAAAAGTTTGTAGCTCACATTTTGGGGGATTTTGCCATAGTCAACCGCAGTTTATTTATTCAGATGTACCAGGAAGATGCTGCTGCCCATCTCCTGGTTTTTATTTACCCTCTGTCGACTTTTACGACACCCACGGGATGAGATGGGGTGGTATAATAAAAAAAACCACTTTCATCTTGATCAAAAAGTTACAATCTACCACCGTTCCGTAATTTGGCTAGTTTCTTCTGAAGCCCAAGAATTGCCGCAAGCATTCCTTTTTTTTATCTTAGTCAGAAAACATTAATGACATAAGAACAAAACTGATAACAACCATAACAAATAATTAAAAGCTTAAAGTTAACTAATCAACATGTCTAACACCTAAATCCCCCAAGATCATGGGTGCTGTAAATCGCTCGAATCGTCGGGAAATAAATCGTTAAAATAAACGCAACAAAATCTGTAAACATTAACTTTAAAATAATATTTTCGGTGATGTAATTGCTGTTAGCCTTCTCGGCTTTTACAGCTTCATCGGATACTGTGCTCGCGGGCCAGGGGCCCGTGTGCCAGGTTTGGTTTGACCCAAACATAAATAAATAAATAAATAAAAACTCCTACAAAACCCTCGAAGTTCGGACTGTGTCGCGTTCGCTGCTTGCTTTCGCGGTTTCGAAAATCTTAAACATTTTAAGTCGTCTACTGACCGTCCGAAGGAGGCTGCGCGCGTCCATTCGGACTGTCGACTTGTGTGTCGGTAACTCTGGGCGGTGAGAACCGCCCTGGAAATAACTTTAAAACGAATAGTCTCATAGACAAAATTTCAGGCAAGACAAATTCAACAATAGCCTACCAACACCCGTTCACAAGTATGTGTCAGCCATCGCCTTCCTTAAATAAATTAGGTGGTAGGATTCCTATGCAGGAATCCGTCTAGGTAGGTACCACCCCAGGGCCAGTTATTCTGCCGTGAAGCGGTAGTGTGCAAGCATTACTGTGTTTCGGTTTGAAGTGCACTGTGAGCTAGCGTAATCACTGGGCATTTGAGACTTAAGAACTGATTTCTCAGGGTGACGGGCGCAGTGTGGTGTCACGCAGAAATATACATTTGTTGTGGGCGGACGTTGCACCTACCATCAGGTGAACGTTTTGCTCGTTTCGTCAGTTTATACAATAAAAAAACAATAAAAAAAAAGGTGGCACGATTACCATGCAGGAATCCATCTAGCTAGGTGAACATTTTGAACAAATAAACAATACAGGTGAACGTTTTGCTCGTCTCCTTACTGTTTCCTATTATAAAATTATATCGACGACCCGTCACACGACGGCGCCGCATCTGCATAATTAAATTATGTAACAAAATACTCGTTAGCAGGTACTAATTCATTAAGTAAAATTATGCGTCAGTCGTTAATCATTGGAATACATAACAAAGTTATGCACCGAAAATCAAATCTGCACCATCCACATTTCTCCTTACCATCCATGCGAAACAATCTTACACGTAATATATTACATGGTAACTGTAATAATTTAATTACACGATGCATGCGAGGTCACGTATCACGATATACAAATGTAATTATAACGCAATTAACTTCTTTTTTATTTCGACGGAGAAGGGAATTTTTACTTTGTTTTGACAAATGACGTTAGCTTTTTTTCGTTATAAAAGTTTTTAACAGAGTGCTTGATATTGTCACGAACGCGAGAAGAAAAAAATTCAAAAACCTGCAAAAGCTCGCCGGGTTTCTTGCTTGTCCTTCCCACGACACTGACAGAGAAAAAATATCCCTCAATAAGTAATATATAAAATCTATTTATAGAAAAAAATCTTTTTGTTGATTAAGTCACTTCTTTCCTAACCGAAAGCTATTTTTTATTAATAACTGGTCGGGGGATAAAAGACTCCATAACCGTATTAGGAAGTCAAGCCAGTCTTAACACATACAGATCCAAAATAAAAAAATTGTCAGTTCTACCGATATTGACTTTAGCAATGGTTACCCAGAACAAACGATACATTAGGTAGTAACCGACTCGTAACATCACTAGGTATCACTGTTAGCAATATATAATTGTTATATATAAGTATTGTTCCATTATACCACGTTTTTGTTAACTCGCTTTTATGTTTGGGTCAAATTTAGTAGTTGATTTTAAACTAACTTCCCCAGGAACTAGAGCTTTGTAACTTTAAACATAGCTTAGCACTGGCTAACAATTCGTTATTTACTTGCTTTCTTGTCTGTCGGTTTATTTGTCTGTTGGGTACAATTTTGCAATTGATTATTAACTAACTTTATACTTTTAGTCAGATTTAAAAACGTTGTATACGAAAAGTTGCATACGGTACTTGTTAGATTTAAGTTTTCTAAAAACATATGTGTTACTTTCTAATCATATTATTTTATAACTGATTCAAAGCATGAATATACTACACTAGCTGTGCTCCGCTGTTTTATCCGCGTAAAAAAATCGACCCGATCGATGATATACATATGTACTTCCCTAATCGGATTTTGTTGTTTTTTTTTTGCGCGGAACCCTAATTAATTTTCTTAAATTAAATAAGCCTAAGTAACCCGCTATGACATCAGCTATGTATCAGTGAAAGTCCCGTCAAAATGGGTCCAGCCGTTTCGGAGATTAGCCGGAACGAACAGTCAGACAGAAAAAAATATAAAAAATGTTTTTTTTCTAATAAGTACCCTATTTATACTTGCATGAGCAGTGAGTAAAATGCTGTTATTTTGTTATTACAAACAGACACTTAAATTTTATTTATTTGTATAGATTACTTATTCTGCTGACTCGAATTTGACATCTTTCTGAAGCGAAAATGCAAATGTATTCAAAGCCACGTAAGAACGGGCTCTCATTTAGCGCTTCGCTGCAAAATAGGTTGTAGTTTCGATTAACCACAAGTGCAGTAAACCAATCGAGCGGTTAAGTTTTCGTTTCAGTTGATTACTAGCAGTTAAATGTGAAAGTTGGCGTACGGTTTACATTCCCGACCTTACCGTCGACCAATGTTCCAACATTGATCCAATGTTCTCTAACATGGTCGAACGAACAGTATTCGACGCAGTTTTTGCATCAGTCCCGATAAATGTATATATGTAACAATACTGAGTACAGGCCACCTCTCAAGGAAGGCGTCATTCAGATATTGTATATAGATAGATATTGTTCGCATTCAGAAACTTTAACTGCGCGATGTTTGACATATAAAATATTTCTCGAGCATTTAGTGTGGCCACATAGATGCCGCTACAGTCCAAAGAAATCGTCTTCTATGTAAAAATCAATAGTCTATACCAATAAATAAAACTGAAATGTCTGTTTGTAATAACAAAATAACAACTTTTAACTCAATGCTTATAAAAGTATAAAGGGATCTGTCAGTTCTTAAGTCTCAAATGCCCAGTGATTACGCTAGCTCACAGTGCCCTTCAAACCGAAACACAGTAATGCTTGCACACTACTGCTTCACGGCAGAATAACTGGCCCTGGAGTGGCTACCACCAGTAAAAATCCCGACCGATTTCGACAACGGCGACGTCTCATGTTCTGGACAACTAACAATTTGCGTTGCAATATATGCATGTTAGCTACGACTTGGATTTGAACGTACTCAGCAGACAAGTACGCTGACCACTGGGCCACGCTCACTGCAGATTACATAGTGAATAACCTTTGTTATTTATTTACATTGATTTCAAAGGGCATCCGAACAAAGCTCTATTGATTCCAAATGGCATCCATCTAACAATTGCAACAGATATAGCCTAGGTGCTGGAAGGATTCCTATGCAGGAATCCGTCTAGGTAGGTACCACCCCAGACCAGTTACTCTGCCGTAAAGTGGTGGTGCAAACATTACTGTGTTTCGGTCTGAAAGGATCTGAGAGCTAGTGTAATCACTGGGCATATGATACTTAAGAACTGACAGATCCCTGCATAGGTGTCCTACCACCAGTAAAGTATTTCTTTTTACGGCACCAGGGTGTCAGATTATCGCTACCACACAGCCAGTCTGATAGGTCTTACTGTCCGGTATAGGTAAGAACTATAAGATCTTGTCTTAGTCAATAGTTACAAGGTTGAAGAGATTTCAGTTACTTCATCACAAAATGTCATCCGAATATGACAAAGATTGATGATAAACCTAAACAAACAATAGAGTAACTAGAGCAAGGTCTGCCTGAGGCCCGTGTACTAACTAATGCCATTTGAAATGGCAGTGCTTCGTCAAACAACTGACATTCTGCTCATGTTGGACGTTACTCCATCTACATACATCACATTGTACTAAAAACATTTCATTACAGAATTGCGTCACCTAAATAACCATGAGATCCTGGTACTTACTACAGTTTACGTTACGAAATGCTTAATCACGTAACAACTAAATGACTTGATTTTTAAGTTAAACGTTTACTAAGTTTTGTCGGAACATTCTGTTACTGTACCTGACGACCGCGTGGCCTAGTGGTAACAGTAGCTTCGGAACTCAGGCGGAGCAAAGATTGATGTAAAACATTAAGTGATGGTTTTGGGTTCTGCGCTTATCCCAGTGCCTCTGATATTGCTTGCTCACCTTTTTTTGTACGTGGGGTAATCCTGAATGGATACCCGACCGGCCAGGATGGGGCAGCCGGGTTATGTCGGACTCTTTCCGACTAAAACCCCACGGTGGTCTACATCAGCGCTCAAGAGGGGATCGGGATCTCCGTTCGGAACGCAACCGTGACTCCTCCTTCGCTTCGCTAGAATTTTAGCCTGACCCTCTCATTATCAACATTTAAGTCATCATCATTTCAGCCTATCTAGTCCACTGCAGACCATTGGCCTCCGCCAATGATTGCCACAGTTTGTAGCCCTCATTTTAGGGGGATTTTGCAACAGTTGCCACGCTTGGCAACCGCAGTTTATTTGTTCAGATGTTCCAGGAGAATTCTGCTGCCCATCTCCCAGTTTTTATTTTCCTTCTGTCGACTTTAACGATAACGGGATGAGATGGGGTGGTAGATTCTCTTAAGCCGCTACCACACGCCATTTATTTACTAAACTTTAATTTTATAACAAAATTTTTCCAGTCATAACATAAGATGTATTCCGTTATTAATATAAATAATAATTTCATAAGTATGCTGCGATGAAAGAGTTTACTTTTTATTTATTTTTAAATTATAGTTTTCGCAACTTATGTATGTATGCCATGGCATAACAGTTTCAGTGTTCACCTTAATTAAAAAGGTGTGCTTGCTTTTTGGCAATTTCGAAATGTAATGTCAAAAAAGTTTCCTTTCATTTTATAATACAGCAGCTGTGCCCTGCGGATTCACTCGCGTACAAAAAAACCGACCCCGATCGATTATATACACATATACTTCCCTAATTGTATTGGATTTTGAGGTTTTAATTTATTTCCGCGGAACCCTAACCCTTTTCTAAAATTATAGTAGCCTAAGTTACCCGCTATAATATCAGCTATCTGTCAGTTACAGTCCCGTCAAAATCGGTGTAGCCGTTTCGGATATTTTATTCATTTGATTTTACAATTTTATTTATTTGTATAGATATTTTGTTTTGAAATCATAATGTGCATAAATAACACTTGAAGGTGAAAGAAGAGAAAATAATCGAAGTAGGATTTAATAGTATCAGGAATAACTTTGGACAAATGACTTTTTTGCACGAATGAGAGAAACGAAGTAATTTTTTGACAGACGCGTGGCCTGGTGACCGTAAGCACATTGAACGCAATGGAGAGTTAGAATTATTTGACTTGTACTAAAATGGCGGCGACGTGGTTCGCCACTCGTCACGTCTCGTTTCCCGCGAGGGCGAAAAGTGGGCTGCGTGGGCCTGCCTACCTCTTATATAGGAAAAGGCATGACTGTATGTATGATTATTAAAACTAACTTTATACTTTAGTTCGTTTTTAAAACATGATGTATAAAAATTTGTTATAAAAAAGGGTAAATTAATTTTGATAGTTTTTATATTTGTTTTTGTATTCGATTTGAAATTTCCATTTCAATACAAACGTGCCGCGTGGTAGCGGCCTAAGAGAATCTACCAACCTATCTCATCCCGTGGGTATCGTAAAAGTCGACAGAAGGATAAAAAAAACCAGGAGATAGGCAGCAGCGTCCTTCTAGAAAGTCTAAATAAATTAACTGTGGTTGCCAAATCCCCCCAAATTGAGAGCTACAAACTATTATGGCCTATGTACAGCGGTGGGCTAGTTGTGGGCTGATGATGATGATGATGATGTACCTTAAATGTATTAATTGAATCGATTACCTAATTTTGCAAATGTCCATGTACTGGTGGCCTGGTGGGTAGAGTAGAATAGCACCTACCTCTATATCATTAATTTATTACCTATTTTTAGGTTTTTTGATATTTCTTCGCAAGTCGTAGGTAAAAGTTGTAAAAAGCTTGTTGAAAAATTCATGCATTACTTTACGAGAATTCTATATGAATTGTAAATGAAAATTTATTGACAATACCAAATTGAAAACAAAATCTTAGTTTTTATTTGAAAGGAATTTGACTGGTGGTAGGATTCCTAAGCAGGAATCCGTCTAGGTAGGTACCAACCCGGGGTCAGTTATTCTGCCGTGAAGCAGTAGTGTGCAAACATTACTGTGTTTCGGTTTGAAGGGCACTGTGAGCTAGCGTAATCACTGGACATGTGAGACTTAAAAACTGATGTCTCAAGGTGACGGGCGCATTGTGGTGTCACGCAGAGATTTTCTGGGTGACACAGCATTTGTTATGGGCAGACGTTGCACTTATCATCAGGTGAACGTTTTGCTCGTTTCGTCACTTTATCCAATAAAAAAATAAGAAAAAAAAACATTTCCTCTTATTTTTAGACGTAACCAAACGTGACCTAATAAAATTTAAACCTACGAATAAAATATCTTTTATATTTAATTCCTATGTTACGTCAAAATGTTTAACGCAAAGGAATCGTTGTCTAAATTCCTGTCATCATCATCATGATTATTATTTCAGCCTATCACTAGTCCACTGCTGAACACGGACCGCTCCCATAGATTGCCACAAAAGTTCGTAACTCTCATTTTATTACCACGCTTGGCAGACGGGCTGGCAACCGCATTTCATTTATTCAGATGTAACAGGGAGATCTTAATTCCTGTATCCAATACAATATAAAGCTTTTGCAATAAAATCTTATGTAGTGTTAAATAAAGTCTATTATCAACACCTACCGCCGAGCTTCGCACTCATCAGTAATCCAAACTGATCAAAACATTGGTGTCATTCGATATAAATTAGTGTGCAGCATACATTACTCCATCAATTTGAGATTCGGATTGCATTCATTGTAATCCACACTTCCTACCGCACATGGAACACACGACACCAATAAACGACAAGTAGACAAAGCAAGCTCTGTTTCCACATGTAATATCGGTGTACCTGCGCCTTTATTGTATTCACTACTCATATTGCCATGCTGTGTGGTGGCGATGTAACAGAATCTAATTAACCTATCTCGTTTTCTCTTATATGTGTAGAAAGATTCATTAAATTTTATTTATTTATTTTATTAATTTGATCCCAAGCCGGTGGTAGTACGTAGTGAAATTAAAAAACATCCTAATTTCAATAGGGAAGACAAACAACCTACTCTTTTTTATTAATTACCTTAGTTTTCATTCAAAATTCAAAGGCTTACTTTGACAATAACTCTAACACTTGCAAAGTACTTTCACTTCTTCACATCCCACTTTATATTACTTTAGTCCTAGCTCCTAATAGGTTTTCCTTCAAAAATAAAGTCAGGGAAGATTTCAAAAATTCGCTGCAAGTATGATTTAATTAGACATAGACAATAAAATGTGTTTTTTTTTCTTTTCTTCTATGATATGTATGTGTATGTATGTATGTATAGGTATGTATTTATGTATATTTAAATATTTAATATAATTATGAATATTTTATTACTATCTATGTATATTTTATAATTTTTTTCTTATGTTTGTTTTTCTTCAACGTATGCTGCACCGCCAATCATATTCTTATCTCTGCTTAGCCTTATGGTTGACTGGGAGAGAGTGCCTTTAGACAATTAGTCCGCCATATGTACAAGTTCAGTGAATAGAAGTTTAAATAAATAAAAGTCAGCGAAAAGACATTCTTAGCAAAATAAAACAATAGATTTTTGTTATCTCATATAACCTACATGTAACCAATTAACTAGGGTAACAATGAGGTCCGTTTGTTAATCTATAGATCGAATTCATTGTTAGTTTCAGGTATTGAATGCTAAATTTACACAGCACGAATGGCCTAAGTAACGTTTATTGTAGTCTTGTATTTTCTACAGGGCAATCCAGGAATCCGTCTAGGCAGGTTCTAGGTAGGACCACCCCAGGGCCAGTTATTCTGCCGTGAAGCAGTAGTGTGCAAGCATTTCCGTGTTTCTGTTTGAAGGGCAGTGTGAGCTAGCGTAATCACTGAGCATATGAGACTTAAGAACAGATGTCTCGGGGTGACGGGCGCAGTGTGGTGTCGCACAGAAATAGTCTGGGTGACACAGCATTTGTTGTGGGCGGACGTTGCACTTACCACCAGGTGAATAAAAAAATTTTTTTTTGATTACTTAAAATTCAATGGCTGAAGTTTGGCCCAGTTGATGCAGTGGCTGATTGACTTTATTGCTAGTAATCGCGGGTTCGATTTCCGCGCAGAATAAATATTTGTATGGCCTACCGATAGTTTTTCCTGGTAGAGTTTGGTAATTGTGAAATATTTTTTTTAACAACAGTAATATTTTAGAACACATACAGGGGTTGGAGCGATCCATTTTAGTATATTATTAAACTTGTGTCAAGCAACCCTGCTAAACGGATGTATCATATCTTAACTCATCATCATCATTTTAGACTGTCACTTGTCCACTGCTGAACCATGGTACCACCATTAACTAGTGGTAGGATTCCTATGCAGGAATCCGTCTAGGTAGGTACCACCCCAGGGCCAGTTATTCTGCCGTGAAGCAGTAGTGTGCAAACATTACTGTGTTTCGGTTTGAAGGGCACTGAGAGCTAGCGTAATCACTGGGCATATGAGACTTAAGAACTTATGTCTCAGGGTGATGGACACAGTGTGGTGTCACACAGAAATTTTCTGGGTGACACAGCAACTGTTATGGGCAGACGTTACACTTACCATCAGGTGAACGGTTTGCTCGTTTCATCACTTTATCCAATAATAAAAAAAAAATGGTGTCGCCTATAGATTGCCATAAAAGTTTGTACCTCACATTCTGGGGGTATTTTGCCATAGTTGCCGATCTAGGTAGACGGGTTAGCAACCGCAGTTTATTTATTCAGATGTTCCAGGAAGATGCTGCTGCCCATCTTCTGGTTTTAATTCACTGGAACACCCACGGGAAGAGATTTGGCCTTAACTATTGAAACAAAAATCTTTAATACATAAATACTTCACATTAATATTCCTAAGAAACTGTTTGTGTAAATTAAAAATTAGATTGTTTTAAATATTCTAGGTCAATAATCAAACGGTAGACTCAACCCCCACTACGCTTAATTTCACAAATCAAAGTATTGGCGCTTTATTAAATCAACACATTACGTAAAACCGGGCGCAACGCATACATTGACGCAGGTGTACTGCGTTCCATTCCACGCAACCGAGCGCCCGAGATACGCAATGGCGCGTGTCCACCGATGCCGCGGCGCGGATGTTACCCGCTCGTTTGTGTAGCCACCCGTGCTTATTGCGAAAACTATAGAACCGATACAGAGAAATGTGTTTTGAGGTTAATGGCTGAGCAAATTATCAATTATTGATACGAAAATTATACTCCCATCTCGCAGGGTTATAGCTAATTGTGGGAATGTATCCCGAAAACATGACTTGTATAAAGTTAGGTTATATAGGTTGTATAAGTTATCCCTTTCGATTTTAAAGAATGAAGAAAGAAAGAAAGAACAACTTTATTCAATACTACAACACAACATACATTAAAAGCTCAAAAGATAAACAAGCAATTAGATATGACGTATTACTATTACAAACGTACGTTGGGCTGTAGCAACAAGAAAAGGCTGTCGACTCAGCATAACGCTATGGCAGTGTTGCCACAGCGCTGTTATTCTGTCGGTGCTTCAGGTTTACCGAACAGTTACCGGACATATTATTAACGAAGAAGTATATTTTAAAAAAAGAAACAAATAACTTAACTGGAACTAAGAACCACAAACAATTATTTTGCTTCGTAGAGAACTTCGTGTGCCATGTTACCGTGTGGTGGCGGCTTAAGAGAATGTACCGCACCATCTCATCCCGTGGGTGTCGTGTAAAAATCGACAAAGGGAACAATAAAACCAGAAGATGGGCATCAGCATCTTCCTGAAACATCTGAATAAATAAACTGCAGTTGCCAATCAGCCCGCCAAGCGTGGCAACTATAGCAAAATCCCCGATAATGAGAGCCACAAACTTATTTGGCAATCTTTAAGGGAGGCCTATGTTCAGCAGTGGACTAATGATAGGCAGAAATGACGAAGATGATATCTTTCCACATCTTTTCCACATCATCCCATAGCTTTCACATCCCTAGCTCAACAACCTACCACCAACGTTATACCACACAAAGTACCTAACCAGTACACTGATACTCGGAAATAGATATAGAAATTAAGTTTCATATGCCCAGATTTTTTTTAAATAAGACGATGCCGCCCGGCACGATTTCTCCTGTACCGTGGGTGCGTTCCACAGACATACATTTCACATGCACAACGCAACAAACCCGAAAACCAACAATTTCATACATAGTAGGAAGATGTCAACTGCGCAAGAGAAATTATAGTGCCGAAACGCGCAAACACAGAGCGAGTTACTCGTGCAATATGATCTGAGATGGGCTGGGTTGTAGAATCAGATACACGGTGACAATCGCAACACATTCAGACCCGAAACCAATTATGTTTTTGCACAAATGTTCGATTCGAAGCCAGGACCCGCGTAGATGTCAGGTACTCTTACCACTAAGCCACGCGGTCGTCGGAGATCGCATATATATATTCGTCTTTGTTAGACCAAATATGGCTGATTATCTTAGTCTGGACGTATGAAGCTGGTTCTAGTGGCCTACACGAATGGGTTTTTGTTGCCGATGAAGATGTCGATGACGATTTGTTCGAATTGTAAGTTGTACGCATTTGTTGGACTGATTAAAATATCTAAAAAAAATATCAGCTTTATTATTTCAAAGAATCTAGCTATTTTCTAGCTATATTTTACTGCTCACTTAGCTATCTTTAAAAAATTGAGTTGGCAACACTGATTGCAATATTCATCTGTTCAAGCATTAATGCGTAATTCCACGGGCAGCTCGTGCGCAGATGTATTATGCTTTCGTGTTCGACTTGATTTCACGTTTCTTCACACAAGCAACTCAGCGGCTCGCGTAAACGCAGTAATTGTGGGTTGTTGACCGTTCATTAAGAGTTAGCTAGTGATGTGCAACCATTTCTTGTGTAGTCTTTGTAATGTGAACTGTGTGACGGACTTGGAGATCTTGAAATTCATTTTGCATTCATTATTTTTTCATAATTATATTTTTGATCTCTATACAAATTTTCGCTTATTTATATTATTATAATAACATAAAAGTAACATAAGAGTTTACGTTACTTTTATATTTTCTACTGGTGGAAGGATTCGTATGCAGAAATCCGTCTAGGTAGGTACCACCCCAGGGCCAGTTATTCTGCCGTGAAGCAGTAGTGTGCAAGCATTACTGTGTTTCGGTTTGAAGGGCACTGTGAGCTAGCGTAATCACTGGGCATTTGAGACTTGAGAACTGATGTCTCAGGGTGACGGGCGCAGTGTGGTGTCACACAGAAATATTCTGGGTGACACAGTCGTCACTTTATACAATAAAAAAAATCTGCCGTGAAGCAATAATAATAATAGTATGCTAACATTACTGTTTCGGTTTGAAGGGCACAGTGAGCTAGCGTAATCACTGAGCATATGAGACTTAAGAACTTATGTCTCAAGGTGATGGCGTCACACAGAAATTTTCTGCACTAGCCATCGTTTTCGTTTCATCACTTTATCCTATAAAAAAATGGTTTAGGGGCATAAGAAAATCTGCCCGAGCGTTTCATCCCGTTGGTGTCGTAAAAGGAAATGCCTTGAGATAAGTCTCATGGTTAGTACTAGGTAGTGGAATAATATTTTACTGGTGGTAGGATTCTTATGCCGAAATCCGTCTAGGTAGGGAAAGTTGTTCCGCCAAAAAGCAGTAGTGTGCTTACATTACTGTGTTCCGGTCTGAAGGGCACTGACAGCCAATGTAATTACTTAACATTTGAGAATGAAGAACTGATATCTCAGGGTGCCGGGCTAAGACAATTAAAGGCTTATTATCTATTTTCTATTGCGATAAATTCTGTTTTTTTCTATTTGTGTTTCTGTTACTATCATGGTCGCAACTACTTTTCCAGTTATTCTGCCGTGAATCAGTAGTGTGCAAACATTACTCCGTTCGGTTTGAAGGGCACTGAGAGCTAGCGTAATCACTAGGCATATGAGACTTAAGAGCCTAGTCTAGCCTAGTCTCAGGGTGATGGGCACAGTGTGGTGTCACACAGAAATTTTCTGGGTGATACACCATGAACACACTTTGCACTTACCATCAGGTGAACGTTTTGCTGGTTTCATCACTTTATGCAATAAAAAAAAAATCTGTCTTCTGGGTCGTGAGTCCAAACCTGTCAAAATGCAATAAACGAATTATTGCCCCTCAAACTGCATGTGACACTTATTTCGGTCCTATCGCATACGCATTGCGTCACAGACGCAGTATCAAATCTGACAGAAAGACATCACTCATTTCAAATAATTCTCGTATAAACAAACTGTAGGAATGCAATTCGTCATTGCTCGCTCGCTTCCGCGCACACTCGCGTACAAAAAGTATAGTAAGATGGACTTATCCAAGCAAATTGTAAGTCACGGGCGATTAGCGGGTAGCGGGAAAGAAAATTGATTTAAGCAAATTATTTTAAAAATAACGTACGTGCGGTTTTAAAATAATCATTTTCTATTTCATTTGTTTTCAATACGTGAACACTTGATGGCTTCGAAGTACGACGAGTTTTACAACCCGGCTATTACTCACCATCTTCAATGACCACCAGACGAGTGGTGGAGAGAAGTATCAGAGCCCCGATACTGTCTCTCCGTATCCTGTAAGGGGCAACGCTAGATTTCCTCTAGCGAATTTGTGCAATTGTAACGTTTAATATTAGAGATAATAATTTCGTTTTTAAATACAGCTCTCTAGTTAGGCTGACGAAGCTTTAAAATGGTTTAAAATATAACTAATACATCTCTTTTTGTAGTTCACAAAGCATATAAAATGTATTCTTAACATATGACTGTTCATGCATGATTGGAACCAGCAATCAACGGAGCTGCGTACTTTGTATTTCAAGTAATGATCAGTAATACATAACACGAAACAGCTGCTAACTTAATGATAATGATCTTTCTGGTCGATCGCTACCAAGCCATCGACTGCCGTCTTAGACCTATATAGAGTATATGTGATATATATAGAATACTTTAAATCTGATCATTTATTTAAATAAAATTATTTTTTACGGACTTTATCGCGTTTAATTTTGAACTATCTATAGCCCGGCATTTCGAGCGCTTTACAACATTTATGGTCGCGAGAAGACTGAGGTGACAGATGTCCTGATGTCATAGTTAACCCGGGGTACCTTCAGCTTTTAATTATTATTTTTGGTCCGATCTAGGCAGAAAGAGCTGAGTCTTGAAGTATTGCAGTTGTATGCTTCGTTTTTGGTTTATTTTTATTAATTATAGGATCCCAATCCGGTGATAGTACCCAACCATCTTCTCTATTGAAATAGGATGTTTTTTTAATTTCAATAGCCTCGATAAAAACGCGCACCACATTACGCTCTTCACTCTTAGACTTCAGTTCTTAATTCTCATTTGCTCAATAATTCAAGACCGAGGCACAGTAATGCACACTACTGCTTGGTGGCAGAATAATTGGCGCAACGGTGGCACCTATCTATACCTACGATGAATCCTACCAGTAATTATTTCTTAAAATCATTTGATTAAACAATAAGTGACATAATCATTGAAAATGCACATCACTAACCCTATTTTCATGTTGTATGTAAAATCTAAATGAGCACATCGACCAAAAATTACCCGTTTCTATAACGTCCCGCTACTGCTCGACGCTTTCACCGCTTCCGCCTGAGACTTACCCAGCTACGTCCACTCTCCAAAGTAGACGTGCGTGAAAAGCATTTAGCTCGCTCATTTGTAACTACATCCGCACTGAGACCAGAGGAAGAGAACACACGGTTAATTTACTGTGAATTAGTACAAGCAGGACTTTTACGAGGAATTAGTACGAAAAGGATTTCCCTATAGGCCGAGTAGATCCAGGGCTACGGACGGTGGTAGATTGTAAAATAATTAGTTTGACAAACGAAAGTTTTCCTTCTTACGTCGAAGGATAAACAATTTTCATTTCGTACTACTACGTCATGGCGGAATAACTGACCCTGAGGTGGTACCTACCTAGACGGATGCCTGCACAGAAATCTTACCACTAGTAAAAGTCCAACAGTGGACTGTTTATTGGCTCTTGTTGATATTAAATTATGTGATAAGTACCATTAATGCTCTTTCAACGTGAATAGAAGATAGATGGAAGTCCGTATCCATTATTTTCTTTTACGGGTCGTTTTGGGTATACAAGTTTAGTCAGCCTATAAATGTCCCACTGCTGAGCACAGGCCTCCTCTCATTTCTGAAAGGGCTATGGAGCCAAGAAGAATCCGCCACGCTGCTCCAATGCGGGTTGGCGGACTACACATGTCTTCGAAATATTTTTTATTTCTCAGACATGCAGGTTTCCTCACGATGTTTTCCTTCACCGCCGAGCACGTGGTAAATCAGCGCTTAAAAATGCAATTAACAATTTTAGTGGTGCCGGCACCGGGAATCGAACCCAGGCCACTCGCGTACTATGAAATTTAAAGAGAGCGCCTAGCCCCATTCAGAGTTTATGCTTTCTAATGCTTAGCTTACTGCGTTGTGGTGGCGGCTTAAGAGAATCTACATCCCATCTTATCCCGTGGGTGTCTAAAAGTCTACAGAGAGAAAATAAATAACAGGAGGAGGGCAACAGCATCTTCCTGGAACATCTGAATAAATATACTGCGGTTGCCAATGTTAAAATCGGCCGGTAGAACATTATCATCATGACTTCCTCTTATCAGGGTAGGTAGGCATTTATTGACAAAACTCACTTTGAAATTAATAATTAAATAAATAATCTCGAGAAATCAACATATTTAATTCCAAAATTAATGATAAAATCTCAAAAATTATGAATCCACAAAAATTATAATGGCACAAGAAACTCCTGTGCAAAATGTTGTACTTCTAAACCCGCCGGTTGAGGCTTTGCCTCATCTGCCAGTCAGTCTTCAAGTTTAATTTAGTAGACCAAAGATAGTAGAGTTCATTCGGTTTCGGCTACATCGATCATCGCTTTTCGAGCGCCGAAACCCACCCCTGGAAAATAACTAGATACGCCAATGAGTCCCATGACTAATGATTGTAATCATGACGCTCTAGTACTTCGGTACTGGATATAACAACCTACAATCACACAAACACGCACACTACAAACCTTCACACACTAATGACAGTTATTTAGCTACGTATTGATTTATCCGGTGACGCCGTAGTGAAAGTGTCTCTCGGTTTGAAATGTTTTCACTGAGAAAGGAAAATCTGCGGTTATTATCGGGGATACAATGTTATTAGATTTGCTGCACGTTGGAAATGTGATGGTCATTCATGGTAAAAAACATATAATGATACGACTGAGCTCGAGTTAGACATATTTATAGAAATGTATATACAAAATATGAATAACTTCTTCATCACATGATACGGTTCTTCGTTAATCCTCTAACAATAAGATTTGCATCACACATTTCACCGGGTTCTTTAGGAACTCCTTCACTGTCCGGGCTTCACTTCCTTGGAACTCCTTGCCCGATGACATCAGGAAAGCGCCCAATAAATACTCCTTAAGAAGTTGGTCCGTGATCATTTAGCAGAGAATCATGAGAACATAAATAGATAGTAGTTGGTCACCGTCACAAGTATAAAATGTATGTATACTGTATATATGTATATTTATATTATACTTATTTATGAGTTATTTAGGTTTTTTGCTCTTTCTTTCTTTCTTTCTCTGTTTTCCTTTATTGCTAAACCTAATCTAAATCTCACCACTCCGACTGGGTGAAAATGCCTAAAGGCATTAAGTCCGCCCTTTGTATCACTAGTCCACTCCTGAACATAGGCCTTCCCCAAATATTGATACAAAATACAAACACTTGTAGCTCTCATTTGGAGGGATTTTGTCATATTTGCCACGCTTGGCGGGCGGGTTGTCAACCGCAGTTTATTTATTCCGATGTTCCAGGGATGATGCTGCTGCCCATCTCCTAGTTTTCAGTTTCCCCCTGTCGACATTTACGACACTCACGGGATGAGATGGGGTGGTAGATTTTCTAAAGCCAGCCACCACACGAGCAACATTATTTAATTATTTAATTCTTTGTATTTTATATTTCGTGAAAGATTCGTAAAATGAAATGTAATAATGAACGCTAGTGTAGTGGTTTTTCCATCCTGCCAACGCAACTGTAATTTGTTAATTATTTTGAAACAGAATTTTGAAAGCGGATTGATTGATTGATTTGAACTGGTGGTAGGATTCCTATGCAGGAATCCGTCTAGGTAGGTACCACCCCAGGGCCAGTTATTCTGCCGTGAAGCAGTAGTGTGCAAACATTACTGTGTTTCGGTCCAAAGGTCACTGTGAGCTAGTATAATTACTGGGCATATGAGACTACAGAACCGATGTCGCAGTGTAGTGTCACACAGAAATGTTCTGAGTGACACAGCATTTGCTATGTCACAGACGCTGTTTCACCACACTGCGATCGTCACCCTGAGACAAGTCCTTAAGCCGAGTGCTCAAACTCATATGCCCAGTAATTACACTAGCTCTCACTGCTCTTTAGACCGAAACACAGTAGCGCTTCCACACTACTGTTTCACGGCAGTAAAACTGGCCCTGCCGTGGTACCTACCTGATTCCTGAATTGGATTTCTACCACCAGTCAAAGCTCCTAAACTATTTGAACCATTTTTGCCCATATACATACACATGTGATCATTAAACGCTTATATACAATTATATTATACGCTAATCCAGTCTAACTGGTGGTAGGATTCCTATGCAGGAATCCGTCTAGGTAGTACTACCTCAGGGCCAGTTATTCTGCCGTGAAGCAGTAGTGTGCAAACATTACTGTGTTTGGGTTTGAAGGGCACTGTGAGCTAGCGTAATCACTGGGCATATGAGACTTAAGAACTTATGTCTCAGGGCACAGTGTGGTCTCACACTGAAATTTTCTGGGTGACACAGCATTTGTTATAGGCAGACATTGTACTTTCTATCAAGTGAACGTTTTGCTCGTTTCATCACTAGATACAATAAAAAAAAAACTCCGTTTATCGCATTACCTGCGCCTATGGTGATCAGAACAGATTATCATAACAATAAAGAAAAAGTGTAATGGTCATTCTCGTTAAATAATACGAGCGGGGTTACGTGTTGCAGATACCGCATAAACATGTTGGACTTAACAAGCAAACACACGCAGAATGTATAATGACTTTTATGTAAATTTATGAATATACACTAGTACACTAGTGGGCTCCGAGTGTGGCCTCTGCCTACCCCTTATATGTGAAAAAGGCGTGACTGTATGTATGTATGTATTAGTAAACTTACCAGTAAAATTCAAGTAAAATTAGGCTAACGTGGGAGTATTTTTGTCGTGGTCCCAAAGCTCGAGTGTAGGAAAAACTAAAAAAGTTACAGCTAAAATTTTTTCCCATTGCTGGGCACAAGACTACTCTTTTATTTATTAGATGGTTTTGTAGTCAAAAAGATGCCGCTACGACTTAAATAAAAGGAGGCCTAATATGTAGGTCAGTATCGCTAACGCGTAAGCGCGAAAAATACAATATTCAGTTATTGTTTTCTTCTCTATTCCTGCTAACATTAAGCCTTATTAATTGAAACAAAGACTACTTGGTCATAGAATTACATTCTAAGGAATCTAGAAACAATAAATATGAGCGCAAGGCTCTGGTGCCCCGGCACGACCTTTTTTTTTCATTGTATAACGAATGAAATAAAGTGACGAAACGAGCAAAACGTTTACCTGATGGTAAGTGCAACATCCACCCACAACAAATGCTGTGTCACTCAGAATATTTCTGTGTGACACCACACTGCGCCCATCACCCTGAGACAACAGCTCTTAAGTCTCAAATGCCCAGTGATTACGCTAGCTCACAGTGCCCTTGAAACCGATACACAGTAATGCTTGCACGCTACTGCTTCACGGCAAAATAACTGGCCCTGGGGTGGTACCTAGGTAGGTATTTCCTGCAGAGGAATACGTCTACGTCGATTATTTATAGCAAAAAAATAAATAATCTATTTCTTTTATTTTCAGATGGCGCACCACACCGTGCACAGGTTATTATACCTGTTTATTTTCATAACAGTGATATGTGCCGAAAATGAGCAAACGAGGATGGTCTCGTCAAATTAGTTCGTACACTGCGGATATCAGTGACTGGGTTCCTTTGCCTGGCCCTGTGGAACGTGACATATCACAGGCGAAAAGGCAAGCGGTAGCTGAACCTAGAATATTAACCGAGCCGTTTCCAGAATTTATCCGGCCGACTGGATTTAACAATGTAGGAGGATTCAGCCAAGATGCGTTCCCCTCCAGAAACTTCTTTAATACTCCAACGAATCGGCAACTATATCTACAATCATTGCCTTCAGTACCATCGGCTCCGCAAAACTACTTAACGGAGCAAGGATTTCCACAGAGCATCCGATTCGGATTGTCGCAACCAAACTTTCCTTTGAGCCAAGGATTTGTAGCTCCCCAACTTAACTTTGATAATATTCCACAGATAAAATCAAAGCCTCAACAAGTACCGCTAAATCCAATCAAGTTCGAGAATGTTCCAAAAACAAGTCACTCTCTTAAGCCTCAGGTACAAAATTTTAACACGCAATCTCCAAAATTGAGGCCAGAACTTCCAAAATTCTTCGATGGATATCGTGTAGAAAATATCAGTAATGACTTCAATACTAAGAGACCACTGTCACTACAAAAACTAAAGTATGATGGCGTGAAGACCGAAACAGTTGCGCAAAATAAGCCAAAAGTTGAAAGAGAAGAAGTTCAACTATTATATGTCCCTCTAGAATCGCTGAATAGAGGTCAATTCAATTTCAGAAATCCCATTTCTACACCTCAAGTTATTAATATGGATCTGTTTAATCAAATTCAAAGACAGATACCACTAAATAGTCCTATTATTAACAATTCACCTACAGATTTCCAAAAAGCAATAACAAAAACAGTGGAAAATATAAATTCAAGAAACCAGTATTTGTCAAACATTAATTCTCAAACCAGTCCCGTTGACCAAATACCTAAATTTACAACGTTGTCGTCACCCTTCCCAAACATATCACCATCGACGTCTAAGCCAAAGAAGCTCAAACCACACCAACCTCCGTTAGCCATATTTTTAACTCAAGATACAAGAAAGAATAAGCAAGTTAAAGTTGGAGATGTATTATACTCTTTGAAAAATGCAAACACTGTTGCCGTACTTGACGCTGTAAACCCTCAAAATGCACCTAAAGTATTTATAGGACCATCTTCGTTGACACCGCCACAGAATTATGTTAAATTTGAATTGCCTTACCTATCCAATATCGAAAACAGCGAAAAGAAACTTCGTCAATTGCCATTTTTTGTAGCACCATTAAGCTACAACACACCCCAAGGATTTGCTAAAATTCCTTTTCCGTCCCCGCACGTAGGGTCTGTAGTTATTAACTCACACATTCACAAAGAAGCTGCACCGCCGGTTTATACGACTACGACTGTATCTGATATTCCACCTAGATTTTATACATACAATCAATCTCCACCAAAGCAAGAACAGAATTTAGAGACTCAGAAACCAAAAATAAATTATTTCACAACGGCTTCTCCAACATCTAAAGATCCGTTGACAAACGAACCCAATTATTATTCCTTTGAACAGCAGGCGGTCAACTCGCTACGGAAAACTAAAGAACCAGAGACGGGTCAAAAAGCAAATTCTTATTTCTTAAGCAATATTGGAAGTCAATACAATCCGTCGGGTTACGTGAATTTCCCAACAGGTTCTAATTACCAAACACCGGATACGGTTCAAACCTATACAGCTACTCCACAAACTTGGACAACTTCAACACAAAAGCCAACAACAACGACAACCACCAGAACTACCACAACAACTACTACTACAAAGCCTTCAACATATCCCAGTCAATTATTAGAAACACACAATCCTTATTCCATCAATCAAGCATTCCATTTTAGTACGCCAATAGATTATCAAAACTTTTTCGAAGAGTACAAAGAAAATTATGCTACTTCCGAACATATTTCGCCGACACAACCATCACCTACACTTAGGACCACATCGTCGAACCCAGTATCTATTTCTCAAGAAACAGAAAGAACAACATCGAAATCCGCATATGGCTCACCAAATTATTTACTAAATTATACTCCAGAAATACATCACGAATCAGAAGTACAGAATACAAGATTTACTACTTATGATACCAATCAACGAACAACCCAAAACAAAGATAGTTCTGATGACAGCAATATAAACAATCCTGTGTTTGGAAATGAGAACTCGTTACCCACCAGCGACCTCACTCCTCCAAGAAATACCAATGAACATACTGAAACAGAACCTACTTTAAGTCATGACAGCGCAGTAACTTCTGATAATGCAGTACCAACGACAAATGAAAATAATATTCCTGCAACAGGACCAACACAAGAATATAACCAATATGAAACTAGCTTCAACACTGAAGAAAATCAGCAACTGACTCCAAGTACTTCTACAACCACAACTACAACAAGAAGAACACCATTAAGAAGTAGAGGTCGGCCACGATATCCGACAATCAAATCTGATAATGGAGAGTATACTACTAAAGCATTTGTAACTCGAAGACCATTAAGAGAAAGAAGGCCTATGGCAACTAGACCAAGATATGAACCAAACAAAATAACATCAGAGAAAACATCAAAGAAACCCACTGAATCATACGAAAGCACAACGAAATATATGAAGACTAGGACAAGAGGACGGATGCACTATAAGCCATCCGAAGCGGACGAAATTTACGACAAAAGATCAAAAGGACAAAACACTAAAGAAAATGACCTCGCCTATCAAAGAGACGTTTTACATCAAAATTATCCAGTGACACTCATGGAACGAATGAGTACAGTGGACATTGAGGCCATTACAGAACCTACTGGTAAATTATCTTCCACGAACTTCAAACATTCTGAAGATACTGAAAATGCATACAGCTACGACCAAGTTTCTATAACAGAACATACTGCAACTGAAAATAAAGAAATTCTGCACGATTATGTAGATGCTCAAACAAAAAGTACCTATGTACCAAAACTACCGTCAACCCATAATGATGAATATATTTATCAGACTAGAAGTAGTGTCGCCCCTGTAGATGATTACACTGCATATGATGATGTAAAAGCTGAAGAAACTGACCTTAAACCAACCACACCAGTAAATCCCGTAGATATATTAGAAGAAGTAGTAACTTTTAGTGACGGTACAAGTTCAGTAACAGAAGAAAATATATATAATAATTCTGAAAACAATGAAGACGTAACTGTAAAAGAAGATGTCACCACAAAACAACATTTTGAAAATGACAAAATTGCAAATCAGGAGGCAAATCGAGAGCCAGAACAAGAAGAAAACATTGTTCAAACTACACCATCATATAATAGGGTTCGAGTGCGTCCGGGTGTCATCAGACAATATCATCAGGCTTCGACTGCGTCAACAAGAGTTAAAATAGGGAGAAGAAGGCCAGGTCAAGCGGTAACCTATAGACCGACTTTTGATAAGCGTAGAACTACCATGCGCATAGACGAAATAGAGGCTGACTTAAAAACAAAACAAGTTCATTCACGACCAGAATTCCAAGATTATAGGCATCCTGTATATAAACCTGAACCAACGACGGAACCTAAGGTAACAACTTCATCCTCATATGAGCCAAGTACGAAACGTGGCCTCTATCGTCGCAGACGACCAACATACACAACATCGTCTACTGAAACTCCGACTAGTAAAAAGAATTCATACGAAATCAAAAATCGATTCCGAGGACGACGACCAACAGAAAAACCTTCAGAGAAGCCTGAAGAACAGACAGAATCAACCACATCAATAGTAAGAGATATAACTGTCGTTAAATACAATGATGGACCACGACTATCTGAAAGGTTTAACAAAAACTCTGAACCTGAAGAATCAGAGGATCAGGACCCAAATTACTCTATTCAAAGACCCAATTACGCCGTACTAGACTCAGATCGATGGTCACCAAAAATGTCTCTAGATTCGTTTAAACCCTACAATCCAAATGACATTATTGATAAATCTAAAATACTTCTTACTGGACATCATACAGGGAATGAACCAGAACTTGATATTATTACGGCAAAAAACGAATACGATAATGTTCTCATCTCTGTTACACCCACAACCAACAACCGAGCAAATAAAAAAATACCTGATATTCCTCCAACACTCGAAGCATTGGTAGAACAAAGTAGAATAACTAAAAGTGAAGGTGGAGATACTATGTCAACGTTTGAAAGTATGCTTGAAGAAGTAATGAAAAATTTAGAAGAACAAGATGAGGATGAATATACAAAAAATGTTATGAAACATAAAGGCGGAGAAATAGGTGAAATTCCTCCTGAAAAAATAATATCCTCTGACGAAAACTTTTATTTAAAACCTACTACTCCGATACAGGACATCGCAGCTACAACAGCTACGACTGAAGATATAACAGAAATAACCGAGGTAAGAATTTAATTTTTATTGAAAACATTTCTTACTGAAAACATTATTTATTGAAATTATTACTTTAACACAAACATCTATTTTTTGAACAAGGGGAAATTACTACAGTCGTAGCCTATCCACTTACCATAAAATAGTACTTCAACTTCGATTCATCAAAAACTGAATAGTTATTAATTATTCTGTTTAGTTACCACACAAATTTACAAAAAACTTTACGAGTAACAGTTTATTTAGACATAAAATAATTAAAAACGAATATAAGCATTCTTTTAAACGACTGATTCGCCAACATTGTTTGGAGGAAAACAATATCTGACGATATATATTTATATTTATATTTTTTTTTATTTTAAATATTTTATTCATGAATATATGTATGTATATATATGATTGTATGTATATGTGTGCGTATCTGTATATATATATCTTTTGATTTTATTATTGCCCGTTTCGCACCTGCCAACATTAAATTTTCTTCTCCCAGAGTTGACTGGAAGAGAATGCCACAAGGCATTCAGTCCGCCCGTTGTAACCCCTTAGAGTAAGGTGTCTTACAATAAAGTATTAAATAAATACATAAATAAATAACACACAAAAAAGAAATCATTTACAAAATTACTACTTACTTATTTAATTATGAAATTTCTTACAGCAGGGCCGTTACTGATCAACTGAAAAGTAATAAACTTTATTGTGATTTTCAGAAAGAAACGGATCGTAAAACACGCCGACGTGGATTTTGGAAGAAAGTAAAGGTTCGCCCAGCAACAACAGAATCCATTGAAGTAGCTGAGTCGCAATACTATCCTAGCACAGTCAACAGATTAGGACAGGCTATCAAAATCTCTAAGTCGGAACACAATAAATCAGATAAAAATGACAAATCGAAGTTGACAGTCACCACTTATAAGCCAAGCTCCCAATTTATTAAAGAGCTTTTTGAAACCGATAATGACGAAATGAACATTACTCCAGATATAGAAATACCAAAACTTACAACATTGAAATCCGATGATTACAAAACAACGACATACAAAGGTAATCGACAAAAAACAACAACGTCCTTGGCTAAGGAGACACCAACAGAAAAATTCAACCCAGGAGAAATGGATTTAGGCACTGGTTCGCCTGATCCCACGATTGCCGACAGTACGTACTTTAATACTGTAACAGAACCAATTACCAGTAAATTCCAACAGTCATCTGTAGATAGATCTGATGGTTTTAGCTTAATGGATTACTTATTCGGAGTAACTTCACCTGATAAAGACGAAACTGATTTCAACACAAAGAACGATACTAAGAGAGATCAAGATAATGTCGTACAAACTTCTACAAAATCTGATACAATAGAGATCATAACAGAGCAGCCTAAATTAAAAATTACAACAACAGAGACTAGTTACATACCGGAAGAAATTACAGCCACAACACTAAACGTTGAAGAAGTGTACAATGGTAAATATAATGATAAAAATAAAGATAACACTGCAAAAGAATATGCAATAGAGGAAACAACTAAACCATTAATGAAACATATAGAGACGTCGTCAGTATCTTCCTTCATGAACCCATTGAAAATAGTCAGTACTTCAATGTCAACGGAAATTTCCCACGAAACAGAAATTTGCTTTAGAGGAAAATGCATAAAAACAAGTAAACCTATCTCATAAGTGATAAACATATGCAAAAGGTGCTGAAAGTGTGTTCAAAACTTATAGTGGAATAAATAGTAATAGTGAACAAAGAGTTGTAAATTTAAATCGTTGAAGGTTTGGTAGCAATTTCATGAAATAAATACAATTACGATTTCCCATTATTTTATTTATTTAGTTTACTTATAATACTTGTCAGTGCATACGTACTTGCTTCGGTGAAATTTTGTAAACGGCATACTTCGACTCTTTACTTGATTTCACCATAAGTGCCTATTGAAGAAAAATAGGAAACCTTTGTATTTAATATTTAAGGTTAGTGGATCACTCTTTGATATTATAAATAATGTAACGAAGGCCTATTTACACTGTAGCAAATAAAAATATGAACTAGATATTAAGTTTTTTTACATTTTGTAATATATTGACTGATCATATTTTATCTATAATTATGAGTTCTTTAAAAACTGAAATCAATTCTTAGTATTTATATTATAAGTACATATTATTTTTCCTCCTACAAAATTGATTTCAATTCGTCAATTTCTGTTCATTCTAAATGCACTTTACTTTATAAAGACAAATGTATCCCTTAATAACAGTTAATTGTAAATTTTTCTACTGCTTTTTTCAGTGGATTTGTAAACCATGATTAAAGAATAATTTATAATGAATAAAAACCAATAAATCTTAATTTGTTTTAATGATTGTAAGTAAGTATATATCTTAACTTCGTAAATAGAAATGCATTATTAAAAAAAATCATACTGCAGTCCGTTCTTCGGTGACGGTGACAACTTGTGAATACTACCGGAAGCTACCCAGTACGCCGTAGACATCATAGTTATATAAGCTTACACGCAAACACAGATGCACTTGCTGGTCCTAACCAATCCACGCCCGATAAATGCTCGTGCCATAAGATTGGAGCTAGACTGGAATTCAGTGTCAGAGACAATGGGATAATCACAACACAACCAGACTCGCATACCGACTTACTGTACTTTTGCACAAATGTTGGCTCCAGCCGAAATTCGAACCTAGGATCAGCGGCTTACTTAGGTACTCTGACCAGTAGGCTGTCGTCACTGTCTTTAGTATTATTTAAATGTAGGTAAGTAACCAAACCCGAAAAACTTCAATCGTGTATTTGCACAAATTATCTTTCCAGCTGGTTGGGGCTCACGAAATTTCGACTAGAAAGTTTTCAAATATTTTTGGATCATGTGCCAATTTCCCAATACATACACTTCTGACTTATTTACACACTTTAATAAATACATATGAAATTAGTTACCAAAAATAGAAACCAAAATAATAAAAGAAATATGTAAAGTTTTTTCTGCTGCTTCTGGCTCCAGAAATAATGCAAAAAGTTAATATTCTGTTAGGAGTAAAACTATTAAACTAATATCAGTTTTATACTATTTAGTAACATAAATTACTATTATATATTATAACTTCATTTAATTTGAGCACGACTCAAATAAAATCAAGACTCATAGAAATATATACATATATAAACCTATATGTAGTATTGCATAATAAAGGTTCTGTTAGCTACAGATTGTAATTGTGTTATTATGATTTCGTCAACAAAAAGGGATAACGACAGATTCCGAAGTATTACCTGACGATACATTTTTCTTATAACTTAGGCTGCAAAACTAGCTTTGCTTGGTAATTTAATGTATTTAAGGGACACTGATAAGGCTCAACTCTTTCCGATTTTATTACACCGGTTTTGAAATGTTTTACATTTGATGCTCTATTTTACTGATAGTAAGACACCTATGCAGGAGTCGGTCTACGCTAGATGACCACCACAATGCCACTTATTGTACTGCCAAGCAATGTGCAAGCATTATTTTTTTCCTTTTTGAAGAGCACTGTAGCCAATAATATTTCGCAGGATTTCGCAATTCAGTTTTGATTGACTCGGCAATGGGTAAGCATGGCACTATAGCGTTCTATTATTTTATTATAGTGCCGCTTAAAAATAAATTAAAATAAAAAATATTTTTTATTTTTTATGGTGTTTCTGATATTTGACAAATAATTTGTAAAACAGAACAGAAGTAATTTGAGTAAAATAAATAAACAAATTAAAATCTTTAATTACTTAGAATTTACGTCAATTAGCCTAGTAAGCTAGCTCTCCTTGTCTCTACGTTATATCTTCCTTCTCTCTCATGTAACGAATTGTGTCTAAACGTGACGCTTCCTTGAATTCATAATCTCAATTCTCGTCCAATTACCGAATCGCAACCCAAGAAGTTTCATTTCAAAAAGCGTAACCATCACGTTACGAATTGGTGCCAAAGTCTATTTAGTACATAGGTATATTCTAAGTTATTCATAAAACAATACTTATAATAGATTTATAACACTGAATAATTATGAAGCTAATCAGGCCTACTAAACGTATTATAAAATTCCGCTATGGGATACTTCAACATTTCAGGTTATTTTGACTTCTTAATCAAATTTCTTTGTAACAAGACTGAAAACCTATATTTTTTATGAATAAGACCGTACGTCTGTGATTAAGTATCCCTTACTTTGACAGGCAAAAAGCTGCCGATTAATGCAATAATTTAGAAACATTGACATTGACATTTCAAAATTGTGATCTGATTGTCTAACTTGTCAAAGACAATTGTCACTAATAAACTACTAACATATTTACTTGATATTTACTGAATCTGTACAAATATACACACAATAATTCAAATTATTTACTGATACTGATCATAAAGTTAGTGATCAAGGTATAATTCGCCTAATTGTTTATTTCGTACAAGTCTTAGTAAAACACATGGACGTGGAATCAAAAATAAAAGAAGACATGAAAGCTCTCGGGTGTAAATCGGACCAGAAAATCGCATTAGCATATCATTTATATATCTATTTAATCGATGAAAAACTCATGTACGATACAGAATATTGTTATAACAAAGACGTTGATTCGCTTTACGTAGTTGCGAGGCCGAATAAGCACGAAAAAATAAATATCTATGTTCCTGTTCCCACAAATTTCAACGTAAGCATGGACTATACAAGTAAAATGCAAGAAAATTTATGCACAGTTGAAACTGGTCCGACGATAAACCTTGCCTTTATCGAGGAAGACTTCACAACAGTTATTTACACATTTACCAAAGACTTAGTTCAACGACCATCCTTAGAAAGAACAACACAGCAAAAATGTAGGGAGGACAAGCGAAGATTCATTAACAGTGAACTTAAAAAAAATCGAAACGATATTTTAAATGATGCTTTGAATGGTGGTTTTGTTGATGACGATGATTGTGAAATAGTAGAATAGAGATGTTACACACTTACTGTTTAATCTTCCAAGGATTCCTTATGTAAATCGTGATGGCTATAATTGTGAAAGTAGCTATTACTATCTAAGCAAAAATATTGTAAATAAGAAGTAACCAATTGGTTGTAGGAATTCATCTAGGTACCACTGCAGGCCACTTATTCTCCTGTAAAGCAGTAGTGTGCAAACATTACTGTGTTTCAGTCTGAAGAACTGATGTCTCAGGATAATGGGTGCAGTGTGGTGCCACACAGGAAAGTTCGTGTGACAGAGCATCTGTGCTGGCCAGACATTGCACTTACCTACCAGAACTTTGTTTCTCTTGCCACTATCCAATTAAAAAAATCCAAAACATTACAAATTGAAACTAAGGTTTGTGTAGTTGAAAGTATAAGATAATTTGTGTGTATTGTAAGAGGTAGCTATAACTGGCTGTTTTGTCGTGTGGTTGATAAAATTTTTAGCAACATGCATGCCTAACCCGTTGACTCAAATATGAATATATGGGTTCCCCAAAATAATTTATGAAAGAAATATTTACGGCTCACATTTGTTTTGTTAAAAAAAATTAAATAACGAAATAGTCAAAAATACAATAAAAATTAAATTAACAAATCCCTGAAATAAAACCAGGAGTTTTTTATTAGATCTAATAAAAAAAACTCCTGAACAGTAATAAAAACCTAAAACATTTTCTTTAAGATTTTTTCTTTGATTTAGGTATTGGATATTATTAGCACTTCCTAATTAGTATCAGGATTATTTTCTGTGGTAATCTATGGGGGAGGCCTATGTTCAACAGTGAACTATGATAGGCTGAAATTATGAATTAGTATCTGTCACATACAAAGAAAATAATATTGCTATAGTTATGTAAATATAAGAAATCTATTAATAACTTAGAGCTACGAGCTTTAGATTTAAAACTTTTTTATCACTTTCAGAATAATTATGCTGGAGGAGAAATTATTTTATAGGATTAAGTGATGTGTCGAGCAAAATGTTCACCTAATGGTAAGTGCAGAGTCTGCTCGTAACAAATGCTGTTACCTGAAACATTTCTGTGTGCCACCACATTGCGGCCATCACCCCAAGACCGCAGTTCTTAAGTTTCATATGCCCTGTAATAACACTAGCAGTGCCCTTCAGACCAAAACCTACCGGCAGACAGTTTTTTTTACTTTTAGAGCAGTGTGTTTATCCTAAAATACCCTAACCTGAGAATAGGAGCAATTTCTTAAATGCAGCTTGCATTAAAGAAAAAATTTTTATGGGATCACAAATTAGGCATATTTGCATAAAAATATTGTACCCAGGAGATAGACAGTGATGGATTAAGGTTTAGCCATGCAAGGCACTGGGCTAGGGCACCAATATTTTTAAGGCTGATACAGATCTGGTTGGCTTTGGTTATTGTTATGTTTAAAATAGTTTTTAATTTCAAAATAAGAATTATTGTCTTTGAACTATTAAGTATGCAATCACTAAAAATATATTAAATAATACTTTTTATTATAGAACAAAAAGTGTTTTGTATTACAATGAGCCTCGGGTGTTTTATCGAAATGGGCCTAGGGCACATTATTGCATTGGGCCTATGGCGCCATGTAACTTAAATCCGCTTCTGGTGATTTCAGGCAGCAAATTATTTCCTCAAAGATTAGCAATGCCATCATCTATTTACCTATTAGCTAGTATTTAAACTTGACTCCTGAAAAAGTTGGATGTTTTAGCAATGTTTCTTTATTAGAACAAATTGCTACAAATTTCATTAGTTTAATTAAAAACTTAAAAAAAAACAATACAAAATTAATAAATATGATTAAAGCAGGAATCAGCTTCTCCCCATAAAATTAGGAATGCATAGCTGTCTCCACTACTTCCAGTGCAATCTAGCGTACAATTTGTGAAAGCTAGTACTGAAGGGTCTTCTACATTAATCTAAATATTGTGTCGGTACACAAGTGGAACTACCAGTTCTAGTGGTTACAGATCGGGGGCCTATGCACCCTACAATGTATGATTTCATATGTGGTAAACTCATAATGCTTTATGCTTTTTATATGGGGTAATAAGAATGGATACCCTAATTAATGGCAATGAGGAATTTCATTGTGCAGGTGACAACAGCTTCATTGAGGTTGGATGTCAGTGTCTTACATCACAGTTACCACACACAATCAAATCAACTGTGTGTGTGCTCACTGGTCACCCCAATTTACATTTGAAAAAAATGCTGTAATGAGAGGAAGAACTAAAATAACGAAAGATCGGAGTGATTGATGTGTGTACAAAAGAATATTCACTGCAAACAGAAATGTGCTTATAATACAGAGCATAAAGTAGTCAACTTTTTAACAAACAAAAATGTTTCATCCGAAAAATATACTTTCATTATAACCCCTATTATATAATTTATGTTTACAATTTACCATAAAAAAAAAAGTTGAAAAATAGTCATCATCATTTCAGCCTATTATAGTCCACTGTTGTAACATAGGCCTACCCTATAGATAGCCACAAAATACGGTCTTACAATCGCCTGCATCCATCAACTTCCCACCGTCATCGACTCTTAAAACCGTGCAAGGCGTCAAAAGAAAATCATGTGTGTAATAACTCCACCACTTCTAATAATAAAGTTTGCAAATGGTGCAAACAACTTTTACATGTTGACCGAACAAAGGAGAAAGTTGTTACAAACTCGCTATTGCTTAAAGCGTAATAAGGTTTCTATCTACTCAAGACTAGTTCCTTACTTTATTTTATTTAATTTATTATAGAAACAGCCGTAAACTATTTTCAGTGGCAAGTAACATATCCAGGTACACAATCTTCAAGCAGCAAGACTTCATAATTTCGATTGACAGTAAAAACATCTGATAGTCTGTGAAAATGATTGTTGATTTTTACTGAAGACTTATTTATTTTAAAGTACACATCACATATAATAATAATGTTACAATAGAAATAAGACAATGCAAAAATATTCTGATACATGTGACAACTTCAGTGTACACAGCATTAACAACATATTATACAAAATTAAAAAAGATACGTTAACCTAAAGTAAGAAGTAACAATCAAGAAACATTAGAAGCAAAGCGTCCGATCATACGCGTGTCGTCAGAAAACGCATTACTGCTTGTTAAAACTTTACTAAGTTATCGTCGATAATATCTATGTTATCCATGACTTCTGCGAGCCCGTTATATTCATTTCATATTCTTACCAGGGGGGATTGTAGACCATGGTTGGTTTTTGTAGCTGGTATATAAAATAATTTACCAAGTTTACGTCTAGTAGTAAATGGTACCAGAAAACTCAAACCTTCAAGAGATTCTGTGCATTGAATTGTGCAATGAAGTAATTTGTGAAGGAAACATACGTCTAAAAATTTTCTTCTGTCTCGAAGAGAAATCATCTTAAAATGTTTTACCTTATGTTATATGGGTTCCGATGGGAAAGACCGCTAGAGTTAAATGCTAAATGTCACGTAAAGGATCGCTGAATACTCTCAACACGTTGCGAATGCACCGCGTAAAAAGGACTCCAAGCAACACAGGCATACTCGAGATGGCTGCGCACAAGAGCGTTGCATAATATTAATTTTGTACGCACATTCTTAAATTCCTTGGCATTACGTTTAATAAATCCGAGCGCCTGGGCCGCTTTTGATAGTGTTTTGTTTACCCTAAGATCTCGAACCTCTGTGACTTCTTTTATTTTTACGCCACCAAGCTCATACTCGGTTACAAGCGGCTTTTTTTTCGAGTATATTTTATATGATAACATTTACCAACATTGAGAGTTATGTGGTTACCATGACACCACTCAAAAATCCAATTTAATTCCTTTTGAATAAGGCTGGCATCCGTGGAGGAATTCACAATTCTGTATATTTTCAAATCGTTGGCGAACAGAGATTTCGGACAGTATTTCATACGCTGAGATATGTCATCAATGAAAACCAAAAAGAGCAAAGGTCCCAAATGAGATCCCTGGGGGACACCAGAATCCGAAAAAAATACGGACGATTCATAACCATTTATACTAACACGTTGGGGTCTCTTTAAATATGATTTAAACCATTTCAGTAGATTTCCACCTACACCAAACGCACAGAACTTCTCGATAAGTATGAAGGGGTTGACTTTGTCAAATTTTAGCAATGCCTTTGAAGGCATTGCTAAAATCTGTAAATCATGTAGACAAAAAGTACAATTTTTGTCTTGAACTTGAATTGAATTTTCCAATCACTGTACACTTTAATAAACTGTAGAATAATAAACTGTCAATATAATACAATAAAACTTAAAATATACATACTCGTAGAAATTACAAAACTCAATTAAAACACTACAGCCACTTTTCGACTTGGCGCCAAAAGTCGACTAGATCCCTAAGTATTTATGGAAACTCAGACTATTTTCCTCTGTCAAGTAACTTATTATCCAGCAAAGAGTAGAGTAATACTATAGTTACCCAGGTATAAAATCTTCGAGCAGAGAAACTTCTAAATTTCGATCGACAGTAAAATGATAGATGCCATTACGAATCGTTTTATGTCCATCAGTACAGCAAATCTTCAAAGATTTGCCGGACTGACGGAAACAAAACGTAAAGGAAAATGTTCTTTTATCCTTTGAGCATAAAAAAGTAATATTATTATTTATTTTACAAAAAGTATACTTATTCTATTAGCAGGTTTTATAAGTTTTCAGTATATAAGAAGTTTGATTTATTATATAAGTACTACGAACTTAGTACATTATAAATCAATGATTAAAAAACCCGCACGAAATAAGTTCTCAATTATGTTTTGCCTACTGCATAACTATATATGTATGGTACTTTTGTATCATCATTTCAGCCTATTACAATTCCACAGCTGAAAATTTGTAATGTAAGTATAAATTATTAAAGTCCTAAATAAGTAATATTTCAGTCAATCTCTTTTTTTTAAATACTCTAAGTAAATGAATTCGAAATCGTTCCAATTTTTTTCTACCAATTGTTATTGGAATGAAAGAAAGGAAGTTCATAACTGCCCTCCCTCAGTAACTCCGGGCGGTGCTCTTCAAAAACTAGGTAATATACACCATTTTATATTTCGCATGCGAAATCTTAGCAAATTATCTTCCTTTCCTTCATTATAATGGACTTCCGCAAAGTAAAGCCTAATTCTTTTAAGTAGGAAAATAGTATTAACAAATCTATTTCGCCATTATGACAACATTGGTTACCTACCTGGTTGTTTTCAATAAAGTAAAAAGTAAAGTTTCAGCCTATAAATGTCCCAGTGCTGAGCACAGGCCTCCTCTCATTTCTGAGAGGGTTTTTGGAGCTAGGAATAATCCGCCACGCTGCTCCAATGCGGGTTGGCGGACTTCACATGTCTTCGAAATATTTGTTATTTCTCAGACATGAAGGTTTCCTCACGATGTTTTCCTTCACCGCCGAGCACGTGGTAAATCAGCACTTAAAATTGCAATTAACAACTTTAGTGGTGCCGGCACCGGGAATCGAACCCAGGTCACTCGCGTACTATGAAATTTAAAGCGAGCGCCTAGCCCCTGAGCTACCACGGCTTGTTTTCAATGTTTATCGTAAAATAAAGGAAGAAGGTGGTAATCAAACTCAATATTTGATTTTAGGGCGCGTGGTAGAGTTGACCGGTAAGCTGGACTGAGTTGTTTTGATACTTTTAGTTTATTTTATACTTTATTCTTAATTGTGACTTCTTTATAGGGATTTCCAGTACTACTATACGGCGCATCGTAGCTGAGGGCACATCGAATGATGGTGTATTTTCTACGCCTGGTAAAAAGAGGAGAGGGGGGAAGAAGAAAATCAACTTGGATAGTTGATTACAGTTGATTAGGAATAAAGTAAAGGAATTCTATAGAGTTCGAAAGGAAATTCCAACATTAAAGAAAGTGTTACAAATTCTTCAACAAGATATTGTTTTCACAGGAGGGAGAGATTATCTGAGGTAAGAAAAATATTAAGTAATAATCCCTCTCACCCTCACTCGTAAAGAAGAGGCCTGTGCCCTGCAGTAGGACGTATATAGACTTATGATGATGATGATGAATGACTAAGCTGTCGTTTGAGTAAGATGATAAATGTTATTATTTTTTACAGACTTATACTTAAGGAGATTGGTTTTGAATATGTTAAATGCCAGTCAAAAAGGACCATTTTGATGGAAAGAGATGACATAAAACTACAAAGATACAAGTTTTTAAAGCGTATAAAGAAAACCGCAAAGCTAAAGAGCATAATAAGTTGGATGTGATTTATTTAGATGAGACTTACATTCACGGTTCATATTCTGTGAACAAATGCTGGCAAAGCAAAGATATTGCAGATCCATATAAAAGTATTGCACTTGGAGCGAGGTGGATCATTGTAAACGCTGGTGGAGAAGATGGCTTTGTACCAAATTGTTGTCTTATGTACCGGTCAACAAGTGTATCTGCTGACCACCACGATATGAATAAGGACAATTTTTCAAAATGGGTGACAGAGAAGCAAATTCCAAATCTGACAAGACCTTCACTAATTGTTATAGATAATGCTAGTTATTATTCTGTACGTACGAACAAACCGCCCGCACAAGCCAATCGTATCGCTGATATAAAAGAATGGCTCCGTGCAAATGATTTACATTATGATGATCTTTGGCGTAAATGTCAACTACTTGAAGTAGTAAAACAAAACATGTCTGCGCCCTTAGATGAGATAGATGAAGTATTAATATCACACGGTCACGAAGTTTTAAGGCTTCCACCTTATCATTGCACATTGAATCCCATAGAGATGATTTGGGGTATAATGAAGCAAAAATTTGCTGATAAAAATGTAAATAGGCCTGCAAGTGACATAAAAGTATTAACAGAACAAGCTTTCTCAGAAATTGGTGCAGAGGATTGGCGGTCATGTTGTGAACATTTCATCAAGCAAGATAGAATAATTTAAGTGCTGGAAGAGCGATTTATAATAAATACCTCTTTATCTTCATCATCTGATGAAGAACAAGAAATGCAAGTGGAGTTCTTGGAATCTTTTTCTAGTTCTCAATGAGGTGATAACTTATTTGTATAATTAATTATATATAATAAATTAGTACATAAATGAATTTACGATTGATTTATTCTTCATACACATAACTAATATACTTCATGTTCATAAAACTAGACATAAATTAAACAGTATCGAGATCGTTTAATCCAATTTTTTTTTTTGCCACTAGATACTGGTTTACCTATCAACTATAATTTTACTGTGGATCGAAATGAAGTCTTTGTTATAATATAATTATTACTCGACATTTTCCCAAATTCAAAAATTTGCGATTTGGAAGCTAATTGCCAGGATTTCGGTATAAAATTTAAATTTCCAAATACTCAACTGGCCCTCACTGAACGGACCAAAATTTAAATTAATTTTTTTTGCTTTATTTTATTCTATGGCAATATATTTTCTACCACAGATTCCGATAATTTAATTTTTTGTTTTGGTGAAAGATGACAGACACGGAAATCCCGCGTAAAATTAAGCAAATTGCAAAGTTAGCTAGCTTATAGCTAGCTTCAGTTCCATAACTCTATTATTACCAAAGTTTAAAATAATTTTTGTTTTAGTTGTTATTAGTTATTAATCTTAAAACATTGTAGAACTAATAATAATTTAACGTCTTGGAAATACTGGGAGTACGAAGACGATAGCGGAGAAATAATTATACACTGTTCTTGAAATGGTAATAACGTTTAATCTAATTTATTTTACTGTGTACTTTATTTTTTAAATATGTGTGGTGTAAGTTCAATTGTATGCATTATATTAATCCAGACATATGAAAGTTTTAAAACTACATAAGAGCTTCAAAAAGTGCAGGGATTAAAACAAATTTATATTCGTAGAATAAAATTAATGGGCAATCGTCGTTTCAGCCACTCACTAGTCCACTGCTGAACGACTGCTGAACATAGGCCCCCCTCATAGATTGCCACAAAGGTTAATAACTCTCGTTTGGTTTTCTCGTTTGATTTTGCCATAGTTGCCTCCCTTGGCAGGCGGGTGGGCAACCGCAGTTAATTTATTTAGATGTTCCAGGAAGATGCTGCTGTCCATCGTCTGGTTTTAATTTTCCCTCTGTCGACTTTTTCGACACCCACGGGATGAGATGGGGTGGTAGATTCTCTTAAGCCGCCGCCACATGGGCAATAATTATATTTAATTATTCGTTTATTTAATTACGCGTCGTGTAGTTTTTTATATTTATTACTATTTCAGTACCGAGATTTCGTCTTATATGTTTTATTATCCGTATACAAAAAACACAAACATTCTTATTTATCTTATTATTATTAAATAGGAATTTATATTAAGTCTCCTTTAAAAGATTAAGAAGTCCAATGCTGGTCATTGGCATTTCAAGTTTTACCAAAGAGGGCAGACCGTGTTTGCATCGTTAGATAATCAGGCACCCCTTTTGTTAATATATACATATAATCACGCCCATTTCCCATATTAGGGGTAGGTAGAGGCTACAAATGTAGCCCGCTTTTCGCCCCCGCAGGAAAAAACACGTCACGGGAGGCGAATCACGTCGCCGCCATTTTAGTAAGTAAATGATCATCCAATCTTATCTGTTTATGCATATGGTGACCGTATCACATAGACACCTACACCATTCACGAAGGAGATTCAAGATGAAGTTGCGTTGCCAACCGTGAGGAAACGTTGGAACACCTCTTTTTTCTTAAAAGTTTACGCTAGTGTCGTTTTTTTTTATTGTATTAATTGTTCACCTGACTGTACGTGCAACGTCCGCCCACAACAAATGCTGTGTCACCCAGAATATTTCTGTGTGACACCACACTGCACGCGTCAACCTGAGACATCAGTTCTTAAGTTTCATATGTTCAGTGATTACACTAGCTCTCAGTGTCCTACAGACCGAAACACAATAATATTTGCACACTGCTGCCTCACGGCAGAATAACTGGCCCTGGGGGGGTACCTACCTAGACGGATTCCTGCATAGGAATCCTTCCACCAGGAAAAACCAGTAAAAAGTCGTAATAAACGCGTAAAACTGTACGCCTAAGGCAAGACAAGAAGGGGAAAGAGACACGAAATAGATACGTAGGCGTCGCAGCAATAAATGCTTATGTATACTTATTATATAAGCAAGATTGTCCTCGATAGGTGGTCGGCAGGAAGTTGGTATTGCCGAAACTAATACATTTTATACAAAGGTCTTTTGATAGCACCGGGTCAACTTGCTACTGACTACACATAGTCGTTTCTGTTCTCCATAGTAATACGTGGAAAACAGTATGTATTGTACATATCTTCGTCTTACACAATTACCTAACTGCTTTGTAATAATCGTGTACAATTGTTTGTTTTCCAGAAAAATAAAAAAAAGGTGTTAAGTTAATAGTGATGTCTCCTCTTTGCCGATTTTCGATCACGTCGACAACTATAGAATACTGTCAGAGATATTATAGTTTTTTTTTTTAGAAAGTTACGAGACGCGCAATACGTTCAACTAATCGTATAGCCATATCGTCCGCCCATAGCGATGTTGTGTCACCCAGAATATTTCTTTATACATTAATAAGTCTCATATGCCCAGTGATTACACTAGCTCTCAGTGCCCTTCCGACTAGCGATGGGCGATTATTACTAAAACTAAACGAATTAGTCGATAGTTCATTTAGTCGATAAAAGTCGATAACAATAGATAATAGTCAATTGTTATTGACTAACGACGCGCGACTGGCAACAATGACTGTCACGATTTTTTTAAGACTGATGGTCACTGTTTGCCGAAGGCTTTCACAGCTTGCCCGGATGGAAAGGTGGCAGAGCGCTTAGGGTGCTTAGCCGAAATCTTTATTTATCGATGACCAGCGCAAGGGCCCTCAAGAGGGGACCTCGGCTTGTACCGTCATCCTGTGCGCGAAGGTAACTGTTGCCAAGGGGGCCGGCCTCGGCTCTGTCAGTTACTTCAATCGGAATGGCAATAATACTATTACTAATATAATTATCGGAATAAACTACATTTACCACCAATTCGGAATGCGTTTCCGCTGGAGAAGAAATGGCGCAAGAAACTCCAGCGACGCTTCTATACATGGCATTGTTAGTAGGTACCTGCCTGACATACGGCGGTATCGCGAATATGTTTGTCTGATACGCCCTCGCCGACGGCGCGGGCGGTTTGATCTAGGGTGTGTGTGTGACCGTGATGGTCCCGAAGGAGGCTGGATGGGCGAGAGGGATCTAGAGAGGATAGATCCCTCTCCGAGGCAACGGCGGGCCTCGTCACGGCCATTCTATCAGAAACAGTGATCCTCTACCAGAAACAGGGCCTTCGGGGTCGCGGTCATTCGGAACGGGGATCCCGAATGCCCAGTAATTTGTCCCCTGATACCCTACCTGATACCCTACCCTGAGAACGATGACTCAAAGTGGTCTCGAGTCATCGCGAGAGAGTGCTGGGGGGGGGGGGAGAGTAGTGGGCCCCCGGGTCGGGCTAAAATAGCGAAGCGATGGAATGGCCATCATTACGTTCCGAACGGAGATCCCGTGACCCCTCTTAGGCGCCAATGGAGACCACCGTGGGGTTTTAGTCGGTAAGAGTCCGACATAACCCGATTGCCCCCCCTGGCCGGTCGGGTATCCATGCAGGATTACCCCACGCAGAAAAAAAAGGTTGTGTGTGTGTGTCGTGTTAAGTAGAGCTCGTGTGCCCCAGTGCTCGCGTCGTTCAGATCCTCGAGGACGTGCTTCGGTCTCCTTTTTCCGCGAGTTGAGTTTTAGTGTAACGCGAGGTGGTTACATGTGGCTGTACTTACCCACCTATCGCCTCAGTCCCCCCGTGGCCATGGGCGCTGAAAAGCGCTCGAAACGTCGGGTTATAAATAGTACAAAATTAAACGCCATAAAATCCGTAAAAATCAGTTTTATTTAAATGTGTAGTATTCGAGTAAATATAAGAAATCATTATGAGATAATTTTACCATTTACAGACTTACGTTGTTAATAAATATAAATATAAAGTAATTCGCCCCTGCTCGCATAGTAACGAGACCATGTAGTCATTCACCTCATTGTAATTTCCACCATCGCCATAATAGTTGAACAGCGACATCTAATTCAAAGTATCTTTACTAGTTACCGTTAGCAATTTGTTGGCATCATTTAAGCTCTATTATGTAACAGTAGATGGCGCTATTCATGTACAACGACGCCTTTTTCTATGGATATAAAATAAAGAAATTATTGTATTCCAAAACGCGTTTAAAATCATATCAAATATACTCTAAATTATTTTTATATTGCAATATTTGTAGTCTAACAATTTAAATATATGTGTTTTTAATCTATACAATATATTCATAATACATGTAAGAAATGCAATGAGAATAAATTTCTTAGGCGTCAAAAAATAAAATTACCTATAAATAGCCTATTTTAGAATAACCCCGAAATTTTCGAATCTACTTTCAACTGTCAGGATGGCCGAGCGGTCTAAGGCGCCAGACTCAAGGTTTCCTTGCCCATTAAAATGGGTCCGGGTGTTCTGGTCCTCTCTGAGGGCGTGGGTTCGAATCCCACTTCTGACAAAATCTTTTGCTTTTTGTTTCTCGAAATAAATTATTTCAGAATATTGACTGTAACGTGGATCATAATGCTAATCGTTTGAAATAGTTCTGCTCGTGGGAACGCAATGGGGAGTAAGAATTTTTGACTCGTACCAAAATGCCGGCGACGCGGTTCGTCACCGTTATGTCTCGTTTCCCGCGAGGGCGAAGGCTACGTGACTTGCCCCTGCCTACTCCCGTATGTGAGAAAAAGGCGTGACCGCATTACGGGCATGTACGTATGATTTTTACTTAAATTTAACGCTAATATTCCGTAACAGCCAGGATATCAGATATCAAATCCTTCCCTGTACACACGATACTGCATGCGCAAATAGTTTTTGCAAAGTCTATACGCCGATCTTCCGTAACAGCCAGGATATCAGATATCAAATCGTTCCCTGTACACTCGATACTGCATGCGCAAACAGTTTGTGCAAAAGTCTATACGCGCAAGATTACCTGTACAAATCAATGATATTATAAAATTAAAGAGAATAAGAAGAGAACAGGCGACAATTGAAGTTCGCCATGAAAACAATCTCTAAGAAAGAGACAACCTTACTCCGTTTACAACGAGAGTGACAAGGATAAAAACCGCGTGATAATGAATGCGTGTTGTCGCTGCGTTCGGAACCCTTCTTTCAGTTGTCTACTGGGAATATGACGTATCTATGTATTATAATACGAGTATCACTGGTACAAATACGCCTTTTTAACGTGTTTGCTTGTGGAAATTGAAATTTTTGGAAGAAATATCGAGCGTGCATCCGGGCCTAACAAAATTTACTGATTTTGGCGCGTTGTTGTTTCATTACCCACTAGCTGTGGGTGATAAAAATTAATCCGCCGTTTAACTTAAAAGAAATCGCTCTCAAGGGTCACAGCGTGATGTTACGAGTATATAGCCGATAGCCTTCCTCGATAAATGGGAAATCCAACACTAAAAGAATTTTTAATTCGAGCCAGTAGTTCCTGAGATTAGCGCGTTCAACCAAACAAACTCTTCTTTATAATATTAGTATAGATATGCAGTTCCCCGAGAACGTGGGTTCTGCAAAGCGTTCTAGAAACGTTGGCTATTAAAAAATTAATAGCTTTACAATCTTTAAATTCAGTTTTATTAAGAGTCAGCCTGTTAATAATTTTCATTGTCTACTTCTATTAAGCGCCGTGGTAGCTCAGGGGCCTGGTACTCGCCTTTAATTTCATAGTAAGCGCGTAACCTGGGTTCGATCCCCGGTGCCAGCACCTCTAAAATTGTTCTACAATTTTAAGTGCTGATTTACCACGTGCTTAGCGGTGAAGGAAAACATCGTGAGGAAACCTGCATGTCTGAGAAATAAAAAATATTTCGAGGACATGAGTGCAGTCCGCCAACCCGCTTTGGAGCAGCGTGGCGGATTCTTCCTAGCTCCAAAACCCTCTCGGAAATGAGAGGAGGCCTGTGCTGAGCAGCGGGACATTTAAAGGCGGAAACTTTACTTTTTACTTTACTTACTTCTATTAATATGATTTCGCGGTAATCCAAAGTCGTTCTTAAGGTGTTGGCCTCTGTCAGCAGCCGTATTGACGAGTTCGAACAGATCTTTCTCGGCTTTGTTATATCTCGACCATAAAGCCGGTTGACTCGCGGTCATGGTTCAAAACATATTAAATTAGACAACATAAACATTAAAAAAAAAACTATAAAAACAAAAAGGTAGTTTCCCGTACCGGGAATCGAACCCGAGCCTCCTGGGTGAAAGCCAGGTATCCTAGCCACTAGACCATACGGGAGTTAGGAGTTATGTTAAATTTATTGTTTATATTCTATTTAATATTCATACTTTTTATCATAGTAAATAAAAATATTCTATATCCATACTAATATTATAAATGAGAAAGTAACTCCCTCTGTCTGTTTTTTACCTTTTCACGGTTCAACCGCTCAACCGATATTGATGAAACTTGGCACAGAGATAGCTTGCATCCTGGGGACGGATTTAGGCTACTTTTTATACCTGAAAACCAAATAGTTCCCACGGGATATTTAAAAAACCTATATCCAGGCGGACGAAGTCGCGGGCATCAGCTAGTAATATACATGCGAAAGTAACACTCTCTGTCCCTCGGTCTGTTTGTTACCTTTTAACGGTTCAACCGCTGAACCGATCTTGACGAAATCCGACACAGAGATAGCCTGTATCCTGGAGACGGACATGGGATACTCTTTATCCTTCAAAATAGAATAGTTTCCACGGGCTATTTAAAAGATCCACGCGCCAATTGTCAAATCCATACTAATAATACCGCGTGGCCTAGTGGTCAGAGTACCTGACTTCTAGGCCGCGGGTCCTGGGTTCGAATCCCAGCCGGAGCCAACATTTGTGCTAAAACATAAATAGTTGGTTTTCGGGTCTGGTTGTGTTGTGTTTGTCCCCGTGTTTCTGACACTGCATCCTAGCCTACCTCCGATCTTATCGCATCAGCGTTACATCGGGCGCGTGTAGGTTGGGACGAGTGAGTGCCTCTGTGTTTTTGCGTACACCTTTGGCACTATAATATCTCCTACGCAGTTGATGGCTCTTGACAGTAGTCGGAAGATGTCGCCGTGGTCGAAATCAGCTAGGAGAACATCATCACTAATAATATTATAAATGCGAAAGTAACTCTGTCTGTCCCTCTGTCTGTTTGTTACCTTTTCACGGCTAAACCCCTAAACCAATCTTGACGAAATTCGGCACAGAAATAGCTTACATCCTGAAGACGGACATAGGATACTTTTTATCCCGAAAAATCTAATAGTTCCCTATAGATATTTAAAAAACCCTACCACGCGGACGTAGTCGCGGGCATCAGTGGTAGGATTCCTATGCAGGAATCCGTCTAGGCAGGTGACACCCCAGGGCCAGTTATTCCGCCGTGAAGCAAGTAGTGTGCGAACATTACTGTGTTTCGGTCTGAAGACCGGTACTGTGAGCTAGTGTAATCACTGGGCATATGCGACTTAAGAACTGATTTCTCAGGGTGACGGGCGCATAGTGGTGTCACACTGTTATGACAGACAGAGTTCCGTCACTTTTATTAAATAAAAAAAGCTAGTAATTCAATATGTCATTTAATCATACGCTTAGTTTTGAAACAGCACGTGTAGTGACGTTGACCTAGACTTTGGGGCTTATGCCATAGTAGTATTAGTTCCGTGGGTTCGAGCTAGGGATTTTTTGACGGTGTGTACTTGGGACGGGAGCTGTGGTAGCTCAGCGGCCGGGCGCTCGTCTTAAATTTCATATTAGACGAGTGACCTCAGTTCGATCCCCGGTGCCGGCACCTCAAAAATTGTTCCGCCGATTTAGGTGCTGATTTACCACGTGCTCAGCGATGAAGGAAAACATCGTGAGGAAACCTGCATGACTGAGGAATAGAAATACTCCGAGGACATGTGAAGTCTGCCAACTTTGCAATGTAGCAGCGTAGCGGACTCTTCGAAGCTCCAAAGCCCTCTTAAAAAACAGGAGGAGGCCTGTGCTCAGCAGTGGGACATTTATAGGCTGTTATTTTTATTTGGGACGGATACGTTGCTACAAAATCGTGCTCTGAAACCCGCTCAGAAATAAAAGGTCTGTGCTCAGCAGTGGGCTTATACGCTATATATAATTAGATAATAATAATCGCGTCTAATTAATGAAAGGAAATTAGTGTTTTTGCTGCTAGGAAATGGAGACTGGAGCCGTGTGGTGGCGGCTCGTTAAAATAATACTACCACTCCATCTCATCCAATGGATCTCGTAAAAGGCGAGTAAGGAGTTAAACTGCACTGAACACCCAACAGCGCATTGTGGCGATGGGCTCACCACCTATCACACCAAGTGCATTATATTGTTTTGGTGAAACGTGGATTGAGGCAGTCATCTGTTTATGCAGTGAGTGCTCAGTCTCTGACTATCCCTTATGGGACACAGTCGTGATCTTGAAATGGAGACTATACGGTTATGTTAAAAATTTATTTTTGTGGTCTTGTATATCCATACTAATATTATAAATGCGAAAGTAAATCTCTCTGTCCCCCTGTCTGTTTGTTACCTTTTCACGGCTAAACCGCTGAACTGATTTTGACAAAATTCGGCACAGAGATAGCTTGCATCTTGAAGACGGACATAGGTTACTTTTAATTCCGCAAAAGCAAATAGTTCCCACGTGATATTTAAAAAAAATCTACATTCACGCGGTTGAAGTCGCGGGCATCGGCCAGTTCTTTATAAAAGAAATAATCGGGAAGCCACGTTTATCAGAGGAAAATGAAACATATCTCCACTGGAAATTATTATGTAAGGAAGCGTGATAAATCTTACGCAATTTTAGGTCGTTGCGCAAGGCCTCCGTGGCGCAATTGGCTAGCGCGTTCGGCTGTTAACCGAAAGGTTGGTGGTTCGAGCCCACCCGGGGGCGGAATCACATTTTTGTTGATTCTCCGTAATGTAAAATAATTTTGTTTTGAAATTATTTTAATAAAACACTTGAAACCCCACTTGCATTTGTTGCAATGAAAAATGTATTATAAAAAGACAATCGTCGTCACCATTTCACCTCATCACAAGGCCAATGAACATAGGTCTCTCACAAAACACGGTCTCATGACTCGTGCATCTATCCATTTCTAGAATTTATTTCGGTGATGTAATTGCTGTTAGCCTTTTTTGGCTTTTACAGCTTCATCAGATACTCCACCTCGGTGTTTCTGAGAAGAAACAGGCGAAAGAAACTCGTAGGCACCCTCTTTTTGTATATATTTTTTTTATCTTCGTCAAAAACACATTAAATTTACAAAGAAAACCAAAACATGAGCCATGACAAAATTTTAGACAATATTCAGTAATAAATATGTTAGTATATTGCTAACGCGAGCAGACGAACCTCCACCAACAGCACCTGTTCACAAGTATGACGCATGTGGGAGCCATCGCCCTCAGTAACCGACATAGCTCTAAGGATCTTAATTTGCACTTGCCAACCTCCTGGCTGTACACATGATGTAATAAATTAATGTAATTTACTCGTATAAATGACATTATGTAAAAGGCATGGAAAAAAATACTAACAGTTTCTCGAATGTTTTTTTCTGAGATCTTATTTTTCGAACCGGTGCAGTTTATGACATTCAAAGGAGTTTTAAACTAACCTAAATTGAATAAAGACTTTATGACTTTACCTAAAACAAAATCCTAAAATATATTTACAACGAAATCCCAGAAAGTGCACAGTCTTTCAATCAAAAAGGTCAATGTTTTATTAAACAACGACTACATAAAAAAATATAATATTAAAAAATACATGGATCACGAGAACCACTGGGGATGAGGTGATGACTGCCAAGCTATTTCTACATCAATTAATACAGTAATTGTACGTTATTTTAAAGGTTTCTTGCTCGCTCTGGTATTTCAGACACAGAGACATTTCTTTGCAAAAAAAGTGACGTTCAATGAGTATTATGTAAATAATCTATGTCGAATAAAAATCATTCTATTACATTCGATTCTATTCTATTAGCAAGCTGTTGTGGCAATAGGCCGGCCATGTACCTGGTTAATCGATAACCGTTTGAAAAAAAACTTTCTCGCGTAACAACCTCGTACCGGCTAACGCAGTGTAAGGCGACCCCCACTAGATGGGGCGACGCGTCGACCGGTTTTGAGAAATAAAGAATACAAAAAATATACTTACTCTAAGAGAACAACAATTTTTGTATTAACTCAAACTTGAAACTTAGATTTTATTTGAACACTGAAAAATAAATAAAATTAAAAATTGTCCGCATAATGCCTTGACCGATTTCAGCCTCGACGCTGGTCTTCCGTGGTCTTGCGGGAAATAGACACAGGAAATTGATATCTTTTTTGTATTTACTATATTTTCAATATATCTACTAGCTCACCTGCCGTTTAATTAAAAAAAATATCGCTCTAAGGTGCTTGCGTGATGTTATAAATCCGATAGCCTTCCTCGATAAATGGGCTATCCAACTAAAATTATTTTTCAATTGGAACCAATAGTTCCTGAGATTAGTGCGTTTAACCAAACAAACTCTTCAGCTTAATAATATTACTATAGATTAGACTATAGCCAGTATAGTATAGATATCAAATATCAATCTAGTATATGATTATGGAATAGATTAACTGTTGTATAAAAGCTCAAAAAAACTAGTCATTATATCTCCAAAACTACAAGACCGAAATTCCTTTCCCGACATAGACACCCACTAAGAATATATTTCACTAACATCTACTTCTAAACGGGTAAACGGGATGGTGCTGTTGTTCCTATTTTTTTTTTTTTTTATAAAGGGACGAGACGAGCAAAACGTTCACCTGATGGTAAGTGCAACGTTTGCCCATAACAGATTGCTGTGTTACTCAGAATATTTGCACTGCGCCCGTCATCCTGAGACATCAGTTCTTAAGTCTCATATGCCCAGTGATTACGCTAGCTCTCAGTGCCCTTCAGACCGAAACACAGTAATGTGCTCTGTACAGACTTTAACATCTTTAACTTTTAATAATAATAGTATTTTATTTCAGACACAAAGATCCATATTTAAATAAGTGATAAATAAAAATAAAAGTAATTAATTACTAGTTAAGTACGTATAACATATTCCTTATTTTACGTGTCAATTTTCGCCGTGTGGCGGCGGCTCAAGAGAATCTACCACCCCATCTCATCCCGAGGGTGTCGTAAAAGTCGACAGAGGGAAAATTAAAACCAGAAGATGGGCAGCAGCGTCTTCCTGGAACATCTTAATAAATAAACTGCGGTCGCCAACCCGCCTGCTAAGCGTGGCAACTATAGCAAAATCCCTCTAAAATGTTACCTTCAAACTATGTTCAGCATGGACTAATGATAGACTGAAATAAAGATGAAGAAGGTGGCAATTTTCACCCAATGTCTATATACTGTCGACTGTCTGTCTGTCCTCAGACTTCTGATGATAATATTATTACACTCGTATTCTATCAAATATCGCTTTTGTATGTAAGTGGATAAATTCTCTTATCGCTTCCATTACAATACATCATTAAGTAATCTATGTATTAAATGTCGGCAAATTGTTATTGGTTAATACCTTGTGCTCTGGTATAAACGGTTCGATTGTTTTAGAATGTTTACCGGCGGGGATATAGCTCAGTGGTAGAGCATTCGACTGCAGATCGAGAGGTCCCCGGTTCAAACCCGGGTGTCCCCTGAAACACTATTTTACTTTTTTTTCCCCCACGGATTGAATAAAATTTCGTTTCGGAATAATTCTCAATTTCTTTTTTATAATGAGGCTCAAGCTAGCCACGCCAGCTTTCTTCTGTAGCATTGGTGCGTTTCACGGACTCAACACAACCAGATCCGGAAAACCAAAAAATTAATTTTTTCTACAGATAGTTGAAAGTTGGCTTCGGTTGGGATTCGAATTTAGGACCAGTGGTGTTGAAGGACCAATAGACAACGCGGTCATCATTATTTATCAGGGATGAATGTGGGCGTGGATAATAATGCCCACGTATCATCAGGTCACAGTTCAATATCTCTATCTAATCTCAGTAGATATTCTCAAATAAAAACTAGAAAACAACTAAACAGCGATTCTTAAAAACAAGTCAGATAAAAAACCTTTTTTTATCAGATACCTTTTTGAAAGCGTGGTCTATCCACGCTTTTAAAACGGACTAAAAGTAGAAAGTTAGTTTATAATCGACGACACTTCACATCAGCTATATGTTCTTTTACGTGACCATGGGTACTGTAAGGCGCTCGAAACGTCGGGTTATAAACTGTTAAAATTAAACGCGATAAAATCCCGTAAAGTTAGTTTTCAAGTGTGTACTGTGTGTTGTCTCTTACTGCTGGTAGGATTCATATGCAGGAATCCGTTATTCGGCCTTGAAGCAGTAGTGTGCAAACATTATTGTGTTTCGGTTTGAAGGGCACTGTGAGCTAGCGTAATCACTGGGCATATGAGACTTAAGAACTGACGTCTCAGGACGATGGACACAGTGTGGTGTCACACAGAAATGTTCTGGGTGACATAGCATTTGTTATGGGTAGACGTTGAACTTACCATCAGGTGAACGTTTTGCTCGTTTTATCACTATCCAATAAAAAAATTAAAAAATTTAAGTGAAGAAGAAATCATCTAATCAATCTTGTTTAAAATGTTAACATGGAGCGTATTTTGATTTTCCTTGAGAATTCTATACTCCTTAAATATTCTTTGTAAATTTATTTATTATGTATTTTTGACTAATATAACAAAAAGGATTTACAAAAAAAGAGGATACTTAAGGATTTTCTTCAGCATGTTTCTTCTCCGTCGGAGGAACCTCATTACGAAACGGTGGTAGATTGTAGAAAAATGACGTTTGACGAACGGAATTTAGTTTTTACGTCGAAATATAAAGGAATTTCATTTCTACGTCACGGGTCCATTAGTCAAATCCCAACCGGAGATTCCAAGTCTATCACCGAACTTATCACATTAATTTCACGATTGTGAGAGTGTTGAGTGGTGAAAAATCGGCCAGGAGTCAACGTCAACGTAATCATGCTTTTTCATTGGTAAAAGTGACGAAAGGAATAAAATGTTGATGGTAAGTGCAACGTCTCATAACAAATGCTGTGCCACCCACAACATTTCCGTGTTACACCACACTGCGCTCGTCCTCCTCCATCAGTTCTTAAGTCTCATTTGCCTAGTATTTACACTAGCTCTCAGTGCTCTTCAGATCAAAACACAGTAATGTCTGCTTCACGGCGGAATGACGGGCCTTGTGGTGGTACCGACATAGACGGATTCCTACATAGAAATCCAGGAGTACGTTTTAGTAGCTATAAGATTTGCTAGTATTTTTTTTTATATTATAATATGCCAATTGACTCAATCCCACCTGATTTCAAGCGATGATGAGATCATTGATAGTGAGAAGAACATTAGTCTGGAAGATACCTTTGCACTCTTGCCTTGAATATGTCATGTTCGTCTGGAGAGACCGACATCGGCAAATCTATCCAAGAACATTTTTGTATTTTAATACTTGTATAATTTAATTGTATGTTTTATTTGGGATACGCAGAAACTGATAAAATAACCCAATTACAAAAAAAAATATATAAACACTTGCTGCTGCCCGCGACTTGCGACCATAAGAATTTTTTTATTTTATGGGTTAATATCCTCTGTGCGAAATTTCGTCAAGCTTGGTTTAACCGTTTAGAACAGTGAAAAGGTAAAGAACAGACAGAGGGACAGAGAGAGTTACTTTCACATTTATAATGTTAGTTTGGATACTACGTTAATAATACATTTCTAAACTATTAGTTTGTGTTAAAATAACAACTAAGAAATTTACTTATAATCGCAAGATTGTATTGTCACTATGTGTTCATAAAATTTACCCTTTCGTAATATAGCAGTCGTGGCCGAGTGGTTAAGGCGTCTGACTCGAAATCAGATTCCCTCTGGGAGCGTAGGTTCGAATCCTACCGGCTGCGAATTCTTTTTGTACACTTCAGAAACATAATCTTTAGGTGTTATTAATAAAAAATTAAAAAAACAGACTTTATGAAAAAAGTATATAGAATAGAGCATTCATATATAAATGTCTTTAATTAATTATCGGTTTCGACGTTTTAATTAAAGTAATCATATTCATATTATTTCCTTTATTATGATAAACTCGACGTCTTCGAAAATGTATGTCTCTATATAGGTTACAAGTTTCTTCGGTTAGGAATATACAAGGAATACACGTATACTACTTTAGGCAAAGTAAATAACTTCGCTAGATGTCGGTAGCTAACTAGCACAAAGTTTCAAGTCAATGCGCTCATACAAAGTCACATCAAAATTGTATAACATCAGTGAAAGTTTAGGGCTGCAAACTATCGTTACGACAAATTAATAATATTTATCGCAAGGCGAAAAAAAAATACAATTTCGTGACACATATGTATACATATATTTGTTTTCGTTCAATTATCTGTGTTATGAACATAATAGACGTTTCTGTTGCAATTTTATTTATACATTTACTATTATTATACTGCATATTATATATTAGGCTGCCTGCGTCATACTTGTGAATAGGTGCTGGTCTGCCTGATTTGTCTATACACTTATATACGCAAGATTGAATCGTTAGTTTGTTTGAAATGTTTGTTACGGAGCGTGCCTCTGTTGACTATACTTTGAAAATGTACTCGTATATGTAATGTTTTATGAATAATATAAAACTAAAAGTATTACAAAAAAGACAATACCTGCGGAGTTTCCTTCGCCTGATTCTGCTTCGGCAGAGGAACCTATATAAGCTTAGCAGTAGATTATAAAATAAGAAAAAAAATCATTTAAAGTCGGCTCCGTTGGCGCAGTGGTTAAGCGGTTGACTTCTGCGCCGCGGGTCGCGGGTTCGATACCCGCACGGGAGTATTTGTATGACCTACAGATAGTTGTTCCGGGTCTGGGTGTTTGTGCATGTGGAATTTATGTATGTAAAAAAAACGCACCCACGACACAGGAGAAATCCTACTGTGGGGCATCGTTTTTAAATCTCATATATTTAATTCCGTATTGTGCTTAAGTACATCGATATAAATAAAATATGATATTTTATTGTAAAGTATGGTTGTCAACCCTAAGCCTCTAAGCATTGTACTCGTATGTTACAGCAACGAAACGTAAGAATAAATATGTAGATTTTGCTTTGATTAAAATTATGAGAAACTACTCGTATGTTATGGCAACATCCAGTTTATCACGATACTTCGTGATACGTAACACCTTTAGTGCTCTTTTCTTACTTTGAAAACTTTTAAAAATCGGAATAAATAGCAATTACAAAATGAGTACCTAAATAAAGAACTTAATGTATAAAAATATTCTGCTGTTATTCTAGAACTAGACCAAAATTACATGTCAAAATGGCGTCTTCAAAGTGCGCGCTATTTCGTATTCTACGAGGTAAATGCTCTGGAGTCACTACGACGTCTTCAACGTGGAGTTATGGCCAGACGTTGACTTATGTGTTTTTTATTTTTTATTTGATAAAGTGTCGAGACGAGCAAAGTGTTCACCTGATGGTAAGTGCAACGTTTGCCCATAACAGATGCTGTGTTACTTAGAATATTTCTGTGTAGCACCACACTGCGCCCGTCACCCTGAGACATAAGTTCTTAGGTCTCATATGCCCAGTGTATAAATGTCCCAGTGCCCAATATTATGTGTTATAGAAAATATAACTTTTCCTAACCTTGCATGTTATTCTTCATTGTAAGTGTTATGTATATTCCAAAATCAGTAAAGAAACAACACAGATGAGTTGAATTTGGCAATGTATAAATATAAATGACCATTTACTATTTGTATTACACTCATCCTTGGCAAATTTATCTAAAAAAAATTACAATAACATTATTATAGAATTCATTTACAGAGTTAAATTAGACAAGACATGAAAACCGTATAAAGTTGAGTTGAGGGAAATCATTGATGGCGATAGTTGTGCAGCCAATCCTCAATGACTAAAGCAACTCCCCTTTCTCCTACCATAATGGAAGGGGCATTGGTATTGCCTCTAGGTACTATTGGCATAATAGAAGAGTCTATCACTCGAAGACCCCATATCCCATAAACTCTTAATCTGGGATCTACAACAGCTTGCTTATCCAACTTGGGGCCCATTTTGCATGAGCCTACCGGATGATACGGCGTGGACGTATAATGTCTCGCTAAGCACACTATATATTCATCGGTTCCCCATTCAAAATCTGTGCATGCTGGTAATCTTGTTCTTAAAAAATGCGCTCCGTTAGCTTTGAATGCCTGCGTGTTTTCTAAGGATAAAAGGTACCGTACGCCTTTTATCAGAGGAATCAAATCGGTTTCATCGTCATAGTAATTAGCATACAGTAACGGAGGACCGTTAGGATTAGTAGTGTTTCAGACAAAGCCTGCCTCTGCTCTTTGGCACTAAATTCATTGTTCTCGGTATCAGTCCATCGTAGAAACCAGTTGGGAATATCCTAGTTCTATCGTAGTCTATTGGTTCCTTTATGTACTCCCTCCATCTGACGCTATCGACTTGGTATTGGATATCAGGCGCTAGTAGATTAGGTTCAGTTTTTATAAAGGAGACTGAGCTCACAGCGCCGTTTCCAGAGAGCGGTCCGTCTTTTATTTCTTGTTTAGAATACTCTACCACCTCTTTTATGACTTCATCGTCGTTTCTTAGAGTTGCAGTTTGGTTTGATAACGCTATTATAATACCATTAAAGGTTACATGATCATGTAAGTTCTCGCCAACGGCTAAATCCTGTACCACGCGTATACCTAACTTTTGTAGCTGATCTTTTGGACCTATGCCTGATAGCATAAGCAATTTTGGAGCGTTGATTGGACCACCGCTGACAATAACCTCTTTCTTCGCTAATGCGGTATATATTAATTTATTCTTGATATATTTAACGCCGTAAGCTCTTTTGTGTTCATCTATTAGTATCTTAACGGCTTCTGAATTAGTTTTCACTGTTAAATTCCTTCTCTTATATCTTATGGGGCGGATGAAAGCTGTATTAGTAGATACTCTTTCTCCATCTAAGGATACTGCTTGGGCTTGCATGGCTCCGATTTGATGGGCCCCATTGTAGTCGGTAAGAGGTAATCCTCTCTCATTAAAAGCATCTGTCATCATGATTGATGGTTTGTCAAAGTAAGGGTAACGCGAGACATACTGTTCACCTTTCACTCCATGATATTTACGATTGAGTCCCTCTACATTAAGATTTCTTTCCGATTTTTTGAAGTAAGGCAGAACCTGGGTAAAACAGTGAAATATTAATAAAGTATTCAGTTCGCTTTGAGCGCAGGATTGATATATTTACTTACGTCTCTATAACTCCAGCCTTCGTTACCCATTTCAGCCCATGTATCATAGTCCACTCTATTCCCTCTAATATAGGCTAAAGAATTTATTGAGCTGGAACCGCCCATCACTTTGCCTCTGAAATAGATGTGATATAGACGAGATTAGGTATTTTTTTTATTGGATAAAGTGAAAAAACGAACCAAACGTTCACCTGATGGTAAGTGCAACGTCTGACCATAACAAATGCTGTGTCACCCAGAACATTTCTGTGTGACACCACACTGCGCCCGTCATCCTGACACATGAGTTCTTAAGTCTCATGTGCCCTTCAAACCGAAACACAGTAATGTTTGCACACCTACCTAGACGGATTTCTGCATAGGAATCCTACCACCAGTATAAGGTATGAAGTAAAGAAGTACTTGAATTTATTTCAAATATTAAGCAATATTGTAATTATCAAAGATAATCGTATAGGTAGGTACCACCGCAAGACCAGTTATTCTGTCGTGAAGCACTAGGACAGAATAACAATTCTGTGTTTCAGTCTGAAGAGCATTGGAAACTAGCGTAACAGGGTGACGGGCGCAGTGCCACGCAGAATTTTTCTGGGTGACATAGCATTTGTTGTGGGTGTGGGTAGACGTTGCACGTACACGTTTTGCTTGCGTGAACGTTTTGCTCGTCTCTTCACTTTATCTAATAAAAACACCTCTAAATACTTAAGGGCTGATAAAAATGTACTAGAATCATTAATGACTGTAATTTAATGGGGAGCAAGAATTTTCCCTTTTACCAAAATGGCGGCGACGTGGTTAAGTGGGTTAAAGATGTGGTCTCTGCATACTCCAATGGGCAAAAGGCGTGACTGTATGTATGTTTGTAGAATGATTTACCTCGGCCAAGCACATCTTCCCCCACGTGACGCTAAACAACTCTTGCCATCTGGTTCCGTTGTATATCCCCAATCCACATTAGACCCCAGTAGCGACGTCGACAGGCCCGGCACGAGTGTTATATCAGGTTGCTCTGGTCCGGCCTCTAATAGAAGTACCTGCAAGTTAAATTTATACATACGATCACGACTGTATCCCATAAGGGGTAATCAGAGACTGGGCACTCACTGCAAAAACAGATGACTGCCACAATCCACGTTTCACCAAAACATCATAAAAAAAAATATCCATGCCTATTATTGTTTTCCAAGTGAAACGGTACCATGTAGTTTATAGCTTTATAGAATCTGCAACGTCATTTCATGCCGTGGGTAATGTAAAAGTCGACTTAGTGAATAACAGGGGAGAAAACTATGATTGTGACAGAATGGTGATGGACAACAGCGAATTGTCTGGTACTGCGATTGCCAATCTGCCTGCCAACCGTGGATATTACGACAAATCCTACTTGGAAACACTTGGGGGGTGATTTTTTTATTGCATAAAGTGATGAAACGAGCAAAACGTCTGCCCATAACAACACACCCACACCCTCAAACAAATCCACAACATGCCCACAAAATTTGTGTGTGACACTACACTGTGCCTATCACCCTGAGACATAGGTTCTTAAGTCTCATATGCCCAGTGATTACGCTAGCTCACAGTGCCCTTCAAACCGAAACACAGTAATGTTTGCACACTACTGCTTCACGGCAGAATAACTGGCCCTGGGGTGGTACCTACCTAGACGGGAATGTCTCAGGGTGATGGGCACAGTTTTTAGTCACACAGAAATGTTCTGGGTAACATAGCATTTGTTTTATGGGTAGACGTTGCAATTTACATCAGGTGAACGTTTCGTCACTCAATACAATAAAACAAAAAGCCATTAAAGTCTAGGTAAATGCATAAGAGGCTACCTTCCACTTCTTGTTTTTCGACAATCTGTTAGCTACCACACACCCAGCTGCACCTGCCCCAACAACAATAAAGTCGTACTCTTCTTGGCTACGCTTTCCGTATTTATAACTTTCTATCATCTCAACTATTCTGTCATGATCTTCTTGGTCTGCATCTTGTCGCAACTTCTCTTGTGTTCTTCTATCACTCGAGTCACCGAACAATTGGACTAGTAGGTTTAAATATGCATAGCCGAAATAGGAGCAAGCAGAAAGGTTTGTGTGAACAGGGCACACCTCAGTTAGATTAATTGGCCTCCAAAGCATGTTGGGGCTGAAACAAAATGATCTATTTAGTCTGTTGCTTTGATAACAATGTTATGCCGATAGGTGTTCGGCATAGTAGTATAGCACCTCTCCTACCGAGGTGTCGTAAGAGGCGACTAGGGTAATGAACGGACAGTCTTTATTCGTGCAGAATAATAGCATATGCAATGCTGGCACTATACTGCTCTTGGAAATGCAATGAGGAATAAGAATTTTTTTATTTCTACCAAAATGGCGGCGACGTCTTTCGCCACCCTTCACGTCTCATCGCATTCGCGTTTGCGAAAAGTGGGCTACGTGTGGTCTCTGCCTACCCCTATATGAGTAAGGGCGTGATTGTATGTATGTTTGTATTTGCCATGTTTCAGACATGTTTGTGTTTACACTGGCGCTGTAATATATCCTGCACAGTTGACAAGTTCCGATAGTAATAGTTCTCGCCATGGCCGAAGTTGTCCAGGATAATGTCATCATCAACTGTGTTAAGACAATCGTAGTGTTTAATTCCGAACGTCACATAAATCTTAAGACATGGATCTCAACTAAGTGCAGATTCGGGACTTCACATCTCCCCGAAATATTCTTTTGTATGACAGAAATCCAGGTTTCCTTTCGCTGTTGTCCTTCACTGCTAGTATTTTTGCCATCAGGAATAATGTCCAGGTGTCACGGGATCTATGAGACCTAGCACCAGCGCTCTGCTCCTGTGCTACCACTGAACACCCTTAAACCGAAAACTGTTTTCTCACACAAACACACAGAACGTAATAAATTTTGAAATCGGACGAAATAACCAAATTTAGTTGTTTTATATTTTAAGTAAAAAATAACTGTTACTTTCAAGTAAAATAACACAAAGGCAAAATTAAAAATGAAGTTGATACAAAAATTATATTAACAAACGCTAAAGCAATCACGATCAGTTTACGTACCAATATTATCTTTGCTCGGGTTAATTGCCCTCACCGTAATATATAGTCAGGGGTACGTGCGGAATTGAACAAAGTGGGTCATAAGTGGATATTGTTAAGTAATCATCTGCCACTTAAACATTAAGAACCTTTTATAAAACGAAATATAAACTTTAATTACAACGAAGTTAATCCAGTCAGAACTGTTTTTGTGCGTGTTAATAAAACAATTTCATAAGGTATATCTGGCAATCACGCGCTTTCCTTGACAGTTTACATTCATTTACCGCACATTAAAGCTTCTTTGCGTCTTTCATTGAATATATGCATTTTTAATTGACAATGTAAAATGCCGTTCTCAAAGGCACTAGTACATTAAATTATATTTGACTGTAATGAAGGCAATAAATTCACATGAAAACGCCATCCAGCAGTGGAACAGCTTGGTGAGCTCTTTCGCACTTTAAATGTTGTTGCCCGCATTCAGTCTCAGTGTCTATAATATACGCCTACACGTCGAATTAACTGTCATTTCCCTTTATCGACTTCGAGGCGTGATGAGGTGAGAGATAGGATACTACCTGTTTGTAATAAAATCAATTGTGGAAATATTTTGTTAATTCAAAATTGTGATTACAACCCAAAGTCGTAAAGTAATCATTAATGAAGAACTTGTTAGAGATCCATATGCATATTCTTAGATCATATAGGTTATGTAGTATCGATCCATATCCTCGGAATATTAACATTTAGTCCAACTATACAAATAAAGCTACATTAACGACGTAACTAACGGGGTCGAGTTCACACATTAAAGATTTCCAACCAAATATCATTCATCATTGCCAAATCGATTCCAGTAATAGAGACTATTTGCTAAAACGCTCCATAACTGCAATTCATCACGCACATCCTTAGAACACAGTTAATAAAACAAAATAGAATTTTAACAACTATTTTGCCAAATTAACAACAACGTTATTGAGTAAGTATTCAAATAACTCAATTAGATATATGTAATAATTATTAATTGTGTCAATAATGTTGGTAAAACGTCATTGTTTTATTGTAAATAATTTTGTGAATTTAGGTTTAATCTGTATCTCTCGCATTATATTTTTTTAAATGATAAAACTCTGTAACTGTAGTGTATTGCAGTGGTTATAATCCCGAAACTGTCTGAGTTTCACTAAACGTCGTTAAGATGTCGCTGGCAGTATAGTTATTTGCTGAATGATTTTCGCACGTTCTTCACATATGTAGGAAAAGTTTCCCGCGCTTTTCATAAAAAAAAGAAAAGTTAAAAAGAAAATAAAAACTATTGTAATGGAGATCGAGTTAGAGAATGTCGATTTGCTTATTATAGCATAAATATAAGAATTAATTGAAAACTCGATAAATTCTCATAAAATATACAAATAACGGCATCCCATTATTAATTGTACTGAATGATTCCGCGTACTATAAGATTATCGAAGATTGAAAAAAACTTGAAGAGATATTCTTCGATTAAACCGAAGCTGGTCAGCAACCGGGAGCAGCAGAATACCTGGAGACGATATCTGCTGTAAATCCCATCGCAAGTGATCTTGGATTGCATGATATTTTATAGAGATCATTTTAGAGAGTTTATCAATGAGTCTTCGAATATCGTGATCAGCCATAATAAATATTTATAGGTATTGATAAAAATATAATCGTACGTATGTACACGTGATGCTGCTATTTACACGCCGCATCACCAAATGTTTTATTTATTAATATTTTAGACTTAAGACTTTGTAAAAATGGGTTATTATAAAATTAAAGAATACATTGATAATTATGGGAATGGGAATCAGGTAATTGCTGCCAAGCAACTTTACATCATTATATTTATCATACTGCAGTAGTTGTACATTACATTGTTTTCTTAAAAAAACTGCTGGCCTTTACTTTGTTTACTTTATTAATCGATTATTAAGTTATATTAAGCTAGAAGTTGTTACATAAGAAATAAAAAAAACTATTAAATTAAGATTACATTGAATGTATATGTTGTGAATGTGTTGGGTATTTTTTGTGTAAGTGTTATCCATGCTTGTAGCGTATGTGGGTGTTGTAGTCTAAGATGGGTATAATACGAGTAAGTAGTTTATGATTAATTTCTTAGGGTTTATTAACCTTTCGCAGCTGTCATAGTCTCTTGAATTCAAACACGATATAACAGGCTTTGTGCTAGCGGCATAAGTGAATCTACTATCCTATCTCATTCCGTGGGTGTCAACAAAGGAAAAATAAAAACCAGGAGATGGGCAGCAGCATCTTCCTGGAACATCCGATTAAAACCTGCGGTTGCCAACCTGCCTGTCATGCGTGGCAACTATGGCAAAATCCACCCAAAATGACAGCTACTAACTTTTGTGGCAATCTATGGAGGATGTTCCATAGGCCATGTTCAGCAGTGGACTAGTGATAAGCTGAGGTGATGATGATGAAAACAGCCTTTTGATTTGACCATAATTAAGCTTCCTTAAATTTACACTATTGTTAATCGTATTATAAGTGTGGTACCTGAAAATCATAATACATTGTAGCAAAGGAAGTTCTAAAGTTTGGAATCGGACATCTATCTTATCTTTTTACACGCTTTATTCATATGTTGTTAATTCGCGTAACGGACGGTATAGTTACACTGCAGTACAGGAATTGAAACGTAATATTACAATTTCTATACATTTCTAATTGGAAATGGCCTTAATGTCTAACGTTTTGAAAACCTTCCAGTGACTTTTGTAGACCAAATGTCATTGTTATAACTGTAATTCGGTTCTTTTTTAAGATTTTTATATATATAATTAATGTACCAAGGCGAGCTTAACTCTAAAAGAGTTTTCTTCCAGCAAACCTTTCTCCAGAAAACCTTGGAGTAAAGAGGATAGCTGATGTGTGCGGGTAAAAGTGTACGAAGAACCATCAGACAAAAAAGAAACAAAAAAGTCTTTGCACATATCAATAAATATATATAACTTATAATTGATAACATATTACATATATTTGGTACATACCTAGACAAACACATCAATACATATATAAATACATATACTTATACTTACATATTAAATATACATCTTATGATTTATATTTTCCCTCTGTCGACTTTTGCGACACCCACGGGATGAGATGGGGTGGTAGATTCTCTTAAGCCGCTACCGCACGGCTTAAGATAATCTACCACCATACAAACATGCTAAACAAGTATACAAATAGATAATAATTGTGTTAAGATACCAAATAGGAGGCATGTTACGCCATTCCTGAATAAACATCTCATATTAAAAATGAAGTCAAGGCGTAAGCTCCACTTGGCATGTCTTATGTTTGGTGTTGTTAAGTTTAGGGAACCTGACATATTTATATCATAAGCTCAGCTGGGTGTCTTTCAAACGCGACGACACGCTTAGGTAGTGCTCACTAAGAAATATTTATTCCACCACACAAAACAGCGGGATTTAGAGGAAGAATCTAAGGTATGGAATAATCTGCCTCCTCTAAGACTACATAAAACATTTAGGATAAACTTACGGCGGTATCTGATTGATGCGCAACAGAAGCTTTAGATTTAGACCATAAACCTAAATGGATCTTTTATATGATATATCATGTGTGTTTAGATTCGTTAATATATCTATTAATATATATTACTACTACTAGTATACCTCTTTATCTATATTTTAATGTCAACAGAGAACTTTGTGCTCCTTTTTTAAGCACTTTTCGCACATGAGGTAGTGTGAGATTTGGCATGATTGTGGTGTGTGTAGCGAAGAAGCTAGGATGTATGTATAATATGTGCTACTAATGCAATAGAAACAATATTAACGTTCATAATGACAATGTCAGACACATGATGGTCTCTCGTTGTTTTACGTTCATAGTGCAGTCACGGACGCCATATTGTCCATCGCCATATTGTCGATATTAAAATTTAAATTGTTGCTAGCAAATAATTATTCAAAACTCAATGACGTTCAAAATTAAGAAAAATATATGAATAATGGTAATCGTATATGTGTTTATTTCTGTGTATTTATGCATCTGTATATATTAAATTTATCTTATGCTCTAAATTTGTTAACGCATGAATAATTCTTGATTTAACCACATTGTTATAGCTTTATTTGACATCCGTGGTGCTGATTTTCATCTGGAACATTTAGGTCCCATTTTATTTTAGAATTCGTTGTATTATTTTTGAGTATTAATATTAACGCCATCTCTTGTCTAATCACAGTCATCGGTATTTAGTTTTTCCCAGGCTGAATTTTGAGATTGTTTACTTTTTTGTACACGCAGCTTGTTTTTAAAATATCTCAGAAGGTGTCGCTGGAGCTTAGATTTCGAATGTTTTCTTTCTAAGGAAAATGTAGTTTGATCGTAACACGTATTTGGTAACTTCGGTAATAATGTAATCATTAGCAACTACAAACTACAAAAAAGCAACCGTTCGCTTGATAATAATGTTTGTTTTGACAACCTTGAAAATTACACCAAGTAATCCGCTTTTATAGTTTTACAATTTATTGGTCGTTGTCATACGCAACGACCAATAAATTATACTTACATACAGTAGTAAGTACATTAACCAAAAAAAAATTATACAGACATACAGAACAGACATCATAATACATAACATAACTGTGTGTATGTATGCCGGAATACTATAAACTAAAAAAAGAACCGTGCCGTGTTGGCGGCGTGGCGTGGTGGCGGCTTAAGAGAATCTACCAACCCATGTCATCCCGTGCGTGTCTCAAGTCTCCCTCGAAACACAGTTTATTTGTTCAAATATAATTAAACTGCGGTTGCCAACCCGCCTGCCAAGCGTTGCAATTACGGCAAAATCCCTCACAAAATTTGACCTTAAACTTTTGTAGCAATTAATGGGGAGGCTCATGTTCAGCAGTGGACTAGTGATATGCTGAAATTATGTATCTATCTATGATCTATTCAATAAGATTTGGATGAATATTTTTGTCTCTAAAGACTATAGTTGAACGAGGATAATTTAAAAGAGGGTAGTCGTTTCAACCTATCACAAGTCCACTGATGAACATAAGCCTCCTCCATAGATGGCCGCAAACGTTTGTAACTCTAATTTTGGGGGGAATTTGCCTTAGTTGCCACGCTTGGCAACTTGGCAGGCGGGCTGGCAACCGCATTTTATTTATTCAGATGTTCCAGGAAGATGCTGCTGCCCATCTTCTAGTTTTAATTTTCCCTCTGTAGACTTTTACGACATCCACGGGATGGGATGGGGTGGTAGATTCTCTTCTTTGTTTTAGAAATAACATCAGTCATTGTTTCAACAATATCATCACTTTAAAGTGTGTATCATTAATAACAGTTTGTTCGTAATTTGGAAATTAAACAAAAAAATCAGGTATAGAATTTTATTCAATACGTATTTACTCCTATGCATCATTTTACAAAATTATAAAATCTTAAATGTTCTCCTTAGTCTTACACATCTTACCACCTACCATTACCAATATAAAAACATTGAGAAAGCCGTGATTGGCGAATGCTTCCAAATTTTCAAAGTATACAAAACAACGCTAACAGTTCGCTCTATAAAAGTTATGATATTTTACACAATAAAAAAGCGACATCTCCCGAGCAACCTTAGAAATATTTGTACAATTACCACCAAAAACTATTCACAAGTCCAACGGACGTTAAAATGGTTAAACTGTAGATGGCGTTAAACGCCAAAGGCAAAACTGGCATTGGCCAATGTACAAGACCATGTATGTGGCCGTTTACTCTATCCGCATAATTCCTTTTCGAAGAATTCACTTCTCGGGCAACTTGATGACGGGGACTTGAGAGTAGCTCCAGTTGTTTTCACAATACTCAATCAGGTCTCTCTCGGAATCTGAGAGAATAGACAGGTCGATCTCTTGACTGTCGCTGAAGGGATCCGTGTATGGGTAATGGACTAGGATGCAGCTGAAGTCCATAGACCTCTTGCAGCAACCGAGAAGTTTCTTTAGTTTCAGCTCCGAATCCACCTGTGAACAAGAACAGGGTAAACTTAGTTATTTTCATTCTACAAAAGATATACATAAGATCACGACTGTATCCCATAAGGGGTAGCCAGAGACTGGGCACTCACTGCAAAAGCAGATGACTGCCATAATCCACGTTTCACCAAAACAATATAATGCACTTGGTGTGATCTCGCCTTTTACGAGATCCATTGGATGAGATGGAGTGGTAGTATTATTTTAACGAGCCGCCACCACACGGGTTACAAAAGATAATCTGCTCAAATTATATTAAAGAAGTCCTGAACAATTTTAACATACTTATAAAAGATGTTTTCTCCATCTTTTTAAAAAACTATGCCTCACAGTAGGATGTCCCCTGAATAGTGGGTGCGTTTTACAGATATACATTTCACACGAACAATACAACCAGACCCGAAAACGAACGATTGTGTTTTGCACACTACTGTTACCGGCCAATTAAATATAAAGTTTTTATTCGATTTTCAAACATTACAAAACTCACCTTTATGTTATAAATATCGTTTTCGACGCAGAACGCTTGGAGCAAAACTTCCTGCATGTGCGTCGCACTGTCACCAGGTGGCGCCTCTGTTGTCACACAAAACAGAGCGCCATTGCTGTTATTTGACAAGTACTGGATAGCAGGCAGGAGACCGACAGTCAGTCGTTTCTCAACGCAAGCTCTTCTTAATACAGTTTTGATGCTTTGGCTGACTGGACTGTAAACAAAAAGTCAAAAAATTAGGAAAATAATTAACAAAAAAGTTCTCCCCGGCGGGGAATCGAACCCCGGTCTCCCGCGTGACAGGCGGGGATACTTACCACTATACTACCGAGGATGGTGAATGAGAATCTCAAATTTAGGTTCATGTTGCATTAAAATTGTTACGTTATTTTAACAATTTATAAAATTTTAATTTTATCCGGATCTAGACAAATCTAATTATCAACAAATCCAAATTTAACGAGGTCAGAATTCTCAGAATTTCAACACATTTGTTGATAACATATGTATTGCGCAATGTTACGAACATTACTTAATTGTATATATAACTAAACTATTCTCTGACGATGTTTCTAGTTACCTCTTCGAAGCCATTCCACTGAAAGACTCCACTTTTACAGGAACCACCGATTCGTCGTACATTTTTCTTTGCAATTGTATACTTTTCAAGTTGCAGTTTTCACAAATTCTTGGCGCAATCCAATTGTAGCTCGGAATTTTCACGAACACTTCACACAAACAACAAAAAATGTTCACTTGAAAATTAATAGAACAGGGACGAAACTATCGTTAACTATGTCACAATATTTTCACAACAGCGTGCACAAGAGTAGCGTGATACCGCTTCCAACGTTGGGAGGAAAGTAAAGGCCATGTGACGCAGTCGACTCTTTTATAACGCGTATAACGAACACGCCGTTTGTGTTAGTGTGCGTGGCGCTCGGCCAGTATCGATGAAGATTCCTCGAAATTCTCACGCGTGTTGTGTTTGTGAATTACGTGCAATCGATAACCTTTTATGTGTGCGTGCAACATTTCTCTAAAGGTAGACTCAAGTTCGTTCACTGCAGTCGGTGTAAATGTCCAGTTCATGAAGATCTCTCATTCTCTCTCTTGCATTAAGTAACCAGGTGTCAAAAGCGCAATGCTACAGACGTCTGCAGACCTCTCGTGAAGGTTATCTTGACGGCAAAGCTTCATTGTGTGCGTTTGTTATCCGTTTGCGCTTGGAATTCCCGCGTGCTTGGGTTTATTTGATAGGGAAACAGATGCACGTTGTTTCCAAATCGGGTCGCACATTCAGATATTGCAATCGACTTTGTAACCAGATTTTGTTATACAGTGCAAGGTAATTAAAAACAATATTTATTTTTAAAATATGTGAACTGGTAATTTTCATATTTTGCCATGTTGTTTAAATTCCATATAAGATGTGGGAGCATTAAGTTATTTTAACACACATTTTACCATAAGTAACTTTTACTAGACCAGGTATTTGATACTAATTTGTATTTAGGTTGTTTTTGCTGCCTTGGCAACAAATTGTAATTACGTCTCGTGAATATTCGTGTTGATACCAAGGAATTCATAAGTCTTTTTCCTTCTGCGAACGAATTGAAAAAAATAGGTGGAAGTTTCGAACATAAAGTAAAATAATATAAACGTATTATCGCAGAGCCCGAATCGTCCATTCTGGACCTAATTGACCCTATTATATAATCAAACGTTTCTAAACGATTTTGTTTCTCATTTCATTAAGACTCCTATTTTATCCAATGCATCTTTCAAGTTACGACTTGTTCGCACTTGTTTCTGTTGCTATTTTAAGCGGAAATAACGACAGTTTATACTATGAAGTTGACAACATATTTTATAGTGCTGTAAATGCCGGTATAAATACAGTAACTCTCGCTTTTGCTCGCCGTTCCATACATGAAAGAAGTTTCTGGAAATTGCCTGAATTGTACCGTCCGTCGGGAGAAGTTTCGGCTGCAGGCTTTTAGTCTTTTGCAGTCAGAATAAACAATGATTTGTGTATTGTTCAAACCAAAGGCTATTTAACCTGGTTTAATACTCCTTGGTTCAAACATTGACTTTCGATACAATTTTTTACTGGTGGTAAGACTGCTATGCAGGAATCTGTCTAGCTAGTTAGGTGTGGCGTTTGCACCCTACAGTATTTTGGTTTTAAGGGAACTGAAACTAGTGTAGTTATAGGGCAAATTAGACTTAAGAACCGATGTCTCATGGTGACGAGCGACGTAGTAAGGTATTACACGGAAATCCATATTTCTGGATGGAAACCGTTATAAGTTGCTCGTCACGTTACTTCCATAAATAATAATGTTGTTGTCTCTCAGCTGACTTCACTACTGGTAGTCGATAACAACACTGAAGGGCATTAATTAACTATGGGGTAGTAAAGCTAAAGTTGGTTTTGTCTGCAGTCAGTCAATGAGGTGTCATTGAAGGAATGTGTCTTACGTTTTTGAAGATGACTGACGATACTAGTCTGGGTGGTCTTAAACTCTTGTATAAGAATCACTTTAATCTTTTCTTCTCCAAGACAGTTGAAACGTTATAAAAGTAAACAAAATTATCATTTGCCACGCCTAGTTCATGCTGTTGTGTAATAAATCAGTGCTCTGGCGGTACAATGATCTGTAATCGTGCGGTTAGCTATCTCCGTTGGCAGTTCTGTTGCAATCGCTCCTGCGCTCTGGCGCAGAACGGACGTCAACCGACAGCGCTCTATGCTAACCAAGCTGACAGCCCGCACAATTTACGGACCGCAGTCTGTAGTAGCTAGTTGTCATCGTCATTGATAGTGGCCAACACCCGCTCCTGTAGCGGTGTGTTTGGTTTTCTTCATTCGTGCCTTCACTGATCGTCTCCCTCGAAGTAGAAGTGTCGTGTTTCGTGGTGTGCGTACGTGATAGCGTCGACAGTGCTGTGTTGTGTTGTGTCGCCTTGCTGGGTAAACCGTGAGTAGATATTACACACACATTCTCGCCTCAGAGGCGGCTATTGTATTTTGTGTCCGCTTGTTGCGCTAGGCAACAGCCAGGTACACACCTTCTCGCACCTAAAGCGTAAGGCTGTAGGTGAAATATTTCTAGTACACACCTCCCTGCTTACGTAGGGAGAAATTTTCTTTTGTGTTACACACCGCCACCCGAACCGTCGAAATGGCGACTTTCCGCAATCCCGCGCCGGAATTCCTACAACTCGCGGAGTTTTTGCGTGCCGCGCACCCCGAGATCTGGGCTCAGTTCCGATCGAATTGCCTTGTAACCGACTCGGTACAGCAGAAGAGCCACACGGCCTCGTTCGACACCGAAGGCCCGTCATCGCCGGCTTTAGAGCCCGCCTCACCTGCACCTGCGCACGGTGACTCATCCGCACCTGTGTGCGATTCAATTAGCGGCCTAATTGCCAGCAATAAAAAGGCCGCGCCGACCGAGTCGGCATTGTTCGAGTCCAATGCACCTGCGGGTAATAAACCCGCCGTTAGTGAGTGCAATAAACTAGCTAACAAAGCGACGAACGCACCTGCGCTTCCCTTCCGGGAAACGCAATCCATTGTTGGGCCCGCGGCCCTTTCGGACGAGGGATCCGATATGGATTGCGAGGAAGACAGGAGTGCTCACGACGTCGGCTTCACCGTCGTCGTGCGCAAAGCCAAGAAACGCGCCGCGAAAGGGGATTCCGAGCCTAACTCGGATACCGCGTCGCCGTCCGCCTCACGGAACCCGGCTAAGAAGGGCGTGTCTAATACACGCAAAACAATAGAAAAGTCGCTGCCCGCGCATCCCGCGGCGCAAGTCACTAAGTCTCCACCGCCAATAATTCTACAAGATAAGGCGCAGTGGAACGATTTGTCACTCTGGATGACAAACAAAAAAATTGTGTGCCCGAAGGCGCAGACGGCAGTGCAAGGTATCCGCGTATACCTAAGCACAGTCAGCGACTTCAGGGCCGTCACTAGCCATTTACGTGGAAGGAACATCAGCTTCCACACTTACTCGCTCGCGGAAGAACGTAGACTCCGCGTAGTCATAAGAGGCTTGCCCAAGGAATTGGAGACAAGCCACATCCTAAGTGACCTTAAGTCACAGAATATACCCGTGTTGGAGGTGCATCGCATGCATCACCCACAAAACAAAAAGTCGTACGACCTAATTCTTGCCATACTGGAATTAACTCCAGAAGGCAAACAAGTTTTTAACGTGAAAACGGTTTGCGGCCTCTCAGGCCTTTCTATAGAGGCACCCCGTAACAGGGGTATCATTGGCCAGTGCCACCGATGCCAACTGTACGGACACTCTGCCCGTAATTGTTTCGCCCGCCCTCGTTGCGTCAAATGCCTCGGGGATCACGGCACTCAGGAATGCGCTCGTACACCCGAAGCGCAAGAACCCCCAAGCTGCATACTCTGCGGCGAGCTGGGACACCCTGCGAATTACCGCGGGTGTGACAGAGCGCCGAAGAGTAAGAAGCGCAGGGGAGGTAAAAAGAATGGCCGTAGGAAGGGCCCCGGGGCCCCACAGCCTCAGACTCCCGCTCCTAAACCGGCAACTAAACCCGCGCCAAAAACAACGCCCGCGCCGGCCGCAGCGAAACCCGGTCCCTCTGACGGGACTACCGGGCCGAGCCAAAGCCAGAGCGCCGCATCGGCGCCTAACGCCTGGACGAAACCTCTGCCCATGACGCAGAAGAGCGCAGCCGCTTCACGGCCCGCTCCTCAAATCACAACGCCCAAAATTCAGGGCTCATCAAACTTCGCCGCAGATTTCTCGCTAATTTGCGGCTTCATGCGCAGCATAAATGTTGCGGAGTTATCAAGCTTAGCGCGCAAAATCCGCGAAGCAAAGTCTCCTCAAGACCGACTCATGGCGACCGTAGAGCACATGAGCGTAATCGACGCGATTTGGACGTTTCAATGCGCCTAAAACATCACGCGCCGCGTTGAAAATAAATCACTAATTGTTACCAATGGCGTCCCATATAGGTAGAATTAAACCTCGCTCTCTGACTGTCTCGTATTTTAACGCAAACGGTCTTAAGACGCAGTTAGTTGAAGTCGCGAATTTCCTTCGTGATCATGACATCGACGTTATGCTAGTGCAAGAGACTTTCTTAAAACCTAGTATGCGCGATCCTAAGATAGCCAATTACAAATGCATTCGTAATGACAGAGCGACCGCGAAAGGTGGCACTCTGATTTACTATAAAAAGTCCTTGCACTGTATCGCGCTCGACACTCCAGACTTAATTAATATAGAAGCTTCTGCGTGTAGGTTAGCAATGACCGGCCACAGGCCGCTTGTACTAGCATCAGTTTACCTCTCGCCATCCAGACAAATATTAGAAGCAGATTTAAAATCTCTACTAGATTTAGGTCGTTCTGTTATACTTGCCGGAGACTTGAACAGCAAGCACGGCAGTTGGAATTCCAACGTTAATAACACGAACGGTAATAAACTGTACGATATAGCGGAGAGACTTAACGTAAACGTTATAGCCCCCGAAACACCAACTAGAGTACCGACGCAATTACATCAGCAGCCGGATATTCTAGACGTAGCTATAATTAAGGACGTGAACTTAGCAATAGACTCTATAGTTACGCTTCACGAACTTGAGTCGGACCACCGTCCGGTCATTTTTAAGCTGGGCCAGCCAAATGGTGAGGTCACTCAGACCAAAACCATTGTGCACTGGCGTACCCTTGCAGTCAAACTCGAGGCTACGAGCTCTCAGCACTTAGACGAAATTCCTAATACTATCGACTCCCCAGAGGTAGCCTGCCGAGCGATAAAATCCTTTTCGAATCATCTCAAAATAGCCGTCGGAGAATCCTCCCGGAGGGTTACGGTGTCGAGCGATCGACGCTGTAACCTGCCGGCGGACCTCCGTCGCCTGATTAGAGAAAAGAACCGTGCGACTAAAGCGCACGATAGATATAGAACAGACGAAAATAGACTCAGACTGCGCCTCCTACAAAGGGACGTTAAAGAGCGCTTATCTGAGTACAATCAAGACAGCTGGGACACTATGCTTGGAGAAATCGAGCCGTCGCACACTGCCTACTGGCAGCTGGCACGATCTCTCAAAGCAGAGCCGGTCTCACCCATGCCGCCACTCATTAGATCTAACGATAAGTCGCTCGCCTTCGACGACAGCGAAAAAGCCGAATGCCTCGCAGACAGTTTAGAGAGCCAATGCACTCCGTCTCTCGCGCCTGCGGATCCCGACCACCTGCAGCAGGTAGCCGCGGAACTCGAACGCAGGGCTGCAATACCACCAGTGGGCGAACCACTGCCTCCAGTGACTCTCGACGAAGTCACTAAGATAGTCCAAAATCTTAAAAACCGATCCGCGCCTGGCCTCGACGGCATAAACAACAGGGTGATGAAATGTCTAACTACGCCGTTATTATGTCTGTTAGTCAGTATTTTTAACGCGCTCCTCTCCAGCTGCTCCTTCCCGGACGACTGGAAGGAAGCCGACGTTATAGGCATTCCGAAGCCTAATAAGCCTAGGAACATTCCGTCTAATTATCGCCCAATAAGTCTCCTCAACTCGATGGCTAAGATTTATGAGCGAATTATACTCAGTCGATTAAAAGACTATGTCCTTACAAATAATATTCTTCCAGACGAGCAGTTCGGCTTTCGTCCCGAACACTCGTGTACTCATCAAGTGCACCGCTTAACGGAGCACATCTTAGAGAATTTAAACGACCGCCCTAAGCCTGTAGGCACAGGGGCGTTATTTTTCGATGTCGCAAAGGCATTTGACAAAGTCTGGCACGACGGCTTGTATTACAAGTTGTATCACACTAATGTGCCAGACAGACTCGTGAACATCATACGAGCCTTCTTGTCTAACCGCCTATTTCGCTTCCGGGTAGAGGGAACGCGCTCCTCAAGCCGCCCTCTCCGAGCGGGGGTCCCTCAGGGCTCCTGCCTCTCCCCACTCCTTTTCTCGCTATACACTAGCGATATTCCTAAAGACCCGAAAGTAAATCTTGCGCTTTTCGCAGATGACACGGCCTTGTACTATTCCGACAAGCACAAGGGCCGCATAACGATTCAACTCCAAGCCGCAGCCGATCGCCTAGGCGAATGGTTCCGGAAATGGAGAATAGAGGTAAACCCCGAGAAAAGTGTAGCGATATACTTCTCGAGGGGCACACCAAAGCCCGCTAGACGATGTCACCCAATCGGCAACAATCAGCTAGGCACGATCACCCTGTTCGGACGCCCTATTCCCTGGGAAAAGAGCGTCAAATACCTCGGGGTCACGTTAGACGCAGCGATGTCGTTCGCTGCACACATTAAAAACATACGCAATAGAGCGGCTTTTATCTCAAGCCGTCTATACCCATTAACTTGCTCCTCAAGCAAAATGTGCTTAAGACACAAACTTCGCCTCTATAAGACTTGCATAAGACCCGTAATGGACTATGCTTGCGTCGCTTTCGCTCACGCGACGGGCAATCAATTAAAGAAGTTACAGAGCGTTCAAAATCGATTCTTGCGAACTGCCACCGGAGCCGGTTGGTATCAACGCAATGTAGATCTTCACAGCGACTGTGAAATGCCTTTAATCTCTGAACACTTCAGAGAATTATCACGGCGGTTTTTCGAAAAAGCCGCGGTTCATTCAAACCCGCTGGTAGTTAAAGCAGCAAATTACCGACCAAACAGAAACGCGACCGAACGCAAACGTCGCCCGCGAAACGTGCTAGACGACACGGACGTCTCAGCTCTTCCTGACCACGATACTGTCAGTCACGATCCAGGCTACACTGTACACACAGTCAATAGCTTTAATATAACACGCACCACGACGCGCGACCGCCGTAGAGAGCGGCGCGCAATAGTAAATAATCACATCGCGTACACAAGATTCACCCGTGTTCCAGGGCGGTTCTCACCGCCCAGAGTTACCGACACACAAGTCGACAGTCCGAATGGACGCGCCCAGCCTCCTTCGGACGGTCAGTAGACGACTTAAAATGTTTAAGATTTTCGAAATCGCGAAAGCACGCAGCGAACGCGACACAGTCCGAACTTCGAGGGTTTTGTAGGAGTTTTTATTTATTTATTTATTTATGTTTGGGTCAAACCAAACCAGGCACACGGGCCCCTGGCCCGCGAGCACAGTATCCGATGAAGCTGTAAAAGCCGAGAAGGCTAACAGCAATTACATCACCGAAAATATAATAATGTTGCAATTTTACTTCCATGTACATATTTATTCATTCTTAGTGCAAATAACTAGTGCAGTAATATTAATTCTTCTTTGGTTTCATCAAGATATTAATTTATCTCTTGTATGTCATAAGAAATATATCAAGTGTTGCGGCTCATATAGTCATCAAAGTCAAAGTCAAAGTCAAAATTTCTTTATTCAGTTTATGCTTGTATAAAGCTCTTATGAATGTCAAAATCTACACCGGTTCAAAAAATAAGACCTTCTCAGAGAAGAACCGATATGAAACTCTGGGGTCTTTCTTTTTTTTCAATGCCATATTACGTAATGTCATGTATACAATAATTATATTATTTAATTACAATAGCACATATTTTGGTAGCCAAAGGAATTGCAAGTGCGGAGAAAGAGTTATTTCCACACATCTCTGTCCTCTATGGAATGATCTATTTTCTAATAATGTCTTCTTGACAAGTTTGTTTAATTCTATGTCAGTTTTTTGAGTCACACTTTTAGGAATTTTGTTATAAAATTTGATGGATCTAGTAAGAAAAGATTTTCTAGTTTTGTTGTTAACCTCTAGCGTGTCACCTCGGCCCATTCTACAGGATACAGTCACTTTTTTACTAAATAAGTACATGTGTTTCCGTACGTACATTATATTTTCATTAATATACAAAGACGGCTAGAGGCTAGCATAGACCTCCTTTTAAGTACCACGTAGTACGGTCCGAGCAACTTGCATTTATTGACTTCCCTTACTGCACGGGTCCCTGTCGCTCTATCTAGTAGAAAACACGGCCTTGAGAAGAAACGTTGCATCGTGCTTTTTTTGCTTCATCATGCTTTTTTATCGCATTTATTACGTTTTTTTCGAGGCATAGGACGGATTAATTGTAGTAACACCACGGTTTTTTTTGTTTTTTTTAGGACTGATGGTCACTGTTAGCCCGAAGGCTTTTACAGCTTCGCCGGATTGAAAGGTGGCATAGCGCTGAGGGCGCTTAGCCGAAACCTTTATTTATGGATGACTGGCGCAAGGGCCCCCGAGAGGGGACCTCAGCTTGGACCGTCATCCTGTTCGCGAGAGTAACAGACTCGAGGGTGCCCAAGGGGGCCGGCCTCGACTCGGTCAGTTACTGCAATTCGGAATGCGTTTCCGCTGGAAAAGAAATGGCGCAAGAAACTCCAGCGACGCTTCTGTTTATGACACTACTGCTAGGGGAGAACCGGCCTGAGATGCGGCGGTATCGCGAATAACTTTGTCTGATACCCCCGCCCCCCGCCCCGCCGTCGGCGTGGGCGGTATGGTGGTGATGTTGTGTGTTTGTGTAGTGTTGAGTAGAGCGCTTGGTCCCTAGTGGTCGCGTCGTCAGTGTCCTCGAGGACGTGCCTCGGTCTCCTTTTTCCGCGGGTCGAGTTTTGGTGTATCGCGAGGGGGTTTTATGTGGCGGCACTGACAACCAGTGGGTTGGGGTGCGTAGCGGCAGAGTCGAAGTATCGGCGAGAGGCCAACTTTAGATATTGGGCTATGGTAGGAAGCCCTAAATCGATATGAAGGTTAGCATTACGCACGAACCACGGTGCTCCCGTGGCTTTACGCATGAATCGATTTTGTATTACCCGAAGTCGGTGAATTTGACGCGGGGAGTCATGCGCAAATACGGGGCTTGCGTATGTCATAATTGGCGGAATACAGGCTTTGTAAAGTGTAATTTTATTACGTAGGCGTTTTGCTATTTTTATTTAGTAACGGATGTAATCGGCCGAGAACGAACACCGCTCGGTTCCTTACTCGATTAATATGTGAACCGAAGCTAAGTCTCGAGTCTAATAGGACGCCTAAAACACCACGGATTGCATCCCAACACTTTGCGTTTTTAAAAGAATTATCCACCACGCATAACGACTTTGTAGAGTGAACACCGATACGACTTAGGGACCTTAAAGGGAGGAACGTTCTCCTTTCTAAAATGCTGGCAACACACCTTCAATTAATCTGGCATTGCAGGTGTTCATTGGCTTCGGTGATCACTTACCATAAAGTGAGCCGCTTGCTCAATGACCGCTCTTCTATTAAAAAAGACGCTTCCCTATGTTTTCACTCCTTTTAGTGAAAAAATATTACTAGGAAAAATCCATACTAATATTATAAATGCGAAAGTAACTCTCTCTGTCCCTCTGTCTGTTTGTTACCTTTTCACGGTTCAACCGTTGAACTGATCTTGACGAAATTCGGCACAGAGATAGCTTGCATCCTGAAGACGGACATAGGATACTTTTATCCCGGAAAATCACATAGTTTCCAGGGGATATTTAAAATATATATCCACGCGGACGAAGTCGCGGGCATCAGCTAGTAGTTTATATATGCGTATGATGGATGGGTACAGTTGTTCTTTCAGCTGCATAGCGTGTAATGAAATAAACTAAATAATTATGAAGAAGAAACATTTATTGTTATGGCTTTGTTCTTCGTAATGTGAAAATTCGTCAGTTTGTTTTTAAGCCTATTAGCACTTTTTCCCCGAACTAGCTAATTTGCAGTGCTCCAATAATTGTACTCGTGAATGAGGTACACGGCGCAATTTATATACAAGAGTCTGATTCTTGTTTGACCATTGAAAGGATGGAAGGGGGTCATATGTTTAAGAAACAATCCTAATGAACGTATAAACATATGTGTGTTAAAGTCATGGCCGTTTTCGATAATTGGGGCGAATTGTATCTGGTTATTTATACAATAAATGGATCTTATAATATGTTTTATCTAAATGTAATCCTTAAACTTCAGGAAAACTCATGCCATAAGTACTACTTACATTTAAGAGCGCCTCAAAATGTTACTTTTTTTTATTGGATAAAGTGATGAAACGAGCAAAACGTTCACCTGATGGTAAGTGCAACGTCTGCCCACAACAAATGCTGTTTCACCCAGAACTATTTATAACTTTTAACTTTCTATCCTTTATAGGCAGAGGCTACTCACGTAATCGACTTTTCGCCCTTGCGGGAAGCGAGACATGACGGGTGTCGAGCCACGTCGCCGCCATTTTGGTACGAGTAAAAAAAATTGACATTGCGTTCCCACGAGCAGTATTGTAGCAGCATTGCATGGTGTGTGTGGTGTTATTCTAAACGAATAAACGCTGTCAATACCTTAGTCGCCTCTTACGACACCTCGGTAGGAAAGAAGTAGGTGCTATTCTACTCTGCCGGACAACTGTCGGCTTTTTAATAAATATTATAGTTCACAACAGTTATTGAATGCACCAGCAAGAAATCCAGCATAGCCCAGAATTGAGAAGATCACAGTATTAAGGATCGCTCTAAATGTAAACAGGTTCATTTTACTTGTGTTTTGAATAACTAGAATAAACGAAATGCAGTTTTCCTCAAATGAAGTACAATAACAAAAAAACGTTCTTCGAATCTCGTTTTATTAGGCCAAGGACCAAACGTGTGACCTGAAATGCCCTAGCTCCGTCTTTGTTATTCTGAAATTCTAATAGAGACTAACATTCGACAGTTATATAAATCAACGCTTGGCATATATAAACACTGTTTGTGGCCCGCGGTTTCACCCGCCTTTTAATTTAAAAAGGCGTAATGTTAAATAGCCTATAGTCTTCCTAGATAAATGAACTATGCAATACTTAAATAATTTTTCAATTCAAACCAGTAGAACAAAGTTCAAGTTCAAACCGCGTGGCCAAGTGGTCAGAGTACCTGACTTCTAAGCCGCGGGTCCTGGGTTCGAATCCCAGCCGGAGCCTACATTTGTGCTAAAACATAAATTGTTGGTTTTCGGGTCTGGTTCTGTTGTGATCCCCGTGTTTCTGACACTGCATCCTAGCCTACCTCCGATCTTATCGCATCAGCGTTACATCGGGTGCGGGTAGGTTGGGACGAGTGAGTGCCTCTGTGTTTGCGCGTACACTTGTGGCACTATAATATCTCCTGCGCAGTTGATGACTCTCGACAGTAGTCGGCAGTTGTCGCCGTGGTCGAAATCGGCTAGGAGAACATCATCATCATCCTGGGATTAGCGCGTTTAACCAAACAAACTCTTCAGCTTTATAACATTAGTATAGATATATACCATAGAAATATATGTCGCAGATTCAAATGCATTGTCATCTAAGTGGCCGTCATCGGGGTCCGACATATTGATTTTTTTTTAATCAGTCAGTGCGCACGTAAGGCGCAGGCGCTGTTCCGAGAGCAAGTGTGTCTTGAAAAACGATCACACGCACTACTGACGGATTGTGCGGTTCTGACATTCTAATAAAATAAGTGACGTCGTATACACGCGTAAATAGATCATTAAATCGATTATCTCCAACATATATGCTCTTGTGCGGGAATCGAACCCGCGATCAGTATCGCAGAAGCCAATCACTCAGCCGCTGCTGTTAGAAGCCGCGACATTTTCTAAACATTACAGCGAATTAGAGTTTTTTTTTAAATTGTAGAACGCCTGTGCTTAGCTGTGGGACATTTTTAGGCCGTAACTTTACTTTTTTGACGTCAAATGAATCGTATATATGACTGCTCGGTTCCGTCTTTACCCTAAAGGCACTTGGACCCTAAATAGTCACTGCCTACTTTATTATTTTTTTTTATTTTTTTTATTTCATAAAAGTGACGGAACGAGCAAAACGTTCACCTGATGGTAAGTGAAACGTGTGGCCATAACAAATGCTGTGTCACCCAGAACAGTGTGACACCACAATGCTCCCGTCACCCTGAGTCATCAGTTCTTAAGTCTCATATGCCCAGTGATTACGCTAGCTCTCAGTGCCCTTCAAACCGAAACACAGTAATGTTTGCACACTACTGCTTTACGGCAGAATAACTGGCCCTGGGGTGGTACCTACTTAGACGGATTCCTGCATAGGAATCCTACCACCAGTAAAGTGCCTACTTTTTTATCAAATTAATCAATTTAATAAAAGGCATTGGTTTCTTAGAGAATGCATAAGAGGCAGTCCCTAAATAAAAGTACACTCTGATGTTTTAATTGAGGTTTTTTTTTTTAATTTTCGAATGGGTCTCAATATGTTTCCAAGGGTCCCTGCATGGCCTATAGGGCCGTCTTAGCCATTATTATTTATTTATTGTATCTTTTAAAATTATACGATATAAGAGGAAAGTAAAATGGGTAAAAGTCAAACCGGAACTGCGGCCCAGTTATACACAAAAAAATATTTGACAAGCATTGGCATTCGAGGCAAGATCGAAGAATGTGGTTCTCCTTAACCGAATACATTTCAGTACTTCAATCCGTATGAATGTTTTGATATTTAAGTAGAAGTCCAAACAATCTAGGTAGGTACCACCCCAGGGCCAGTTATTCTGCCGCGAAGCAGTAGTGTGCAAACATTACTGTGTTTCGGTTTGAAGGGCACTGAAAGCTAGCGTAATCACTGGGCATATGAGACTTAAGAACTTATGATGGACACAGTGTGGTGTCACACAGAAATTTTCTGGGTGACACAGCATTTGTTATGGGCAGGCGTTGCACTTGCCATCAGGTGAACATTTTGCTCGTTTCATCACTTAATCCAATAAAAAAAAATGTACAGATTCATTATTGCGGTGGTAGCGTCGGAGAATTCACCCCGTTTTTCATCCCGTAGCCGAATGTGGTTGTGTGTGTTTCGTGTAAAAGTCGACTAGGTATAAGTTATACAAAATGATTTCTTATATTTACGCGAACGCTACTTATTTAAATAAAACTAATTTCACGGATTTTATTTTCATTTTAATTAACCGCGTTTAATTTTACTATTTATAAAAGAACATATAGCTGATGTGAAGCATCTCCGCTCCAGGAAGTCTGCAGTCTGTGACCATGTTCTGGATCATCCCAAACATTACATCAGATTACATAAACCACAAATCCTCGCAAAAGAAAACCGGTTCCTACCAAGGATGATTCACGAGGCTATTGAAATTTAAAAACATCCTAATTTTAATAGAAAATATGATTGGGTTATACCACCAGCTTGGGATCCTATAATTAATAAAATTAAATCAAAAACCAAGCATACCACTGCAAGACACAGTTAGCTCTTTCTGCGTAGATCGGACCAAAAATAATAATTAAAAGCTGAAGGCACTCCGGGTTAACTACAGGGACATCTGTCACCTCAGTCCTCCCGTGACCTTAGTTGCTGTAAAGCACTCGAAACAGCGGCTTCTAGAGAGTAAAACTAAACGCGATAAAATCCGTAAAATTAGTTTCATTAAAAGAAATACAAAATCTAAGGTCCTCTGATAAATGACAGATGATAAATGAATTTAAGTTTTCTGTTCATGTCACTTGCTACATTTATTCTGTTAGAACGTTTTCCTGTCGAGCTTGCAATGAGTCTACTGGTTCTGCACAAGAATCCATCTAGGTAGGTAGCACCGCAGTGCCAATTATTCTCCTTTGGAAACGTTAGAGTGCAAACATTACTGTGTTTCGGTCTGAAGGGAACTGATAGCCAGTGTACGCCGCTCTCGTCGTCTCGACGTCGCTCTTTCCTCTGGTTTAAACTTTCTTCAATTAAAAGTATTGTAAATTGTAAATTTTATTATTTAGAAATGACGTGTTTGTTGCCAAAATAAATAAATAAAAAAATCCCATAAGAGAAGACGCAAATACTTTTTCAAAACTTTTATCTCCTCGACAATATTTATTTCAAACTTAGCTAACATTAAACAATATAACCATATTGGCGCATGAAGTAAGGTAAGTTTTCGTAATATGGTGGTAAGGGCTTGTTACTAGTCGTAGCTGACTGTGTATGGATTCTTAATCTTGTGGTTCTTGTTATTCCTAGCTGACTATTTATGGAATTTAAAATACATCACTCACATTTCTCTGAGAAATCAATATTTGACTGCACAGTCATGCCTTTTATCGTGTTGTTATCATGATGTTTTGGGGTTCGATGTTCAAGTAATTATGAGTGTGCTATTTTGCTAATCAATGGTAGGTTAATCTAGGAACGTGTTATTTGTAAATTTAAGCGTCCGTGTGGTGGCAGCTTAAGAGAATCTACCAGTCGTACATACAAAATGGCCGAAGCATAACACAATTAAAAATCCATTAGCTGTGTTTCTGTTAATGAATTGCTGTCTTTTACTGCTTTTAAATTCCTCTGTTAGTAATTTTACTAAACACCATATTTATAACAACCTATTTATGTTCTACCGCCAGAGTTCAGATTCTATCACTAGTCTACTGCACATAGGCCTCCCCCATAGAGTGCCACAAAAGTTTGGGGAATTGTGCCATAGTTCCCACGCTTGGCAGGCAGGTAGGCAACTGCAGTTTATCTTTTGAGATATTCCAGGAAGATGCTGCTGCCCATCATCTGGTTTTCAGTATCCCTCTGTCGACTTTAACGACACCCACGGGATGAGATGGGAACATATAAGACGCCGACATAGATACAGTTTGTATCTAAGTGGGTGCTGTTTGCAACTACATATCCCGTTACCGTGACACGTCGTTTCGCTGACTTTTTATTTCATTTATAAATAAATAAAATTGCTGTAAAGTTTTAACTGGGGGTAGGATTCCTAAGCAGGCTGCTGTGAAGCAGTAGTGAAAAAACATTACAGCGTTTGGGTCTGAAGGGCACCGAGAGTTAGTGTAACACCTGGTCATATGAGACTTAAGAACTGATGTCTCAGGGTGATAGGCGCAGTGTTGTGCCACACAGAAATATTCTTGGTAATACGTTTATTAGGTGAAAGCTTTGCTATTCTCGTCACTTTATCCAATAAAAATTTCAGAAGCGTAAAAAAAGTATTGCTTTTAGACATTCAAAAAACCTGCACTGGGCGCGTGGCGAACACTTTCCGACTCCAAAACCCTGTCATAAATTAGAGCAGACCTGAGCTCAGCAGTGGGACATTTACAGCCTGTAACTTTATTATTTACAATTTAAAAAAGAGTTGCCTTTCTAATTCTAGGTTATCACTCTCGTGACCGAGATATTTGATATGTCTGTGGCCTAAAATGTTTATACACTTAAAACACATTTTGTAATTACATACATACATAAGATCACAACTGTATCCCATAAGGGGTAGTCAGAGACTGGGCACTCACTGCAAAAGCAGATGACTGCCACAATCCACATTTCACCAAAACAATATAATGCACTTGGTGTGATAGGTGGTGAGCCCATCGCCACCATGCGCTGTTGGGTGCACAGTGCGGTTTTATTCCTTACTCGCCTTTTACGGGATCCATTGGATGAGATGGAGTGGTAGTATTCTTTTAACGAGCCGCCACCACACGGTAATTAACACAATTTGAACATACTGTCACACCTTAGAACTACAGGAAGTCATTTCTCTTTGATGTGGTTGAAGGGGGCAATGACTGCCACACGCCTCATACTTGTTACCACGTGCTGCTTGTAGAGGCTGGTTATAGTATAGCTTATATATGTTCGAATCAATCTGCCGTGTTTGAAATCGTGTCATGGAGCGTTCTTCGGTTGTCTATGAGACTAGTCTTTGTAAATGTATAAATAATATTTAGTGAGTAAGATAAAAAAATACAAAAAAGAGTTCAACGCTTTCTACTTCTTTTACTTTTAATCCTGGCCTCTTTCCATAGAATTCTGCCAATGTCGAGTCAGTCAGGTGAGTGACAACAGATTATAGTTGACTCTTACCGAAGATTTGCTTGACTGATGGAGTCAAAACGAAAATATAATTCTGGTATTATATTGAATTTTCCCATCACTACACTTTCACGAGCACTCTCTACGTAAAAAACCATCAATATTAAACATCAAAACTCAAAATATATACAAAAATTAGAAAGTTAAATTAAAACACGACCGTCACCTATTCGAGTCGACGCCAAAAGTCGAGTTCAACACCTGCGGAATTTCTTTCGCCTGTTTCTTATCCTTCAGAGAAACATCGTTGCGAAACGTTACATTTCATTCGTTTTGGGGGATTTTGCCATAGTTGCCACGCTTGGCAGACGGGTTGGCAACCGCAGTTTATTTATTCAGATGTTCCAGCAAGATGCTGCTGCCCATCTCCTGGTTTTCATTTTCCCTCTGTCGACATTTACGACACCCACGGGATGAGATGGAGTGGTAGATTCTCTTAAGCCGCTACCACACGCCCCCCAAAACTAGACCTACAAACTTTTGTGACAATCTATGGGGAGGCCTATGTTCAGCAGTGGACTATTGATAGGCTGAAACGACGACGACGACATTTCATTCCATCAATTATAATTAGGTCCCCAATTCACGCTACAATTTCTTAAACATTGAATTATAAGTCAGGGGCTAGGCGCTCGCTTTAAATTTCATAGTACGAGAGTGACCTGGGTTCGACTCCCGGTGCCGGCACCACTAAAATTGTTAATTGCAATTTTAAGTGCTGATTTACCACGTGCTCGACACCTGCGTGTCTGAGAAATAAAAATATTTCGAAGACATGTGCAGTCCGCCAACCCGCATTGGAGCAGCGTGGCGGATTCTTCCTAGATCCCTAACCCTCTCAGCAATGAGAGGAGGCCTGTGCTCAGCAGTAGGACATTCTTAAGCTGAAACTTTACTTTTTATATATTCACACAATATTTAACACTTCTATGAAATTATACAAATAGATAACAAGTTTAAATAAAACTACTTTTTACGGATTTTATCGCGTTTAATTAAGAACTATTTAAAAAAATATAAAGTTCTAAATTAAACGCGATAAAATCCGTAAAAAGTAGTTTTATTTAAATGTGTAATATTCGCGTAAATAAAAGAAAACATTAGATAACAAGTTGTCAACAGACAGGAGTGAACATTGTTCAAAAACATTGATAAAATGATGTACAGACATTGCGTAATATATTTAAACGTTAAGCAACACGATAACGAGTTACAACAGGTATTGTGGGACGTTGCGCTTTACACGTCGGTGACCTCCTAAGGAATCCGCACACGGCGCGGCACGCTCGGCGGTTTAGTGGCGGTGCCGTTACACCGACTTTTGGACCAACAACAGTTCATTATTACACGTCCTATTCGGATAAGCTGCTGATTGGCAGATCATCTTCAATTGTCGGCTCGGTTGGCGCAGTGGCTAAGCCCTTGGCTTCTGCGGCGCGGGTCGCGGGTTCGATTCCCGCACGGGACAAATATTTGTATGGCCTACAGATAGTTGTTCCGGGTCTGAGTGGTTTGTGCATGTGGAATTTATGTCTGTAAAACGTACCCACGACACAGGAGAAATCCTACTGTGCGGCATCGTTTTTTCAAGAAAAAATAAATAAAAAATTGCTATTTTTTTTTGTTTCATGGTTATGCTTTCTAAACCATCAATATCTAATTAAAACTAATTATTTATTGATCGCAAGTTATATTTTTTTTAAGTAATAACGTTATTGAAGTTTGAGTAATTAATATTTACGTTCATGCTGACAATGACAAACACAAAATAGTCTGCCGTTTGTTTACATTCATACTGCCAATGTCAAACACACTAATTTGAGGGTCAAACAGTCGCACGGAATAGAGATTGTCGCCATAGAGTCTTAAAATATTGCCAAATATTACAGCGTTCAACTATGCCAAATCTCTCACTCCTTCATGCGCGCAATATCCTTAAAAAGGAGTACAAAGTATTCTCTTCACGTATTAATACATAAAATAAATTTTGTTACATTGCTTCGAATGTGTCGGGTGTGGCTAGCGCCACGCGTTGTGTTGAAATTCTACTAGTAATGTTGTAATGTGCGGAAAAGTAAGCACTCAAAAATTGGTAACATGCTAATTGACGAATTATCGTGTTGCAAAGTGATTTAAAATAACACCACATAAATGTCGCACAGCTGCTCACGGGCCTCCACTCATTTCTCCGAGGGGTTTGGAGCCAGGAAGAGTCCGCTGTTCCAGTGCGGGTTGGTGAACTTCACATTCCCTCGAAATATTCATAGATAGATAGATAGATAGATACTTTATTAATTGCATCACAGCGAAGAATTACAATAAAACAATAACAAGAAAAAACAAAAAAAAAACAGTTATAACTAGAAAAATAGAAATATATATCAAATTATACAAAATTCTAAAGTTGCAACCTAATTTTTTTTTTCTATACGCCACAGTTTTTGTACTACAGTGTGACTCTAATAGCTAATAACTAATTATTTTATTCCTCACGATGTTTTCGTTCACCGCTGACCACGTGGTAAATCAGCAGTTAAAATTGCAGAACAATTCATCGGGGATCGAGTTCAGGTCACTCGCGTACTATGAAATTTACAGCGAGCCCCTGCTTGACTAGAATGGCCTCCTCCTCCTCCTTTCAGCCGATCATTAGTCCACTGCTGAACGTAGGCCTCCCCCATAGATTGCCACAAAGGTTTGTAGCTCTCATTTTGGGGGGATTTTGCCTTAGTTGCCACGCTTGGCAGGCCGGTTGGCAACCACAGTTTATGCAGATGTTCCAGGAAGATGCTGCCTATCTCCTGGTTTTAATTTCGCCTCTGCCAACTTTTACGACACCCTCGGGACGAGATGGGGTGGTAGATTCTCTTGAGCCACACGGCGACTAGAATGGCCACCTGCATATATTAGACTATGCACTTTATTTCGTAAGAAGTAACTCTTGGCTTCGTGGCCTAGTAGTCGGAACACCTGACTTCTACGCCGCAGGTCAGATTCGAATCCCAGCTGGAGCAAATATCTGTGCCAAAGCATTGTTGGTTTAAGCCACTGTATTGTGACTGTTCTCGTGTCTCCGATTCTAAGATGGGATAATCCGAGCGTTACTTCGGGATCGGGAGTACACCACAATCTTGCTCGTCGCGTCACTTTATCCAATAAAATATAATAATATTTATGTTAATTAAGTGTGGGGTACATCAACATTACAAGTTAAAAGGAAAACTGAACATGTACTTGAACATATTATCGTTATATTTGCCTTATCTTATAAGGATAACTATTTTCCTATTCAGATTTGCGACTACTGGCTTGCTACTGCAAAAACAAATATTTAGACAGAACAACGGTTAATTATTTATTTATTTAAACTTTATTTGCACACACAAAAAAAAGGATGTACAAAAAGGGGTACTAATAGCATTCTCTACCAGTTTACCTTCGGGTCGAGTAGAAAAGATGTAGCGGGTGCCAAGATCAAACAATCAGAAATAACCACAGTAATCTACAAAAAAGTACCAAAACATAAAAAAAATAAACTACTCTGTAATATGTAATAATAATAACAAAAAGAAAAAGGATATAATACATACATTATATATGTATACATATATGCGCAATAAACTTTTTGTCGACCGCGTGGCGTAGTGGTTAGCGTACCTGACTTCTGCACCACCGGTCCTGGGTTCGATTCCCAGCCGGAGGCAACATTTGTGCAAAAACACAAATTGTTGCTTTTCGGGTCTGGTTGTGTTGTGCATGTGAAATGTATGTTTGTAAAACGCACCCACGATACAGGAGAAAATCCTACTGAGGAGCTTCGTTTTTAAAACAAAACAAAAAAAAACACATATATACATACAAGTAAACATACATGCATTAACACATACACAAAATAAGACTAGTTTCCGTATTCAAGATAGAAAGCGAATACGTTTAGTAAAAGAAAAGAAGTAGAAATTTATAACAAACAGCAGAAAGAAAATAAACCTACTACGACAATGCAAGATAGTGGTTCCAGAGCAAGCGCTCAAAGTAAGCCATGCTGGTGCTATTCTGAATGCTGTTTGGCAATTCGTTCCAAAGTGTGACAGTCTTTGGGGCTAAAAGAATTATTCAAGAAGCCGGTATGACAAAAAGGAACAAAAACGATCACGAGATATACGAACGCCTACTTCTCGCCCGCTTAAGAGACTTCATGCAGTCTCGAGGGATCCCCATCCACGAGCAGTTTGGATTTCGTGCCAAACACTCATGTACCCAGCAGGTGCACCGCATAACGGAGCACATTCAATCCCGCTTCATACGCGGGCTTCATACCGGAGCGCTCTTCTTCGACATGGCGAAAGCGTTCGACAAGGTCTGGCACAACGGGCCCATATACAAGTTATATGGACTCGGTGTGCCAGATCGCCTCGTACTCATCATACGAGATTTCTTACGCAGTCGAACCTTCCGCTACCGCGTCGAGGGGGTGCGATCCGAATCACATCCCATCCTAGCCGGCGTACCACAAGGCTCAGTCCTAGGTCCCGTGCTCTACACCCTTTTCACGAACGACATACCGCACACCAGCGGCGTCGAACTCGCCCTCTTCGCAGATGATACCTGCCTATATGTGTCTGGACGTAATCCAGTCACTATCTCTAAACGCCTCCAATCCGCAGCCCGAACCCTCGGGAACTGGTTTCGGAAATGGAGGATCGAGGTCAACCCAATCAAAGGTGCAGCCATGTACTTCTCGCGGCGCATAACGCAGCATCGCCCCACCATAGAGTTATTCGATCGTCCAATCCCCTGGGAAAAGACAGTCAAATACTTAGGCGTCCTATTAGACTCGAGACTCAGCTTCGGTCCACATATTAACCGAGTAAGGAACCGAGCGGCGTTCGTCCTCGGCCGATTACATCCGTTACTAAATAAAAATAGCAAAATGTCCCTACGTAATAAAATTACACTTTACAAAGCCTGTATTCGGCCAATTATGACATACGCAAGCCCCGTATTTGCGCATGCCTCCCCGCGTCAAATTCACCGACTTCAGGTAATACAAAATCGATTCATGCGTAAAGCCACGAGAGCACCGTGGTTCGTGCGTAATGCTAACCTTCATATCGATTTAGGGCTTCCTACCATAGCCCAATATCTAAAGTTGGCCTCTCGCCGATACTTCGACTCTGCCGCCACGCACCCCAACCCACTGGTTGTCAGTGCCGCCACTTACAACCCCCTCGCGATACACCAAAACCCGCGGAAAAAGGAGACCGAGGCACGTCCTCGAGGACCCTGACGACGCGACCACTATTGCCCAAGCGCTCTACTCAACACTACACAAACACACATTATCACCATCATACCGCCCCATAGTGTCATAAACAGAAGCGTCGCTGGAGTTTCTTGCGCCATTTCTTCTCCAGCGGAAACGCATTCCGAATTGGTGGTAAACTTATCTAATAATAATCATGGTATTAATAATTATAGTAGTAGTAATATTGCCCTCCCGATTGCAGTAACTGACCGAGCCGAGGCCGGCCCCCTTGGGCACCCTCGAGTCTGTTACTCTCGCGAACAGGATGACGGTCCAAGCCGAGGTCCCCTCTCGGGGGCCCTTGCGCCAGTCATCCATAAATAAAGGTTTCGGCTAAGCGCCCTCAGCACTATGCCAACTTTCGGGCTAACAGTGACCATCAGTCCAAAAAAAAAAAAAAAGTTTGCTTCTTTGTTGCTGACCTCCTGAAGATGCGGGCGCCAACTGAGCTAACTCTGTGTATGCTCGTATAACAGGTGGTGCCTTATATTTTTAATTTATTTATTTAGGCACCCACAACATATAAGCTTTACAAGTTGCAACAAAACACTTAAACAAAGAAACGAGCATATCAGTCAAGCTATATCTTAATTACAGGTTACCACGGCTAAGTAAAACTAATTAGAGAAGTAGACATCTAAACTTATAAATAAATACATATTTGAATACAAAAATTACAAATCTATAGCTAAGTAAACAAAACTAGAAAAAACACAGAATAGGTGAAGCGGACCAGTCACGACGTCAAAATGAGATGGGACTTAATTATACTTATTTAGATACATATTTTTAATAAAAATAAGACCAGATTTCCCTTTTAAATTTTCGGGGACTTTGGGCGAATATGTCGATATCCAATTTTTTGTTTATTAAATTAAACTGAACCTGTAGTCGATTTACACAAGAATAATGACCTAAATTACTTCTAAAATGTTTTGCTCTAAAAAGTGTGTATTTAGATTTACAAGGGAGATTATAAGGGATATGAAAGTCCACCAGACGGAGTAATTTGGGGACAATCTTGTACTCCATTGATTAATTTATATAATAACATACATTCCTATGCAGGAATCCGTCTAGGTAGGTACCACCCCAGTGCCAGTTATTCTGCCGTGAAGCAGTAGTGTGCAAACATTACTGTGTTTCGGTTTGAAGAGCACTATGAGCTAGCGTTATCACTGGGCATATGAGACTTAAGAACTGATGTCTCGGGGTGGCGGGCGCATTGTGGTGTCACACTGTTCTGGGTGACATAGCATTTGTTATGGACAGACGTTGCACTTACCATCAGGTGAGCGCCTTGCTCGTTCCGTCACTTTTATTAAATAAAATTAAAAATAATAAATAAAATAATAAATAAAAAAAGTCCATCAATAATCTACGATCCTCCAATGAAATTAGTTTAAAGTACTTAAGTCGATCATAATTTGGCATTAAAGTTGGAAATTCGAACTGAATTTGATTATTAATCATCATCATCAGCCTAGTCACTAGTCCACTGTTGAACATAGGCCCCCCCTCATAGATTGACACAAAACACGTAAGTTAGTAGCTCGTATTCTGAATGAATTTTGCCACTGTTGCCGTGTGTGGCGGCTTAAGAGAATCTACCACCCTATCTAGTCCCGTGGGTTAGGTGAAAGTCGACAGAGGGGAAATGAAAACCAGGAGGTGGGCAGCGGTATCTTCCTGGAAAGTGTGAAAATAAAATTGCGGTTGCCAACCCCCCTGCCAAGCGTGATAACCATGGCAAAATCCCCCCAAAATGATTATTAATGTATTACAAAAACTTGTTTCTGGTTGCAATATTATGTACTATGAGATAATATAAATTCAGTTAACGTATATTTCATTTATACTGTTCATTATTAATCGAGCAATTTTAACTAAATAAAAAAATCTTCCTTAACTTATCCGCAATCAACGGGATTCCCCATACTCTGCTTAACAAACGCTGGTCTTTTGGTATAGGTCTGATGGTATGAGAGTGTATGCTCCTCAGCAAACAACCTTTCATCATAATCATTTCAGCCTAACACTAGTCCTACGGCTGAAGACAGGGCCGTCCTCCATAAGTTGCCACTAAAGTTAGGCGGGCTGGTTCCAGGAAGGTGCCCGTCCACTGATTTTTATTTTCCGTCTGTCGAATTTTACGAAACCAACAGAACGAGACGTGGCAGATTCTCTTAGGCAGCCACCACACGACCATTTAATTTGAATACCATTATGGTAATTTCTGTGGGCCGCCACAATGCGCCCGTCACACTGAGACATCAGTTCTTAAGTATCATATGCCCAGTGATTACACTAACTCTAGTGCCCTTCAAACCGAAACACAGTAATGTTTGCGCACTATTGCTTCACGGCAGAATAACTGGCCCTGCGGTGGTACCTACCTAACAACTAGGAATTTGAGATTTAAGTAGCAATGTCTCGTGGTGACGATCGCAGTGCGGCTAGACACTGTTATGGACAGGTATGGCACGTACGATCAGCTGGTATATAACTTCCTCGTCACATCACTTACTACCGTGGTCTGCGATATTAACTCACAAAATACAATAAACAAATGCAGGTATCCGTCTAGGTAGGTACCACCCCAGAGCCTAGTTATTCTGCCGTGAAGCAGTAGTGTGCAAACATTACTGTGTTTCGGTTTGATCGGCACTGAGAGCTAGGGTAATCACTGTAAATATGAGACTTAATAACTTATGTCTCAGGGTGATGGACACAGTGTGGTGTCACACAGAAGTTTTCTGGGCGACACAGCATTTGTTATGGGCAGACGTTGCACTTACCATCAGGTGAACGTTTTGCTCGTTTCATCACTTTATCCAATTAAAAAAAACTCAAGTTTATTGACTTAGTACTCCTAGCACACAGCTTGAACACCTATCAATTTTGTCTATTAATTATAAAACATATTGTTGTTCAGTATCTTTGTTCAGTAATGGTTAGATAGCAACAGGTCTATGCATATTAGTAATTATCAGCGGAGCAGCACGTGTGTTGTTCACTAGAAACTTTTATCGTACATTAGTATACATGGCGCCGTCATGTCTGTTATCACTGCCAGTTACTTATATAATCAGCTTAAATCTATGCAGATTTTCCATTTTCTTTATAAACGTATCTCATTATGACTTCTCCACTATCGTTGGTGCGTTTTGCACGCACATTTTTTATAGGGTATATTGATATGATAAACAAAATGTTCACCTGGTGGTAAATGCAAAGTCTGTCCACAACAAATGCTGTATCACCCAGAGCATTTCGGTGTAGCGCCACACAGTGCCCGTCAACCAGACACATTAGTTCTTAAGTCTCATATGCCCAGTGATTACACTAGCTCTCAGTGCCCTTCAGATCGAAACGCAGTAAAATTTGAAGGAAAGTAAGTTACTTTGCTAAGATCCGCAAGCAAAATTAAAAATGGTGTATATTACCTAGTTTTTGAAGAGCACCGCCCGCTCTCCCTCAGTAGCGTGCACAAGCAAACTAACACCGCTACCAGGTGTTCCTGATCTTAGCAAAGTAACTTACTTTCCTTCATTGTAATGGATTTCCGCAAAGTAACGCCTGATTCTATTAACTATAACAGTAAAATTTGTACACTACCGCATTACGGCATAATATGAACCTAGACGGATTCATTGGTAGAAATTCTACCACCCGTAGTACATGAAATTTGCCAGGAGTTCATCGATTTTGAACAAAAGTCAAAGCTTTTATAATCTCAGTTGAATTATGAAATAAATTCATAATGTAAATGATCGTAATATCCCAGCTACGCGACTACCGCGATCTTGAACTATAATTGATAAGGAAGAAAAAGAATATAACGTAATTGAATGACGTTTACATAAATATTAAAACAATTCATTTGACGTGGTTTGTGATTCTCTTGTATTTAAAACGTCATTTTCTTAAGAATTATTTAATTCTGACGTTTATGCTCGGGCTGGTTTTATTTCAATGGAGTTAATCCATACTAATATTATAAATTCGAAAGTAACTCTCTCTGTCCCTCTGCCTATTTAAATAAAACTACTTTTTACGGATACGTTAAATTTAGAACTATTTTTTAACCCGACGTGTCGGTGGCATACCACTGCAAGGCTTCAAGACACAGTAAGCTCTTTCTGCGTAGATCGGACTAAAAATAATACGAGTAATTAAAAGCTGAAGGTACTCCGGGTTAACTATGACATCGGGACAACTGTCACCTCAGTCCCCCCGTGACCATGGGTGCTGTAAAGCGCCCGAAACGTCGTGTTAAAAATAGTTTTAAATTAAACGCGATAAAATCCGTAAAAAGTAGTTTTATTTAAATGTGTAATATTCGCGTAAATAAAAGAAAACCTCCGTCTAATTGTTACCTTTTCACGGTTCAAACGCAGAACCGATCTTGATGAAATTTGGCACACTGATACCTTTCATCCTTAAGACGGACATAGGATACTTTTCATCCCTGAAAATTTAAGAATTCCTACGAGATATTTAAAAGACCTATATCCACGCGGACGGAGTCGCGGGCATCAGCTGGTTATATTATATAGCAGTCCGGCAGAGTAGAATAGCACCTACCGCTTGGTTGCAGGATTCCTGTACAGGAATCCATCTAGATATGTGCAACCGCAAGACCAGCTGCCGTTAAGCAGTATTGTGCAAACATTACTGTGTCTTTATGTATTACGGTCTGAAGGCCACTGAGAGCTAGTGTAATTACTGGCCATATGGAACTTAAGAACTGATCTCTCAGGGCAGTGTGGTGTCACACTGACAAGTTCTGGGTGCCACAGCGTTTGTTATGGGCACACTTTGCACTTACCATCACGTGAACGTATTGCTGGTCTCGTCACTTTCTCCTTTAAAAAAATGTTACAGAATCGTTTGATCGTTATTACCCTGCTTATTTTTTTTTTGATAGAGCGACGAAACGAGCAAAACCTTCACCTGATGTAAAGTACCAAATGATATGTCACCCAGAACATTTCTGTGTGACATTACACTGCGCCCGTCACCCTGAGACATGAGTTCTTAAGTCTTATATGCCCAGTGATTACGCTAGCTCACAGTGACCTTCAAACCGAAATACAGTAATGTTTCATACTACTGCTTCACGGCAAAATAACTGGGTGGTACCTACCTAGATGGATTCCTGCATAGAATCCTACCACCAGTAAAATAATTACTTTTCGCTTTGCAAGGCACAATGCCTTTAATTTTATAGTAAGCGAGTAAGCTGGGTGGCATCCTCGGCTCTAAAATTGTTCTACAATTTTAAGTGCTGATTTATTTATTTAAACTTTATTGTTTCCCCTTAAAGGATACAATGGGCGGACTTAATGCCAGTTGGCATTCTCTGCCAGTCAACCCAGGGCGCAGCGAAACAATGTGGCAGGTGCAAAATTAAAAACAAAACTAAATATTTGAGCCTCAAAAGGTACTAATAAATATAAAACACAATTTTAAAAAAATACTCAAAAATACGTAAAAATAAATACATAGCAAAATATAATTATGATAAATAAACAATGATACATAACTAACATACATACACACATACATTTACAGCAATACTCGTGGTGGTTCGACATACATTTGAAAAAAAAGAATCCACAAACAATTTTAAATGAAATCTTAAAAATAATGCTCTCGTACTAACTTCTTAAAACAGATCTTATTGTGAGCTTTTTTAATGTCATCGGGCAAGGAGTTCCAGAGCAGTGCAGCCTGAACGATAAATGAGTTGCCAACGAATTTGGAGAAGTGTAGAGGAATTGTAATTTTATAATTTGAAGCGGAAGGTAGAACTCTTTCATGAGTTAAAGAAATGTATTGAAATTTGTCCTCAAGATAAGTAGGAGAAGTGGAATCATTTAAGATGGAGTAGAGAATATAGAGAATTCTAGAGTTGCGCCTCTGTTTGACAGTGAGCTATTTAAGGCGAGACCGATATTCAGAAATGACCGATATTCAGATTTGCCACGTGCTTAGCGGTGAAGGAGAGCATCGTGAGGAAACCTGCATGTCCGAGGAATAGAAATATTTCGAGGACATGTGAAGTCCGCCAACCCGCATTGGAGCAGCGCGGCGGACTATTCCCGGCTCCAAAACCCCTCTCAGAAATGAGAGGAGGCCTGAGCTCAGCAGTGGGACATTTATAGGCTGTTACTTTTGCATTGTGGCAGTATATAAAAAATGTTTATTTCCAATACCGTAGTACGCAGTTCGTTTAAAAAAATCTACAGCAGATTCACTATATAAATTGCGAATCACTGCAAACGCGCGTAATGAGGAGGCGGGTCCCAGTGCTGCTTGTGCGCAATGTTTGTACAAATGATAACGTCACATGACATGCGCATGCCTTAAAAAAACGTTTTATTTGCTATTTTTAGACTACGCTGTTTACCCCACAGAGACTGTAACGGAAAACAGCGACGCCAATCACGAGTAGTGACGCAGAGCCGAATTTCAGCGAACGGCGAAGTTGGATTATAAAAAATGTTATGGTCTGCAGATATATCTGGATGTTTGTGTATATAAAATTTAGCCGTGTGGTGGCGGCTCGTTAAAAGAATACTACCACTCCATGTCATCCAATGGATCTCATTAAAGGCGAGTAAGGAATTAAACTGCACTGTGCACCCAACAGCGCATGGTGGCGATGGGCTCACCACCTATCATTGGTGAAACGTGAATTGTGGCAGTCATCTGTTTTTGCAGTGAGTGCCCAGTCTCTGACTACCCTTTATGGGATATAGTCGTGATCTTATGTATGTATGTATAAAATTTATATATATTTCTATAAATGCACCCTCGATGAGGAAGCAACTCTCGCGTGAAATAATCTAAGTTGGTTTTTGAAAAAACAATCATATGAAAAAAGTTCCCGATTGGCGAATTTATTCTGATATCAACGCGTGCTGCATTTATGTGGTGAGTTAAACAATAAAAATAAATAAAACAGAAGCCGATAGAGTTCGTAGCCGATAACCGACAACAGTCGGAGAAGAAAGGTTCTCGAGTGGCAAACCGTAACGGCAAATGTAATGTAAGAAAACCACCTCTGCATAGTAACCATCTTCTTAATACTATTGTAAATGGTAATTGATGTACTGATGTGAGATCTTCTATTATTATTTTATGTGTATTGGAGAAAGGGACCAGACGAACACAACCATCACCTGATGGCAAGTCCAAAAGCCGCCCATAGCAATGTTGTGTTACTTAAAATATTTATGTGTGGCATGACACTCCGCCCGTCCCATTGAAACGTTAGTTTTTAAGTCTGATATGCCCGGTGATTACACTAGCTGTCAGTGTTCCTCAGACCGAAACACAGCATTCTTCAGCTTCAAAATAACTGCGATTGTTCCTGTATAAAAATTATACTACACAACAATTACACATTTCACTGCACTAGTATAGCATTTCTTAGCTGAATTTTTTAAAGAAGAGAAAGTTAATTTGCCAAGATCCGCATGCGAAATGTAAAATGGTGTGTATTACCTAGTTTTGAAGAGCACCGCCCGCCCTCCCTCAGCAGCGTGCACAAGAAAACCAATACCGCCACCGCGAGCCGCCGCCAGATACCCTCCACCACCACAACACTACCACTAGGCAATACAAACTATTTTTTTGTCATCTATTGAATTCAATAATTGTCAGTTTGTTCCATAAAATTACGAAAATTTGACCGTGTGGCTTAAGAGCCCGTGGCACCCCATCTCATCCCGTGGGTGTCGTAAAAGTCGACAGACATAAATTGAAACCAGAAGATAGGCAGCAGCATCTTTCTGAAACATCTAAATATATAAACTGCGGTTGCAAGGCGTGGGGCAACTAAGGCAAATCACCCAAAACTTTTGTGCCTTTTGCAATAAATGGGGGAGGCCTATGTTCAGCAATGGACTAGTGATAGGCTGAAAAGATGAAGATGAACAGAAATGGTTGATAAAGTTTAGAATAGTTTAAGAGATTGCTTTTTAAAGTACTTAACAATGTTTTATAACAGTGTACGTGTATTGGCTCCGCACGACTAGTTTTTTTTTTTTGCATAAAGTGATGAAACGAGCAAAACGTTCACCTGATGGTAAGTGCAACGTCTGCCCACAACAAATGCTGTGTCACCCAGAATATTTCTGTGTGAATCTACACTATGCCCATCACCCTGAGACATGGGTTCTAAAGTCTCATATGCCCAGTGGTTACGCTAGCTCTCAGTGGCCTTCAAACCGAAACACAGTAATGTTTGCACGCTACTGCTTCACGGCAGAATAACTGGCCCAGGGGTGGTACCTACCTAGACGGATTCCTGCATAAGAATCCTACTACTTGTTAAAACGTGTCCGATGTCTTAAATATATATATACTCGTATATATACCTCTTACCTTATATGTGGAAACTTGTAAATGGTTAATGTTATTCCATGTGCAATGTAAACAAATTTTTATTTAATAACTGTAAGTTTTCCTAATAAATAAATAAATAAACAAATGTACCTCTTTTAATAGAAATGTGATATCTAACAAACTTTAAAAACTGGTAACGTATTAGCAAAACCGTTAATGGACCTATCAAGTGATTTCCTTGTTTTATTTTTTACACTTTTTATCGGCTGTGAGTCAACCACTAAACCCTTCTATATTTATACAAAAAAGACCCGGCGGGACTCATCGTACTTATTTAAAGCGTTCAAAGTGCGCTTAGCATAGACGCATTATCATTTAACTACATTTCCACAACGTTATCTCTGCAGTATTGACTTTATCTAACGCTATTTGAAGTTATTGTATCATTAATAACCCTGGAAGTTCTGACCGTTTGTTGGCGGCGTGGTTAGTTAGTAAGCCGTGTGGTGGCGGCTCGTTAAAACAATACTTCCACTCCATCTCATCTAATGGATCACGTAAAAAGCGAGTAAGGAATTAAACTGCACTGTGCACCCAACATCGCATGGTGGCGATGGGCTCACCACCTATCACACCAAGTGCATTATATTGTTTTGGTGAAACGCGGATTGTGGCAGTCATCTGTTTTTGCGGTGAGTATCCAGTCTCTGACTACCCCTTATGGGATACAGTCTTGATCTTATGTATGTATAATAAAAGTTTTTGTTACATACAGTTACGCCTTTTCCCATATAAGGATTAGTCAGAGGCCACTCACGTAGCCCACTTTTCGCCGTCGCGGGAAACGTGACGTGATGGGTAGCGAACCACATCGTATGTATGTATGTAGTCACCACCGAAAATAGCTTACAGTCATGTCATACAAAAGTATTGTTGTTTTGTTGGGTTTGTCAAGTATTAACATATCAAATAAGAATGTAATAAAGCAGTAAGTCAACTAAACTATAGTAATAGAATAATATTTTTTTTTTTGAATTCTTTAGCAGCCTCTTCCTCTATGCAGGAGTCCGTCTACGTAGGTATCACCTCAGGCCAGTTATTCTGCCGTGAAGCAGTGGTGTGCTTACTACTGTATATTGGTCTGAGGGGCACTGTGAGCTAGTGTAATCACTGGACACACTGGCACAGTGTGGTGCCACAATTAACTTAGCAATTGTATGTTCTGGGTGACACAGCATTTTTATAGGCAGACGTTGCAGTAACCGTCAGTATTACCTACAGTATTTATGTCTGTAAAGTGCACCCACTATATATGAGAAAAAAAACAAAGATTTTTCCTATATCATAAATTCCACATACACTAATAGCCCGGCCAGTAACTAATAGCCTACAGATACTCTATCTGTAGGCTAAAGAAATATTTTTCCCCATGCGGGAATCGAACCTGCGACCCGGTACACAGAAGCCAAACGCTATAGGAGCCGACACTTTGTATGCGTTACTACTTCAATAAACATCCGCCGCGGGAAGAACCTACTTATTCTGAACTACAACAACAAAAGCTACAACTACAACAAAAACAGAAAAATAAAACATTTAAGTCCTTGACTCAATCTGCGAGTCCTAGATGACACACCGCAGTATCCCGCGAGATAGCGACTCTTGGGAATACCGGCAATAAATATCGGGGAGTCCCGAAATAGTCCCGGGAAAGTCGTGGGCGGAGTTATCACACTAAGAGAGACTAAAGTGTTACGATTCATCATTTTAGCCTATCACTAAAGTAAAAAAGTAGTGTTTCAGCCTATAAATGTCCCGCTGCTGAGCACAGGCCTCCTCTTATTTCTGAGAGGGTTTTGGAGCTAGGAAGAATCCGCCACGCTGCTCCAATGCGGGTTGGCGGTCTCCACATGTCTTCGAAATATTTTTTTCATTTCTCAGACATGCAGGTTTCCTCGCGATGTTTTCCTTCACCGCCGAGCACGTGGTAAATCAGCACTTAAAATTGCAATTAACAAACAAGTTTAGTGGTGCCGGCACCGAGAATCGAACGCAGGTCACTCGTGTACTATGAAATTTAAAGCGAGCGCTTAGCCCCTGAGCTACCACGGCTCTTCGCCTTCGCCTTCTTCGCTTATCACTAGTCCACAACTAAACACAGGCCTCCCTCTTAACAGCCACAAAAGTTTGAAGCTCTCATTTCGGGGAGGTTTTGCCGTAGCTGCCCCGCTTGGCAGGTTTGACAACTGCAGTTTATTTCTTCAGATTTTCCAGGAAGACGCTGCTGTCCATCTCCTGGTTTTGATTTTCCCTGTGTCGATTTTTACGACACCCACGGGATGAGGTAGGGTGGTTGATTCTCTTTAGCCGCCACCACACTTCAAGGCTTCAAAACCACTGTTAACAGTTTTAACTTGTTGTAGGATTCCTATGCAGGAATCCGTCTAGGTAGGTACCACCCCAGGGCCAGTTATTCTGCCGTGAAGCAGTAGTGTGCAAACATTACTGTGTTTCGGTTTAAAGGGCAGTGAGAGCTGGCGTAATCACTGGGCATATGAGACTTAAGAACTGATGTCTCAGTGAGGGGCGCAGTGTCACACAGAAATGTTCTGGGTGACACAGCATTTGTTATCGGCAGACGTTGCACTTACAATCAGGTGAATGTTTTGCTCGTTTCGTTACTTTATCAAATAAATAATTCCCTTGATTCTATGCCTTTGCATGACATTCAAAGCATACAAAACAACTGGATATATACTGGCAGTATCATTCGGAAGAAAAATCTTTGGATGTTACATGTTATGTGATACTACGAGTATGTTATAATATTAGTAGTCTTCAAAACATTTTTATTCCTCAGACATGTAGGTTTCCTCACGAGGTTTTTCTTCACCGCTGAGCGCGTGGTAAATCAGCACTTAAAATAACGACCTATAACGGCTAGCCGTATTTATCCTTATGTTTTCCTTCCCATTATTTGTTCACTGAACTCGAATCTCAGTTGGTTATTGGTTACAAATAATTATAGCAAGGACAAACTTTTGACCAGAATTAATAGTTATCTATAACAAACAATAGAACTGAAATTTAATATAACGTTTTAATGATAACATACATACATACATAAGATCACGACTGTATCCCATTAAGGGGTAGTCAGAGATTGGGCACTTATTGCAATAACAGATGACTGCCACAATCCACGTTTCACGAAAACAATATAATGCACTTGGTGTGATAGGTGGTGAGCCCAACGCCACCATGCGCTGTTGGGTGCACAGTGCAGTTTAATTCCTTACTCGCCTTTTACGGGATCCATTGGATGAGACGGAGTGGTAGTATTCTTTTAACGAGCCGCCACCACACGGCAAATAATAACAACCATAAAAAAACGGCCTTTTAACGAGCCGTGGTAGCTCAGGGGCCTGGTGCTCGCCTTTAATTTTCATAATACGCGAGTAACCAGGGCTCGATCCCGGTGCCAGCAATTCTAAAATTGGTCCACAATTTTAAGTGCTGATTTACCACGTGCTTAGCGGAGAAGGAAAACATCGTGAGGAAACCTGCATGTCCGAGAAATAGAAATATTTCGGGGACATGAGAAATCCGCCAACCCGCATTGGAGCAACGTGGCGGATTCTTCCTAGCTCCTAAACCCTCTCAGAAATGAGAGAAGGCCTGTGCTCAGCAGTGGGACATTTATAGGCTGAAACTTTACCTTTTTTTTATAAACAAAATACTTAAATTACTCATTTGTGACATTGATGTCGGCTCGGAGGGCGCAGTGGCTAAGCGATTGGCTTCTACTCCATGGTTCTTGGGTGCAGTTCCGGCGCGGGCCATAGATATTGTATAGTTAATAAAAACAGGTGTTGTTTTGCGGATATCCATGATAATGAAGGAAAGAAAGTTAATTTGCTAAGATCCGCATGCAAATGCAAAAAATGGTGTGCATTACCGTGTTTTCGAAGAGCACCACCAGCCCACCCTCAATAGCGAACTAACACCGCCACCGGGAGCCGCGACCAGATACCCTCCACCACTACAATACTACTACTAGGTCACCCCCGTCACTATGCAGGAAGCCTGGGTAGGTACCACCCCACGTGAAATTACCAACACCACCCACGCCAGTTATTCTGCCGTAAAGCAGTAGCGTACAAACATTACTGTCTTTCGGTCTGAAGAGTTCTGAGAACTAGTGCCTTTTTCCCATAACGAGTAGGCAGAGACCACACCTGTTGCCCACATTTCACCGAGGGAAACGAAATGTGACGGGTGGCGAACCACGTTGGCCCCTTTTTGGTACAAGTCAGGAAATTCTTAGTTCCCATTGCGTTCCCACGAGCAGTACAATGACAGCATTGCATATGATGGTGTTATTCTGCACGAATTAAGGCTGTCCGTACAATACCTTAGTCGCCTCTTACGACACCTCGATAGGAAAGAGGTAGGTGCTATATCAATCTGCCGGACATCAATAATATAGCATTCATATATGCTAAATAATATATGCTAAAGAAGCAATCATTAATATATGCTAAATAAGCAATCATTAACGTTGTCTCACCAGGATTTCTCCCGTATCGTGGGTGCGTTCAGACATAAAGCAAAACAGACAGACACAGTACCCCCGTGTCTGGGCCGGAGCTATCTGTAGGTTATACATATATTTGTGTACGGAAATCGAAACAGCGACCGGAACCGGAAATGTTAATCATTCAGCCACTACGCCAACTGCACCATTCAGACCCGATATCACCGATCGCTTTGGAAACCAAGTTTAATATAACCACGCTATACTTTACTGAGTTCAAATGTGTCATTTGATCTCGGTTTTCGTCGTTTCGGTTCGGTTTGTTTCGTTTCGTAGGATTCCTATGAAGGAATCTGTGTTTATTTATTTATTAATTAAAACATGTTTTAAAAACACTTTAATTAAAATGGTAACTAAGGGCGGACTCAATGCCTATTGGCATTCTCTCCCAGTCAACCCGAGAACGAGAAGCGAGGAGAAAACATGGATATATATATATATATATATATATATATATACATACATACATATATATATATATGTATATGGGTGCATATAGGCATACACACCCAAGCATCCACACACATGCATACAAGCACATATATGAGATGTAGCTAAAAGTATCACAAAGTATAGAAGGCCTCTGGATTGCAGAAACGAAAAAGCAACCGTCTCAGCATAACATAACATAACATAACATAACATTGTTGCTGCAGCGCTGATATTCTGTCGGAGCTAGAAAATAAATAAGTAATAAAATAAGTTAAAACACTGTCTATCAAAACAGCGCAATCGATTGCTGGGTATAATATATATGCGTTATAATTACTTTTTTAATTACTAACTTACTTAAGATAAGACAGCAAATCAAAAATAAGATGAGTAATAATAATATTTTTATTATGAAATATGACGTCAAAGTGACATTCGTTGTCTGTACTCTACTCAGTTCTTAATACCTGGTGTGTTATAATCTATAATTCTTAAATGTCAGATGTACTAAGTAATCATAGACACGTCATCAATTTCACTAACAATTCAGTCAATTTATATATTCAGTTGTTCCAGGTCTACTTAATTTCAAATCACTGCAAATTAAATAAATAAAGGAGTTAAGGTAAAGAACTGGTTTAAATGGATTTTTTTTATTAGTGAAACATTTTAAACATTCATTAATTTTTTTTGTATTATCTGTGAGCGAAAGAGAGACACAACTTAAGAACTTAGTGGCCCACGATCAAGACTAGCAAACATTTTTCTTTACACAATAAATTTATAATGCAATTTCATTTGAGATTTAATTTTTTTAGGTTAATGAATCAGTCAAAAATGTAAATATGGGCCTTATATCAATGGAAACAGAAAATAACTTTAAAACAAAAAAAAACACAGATCCATCTCCTTTGTTGGTAACTAAATAATACTAATAAGTTCTTCTAATAGGTCATAATTTTTCAAATGTTGCCTTTTTAGGAATACTGTAAACTACGAGTATGTTTAATAAAAAGGAACTAACATGTATAGCGTATATCTTAAAAGTGATAGAAAAAATCTCTAAAACAAATTCGTAATCAACGGTGACAATATCTTTCATTTTCTCTTAAATTAAAACATAAACAAGCCTTTTTATCTTACAAGCTTGACAAAACCACACTTTTTATCAGCCGAGTCCTTCGTGTTTACTTTTAAATATTTTTTAGCCTTTTTTTTCATTTTGATTTCATTTTGTTTTAGCTGTCGTTTTACATGCATTGTTTTTTCCTGTGGTTTTTAATTCATCTGTAAGCCGAGGTCGTAATTTCAACACTATCAGATATTAATATTGTTTTAAAGAATATTTGTTGTCTCATTCAAATTTTACTAAAGGAAGGCAATGAAATATATCATCATCATTTCAGCCTATCATAGTCCACTGTTGAACATAGGTCTCCCCCATAGATTGCCACAAAACACGGTCCTGAGCCACCTACATCGATCAACTTCCTGCAAAACCGTGTAGGTCGTCGCTCCATGAAATGTATAGGACTTCTAAATATTATTTTTCTTGCAATTTATTAGATACGAAATGTTAAGTCCAAATAAATAAATAAACATACACATACTTCCATACACGTTACATATACATAAAACTGCAATGATCGAGAAAGAAATTAGCTTCCTACAGATGTCTTTAGACAGTATATCCGCACCAATCTTTTGAAGGTACTCGTATTTTAATAGACAACCACTCCAGGACCGAGGATGCAAATTTAAAATGAGTAAAAATAGCAAGGAGGATGTAGTGATCGACCGTGTTAAGAGGATTTGGAAGGTCAACAAGCACCAAAACTGTAACTTTCTGCAGTTCCATGCCTTCCCTGATGTCATCAGTGATTTTAAGTGATGCAGTTGTGGTGCTGTGACCAGAGCGAAACACAGACTGATAAAGACTCAGTGGGTTATGTTTGTATATGAAGTTAGAGATTTGCTTATGAGCATAGGCTTCCAAAATTTTGGACAGAAAAGGCAGAATCGAAATGAGACGGAAATTATGTGTTATTGCTATTGTTATGGGCGGCGTTACCCTTACCTTCAGTTGGTTTAACATTAAAAAAAAACATATTCGGGCTGCAAGGGAGACGACGATCACGAAGTTAAAATTCCAATGAAAACCTCAGTAGAAATCACGTGTTCCGTGACTGGGTTAATAATTACGATTGCTAAACACGGTAACGAAACTCCGGAACTTTTTATTCAGATATCGACCCGGACTTCATTCACAACACTACCAGTGTTTCGTAAAACCTACTACGTTGTTGTTACACTGACATAGTGACGCACGGGCAGGAGGCCGTTCACTCTATCGATATACGTCACTAGCCCGCCGCTGTACCAATGTCCATGCGCTGCAACGCATGTGACGCAGTGTCGGGAAATCCATACTTTAATATAATACATGGGACCTTGAAGAAATTGGGCACAGGGATTTATTTTTTTTATTGTATTTAGCGACGAAACGAGAAAAACGTTCACCTGATGGTAAGTGCAACGTCTGCCCATAACAAATGCTGTGTCACCCAGAACATTTCTGTATGACAATAAGTCTCATATGCCCAGTGATTACGCTAGCTCTCAGTGCCCTTCAAACCGAAACACAGTAATGTTTGCACACTACTGCTTCACGGCAGAAGTCAATAGCTTTAATATAACACGCACCACGACGCGCGACCGCCGTAGAGAGCGGCGCGCAATAGTCAATAATCACACCGCGTACACAAGATTCACCCGTGTTCCAGGGCGGTTCTCACCGCCCAGAGTTACCGACACACAAGTCGACAGTCCGAATGGACGCCCGCAGCCTCCCTCGGACGGTCATTAGACGACTTAAAATATTTAAGATATTCGAAATCGCGAAAGCACGCAGCGAACGCGACACAGTATGAATTTCGAGGTTTTTGTAGGAGTTTTTATTTATTTATTTATGTTTGGGTCAAACCAAACCTGGCACGCGCACTTTTTATCCCGGAAAATCAAATAGTTACCACGAGCCATTCTCAAGTCATGATCTTTCATAGACGTAAAAACAATATGCCGTGTGGTGGCGGCTCGTTAAAAGAATACTACCACTCCATCTCATCCAATGGATCTCGTAAAAGGCGAGTAAGGAATTAAACTGCACTGTGCACCCAACAGCGCATGGTGGCGATGGTGGCCATGGCCCATGGTGGCTCACCACCTATCGCACCAAGTGCATTATATTGTTTTGGTGAAACGTGGATTGTGGCAGTCATCTGTTTTGGCAGTGAGTGCCCAGTCTCTGACTACCCCTTATGGGATACAGTCGTGATCTTATGTATGTATGTATGTAAGAACAATATTTTTCTGAATTATAAATGTTTGTGAAGGTTGTGAATAAGAGAGTGGCCTATTGCACAATAAACTCTCTGTATTAAAGTAAATAGCACAAATTCAAACACGCCAGAAACCTGATTTGCGTGTAAACGTGTTTTTTCGGACACCGTTATTTATATGATAGTACTGCGAAATGATTTGCGCCGACTGACGCGCGCTGTTATTTTCTGCTTGGGTATTTTTAAAGTAAAAGTTCGAATTGTTGTTCTAACGCACACACTTTTTGGCACTATAATATCCCCTGCGCAGTTAAAGACAAAATTCTGAAGTAGTCGCCGTGGTCGAAATAGTCTAAGAGAGCGCCATCATCATCATTAACCACACTGCAACCGCTCGGCTCCAGTTCTTTATGTATACCTATAGACAAAATGTGAACGTAACGTAAACAACCAAGGTGATTCACATCTTACGCCCATTTGCTGATACAAATACTGAAAACAAATCTATTTTTGCATCCGTAATTAAATAACCTTTTACGTTTTTAATATTAATTACTTACCTCTATTACCCTGCCTTTTAGGGCCGCATGGTCACTTGAACTTGGCCTTTTATTGTGTATTAAAAACAATATTGAATTTTTAAATGTGTTACGTTACGCTACCTATCATTTACTACCATAACAACGTTAAAATTGACCGCGGGTTCACTGCGTTAGTTTCTAAAGGAAAATTAAATGATTATCCATTATTAATAATAATAATAGAAGTTTATTTGTATAAAAACAGGTATACAAGTTAAATTTTAATAATATTGAATATAAATCTCGTTTTAGACAAAATGGTCTAGGATTCAGCTTGATCACACACATGGTGTGGTGTACACTGCTGATATTCTATCCCAGCCCGAAATTGAAAACTAAACTACACACTTTACGGCCGTGTGGTGGCGGCTTTAGAGAATCTACCACTCCATCCATCTCATTCCGTGGGTGTCGTAAAAGCCGACATGGGGAAAATTCAAAACTGAAGATGGGCGGCAGCATCTTCCTGGAACATCAGAATAAATAAACTGCGGTTGCCAACCCGCCTGCCAAGCGTGGCAACTATAGCAAAATTCCCCCCAAAATGAGAGCTACAAACTTTTGAAGCAATCTGATGGGGGAGGCCTATGTTCAGCAGTGGACTAGTGATAGGCTGAAATGAAGATGAAGATGAAGATGACACACTTTAACACATTAATAAAAAAATTATATCTATTACTGTGAGAGTGTGGCAGAGTAGAATAGTACCTTTCTCCTACCGAGGTGTCGTAAGAGGTGACTAAGGTATTGTACGGACAGCCTTTATTAGTGCAGAATAACACCATAATATGCAATGCTGTCACTATACTGCTCGTGGGAACGCAATGGGTAGTAAGAATTTTTTGACTCGCACCAAAATAGCGGCGATGTGGTTCGCTACCCTTCACGTTGCGTTTCCCGCGACGGCGGAAAGTGGGCTACGTGAGTGGCCTCTGCCTAACCCTTACATGGGAAAAGGCGTAACTTTTTTTTTTTTAAAAAAACGAAGCCCCACAGTAGGATTTTCTCCTGTATCGTGGGTGCGTTTTACAAACATACATTTCACATGCACAACACAACCAGACCCGAAAAGCAACAATTTGTGTTTTTTGCACAAACGTTGCCTCCGGCTGGGAATCGAACCCAGGACCGGTGGCGCAGAAGTCAGGTACGCTAACCACTACACCACGCGGTAACTGTATGTATGTAAAAAAAACTTTCATTATTCAAACATTGCCTGTATTGTATTGCACTTACATTGTGTATTCAAATGTAAGTATTTCAAGGATTAATAACTAAAATTGTTATTTATTTATTTATTTATTTATTTATTTATTACTCAGGACAGTTACAGCAAAAAAATATATATATACATTACAACATCCAGAAATACAATCTGTTAGCCAATTACAACTATCCACGTTTTACAATTTATATTTTAGGTTTTTAGAGGCGAACACATTTATTTAAAATACGAAAAAGAAAAAATTAATTTATTATATGGTTAGCACATTTGAATATGAGAAAGAAAAAACTTGAACAATGATGAAAAAAAAATTAAAAAACAATGACAAGTAATCTAAATTATATAAAGAGAATTTAAAAAAAAATATTTACGGAAAGGAAAGAGACTCTGACATGATAGTACCTTTAGATGGAACATTCTTATAATATGTAGACACACATATACATACACATATATATATATATATATATATATACATTCACACATACACGTGCACATACATACACACACACACACATATACATATAATATTATTCATATATAAAAATACAAAAAAAAAGACAAAATATATGTAAGGATGTGTTGAAAGTTAATTAAATTAAATTGGGTTATAATTATTTAGTTCATATGTTATTATATAGTTGTTTATATTTGTACAATTTGTAGCGACATCTATGTCTTAAGAAATATTCCCATACGTCCACATCACGCTATGAATGTTTTATGAGATGCGAACTATATACACAACATCTAAATATTACTAGTAGGAGGAGACGTCCTCCCCAGATCAGACCGCCCGATCTGGCGGGTAGCTAGCCTTTTCCTTGGCAATACAATATGCCAAAAATTTATTAATTTTATATGTAAATTGTACATTACATATGAATACTAATTTATGAGTCCTCTTATTATTATTTTTTTATTCTTTGGTTGGCACCTGCCATCTACTTTTCACCATGACAAGGGTTGACTGGTAGAGAATGCCACTAGGCATTAAGTCCGCCCATTGTAGCCCTGAGCTTAAGGTGTCAGCAATATAGAATATATAAATAAATAAATAAAATTTTATCGATTGTTTTGTTAAGAACGAATTTTCTAAAAGAGGGGGAAAAATCATACAAAAATTACTTTCAGTTCTCGTACACAGAATGATTTTACATAATGGCAATACATTACGCGTAAAGTCTACATGCGCAGGTAACTAGTTATAATTTATAATTGAATTATAATGTCCGCGTTGTCTGTCCTTGTCGTGTCACTAGAATTATAGACAGAAGTGATAAGGAGTGCTAGTGCGTTTGTAAGGTCACGATATGCAATCACTTTTCAACTAGTCGCCTGTGGTGGAGACAAAGAACCGACAAAAACAAACTACCCACGGTCAATTAGGTGCAACCCGGCCCGGCTTCGCCCGTGTGAAATATTGCTTTTTATTGGAGATAGTGACCAAACGAGCAAAACGTTCACCTGATGGTAAATGCAAGGTCCGCCCACAACAAATGCTCTGTCATCCAGAACAATTCTGTGTCCCTGAGGCATCAGTTCTTAAGTCTCATATGCCCAGTGATAACACTAGCTCACAGTGCCCTTCAAACCAAAACACAGTAATGTTTGCACACTACTGCTTCGTACATACATACATACATAAGATCACGACTGTATCCCATAAGGGGTAGTCAGAGACTGGGCACTCACTGCAAAAACAGATGACTGCCACAATCCACGTTTCACCAAAACAATATAATGCACTTGGTGTGATAGGTGGTGAGCCCATCGCCACCATGCGCTGTTGGGTGCACAGTGCAGTTTAATTCCTTACTCGCCTTTTACGAGATCCATTGGATGAGATGGAGTGGTAGTATTCTTTTAACGAGCCGCCACCACACGGCACAGCCGAATAACTGCTTCACAGCAGAATTACTGGCCCTGGGGTGGTACCTACCTAGACTAGACTTGGCATGTCGTCGAAATATTTTTAATTCCTGAGACATGCAGGTTTCCTCACGATGTTTTCCTTCACCGCTGACCACGTTCACCACGTCCTTTACTCGCATTATTCACGTTTATCAGCACTTCAAATTGCTGAACAATTTTAGGGGTGCCAGAACTATGGAGCGAACTCAGGTCACTCGCTTACCATGAAATTTAAGGCGAGTGCCCGGTCCCTGAGCTACCAAGGCTCCCCTGAGCTGCCATGCCATATCTCATGGGCAGTTGATAGCTTCCGACAGTATTCGGAAGTCGTCGCCGTGGTAGAAAATCTGCCATCATCTCTTACTCGCTCTTGCTCTCTAGCTATTCTCATACCACTCTTCTCGTATATCTAATAAAAGTAGTGCTTGCTAACTATAGTGCAAAACCCAATACCTTAAACACTGCGTCAAACGATCCGTCAACAGGTTCAACTGGGGGACCACCAAGACTGCATACAAACGAGGAGAACAACGTTTCCGCATTTCGTATGGCGAGTGAGAAGTATGGGAGATCCAGTTATTTTCTCAGGATCTCTGGTTCTCCCAGATCTTAGTCCTTGGAAGTGAAAACACATTTAATCTTCGTCGATTATGGATAGGTTCCTTTTGACCGCAATAACAACTTATTATGAGGTGAAGAACTTATAGTACTGTCCCTTACCCTAGTTTACATACATACAGTCACGCCTTTTTCCCATATAAGGGATAATCAGAAGCTAAGGTATTGTACGGACAGCCTTTATTCGTTTAGAATGACACCATCATTTGCAATGCTGTCACTGTTATGCTATTGGAACGCAGTTGGAAGTAAGATTTTTTTGACTCGTACCAAAACGGCGGCGACGTGGCGAAATGTGGGCTACCAATGTCTCAACAAGTAACATCAATGGCGTGGTTTCTTTCGTCATTCAGACTCGTGCGTATCAACGTCCGAGGGGCAAGGACACATTTCGCAACATTCCACTCGATAAGCGCGATACGAAAATTGGCGACGCGTTCGCCGAAACCAAACCGAAACACTCGTGCCGTGGTGAGATATCGCAAACGTTTCGTGAATCATCGGCGCCACTGTAACAGACAACATCACTTTGCATATATTACGTTATACATATTTATTTTAATCGATATTACCTATATCGATATAAATAAAATAGATGAGTCATCAGTCATCACTGTCTCTATCAGAATGGATATCTCTATCTATTTAAATGAAACTAATTTTTACGGATTTTATCGCGTTTAATTTTATTATTTATAACCCGACGTTTCGAGTGCTTTACTGCACCCATGGTTAATGGAAAGAGCTCTTTCTGCGTAGATCGGACCAAGAATAATAATTAAAAGCTGAAGGTACTCCGGGTAAACTATAACATCGGGACATCTGTCACCTCAGCTGGTGGAGGGTACCTGGTGGCGGTTCCTGGTGGCGGTGTTAGTTTGCTTGTGCACGCTACTGAGGGAGCACCATTTTTATATTTTGCATGCGGATCTTAGCAAAGTAACTTACCTTCCTTAATTACTCAAACCTCAATACGTACAAACTTTTACAAACAGTGTTTAATCACAATCGCATTTCGACCACTTTCTAGAATATTAAAATATGTATATATTGGTATAATTATGTAATACGAGTATATTATTACGTGCCGTGTGGTGGCGGCTCGTTAAAAGAATACTACCACTCCATTTCATCCAATGGATCTCGTAAAAGGCGAGTAAGGAATAAAACTGCACTGTGCACCCAACAGCGCATGGTGGCGATGGGCTCACCACCTATCACACCAAGTGCATTATATTGTTTCGGTGAAACGTGGATTGAGGCAGTCATCTGCTTTTGCAGTGAGTGCCCAGTCTCTGACTGCCCCTTATGGAATATAGTCGTGATCTGATGTATGTATATTATTACTATCTTTGTATATATTTTTTTATTCATAATTTGTTTTATGTTTTATCTGTTATCTGCGAGCTATCTGGCCGGCCCATAGATACCTCACAAGCACCATTAGATCCTTAGGCCAATGGCGACTACTTTAATTACTGCTGTGAAGAATATACGTGGACAATAAAACACTTTCTTTCTTTCTTTCTTTTTAAAAAAACGATGCCCCACAGTAGGATTTCTCCTGTGTCGTGGGTGCGTTTTACAGACATAAATTCCACATATACAAACACCCAGACCCGGAACAACTATCTGTAGGTCATACAAATATTTGTCCCGTGCGGGAATCGTACCCGCGACCCGCGGCGCATAAGTCAACCGCTTAACCACTGCGCCAACCGAGCCGACACGCCAGATATATACCAAATATCAAACCTCATTTAAATTATGATGTCCTCCTGGCCGAACTTTCCAATACAGTCGGAAATTATCAACTGCGTAGGAGATATTATAGTGCCACATGTGTACGCGCAAACACTCGTCCCAACCTATCTAACCTGTCCGATGCAACGCTCATGCGATATGGTCGGTGGTAAGCTAGGATGCAGTGACAGACACATGGGGACAATCACAACAGAACCAGACCAAAAAACCAACAATTTGTGTTCCTGCAAAAATTTTAGCTCCGGCTGGGATTCGAACCCAGGACCGGCGGCTAGGTAGTCAGGTTCTCTAACCAAAACTAATGCTATTAACATTACTAATATTCCTGTTAACCAATCCAATTATTAAAAAGCTTGTGCTAGGAGATGGTTCAAGTCAATAGACGAATGGCGGGTTTGAACCTGCTGAACTTAAACCTAAGCCATTAGGCTATTAGGCTACCAGGAGATGGGCAGCAGCGTCTTCCTGGAATATCTGAACAAATAAACTGCGGTTGCCAACCCGCCTGCCAAGCGTGGCAACTATGGCAAAATCCCCCCTCGGAATGAGAGCTACAAAATTTTGTGGCAATCTATGGGGGAGGCCTATGTTCAGCAGTGGACTGGTGATAGGCTGAAATGATGATGATGATGATGATGATTAGGCTATTGGCGCTTAAAAACTGCGAATAGTGACGGATTATATCTCGCAGAGAAACGCCGTGTATAACCTTTCCGCAGCGGCCTGAGAGACAATGACCTTGCTTATACGGCCTGAAGTGACCCAGAGGTTATAATCTGTGGAATGACTATACTAGTTACACATAAATTAAAGACTGTCTGTCATTTTCGAATTTTTGTGTGTTTGACACTTTCTGTTACAAGTCTAAATAAAATCTGTCTTAAGGGCACTGAGAGCTAGTGTAATCACTGGGCTTATGAGACTTAAGAACTTATGTCTCAGGGTGACGGGCGCAGTGTGGTGTCACGCAGAAAATTTTCGGGCGATACAGCATATCTTATGGGCAGACGTTGCACTTACCATTATGTGAACGTTTTGCTCGTTTCGTCGCAAGTTTTTTACCTAAATTTGCACAAGTTATGCATAGTGACTCAGGGATCAATTTAGTTTTAATTCCACATCGCCTTGATGGATGGATGGTTGGCATTCCACAACTGTGGAATTTTCGAGGAATTGTCTTCCACGCACGACCACTTTGTGGAACCTGCTGCCGTCAGCGGTTTTTCCGGACCGATATGACTTAGGGACCATCAAGAAAAAAACCTATTCCTTTGTCAAAGGCCGGCAACGCACCCACGACTCCCCTGGTGTTGCGGATGTTGGGGCGTCTGCTGGGGCGGCGGTGATCACTTAACATCAGGTGAGGCGCTTGCTCGTTTGCCCCATCCATACTAATATTATAAATGCGAAAGTACTCTCTCTGTCCCTCTGTCTATTTGTTACCTTTTCACGACTCAGCCGCTGAACCGATCTTGGTGAAATTTGGCACAGAAATAACTTGCATTCTGGTATCGGCGATAGGATACTTTTTATTCCGTAAAATCAAATAGTTCCCACGTGATGTTTAAAAGACCTGTACTCACGCGGACGAAGTCGCGGGCATTAGCTACTCTTATATAAAAAAAATAGTTTAGTTTCGTTATCACACCTCAAATATATTTTAAAGTTCACTCGTACAAAGTCGCAGTTCGGTTCGTTTCATACAAATCATGACATATCATCGCAGCAACTATTTCAGCTCAACAGTCTGCTCAACTTCCATGCTATAAGGCACAATATTACACGCGCACAGAGGCACACTTTATACTGGTGGTAGGATTCCTATGCAGGAATCCGTCTAGGTAGGTACCACCCCAGGGCCAGTTATTCTGCCGTGAAGCAGTAGTGTGCAAACATTACTGTGTTTCGGTTTGAAGGGCACTGAGAGCTAGAGTAACCACTGGGCATATGAGACTTAAGAACTAATGTCTCAGGGTGACGGGCGCATTGTGGTGTCACACTATTCTGGGTGACACAGCATTTGTTATGGGCAGACGTTGCACTTACCATCAGGTGAACGTTTCGCTCGTTCCGTCACTTTTATCAAATAAAAAAAAACAACAACGAAAAGGACTCACCAATATCAAAGTCCAGAAGATAGGTATTTCTTAAATTATTCTTAAAAGAACACATTTTCTTATTATCATAATGAGAAAAGTCATTACCATGTAACATGTATACGTGCACTTAGTCGCCTGCCACGACTTTTCCATACTAATCACGTTCGAGGACACTTCATCTTACATACATACATAAGATCACGACTGTATCCCATAAGGGCTAGTCAGAGATTGGGCATTCACTGCAAAAACAGATGACTGCCACAATCCACACTTCATCTTGAATCCTTAAATAGGTTTTAAAAACGAATGCAATCTTTCATGTCGCCTCGTGGTGGCGTAAGAGAATCTACCACCCCATCTCATCCCGCGGGTGTGGCAAAAGTCGACAGAGGGAAAATGAAAACCAGGAAATGGGCAGCAAAATCTTCCTGTAACATCTGAATAAAAAAACTGCGGTTGCTAACCCGCCTGCGTGGCAACTATGGCAAAAACCCCCCAAAATGAGAACTACTTAGTTTTGTGGCAATTTACGGGGGAGGCCTATGTTCAGCAGTGGACTAGTGCTAGGCTGAATTTATGATGATGTCTGTGGTTCAATGAGGCTCTTTAAAATTGTCACGATTCAAACCATGGACTTTCTTCATCTTTAACGTTTAGATTTTTTTAATGGAAGAAAATTGTGGGAGGAGTGCATTATTAACCTGATGGTAATTGCAACGACTGCCATAACAAACGCTGCGTCACTCAGAACATTTCTGTGTGGTGCCACACTGCGTTCACCCCGAAATATCAATTGAACAATAATTACACTAGCTGTTAATGCTCTCCAAACTGAAACACAGTAACGTTTGCACACTAGTGCTTGATGGTAGAATAACTGACACTACAGTGGAAAGTACCTAGAGGGATTCCTGCATAGGAATTCTACCACTAGTACAATAAACTTCTGGCCTCGTCATCGGTAACGTATACACAGGCTGTATGTAGTAGCAACGACGAGTATATTTGCTTTACTTGTTAGCCTCAATACAAGCTGCTGACATCGTACTGATAATGATGTCAGGTCACGCAGCGTCAGAGCCTCAGCGTTTGTTACATTATACCCAAAATCTTTTCGGAAGTATATGTGCAAAATATATTTCTGTAAACCTCCATAATATACATATAAATGAAGTTAAGTTATTTATAACCATAGAATATACTAATGTAAATTACATTGAAGAAAAATCTATCCAGCAAAATCGTGCAAATATATGACGACATGACTCCATTAAGATATAAAACTTAACAATACGATAGAAATTATTCTATTTAAATAAAACTACTTTTTTACGGATTTTATCGCGTTTAATTTTGAACTATTTTTACCCGACGTTTCGGACGCTTTACAGCACCCATGGTCACGGGGGGACTGAGGTGACAGTTGTCCCGATGTCATAGTTAACCCGGAGTACCTTCAGCTTTTAATTATTATTTGTAGTCCGATCTACGCAGAAAGAGCTTACTGTGTCTTGAAGCCTTGCAGTGGTATGCTTGGTTTTTGATTTAATTTTATTAATAATAGGATCCCAAGCCGATGGTGAAGAATGTGATGATGATGATGGTGAAGAAATTATTCTATATTATAAATATAAAGTAAAGTAAAGTAAAGTTTCAGCCTATAGGCCGACTGAAAATCAGCGTCGCTATCCCGCGGCTTATGCTGAGGCGGTCCTTTACGACACTTCATCTGCTTCGATTTTATATTTTTTATATTATTAATGTCTATAAATGTCCCACAGCTGAGCACAGGCCTCCTCTCATTTCTGAGTGGGTTTTGGAGCAAGGAAGAATCCGCCACGCTGCTCCAATGCGGGTTGGCGGAATTCACACGTCCTCGAAATATTTCTATTCCTCGGACATGCAGGTTACCTCACGATGTTTTCCTTCACCGCTAAGCACGTGGTAAATCAGCACTTGAAATTGTACAACAATTTTAGAGGTGCTGGCACCGGGGATCGAACCCAGGTTACTCGCTTACTATGAAATTAAAGGCGAGCACCAGGCCCCTGAGCTACCACGGCTTTTTACCACGGCTGTTATAAATATAATCCATACTAATATTATAAATTCGAAAGTAACTCTCTGTCCCTATGTCTGTTTGTTACCTTTTCACGGTTCAACCACTGAACCTATATTGACAAACTCCATTACAGAGATAGCTTGCATCCTGGAGACGGACATAGGATACGTCTGTCTTACTCTTGTATTTACAGGCAAAGACTTCACAACCATACCGAAAACAAACCATTTGCGCTTTCGCACGTAATATGTTGTCTCCGGCAGGGATTCAAACCGACTCCGTTGGTTAATAGAATCAGGCGTTACTTTGCGGTAATCCATTATAATGAAGGAAGGTAAGTTACTTTGCTAAGATCCGTAGCCTGTCGTAGAGTCTATGATGCGTGATAATGCCTCGTTTTGGGGCGAAACACGTGTCGTGTTCTCGACTTCAGTGGTGGTATTGTAGTGGTTGGTGGAGGGTTCCTGGTGGCGGTGTTAGTTTGCTTGTGCACGCTACTGAGGGAGGGCGGGCGGTGCTCTTCAAAAAACTAGGTAGTATACACCATTTTTATATTTTGCATGCGGATCTTAGCAAAGTAACTTACCTTCCTTCACGACTCCGTTAGGTACTCTGACCACTAAGCCACGCAGTTTTTGTATCCGCACTAATACTATAAATGCGAAAGTAACCCTCTCTGTCCCTCTGTCTGTTTGTTGCCTTTTCACGGTTGAACCGATCTTGATGAAATTAGGCACAGTGACACCTTGCATCCTGGAGACAGACATAGGATACTTTTTATGCCGAAATCTCAAATAATTCCCACGGGATATTTAAAAAAACCTTTATCCATGCGGACGAATTCGCGGGAATGCGTTAGTTTATTATAAGTTGTTCTAGAAAGTGCGACAATCGATGTCGCAACAAGCAGACCAAGAGGGAGAGCTACCATTGGTCACGTAGGCGATACGAGCTCAGTCAGCAGTTACCCCAATTAATGGAAATGTATAGCTGACGTTACGCACGTTCAGAGGTGCATTTGTTAGCCTTAATAAGCTAGTGTCAGTATCGTATGCCGTGGTAGATCAGGGGCTAGGCGCTCGCTTTAAATTTCATAGTACGCGAGTGACCTGGATTCGATTCCCGGCGCCGGCACCACTAAAATTGCTAATTGCAATTTTAAGTGCTGAGTTACCACGTGCTCGGCGGTAAAGGAAAACGCCGTGAGGAAACCTGCATGTATGAGAAATAAAAAAATATTTCGAAGACATGTGCAGTCCGCCTCGCGTTGGAGCAACGTGGCGGATTCTTCCTAGCTCCAAAACCCTATCAGAAATGAGAGGAGTCCTGTGCTCAGCAGTGGGACATTTATAGGCTGAACGTACAAGTCGGAGTCGTCAATGGCGGAGTGTTCAAACGAAACAATACTGCTTGACCGCAGAATAACTGGCACTGCGGTGGTGATTAGGAATTCACGGATTCCTGCTTAGGAATCCTACGTTCTGGAAAGGTGTGTTTGTACAGAGATATAAAAACTTGCTGCGCCCCGCGTTTTCACTGTCCGTTAAATTTAAAAGAAATCGCTCTAAGGGTCGTAGCGTGATGTTATAGCCTATAGCCTTCCTCGATAAATGGGCTTTCCAACAGTAAAATAATTTTTCAATACGAACCAGTAGCTCCTGTGATTAGCGCGTCCAACCAAACAAACTCTTCAGCTTTATAATATTAGTATAGATATATAATTTCGGTGATGTAATTGCTGTTAGCCTTTTTGGCTTTTACAGCTTCATCGGATACTGTGCTCACAGGCCAGGGGCCCGCGTGCCAGGTTTGGTTTGACCCAAACATAAATACTTAAATAAACTCCTACAAAAACATCGAAATTCGGACTGTGTCGCGTTCGCTGCGTGCTTGCGCGATTTCGAATATCTTAAATGATTTTAACTCGTCTAATGACCGTCCGAGGGAGGCTGCACAGGTAACACAAGGCGGTGAGAACCGCCCTGGAACACGGGTGTATCGTGTGTTAGATGTATCGTGTGTAGTATAGATATAGATATAGGTAACCTAGACTTTCTTAAAAAATATACCAATAACTAGGTTTCTACGATGTCTTATGTATCGTGGGTGCGTTTTGCAGACAAATTTCACAGGTACAAAACAATCTGACACAGAAACAAATAATTTGTGTTGCATGTGGATACAAATCGAGGACCAATCGCAATCTTTATGTTGGGTTCACGCGAGTCGCTACGAAAACTATTCGAGTAGACTAATGTCTTGACACTTTCGTCGTTGATTAAAATATTATGTTATACTGGTGGTAGGATTCCTACGCAGGAATCCGTCTAGGTAGGTACCACCCCAGAGCCAGTTATTCTGCCGTGAAGCAGTAGTGTGCAAACATTACTGTGTTTCGGTTTGGAGGGCACTGTGAGCTAGCGTAATCACTGGGCATATGAGACTTAAGAACTTAAGTCTCAGGGTGATGGGCGCAGTGTGGTGTCACACAGAAATATTCTCGGTGACACAGCATTTGTTGTGGGCGGACGTTGCACTTACCATCAGGTGAACGTGATGCTCGTTTCGTCACTTTATACAATAAAAAAAAGGCGCTAGAGTGCCGGTTCTTCTCTAAGGTCCTATTTTCGCACCGGTGAAGATTTTGACATTCTTATCAGCTTTAAACAAGTCTAAATTGAATAAAGAAATTTTGACTTTTATTTAAGACCCGGCGTCGTAAAATCAGGTACTCTCACCACGTGGTCACGCGGGGGTCATTACAAATGTATCCATCCACTTTAGTCCACTACTGGACGTATTATTCTCAAGTATTGCTGTCATCTCCGCCGTTGGCAGCAGGTATAGCTATGGTTATGTTGTTATTCTGCTACTTGTTAGTTGCCACTAGGTTTTTTCTCCCATTTTCCTCAATCAATATAAATTAGAATTAAATAACACTAGGATAACAAAGTAATCTCGGAAATTATATCCACGTTCTACGTATTGGTAACGCCCTGCGCGGTACCAAGCCACGCCGTCCCGACCACTGGCTATCAGTCAATGTTATGACGACCGTGATAAATTAAAAACTAAAAGACTGGAGCTAGTTATTATGATATTGTTACCAAGTTTAAAAAAAAATAATTTCAAAACTAAAAAACAGACCATTCAGAAGTCCAGCAGGCAACTTTTTTTCCTGTTAAGCATTTTATAAACTTTGCATTTACGGTTTACGGAGTCCGCCGCGCCGCTCTAGTACGGGTGGGCGGAATTCACACGTCAAAGTATTTATTATTCCTCAGACATGCAGGTTTCCTCATGATGTTGTTCATCATGCACGGGATAAATTAGCACTTACTTAGCAATTCATCTTTTTGTATGGTGCCGGCACCGGGATCAAATACAGGTCACCCGGTCCCATAATTTTTTTTTTCTTTTTTTTAATTGACACAGTGTAGCTTGTAAAATGTTTTGGTTTATTTTACATGCCTTCGATATGTGAAGTGATTGGTCGTATTTGCTAAAAATATTGCTTCTTTCTGCTCGTTGTTATATTCTTTCCATCAATGAACCACATCCCCAAGTTTATTTTTATTGTGTACATTTCTTTGTTGCACACTCCTTTGTTATAAAGATGCAAACAATTTTATACAAAAAGGCATCGATTAGAACATCTTATAGAATTTAATTTTATTGTTAAGTTTTGCTTGCACGAAATAAGATTCGCCATGATGAATTGAAATCCATTGTTTTACGGAATTAATATATCAGAGAGCTACGTATTTTTTTTCCAAATCTTAATACTATTTTATAAATTATTACAGTAATATTATAATTATTTATATATTACATTCTAATATACGAGTATTTTTTGGTTTAAACGACATCGGAGTGCAACGGGACTTGACACTGAAAGACAGTGCTGTGACGGAATTCGCTCCCGCCGCAGTGTATGCTGAGTTGTCAACCTGGTTTGCTAAGAGTACGGCGTACAATTTCCATACTTTTATTTTAGGTATTAATGCTGTTTTAGTTTAATATTGTTTTTGTATTTTTTTGTACTTTATACATTTTTTTATTATGTATTACTTTTGTGTTCATCCGTTTCTAGCAAATAAATTCTTTTTCTTTCTCTCTCTCTTAAGGCTCATATGCCAAGTGATTACGCTACCTCAAAGTGCCCTTCAAACCGAAACACAGTAATTTTTGCACACTACTGCTTCACGATAGAATAACTGGCCCTGGGGTGGTACCTACCTAGACGGATTCCTGCATAGGAATCCTACCACCATTGACCTCCCTCGTAGATTGCTACAAAATACGTAAGTTTGTGGGTGTCATTTTGTAGGGGTTATGTCATAGTTGCCAAGCTAAGCATGCGGGTCGGCAACAGAAGTCTATTTATTCAGATGTTCCAGGAAGATGCTGCTGCCCATCTCCTAGTTTTCATTTTTCTCTGTCGACTTTTACGATACCCACGGGACTATATGTGATGGTAGTTTCTCTTAAGCCGCCACCACACGATAGATACCCCAATTAAATAAATGAAAGTCGTGATTTTAGATACACAAATGGCAAATGCTCAAAACAGTGTAAAGCGAAACGCGGCCGTTTGTCGTGCCTCATTCGAAATGGGTGGAAATTACGTCGCCTATAATATAAACAACTAAAAAATATTACGCAAAATGGTTGCTTATAAAATTGATATAACTTCGCAGTAGAATCGGATGCAGGTTGTTTTGATAAAAAGAAACAGTATTTTTTTTATTAATATTTTGACGGCATATTTGCCGTTTGCCGTCATCGGTATGCATGGCAAACGTTTTTTTTAATTAATATTTTGACGGCATATTTGTCGTTTGCCGTCATCGGTATGCATGGCATTTTTTTCGTTTTTTTTTTATTACTGTTGAGGAATTTTTTAAAGTATTTTATTATTAGTTTAGTATATCATAGTGTTGTTTTGTTAAGATTGTATTTTTTTACAATTTATTAATAGTTGTTTGTTGATATAACAAGGTAATGACCGCGGCTTCGTTTGTATAATAGTTTTTTTTTTTATAGTTTTGTCTTTTTTAATAGTAAGAAGTATAAATTTACTTATTTTTTTTCTTTCTGCAAAAAAAAATATTGGAACTTTTTTTTTAAATTCTAAAAAGTGACGAGACGAGCAAAACGTTCAACTGATGGTAAGTGCAACGTTTGCCCATAACAAATGCTGCGTCACCCAGAACATCTGTGTGACACAACACTGCCCCGTCACCCTGAGACATCAGTTCTTAAGTCTCGGGCATATGAGATTACGCTAGCTCTCAGTGCCCTTCAAACCGAAACACACTAATGTTTGAAAACACTGCTGCTTCACGGCAGAATAACTGGCCCAGGGGTGGTACCTACCTAGACGGGTTCCTGCATAGGAATCTGTTTTATTTCTGTTTAATTTAGAGTTGGAATTTTAAAATCCGAAATCTACCGATCGATATCGAGTTCAGTTAAAGTCATACGTTGCCATCGCACATTAAAATTCTCAAAAATGCTATATTTATTTAAAACGGTGCTTTACTAGAATTTCTTTTGTTTCGTCAGTGTGTTTTAAACATATAAATTTCACAAGCAGTACTTATAGAAATCCGAAAACGACGCAATTTGCTGTCAATGAAAGATAAACGTATAAGTTTAATGGCCTCTACCAACCTAGCAACACAAAAATTGTAGTGCCAACAGACAATGTATGCTTTTGATGACGCGACGGTTATGGCCGACCGACGAGTAATATCTGGCTTTATTAACAAAGGCTACGCAATAGCCGTCAAAACACTATGCATCACTTTTCTCGATGAAAATTTCCAGGCCCGGGGAACTAACCTTAGGCAACCTCATATGACAAGTTGCAGATTCGCCACAAATATGGAGCCGAAAATTCTTCACCGCACTTTCACTCGAAGGACCAGCTTCCGCATGTATAAAAATGATAAGCGGAGACAAAATTTAGCACTTTTATAAACAATTATTATTTCATATTTTACAGCGATGTCCATGTTACAAATATTGTACAGGAAGGGACGAAGTTAACTTTTTAATATTTATGGTGTCTATGTACACCATAAATATATGTGTTGACATTTAAATTATTATATTTCCCAAGGACTTTTGGCGCCAACTCGAAAAGTGGCAGTAGTGTTTTTATTTAATTTTGTAATTTCTGTGTATATTTGGAGTTTTGATTAATATTGATAGTTTATTATGCAGCAAGTGCTCCTGAAAGTGTACAGTGATTGGAAAATTCAATTCAAGACCAAAATTGTGCTTTTCGTTTTGTCTCCATCAGTCCAGCAAATCTTCAGTAAAAGTCAACTATCATTTTACTGTCGATCAACATTTTGAAGTCTTGCTGCTTGAAGATTGTATACTTAGATATGTTACTTGACACTGGAAAATAGTTAATGACTGTTTCCATTAACAAATAAATAATAAATATATTTCCCAAACACTACTATCTATTTGTGGTTTTGCACAAACGTCTTCGGCTGGGATTCGAACCCAGGAACCGCGACGTGGAAGTCACATGGATTACCACTAGGCCAAATTGCTGTCATGTGATTTTTGAAGTTTGAAGTTATTAGATAATAATTTATCAGAAAGAAAGGAAGAAAGAAACCACTTTATTTGACACAACATCAACAAGAATCACAAAAATAGTGTAAAAAAAAACAAAATTTTTGTAATGTCAAAAAGGATCTCGCCCCAGTGATAATCTGTGGTACCCCACAGCACTGGCTTTTAGTCGGATCCATTTTGACCTCACGAGCAACCGGTAAGACAAATTGCAAAAATATAAAAGAAAAAAAATTCAAAACTTAACTGTTACTAAAAAATAAACATAATGAAAAAAAGAATACAAAAAAAAAGTAAGTTAAAAATACAAAAATGAAAAATGAAAACATGTTGTCATACGACTATAATGTTATATTAAAATATTGTTAATCTGTTATGACATAAGGCTCCAATTTACCTATTCTATTAAATTCCTCGAAGCAATGCTCCAACGTGACGTGGCATCTTGGCATTGACCTCCGCCAAGGTCGTACGACAGCCGGTCGCGCCTCCGTTCATAGCACCTTAGAGACTGTATTTAGCGATATTCAACTCTACTGTATACAAAATACGGGTTACGATTGGGTTGTACTTATTCTATACAATTTATGTTGTATTTTGCACTCGTTGTTAAATGTTAGCTTAATCAACTCTTAATAAATAACTATTAATGTAGTTTGAAGCTGTTATGCACCTTATCTCGTTTCAAGAAAGTTTAAAATAGTTTAGATATTTTTCTGACCTATTTACGATTGTCAACAAATGACAATTCCTATCTTTTGAGCATTACAGCCTATGTCATCAATTGTAATTCAATAAAATATGTCATTTTAACTGGTGGTAGGATTCCTATGCAGGAATCCGTCTAGATAGGTACCACCCTAGCGCCAGTTATTCTGCCGTGAAGCAGTAGTGTGCAAACATTATTGTGTTTCGGTCTGTAGGACACTGACAGCTAGCGTAATCACTGGTCATATGAGACATAAGAACTTATCTCTCAGGGTGACGGGCGCAGTGTGGTGCTACACAGAAATATTCTGAGTAATACAGCATCTGTTATGGGCAAACGTTGCACTTACTATGAGGTGAATGTTTTGCCCGTCTCGACACTTTATCTAATAAAAAAAATTCAGTTTATGTCAATATCTCAGTCTATGTATTACTCTATGTAAGTTGGCAATGGCAGAGAATCTTCCACCCCATCTCATCTCGTGGGTGTCGTAAAAGTCGACAGACGAAAAATTAAAACAAGGGATCTTCCTGGAACATCTGAATAAATAAACTGCAGTTCCCAACCCGCCTGCCAAGCGTGGCAACCATGGCAAAATTCCTCTAAATGAGTGCTGCAAACTTTTGTGGCAATCTATGGGGGAGGCCTAGGTTCAGTAGTGGACTAGTGATGGACTGAAACGATAATGATGACATACCAGCAGTATTTTAAGTTTATATTTATCAACGCCTACGCGGTGAAAGAAAACTTCTTGGAAACCTACCTACTATATCTGAGTCCTAACAGCATTGGAGCAGCAGGTCTTTTCTTCAGTCAGGTCTTACCGGTTATAATGATTATAATTATAATGTGGGCAATAATGGAGGAAATTATTTTCGCAGAAAATGTTGAAAAACCTCACGGCTCAAATTATGAAACACACGGTACCAAGTCGCCAGCACCTCACCCCTGATATAGTGCTCCGTTTGGTGACGCCGTACTGTCCGCTGTGGTCGGGACCAGCTGAGGATAGCCCCTTTAAAGACCCTTTCTGGGCGTTTTATTGGCCAGGAGGGCAGGCGACTGCGAGGTAATTCAGACACGATCTTATTACTCTTATAATCCATTGCCTTTGCCATACCATTGCTGTGTGGTGGCAGCTTAAGAGAATCTACCACACGGTCTCATCGTGGATGTCGTAAAAGTCGCCACTCTTGGACACTTATTCTGCAAATATTAATGTGTATCGGTCTGAAGAGCACACAAAATCGGACGTAAGCAGATTATTATTAGGTAAAATAGGATTTTGTGGCAATCTATGGGGGAGGCCTATGTTCAACAGTGGACCGTAATAGGCTGAAATGATGATGACAAGGAAAGGATGCAGTCTCCGAATAAAAATTGATGCCATATGCAGTGACTGTCTGCAAATTCATCATCCATACGATGATCATAACAATAAGGAAATTAATGGATAATGGATTCAGTCATGGCACCATAACACGACCAATGGGCGCATTTAGATTAATAATTTAAACAAAGTCTTTCGACTTCAGATTATTTTCCTCGTTACATTTGGCGTTATCACTCATTGTTATTCAGTGGAGTGTGTGTATATGTCGCGGCTCATGCTCTACTAGGGAGGAAACTCCGTGGCTTGGGTTTCGGGGATTTGTTATTTCTGCCTTTCGAATATTTATACGTGTTAACATTAGTAGTGACAACGTTATATTCGTTCGGAAAGACAAACCGACAGAAACAGAAGACTACTTTATTAATTAACTGAATCTCACAGACACGTACGCGAGAACCTTAATTTTCTTACTGAAGCAACAGTAAGCAGAAAGACCCTATCAAGGGTGTGTGATCTCTCTCTCTCGTCGAAAGTGAGCCGAGGCGTACCGCAGGGGTAAATTCTCGGTCCTCTTTTATTTCTTACTACAGCAACTCGCGGTTTCGCCCGCCGTTTAATTTGAAAGAGTCGCTCTCAAGGTCGTAGCATGATGTTATATCCTATAGCCTTCCTCAATAAATGAGATATCCAACATTAAAAAAATATTTCAATTCGAACCTGTATTGTAACTGTAATAGTAACAGTGACTGTGATTAGCGCGCTTAACCAAAAAAACGCAAATTTTTATGGCAATCTAAGGGGGAGGCCTACGCTCAGCAGTGGACTAGTGATGGACCGAAATGATGATGATGACCAACTTGAGTCCCAATGCCGACCCCAGCACTATTTTAAGTTTATATTTATCAACGCCTACGCAATGAAAACAAAACCTTCTTGGAAACCTACATGTCTGATTCAGAACAGAGTTGGAGCAGCAACAGTGCCACTAATGTGTGCACTAGCTCGTTCTAACCTACTCGTTCCCGATATAACGCTCATGCGATAAGATCAGAGGTAGACTGCAGTAACGGTCACGGGACAACCACAAGACATTCAGACTTTCGAGTCTGTATTTATCAAGTATTTTTGTTATACGCAAATGTTTGCAATTACTTGAATTCAAACCCAAGAGCCACGGCGCAGTGGCAAGGTACTCAAACCACTAGGCTGGGCGGTCATCTTATTCCTTTTTTTTATTGGATCAAGCGATGAGACGAGCAAAACGTTCACCTGATGGTAAGTGCAACGTCTGCCCATAGCAAATGCTGTGTCACCCAGAACATTTCTGTGTGACACTACGCTGCGCCCATCACCCTGGCCCCTCCCGATTGTTGTAACTGACCGAGCCGAGGTCGGCCACCTTGGGCACCCTCGAGTCAGTTACTCACGCGAACAGGATGACGGTCCAAGCCGAGGTCCCCTCTCGGGGGCCCTTGCGCCAGTCATCCATAGATAAAGGTTTCGGCTAAGCGCCCTCAGCGCTATGCCGCCTTTCAATCCGGCGAAGCTGTAAAAGCCTTCGAGCTAACAGTGACCATCAGTCCTAAAAAAAAAACCATCACCCTGAGACATCAGTTCTTAAGTCTCATATGCCCAGTGATTACGCTAGCTCACGGTGCCCTTCAGACAGAAACACAGTAATGTTTGCACACTACTGCTTCTCGGCAGAATAACTGGCTCTGGGTTGGTACCTACCTAGACGGATTCCTGAATAGGAATCCAATCACCAGTAATTCCTAATTTCATATGTATAAATAATTAAAATCACTTCACCGTTTGAGCTTCCCTCGCTTTCGATTGTTTTGAATCAGAAAGAAACACAAATTAATGTCTATGGCTTTCAACGAGCACCTCCAAGAATTGCTAAAAATTGCGAAAACATTAATTTACATAGTTATGGCTGTTTTTATTTCATTGCAAAACTCCATTTCCAAAAACCGTACGTAGCTGTTCATTAACTTTAACTAAATGTTATAGCAAATAAACGTTTACGAGATCGACATACGGTAGTCATTAACTTGTGTGCTAAAGCACATATGCCTTACTGTTATTAGGATCGATTACGTTACGAAAAATGTAAACAAATAAGCACCCTATCAACTGGGTAATAACAACGGAAGACAAGTTTACATTGTGACTCATGCTAGCGGGTTTTTGCGGATCAAATTCATAGTCCGTATTTCCTAATTTATTAAAATAAATAAAACGCAGGTGATTAGAATTGTTGCGGACCTCTTTGCTATTTTGATAGCTGATGTAGTTTTTTATTATTGTTCTTTTTTGGTTTTTTGACGTTGTCTGTTCGATTACCTATTTCTTTCTGTTTGCTTGATTTTCTGTTTTTATTAAAAAATAATCATTTTTCAACTTGTATCATCGTTTTATCATTTGCAGAGATTAATTTGGTTTGTTCATTACAAGAATATTGACAAAAATTTAATTATTTCAAAATTATTGTAACAACTACACGTTTGTGTTATATCTCAGATACATTTAAAATATTTTTAGTTTTTCTTTTTGCTTTTCTGTTATTTTATGACATGCATAAATTTAAACTGTCTGACAGCTGCTCGTAGGTTTTATATTAGTGGTGCCGACAGAATAACAGCGCTGCGGCAATTTTGCTGTAGCATAATGCTGAGTCGGGTCCTTTTCGTTGCTGCAATCCAATATAAATTTTAATACTTTTTATTGTTAATTGTTTGTTTTTTATGTGTTTGTATTGAGCGTAGCAACGAATAAAGATATTTTCTTTCTTTCTTTCTTCTTTCTTTCATTATATTGTTTGAATTTTTTTTAGTACATAAAAGCCATATTCAATGATAGTTGTACTTATACACTATGTGACTTGCGACGTGGTTTACAACACGTCCCGTCTGTGTCAGTGGCCAAAAGTGGGCTACAAAAGCCATATTCTATAATAATTATACTCATGCACTACATTACAATACCAAAAAGGTACAATTTTGACGTTGTATTTTTTTGAAATACATGGAAACAATTTTTATTGGGTAGTAATAATTTATTATATTTCCAAAAACTTACTTACTGGTATATACTCTTTAAGCTTCTAGATTACGTTTCTAACTCTATTAACTGGAGTTAATCTAAATAACGCTACATTGATTAGATGTATTAACACCCTTTTTCTGCGTGTCGGTTAGCGGGGTATAATACTTTAAGGTAAGTTTTCGTTCATAATTTTTAATTTAAAAAGAAAATAACAAGACCTTCATGCGGTACATGAAAAAAAATATTTTCCAATACAGATTGTTTTTGTATGTATAAATTGTGTTTTAAAGATTTTATAGAAATAAAAATAATACATTAAATAGGAAATAAGTTCAATTTTAATTCATATTTACAAAAGTAGATTAAGTAGAATTCCATTTCTTTTTTTTGGTGGTATTTACTATTTGTACCCAATAAACGAGTTTGACTATAAATAAGGTTCGGAGAAAGAAGCCCATAGAGAGTTAGAAAGAAAAAATGTCACCTGTACCCATGCAAGAGTGAGAAGGATAACGCTTGACAGGAACACATAGAAAAGGATACATATACACGTCATTATGGTGTAAAGGAAAGAGAAAGAGGATGATGTGAGTCACCGCGGAATGCTTTTGGAATTTATTGGTATGAGTAATACAAATACATGAATCGCTTACTTAATTTTCTTAGAAAAAAATATATATGGAAATATGTATATAGTGCACAGAATTAGAAGAAAAAAACTTTTTTTTAATGATCTACACAGTAGAGGCATCTTTACTTTTAAACCGCTTTAAAAAGTAAAACCAATGTAAACCATTCAGTATATTTTTTTCAGACAGTTTGACAGTACATTTGAGCTTTAGCTTCAGACACACTCCGTATATTGATCCGTCTACGTAGGTACCACCCCAGAGCCAGTTTCGGTTTGAAGGGCACTTATGGGCAGACGTTGCACTTATCATCAGGTGAATGTTTAGAAAAAATTGATACTGACGTGACGTCACCTCTGCGAAGCGCGATGGTTAGTTCCGATGCCAGTAATTGGCCAGGTTACGAAATAAGAAGCGTCGTTTTGATACTATACGATGGTATACTCTGAGAGCGTGGCGTCACGGTCAAGCAGACTATTTTATTTTTTACTTTTTTTATTTATTTTTTATTGGAGACAGTGACAAAACGAGCAAAACGTTCACCTAATGGTAAGTGCAACGTCCTCCCACAACATATGTTGTGTCACCCAGAACAGTTCTGTGTGACACCACACTGCGCCCTGTAAGTGCAACATGTGCCCATTACATATGGTGTGTTACTCAGATTATTTCTGTGTAGAACCACACCGCGTTCGTCACCTTGAGACATCAGTTCTTAAGTCTCATATGCCCAGTGATTACACCAGCTCACAGTGCCCTTCAAACTGAAACACAGTAATGCTTGCACACAACTGATTCACGGTAGAATAACTGGCCCCGGGGTGATACCTACCTAGCCGGATTCCTGCAGAGGAATCATACCATCAGGAAAATGCGTTTAACCACTAAGGGAAATGCTTGTAAAACTATTTCAACGAATTTCTGTTCTCTGATTTGTTTATCTTGCGATTCGTCGTAGTGTATTTATTAGATATCAAATATTATCGGAAATATATTATTAGCGCTTCTTCGAAATATTTTGCCTCGTTGAAGATTACACATGTTGTTTGTTATGTTCGAGTAATTAAAAACCAGAAACAACCGATATCGAATCATAAGTCATGAAGGGGGAATGATCGATGATTGTTAATGATGGCCTACTGACCGATTTCGATGCTGTTTACTACGAATATCTATGAACGACATCACAGTGCTATTAATGTCACGTGACCGTGTGGTATGTGCCATTAGAGAATTTACGAACCCATTTCATCCCCTGGGTGTCCTAAAAGTCGACTAAGAAATGTCAATAAAATCTCATGACCTCCGATCGATAGCCATTTCTATTATTTATCTAAAATTCTTTACACAGAATTGTACATATGTCGAACTTAATGCCTATTCTAAGTCAACCCTAACGCTAAGCAGAGATACACATTTAATAAGCGATGCAGCAAAGGAGTTAGGAAAGAAAAATATAACTGGTGGTAGGATTCCTGCATAGGAATTCCGTCTTCCGTCTCCGTCAGCGGCGGACTTTTTGCAGGCTGATGTAGAAGAAAGCAATCTAACAATGAATTAGTGTTGCCTAGTTTTATCAAAACCATCAGAAGAAAGAGTCATGATCTTTTACAGAGCCACGAGGGTAGAGCCGACTCTACCATACGGCGAACGGAGAAGCCGCTCCAAGCCCCTAGTCCAAAAGGAGTGCAAATAAAAAAAAAGTTTTTGCATTTCATTTCATAATTTTATTGCGATCTTTTGGATTTGTAAATGACTTCTTCATTCATTCTTATGCGAAGTTTACACATAAAAGTAAAGTAAAAGTTTCAGCCTATAAATGTCCCACGGCTGAGCACAGGCCACCTCTCATTTCTGAGAGGGTTTTTTGGAGCTAGGAAGAATCCGCCACACTGCTCCAATGCGAGTTGACGGACTGCACATGTCTTCGAAATATTTTTTATTTCTCAGACATGCTGGTTTCCTCACGATGTTTTCCTTCATCGCCGAGCACGTGGTAAATCAGCACTTAAAATTGCAATTACTCGTAACAATTTTAGTGGTGCCGGCACCGGGAATCAAACCCAGGTCACTCGCGTACTATGAAATTTTTTAAGCGAGCGCCTAGCCCCTGAGCTACCACGGCTTAAGCTATAATATATACCACAGATTCGACGACCGCGTGGCCTAGTGGTCAGAGTACCTGACCTCTAAGCCGCGGGTCCTGGGTTCGAATCCCAGCCGCAACCAACATTTGTGCTAAAACATAAATTGTTGGTTTTCGGGTCTGGTTGTGTTGTGTTTGTCCCCGTGTTTCTGACACTGCATCCTAGCCTACCTCCGATCTTATCGCATCAGCGTTACATCGGGCGCGTGTAGTTCGGGACGAGTGAGTGCCTCTGTGTTTGCGCGTACACTTGTGGCACTATAATATCTCCTGCGCAGTTGATGGCTCTCGACAGTAGTTGGAAGTTGTCGCCGTGGTCGAATTTATTTTTTCCAAACTTATGTAATTCCATTTACGACAGGAGTTTTAATCAATCAGCAATCCAGCACTTACTTGTTATGTAAAAATAGTACCTTACATCGGAGCCATGATGAAACTAGTGCTATAAAATGAAAAGCGCGGTTATTTATTCGATAAACAACCCGATGTGGTGGCGGCTCGTTAAAAGAATACTACCACTCCATCTCATCCGTTGGATCTCGTAAAAGGCGAGTAAGGAATTAAACTGCACTGTGCACCCAACAGCGATGGTGGCGATGGGCTCACCGCCTATCACACCAAGTGCATTATATTGTTTTGGTGAAACGTGGATTGTGGCAGTCATCTGTTTTTGCACTGAGTGCTCAGTCTCTGACTACACCTTATGGGATACAGTCGTGATCTTATGTATTAACATAACCTTTATCTGAATCATAGTGAAAAGACGTCGCCAAACAAATAAGGTTCACTAACTAACTTTGGTTTTATAGGAGGCAGATTCCGGGAACAATTTCCCGTTTTGCGTCTCCTCTCTTTTCTAAGAAAAACTTCCAACCAATCGCCCCGTCGCGCCGTATCATTTCGGAGAAATTGTCTGAAAAGACGATAGGGCTGATACCCACTATCGTGTAAACTAGATATTATTTTATTATACTTTTCGGCCGAAAGGTGTCCGGCAGAGTGGAGTAGCACCTACCTCTTTTCTACCGAGGTATCGTAAGAGACGACTAAGGATGCAACACTTTCACTATAACGCTCGTGAGAACGCAATGGGGAGTAAGAATTTTCTGACTCGTGTGACCTTTGGCAAATTGGTGAATTGGTAACACACGCTCACTAGGCATTCGTAAATTGTATTTGTTTGTATATTAACTTATTTTATGTCAATCTTTTGCTATGTCATGTAATTGTCCTGAAATAATGTTACACTAGAGGCGAGTGAAGCACCGCTGCTCCTCTGCTTTCGGGTTACATTTTTTGCTCCGAAATCCGGTTTCACTGAAAATCAGTGCTGGAGCGAATGCTTCAGTTTTTTGCTGAGTGGGACCATTTTGGCATCACGCAGTTCATTCTTTGATGCACATTGCGACCCCGCTATTAGAAGGAAGTTGATGTGTCAAGTAATACCAAAATTGTAATTAGTTATTTATTTATTTTTTTGTTTAAAATTTGTTTTGCTTTACCTATCTATTTGGAATTTCGCTTTTTTAAATTTGCTTATGTTTTTCTTTTGTGGTCTTTTTTTTTCTCATTGTTATTGTTATATATGTGTTGCCAAATAAATCCATTCTATTCTATAAATTATTTATCGTGACTTTTTTATTTATTTATTGAACGCGCGCAATTTTAAAATTTATGAGTAAATGTATCACAAACAAGTAAACTTATTTCTACGTATCACTCATGTTACGTAAATGTTACGTAATTTTTTACGCACTCTGTAACAGCCCTATCTACGAGTACGTTGCGGGCAATTACATCGATGTCTGGCACGTGCCGCGTGACTCAGAAATGCGGAGTATCTTGACCTTATTGTAATACCGTGGCCTTGTCGAAGATATGAATCGAGCTTATACATACATACATACATACATAAGATCACGACTGTATCCTATAAGGGGTAGTCAGAGACAGGGCACTCACTGCAAAAACAGATGACTGCCACAATCCACGTTTCACCTAAACAATATAATGCACTTGGTGTGATAGGCGGTGAGCCCATCGCCACCATGCGCTGTTGGGTGCACAGTGCAGTTTAATTCCTTACTCGCCTTTTACGAGATCCATTGGATGAGATAGAGTGGTAGTATTCTTTTAACGAGCCGCCACCACACGGCTACCTTATCAGCAAATTTAATAGATCAAATATTATAATTACTCTACATAAACCATTAAAGTCACCGGATCGACAATGATCACGTCATCATCAGCAACAGCAGTTTATTTATTCAGATGTTCCAGTAAGATGCCGCTGCCCATCATCTGGTTTTCATTTTCCCCTCTGTTGACTTCTACGACACCCACGGCATGAGATGGGGTGGTATATTCTCTTAAGCCGCCACCACACGGAATAATCACAACGTAAACATATCACTGGCGGTAGGATTCCTATGTCGTAATCCGTCTAGGTACTACCGCAGGGCCAGTTATTCTGCCGTGAAGCAGTAGAGTGCAAATATTACTGTGCACGTAAAGTACGTAATCATTGGGCATATGAGACTTAAGAACTGACGCCCTAAGATGACAACCACAGTGTGGTGTCACACGGAAATGTTCCGGGTGACATAGCATTTGTTATGGGCAAACGTCCGTCTAGGTAGGTACCACCCCAGGGCCAGTTATTCAGCCGTGAATCAGTAGTGTGCAAACATTACTGTGTTTCGGTCTGAAGGGCACTGAGACCTAGCGTAATTGCTGCGCATATGAGATTTAAGAACTGATGTCTCAAGGTGACGAACACGGTGTGGTTCTACACAGAAATATTCTGAGTAACACACCATATGTAATGGGCACATGTTGCACTTACAACATTTTGTCGTCTCGTCACTTTATCAAATAAAAAAGATTAACCATTTTTTAGTTTTGTCAATGTCTTCAACAGTGAAGTGGTAATAAAAATTAAAAAACAACGGAACGGGAATTGATCCCTATGGGACGCCCATAAACTACGTTGTCCCGTAAGAACGTCGTACCATTGTAGACTACGTTCTATAATTTAAGATTAAAAATTAAACGCAGAAGCTTTATATTGCGCTTAATTTGCAGTGTACAAATAATACTGTTTCGGTCCCTTTCCTTCCTGGCTTTGAGAGCGTGAGAGCTCACTGGGAAAAGGGACTTAAGTACTGATATCTCAAGGTGCAGTTACTCTGGTACCACACAGAAATGTTCTGAGTGACACAGCATTTATTACGGGCGGACTTTACGCTTACCATCACGGAAGATTGCTCGTCTCGACACATTATACAATATTTTTTTTAACGTTTATTATTTTTTTTTTATATTGTTTCTAGCAAAATTCTAGAAACATTGTCTAGGTAATAGTTGGTAGCGAATAAAATGCCAATAAAATCTAGTTCAACTTAAAACACCTGAATTCTTATACTGATTTCTCAAAGTACCGCCATCTAACGTTGAATTATATAACTAATATAGTGTACACGTTTTTCTATAGATGTCGCCACACACTTAAGGTTGGTAGACTAAATCCACAACAAACCCAGTAGCGACATCTATACAAATTTTTGTAAATCACAATTTTGATCACTGAAAATATTCACTTGTACAATTTCTGCTTTCAGATATATTTTAGATAACAAACAAGTAATTAAAAACAGAGTTGTACTTGATGTGGGGTGCGGATGTGGTGCTGGTTCCATCGCCGCCGCCATGATGGAAGCTAAACGGGTTGTGGCTAATGATATAGACGAAGGTAACCATCTTTTTATACAATATTTTAAATCATATTACATAAAATGGGAATAAAAATATTCTTACTTTACTTCTAATTAACTCATAACTATTTTATCCTAACTTACTTATCACATGCAAAGTGATTTTATTCCATATAAAATACAATAAAAAATGAAACCGCAGCGGCGTAGTTTACGAATGTCTTACCTAATTCAAAGTTAAAAACTTTGAAAACATGCAATAATTAAAAAAATTAACAAAAATTGGAGATGCCGGGGATCGAACCCGGGGCCTTTCACATGCAAAGCGAACGCTCTACCACTGAGCTACATCCCCTATTGAAGAATTTATTGAAATTTATAGACACTTATAGACAAGAAACAAATATGTACTGTTAAAACTATAGTTTATGAAATACTAGCTGATACCGCGACTTCGTCCGCATGTATATAAGTTATTATCTCTCTCAAGAACTCCCACAGGATATTCAAAAACTATTTGAGTTTCCAGGATAAAAAGTATCTTATGTCCGTCTCCAGGATGCAAGCTATCTATGTGCCGAATTGTTTGTTATGTTCGCTTGAGCCCTGAAAAGGCAATAAACAGACAGGGACAGAGAGAGTTACTTTCGCATTTATAATATTAGTATGCATAACAGAATCCCCAACTTAGAAGAAAGAAGAGAAATTCGCAACTTTTAACTTGAACTTAGTTTATTTTTTAATATATTATATATTTTTTTAATAACACCGGCGCTTGGTCAAAACTTTAGCCAATATAAAATAGCTCTTAAAATTATTTTCCGTCAGAATATAAAAAACACCTACATTAAATTGCAATTGCTCTTGATAAAAAGTATACTACCTACCTACCTTCCTACATTAAATTGCAATTTCTCTGGTGGTAGTAATTCTATTCAAGTATCCGTAGAGGTAGGTATTACTGCGGTCTAAAGGGCATTGAAGGCTAATGTGTATTACGAGTACCTTGTATATGATTTACACTAGAGCTAGCGTAATCACTGGGCATTTGAGACTTAAGAACTGATGTCTCAAGGTGACCGGCGCAGTGTGGTGCCACTTGTTGTTCTGGGTGACACAGAATTCGTTATGGCTATATCAGACGTTTCACTAACCATCAGGTGAACGTTTTGCTCGTCTCGTCACTTCATCCAATAAAAAAATAATATTGGTGTATGTATGAAAGATAACACATGATTTGAGAACGGCTCGACCGTTTTGGCTAATTTTTTTGTTGTGTTCGTAATTGTCAGGACAAGTTTGTTTGAAAGAAAATGTTTGGAAAATCCACCGGAAAAGTCGGAAATTAGGAAGGTATTAAAATCTCAAATAGAATTGGTGTGGTACCTACCTAGACGGATTCCTGCATAGGAATCCTACCACCAGTAATTTTTTTTTTACTAATTATATAGATTTGGCAATTTTTTTTATTAGCTGCAACTACTAGCTTCTACGATGAATGCAGCATTGAACAGAATAACTATAGAAACAAGTACGAACGATATGATTGGAAGTAAATGCGATGAGTTTGATGTTATTTTAATTGGAGATATGTTCTACGACGAGGAATTCGCCAATGTATTGTTCGAATGGCTTAAAAAGTTAACTGAAAATGGAAATACTGTAAGTAATTCTGTTATGTCACTATATATTTTACTCTTCGTTTCTTTTACTGTCGGCGGCGTATTTCATGTCGACTGAGGAAAATTAAAATCCCTTGCCTAAAATAATAAAAGGGAGATCTCCTTTCTCAAAACAAAGAGGGGTAAAATGCCTCGGCGGAGTTGATCACTTACCATCAAGTGAACCGCCTGGTCGTTTGCCACCTCTTCTATAAAAAAGTTAAAAAAATTCTATATTATATTTATTATGTATTATTATATAATTATTATGTAATAGTATTTATATTTTCAAACCACACTCCATATTTTACTTATTTGCACCTGCCATCAGTTTTCTTGTCTCCCAGGGTTGACTGGCAGAGAATGCCTCTAGACATTAAGTCCGACTATTGTATTGCCGTGTGGTAGCAGTCTAAGAGAATCTTTCACCCCATTGCATCCCGTGGGTGCCGTAGAAGTCGACAGAGGGAAAATTAAAACCAAAAGATGGGCAGCAGCATCTTCCTGGAACATCAGAATAAATAAACTGCGGTTGCCAATCCGTCTGCGAAGCGTGGCAACTACGGCAAAATTCCCCCCAAAATGAGAGCTACAAACTTTTGTAGTAATCTCAGGGGGAGGCCTATGTTCAGCAGTGGTCTAGTGATAGGCTAAAATGATGATGATGATGATGATGATTGCATTCCTTCAGATAAGGTGTTACAATAAAAGTAAAATAAATAAATAAATGAAAAAGAAGAAATAACCATGCCAGTTATGGCAGTCGCAAATAATTCAGACACAATATAGTGCGCTCCGATAGATTTTTGTTCATTAGTGAAGATGACGAGACGAGCAGAACGTTGAACTGATGGTAAGTGCAACTGCCACCCAGAACATTTCTGTGTGACACCACACTATTCCACCCTGAGCCATGAGTTCTTATGACGCATATGCCCAGTGAATACACTAGCTCTCAGTGCAACTGGCACTGATACCTACATAGAAGGATTCCTGCATAAGAATCCTACCACCAGTATTTCTGGGGTAACCTCGTCGTCGTTTCAGCCTAACACTAGTCCACTGCTGAACATAGGTCCTATAGATTGACACAAAAGTTGTAGCTCTCATTTTAGGGGGGATTTGCCATAATTGCCGCGCTTGACAAGCGGGTTGGGTTCTGATGTTCCAGGAAGACGCTGCTGCCTATCTCCTGGTTTTCATTTTCCCTCTGTCGAATTTTACGACACCCACGGGATGAGATGGGGTGGTACATTCTCTTAAGCCGCCACCACACGGCCCAGTCATTAACACAAGCTCTCAATGCCCTTCAGACCGAAACACAGTAATGTTTCACACAATTGCTTCCCGGCAGAGTAACTGGCTCTGCGATAGTACCTACATAGACGGATTTCTGCATAGGAATCCCACCACCTGTACATTTGGGATAACCTATTCAAACATAATATTAAAAGTAAAAATTTTTAAAGCTTCTATATTTCGTATTCGTATGGAGAATGAAGATAACTAAAGACATAATTGATGTTCTCCTGATCGATTTCGACCACGGCGACAACTTCCGAATATTGTCGAGAGCCATCAACTACTGCCCCGGAGATATCATAGTGCCACAAGTGTACGCGCAAACACAGAGGCACTCACTCGTCTCAACCTACCCGCCCGATGTAACGCTAATGCGATAATATCGGAACTAGGCTAGGATGCAGTGTCAGAAACACGGGGACGATCACAACACAACCAGACTCGAAAACCAACAATTTGTGTTTTAGCACAAATGTCGGCTCCGGCTGGGATTCGAACCCAGGACTCGCGGCGTAGAAGTCAGGTATTCTGACCACTAGGCCACAATTACATTTTTGTACTCAATGGAGACGCGGAATAAACATCACGATTCTTCGTCCAAAGTGGACCTTTTCTGATTTTGATTTTTTTTTAATTATAACATAATAATTATTACACTATCAGCTGGCCCGGACAGCACAGCAGACGTTGTGGCCGTTTCGGTACGTGAGGCGATGAGCGTGATTTCTGAATTAATACAAGTATGAAACTTTACAGCCACACGAGCACAGCGCCACCTAGCGGGTCGGCTTTGTAATTTTCTTTTTTGGTTTCCAACTTCAATTTTAGTTATATAAACGATATGCTAGCGGTTAACGATTCTGTTCAGTTAAATCGACGACGGTACATTGGACAACCATCGTTGCCAGTGATAGGTCCCGGCCGTCAAATTTCGTGGATAACGTATTGAAGATAATACTGGTGGTAGGATTCCTATGCAGGAATCCGTCTAGGTAGGTACCACCCCAGGGCCAGTTATTCTGCCGTGAAGCAGTAGTGTGCAAGCATTACTGTGTTTCGGTTTGAAGGGCACTGTGAGCTAGCTTAATCACTGGGCATTTGAGACTTAAGAACTGATGTCTCAGGGTGACGAGCGCAGTGTGGTGTCACGCAGAAATATTCTGGGTGCCACGGCATTTGTTGTGGGCGGACATTGCACTTACCATCAGGTGAACGTTTTGCTCGTTTCGTCACTTTATACAATAAAAAAAAACACTTGATGTCGACCATGCACGTTGATAACGGTAGAATGAAAATTTATTCTATTCGTTATAAAAAAACGATTATTAACTTGTTAGTACGTTAAAGTAAAGAAAGTTAATTTGCTAAGATCCGCATGCAAAATGTAAAATGGTGCGTATTACCTAGTTTTTGAAGAGCAAAGCCCGCCCTCCCTCAACAGCGTGCGCAAGCAAACCAATACCGCCACCAGATACCCTCCACCACTACAACTCTACCACTAGGCAATACACACCACTGAAGTCGAGAACACGACACGTGTTTCACCTCAAAACGAGGCATTATCAAGTGATATTGACTCTACGACGGTCAGCCGCCGAGGGAGGGCGGGCGGTGCTCTTCAAAACTAGGTAATACACACCATTTTAAATTTTGCATGCGGCAAAGAATCTTAGAAAATTAACTTTCTTTCCTTTATTACAATGGATTTCCGCAAAGTAACGCCTGATTCTATTAATTATATATTCTATTAATCTTGCAACCGAATTTTAGATAAGGAGGTCTTTTTTGTAACTTTGGTAGGTTTGGTGATCGGTTTTATTTTGGCTTACGAAGCTCATTCATCGGTTAATGGGATAACGAAACCAACCAGAGTTACACAGCAGACTCCCAGTTCTCCACAACCGACTGAGCTGAAATTTGGAGTACATATGTATCTTTTTTACAACGAAGCAAGAGAGCTTCATAATGTTTGGGCCCGTTGGATTCATTTTGACAAGTACCATAGCTTTAGCAACTTTTTAAGCCCACTGCTGGACATAGCCCTCACAAACAGAAGCTTGTGATGGAAATACGATGAAACTTTTTTTCAGGTTTTAATTGGTGACCCTGGGAGGCACGGCCTGACTCACAGCAGACGGGAGCAGCTGACTCCATTGGCCACGTACCAGCTCTCGAAGGAGACCTGCCTCCAGAACCATGGATACACAGAAACAACGATATGGGAATATAATAAAGCTTGACGATGATCGGCTTGTTTGTTTTATTTGCTATAATTGATGTTAAAAGACATTTATTCCGACCCTTCAGACTTCAGTCACAAATTACAGTACAGGTGAATAAACAAAATTAATACGAATTAGAATAAAATAAAAAAACAAAAGAAAATCAATAAACAAAAAAAATAGAGGGTATAACAACAATTCATGATCTTATAATCGTAGCAGATGAAGTGGCGGAAGGGACCGTCTCAGCATAAGCAAGTTGACATATATTTGTCCAAATAGTAAATTATTATTAATTTTCTTTCTACATTAAATAAAAGTTTTCCTTTTGAAAGTTCACAATAAAAAAAAATTAAAATAAATTATTTTCTTCCATGGAAATTTAATATACAATAAAATAATAAATGTTTATATCATCATCATCATCATTTCAGTCTATCGCTAGTCCACTGCTGAACATAGACGTCCCCCATAGATAGCTACAAAAGTTTGTAGCTCTCACTTTGCCATGGTTGCCACGCTTGGCAGGCGGGTTGGCAACCGCAGTTTATTTATTTAGATGTTCCAGGAAGATGCTACTGCCCGTCTTCTGGTTTTAATTTTCCCTCTGTCGACTTTTACGACACCCACGGGATGAGATTGGGTGGTAGATTCTCTTAAGCCGCTACCACACTACAATATATATACAATTCTTCTGTGCGTGTGTATGTCACTGAACTCCTCCTAAACGTCCGGACCGATGTTGATGAATATTTGTGTGTGTTTGTGTAGTTCCCTGGATGGTTTAGATTCAGAATTCGACCCGGTAGGTGGCGCTGCGATAGAGTTCTAGGAAAATGACAAAAGTCACTCAGTATATAGCTTATCGATAATTCGAATATCGAAAAATCGTTTGCTGAATCTGTTAACAGCAGGCCATCTTTCGGGCAGGACAACGTCTGTCGGGTCCGCGAGTTGTTATATACATTTTTTATTACTCTACTGCTGGTGGGAGCGCAATGGGGTGTAAGAATTTTTTGACTCTTATCAAAACGGGCGGCGACGTGGTTCGCCACGTCAATTTGCGAATATTTTTTTTTAACTTGTTATGGCAATAGTTTTAATTTTTTGCCAGTTGATAGTTCCTTACGTGACTACTCCAGTCCTTTTTTTGATGCGGCAACAGTCGTAAACTTTTTGCCTGTATCCAAGTCACATAAGTTTTGCTATAGATTTTAAATAGGAACCTGAAGCAATTACGATTGCTTGAAAGTTTGTAAGAAAATCGATAGTAATGATAGATTACTTATACTGAAGATTTTTTGAACTGATACAGACAATACGAAAGCCATGATTTCAGGACTTGAATTAAATTATCCAATCACTGTCCAGATTTATAGACTCGGATTGCATAAAAAGATATCTATATTAAGCATCAAAACTTGAAAATACTCATAAATTAAAAAAAAAGTCTATAAAAAAATACAATTTGTAACTGTAAAATTAACTAAAAACTATTTCAAAAGCAACATTTTAAAATTAGAGACAAACCCTGCCACTTTTATTTGTGTCCATTGATATAAACGACAATAAAAAAACTTCTAGCAGAAGTTTCAAGTCAAATTAAATTATTTGTCTGAAATATCAAAAAAAAATAAAACACCATCCACATAAAAATTCTTATTATTAATAATATTTAACAAAATACAATTGCATTCTTTTGAAGGCACAAATTATTTCGTTGTACAGTTATTCGACATAAAACTCACGAGACGGGCACTCAATCGATAACAAAATGCTTAAATTAACATAAGTATCGTATCATTGAACCTATTTACATTGCTATACAAACTATGGTTACATTCTTTATTTATATTTTACACTACATGAACGAAAATATTTCATTTTGGAAGTAACTAATTTACAAAATTACGCAACTTATTGCCTACAATATTGTTAAAACAAAAGAATGTATAATTTAATTTTAAACGCAATTGCATTTAAATTTGCTTACTACGATCCATTTGTCGGATTTTGTAGAAAAGAATATGTTATATAATATTAGTTAATCTATTCCAACACATGTGAAACAACGCCATCTGTCGTTGTACCGGCGAACTCGTAACGGTGATTTATGAAAGCGCCATCTATCAACAGCAGCAGGAGTTACGTCCACTAAAGTTGGTAGTTGTGCATAGCGTTAGCGTACATGGCGTGCTTGGGGCGCGGCGCCCTGCTGGAGTGGTGCGAGTGGTGCGAGTGGTGCGAGGGGTGCGAGTAGTGCGAGTAGGTGTCGAGGTCGGGCGGCCGCACCAACAGTACAGGCTGCAGCGCCAGCGACTTGCGCGAGCCGGCCACCGACTGCGCGTCCGTCACGTATGCGTTGTTCACCTCGCCTGCGGACAAAAATACATTTCGTTACTTTAATTGTACACCACACCGCCGTGTGGCGGCGGCTTAAGAGTATCTACCACCCCATTTCCTTCCATGGGTGTCGTAAAAGTCGACAGAGGGAAAATGTAAGCCAGAATATAATAAATAAACTGCGGTTGCCAACCCGCCTGCCAAGCTTGGTAACTATAGCAAAATCCCCCAATATGAATGCTACAAACTTTTGTAGCAATCTATCAGGGAGGTCTATGTTCAGCAGTGGACTAGCGATAGGCTAAAATGATAATGATGATGAATTATACACAAACGTCCATAGGTCCACCTTGTAAGTGATCAGACTAATTCTAATAGGATTCCTATGCAGAAATCCTAGGTAGGTCACAGTGTAGTTATTCTATTTGATTTGAACCTTCCACCTGAAACCGGTGGAGTATTTACTTGTTTCTTTAACAGTCTATTTGCTTTTACATAACTAACACACAATTTTATTAAATGAATGACATAACATAAAGAAAGTTACCGTAGTAAATTTCCAATTTAAAGAATAGATTTTCTGTTAAACTGCTACATTAATTACAATATTATTGCTATGTTATGCATATGAAAGTCATATTATCAATTATAAAGTAAATTATATACATTTCAACTTTCATTTATGTTATACAATACCTAAATCATAAGAATTTTTAATATTGACATTAAATAATTTTTAGAAATCATTTAATGGTGAAAGGAAAATATAAGAAGCCCCTTTTGTTTATTTAAACTTATTAAAAGGGAAATGATAAATTGACATAATGAGTACACATTTTAAATAATAATAGTTATTATTAAAAATTATAAAAGTATTGTAACTTATGAGTTCTTAATATCTCTTGGTACAGTTATTGATATTTAGTGACCAACTCCTTTAAATATCTATAATGAGTACACATTTTTAATAATAATAGTTATTATTAAAAATTATTAAAGTATTGTTACTTAAGAGTTCTTAATATCTCTTGGTACAGTTATAGCGACTCCTTTAAATTCTATAATGTGTACACATTTTAAATAATAATAGTTATTATTAAAAATATTATAAAAGTATTGTAACTTTTTGTTTTCTTAATATCTCCTGGTAAAATTACTATCTACATCCATAAGAATCAACCTGTATCCCTAGGGGTAGTCAGAGACTGGCACACTCACTTGCAAAAACAGATGACTGCCACAATCCACGTTTCACAAAACAATGATGCACTTTGGTGTGATAGGTGGTGAGCCCAGCGCCACCATGCCGCTGTTGGTGCACAGTGCAGTTTAATTCGGTACTCGCCTTTACGATATGCATTTGATGAGATGAGTGGTAGTATTCTTTTAACGAGCCGCCACCACACTCGTACAGTTATTGATATTTAGTTACCAACTCCTTTAAATATCTATCAAGAATTGATTGATTACATCCTCTCAAAATGATGACACGCAAAGCAAAATCGCTAGGTTTAGAAACTCGAAACCTGTCTACCGTCAAACAACAGTACAAACATATGTTACTCATTCGTTTTGTAGGGCACTAATAGCTAGCGTAATTGTGCATCATATGAGACCTAAGAACTGATCTTTCATTGGTGTCACACGGAATTGTTCTAAAGACGTACAAAAAACCCATCCTTCCTCTTTAATATTTTTCCATTCACTCATCTGATACGACTATACCAGACTAAATGGATTCCTATGGAATTATTTTTATGTAGTCAGCATACGGCAAAGGTGTATTATATGATTAGAAGATATTAAAAGTAAGAACGATCGATTTTTATAATTATATCCAGCGCAGATGGCTTTCGATTAATGAACGAAAGTTGTTGATCTGAATAAGTCAAGAAATCGTTGTCTTATACCTTAGTTGCTTCTAATTATTACTACAGATCAATAGATGGCGCTGTAGAGGAATTATGAAGCGGTTTTCAAAATACATCGCAAAAACTGTGCTCTTGTTTATGTCCTTCCGATTTCTATTGATCATTGTAGACAAAAAAATAAAAACAATTGGCTCTTCATTTTCTTATTATACAATTTACAAAAATAACTCTGTTTTAGATTTTGTGTTGTCAAACCCACTATAAATGCGTCTCAAAAAACTTCTTACGATTTTATGATAGTAATATTTTATTACATTACAGCTGGTAAAACCACGAATATAACCTATATTTGTGGTTGCCTGCTAAAATGACGTTTTCGTCTCGCCACAGACGGTAAGCATGACAACTGAATATTCATGAATACATTTATAAAAGAGGTCACTCTGTCTATGTGTATGTGTACGTAGGGCCTTGCTTGACGACTTTATATAAGTTCACTATCTAACAAGTTTTAAAACGTAGTAGGAAAATACAATATTACTTATAAATTAAGCTTTTCATTGCAGAATTGACTATTTGCAATGAAATAAATGTTACAGTTTAAAGAAGACGGTCCAATTTACGAACGAAGAAAATATTAATTTTCAATTAAAATTGACATAAAATTGTTTTTTTTCTTTTAACTAAGTGACGGAACGAGCAAAACGTTCACCTGCACTTCGCTGGTCACCTTGAGACATCACTTCTAAGTATAATATACCCAGTGATTACACTATCCTTCAGTGGCCTACAGATCGAAACAGTAATGTTTGCCTACTGATTCACGGCTGAACAACTGACCCTGCATTCCTGCATAGAAATCCTACGAACCAGTGAATTTGAACTTAAATTTTTTTAATCATTATCCATCGTACAAACACTTCTCCGAAACTCCGTAAATTTTTGAACCATATCCTTTATCCCTAACAATTTAAAAAGTTATGCCTGCCATCCATAACCTTCATGTGTAGGGCTAGTAGTGATGCAATAAATACGAATACTGTTTCGGTCTGAAAGGCACTGATAGCTGGGGGCATATGAGATTTGAGAACTCAGGGAGACGGACGCAGTGTGGTCCACACATAAATGTTTTTTTTTGTATAATGTTGTTAGCCCGGCGGCATTTACGACTTCGTCGGAAGAGACTCGCGAGCGGAAGGTCCGCGAGTACGGGACATAAATGTTCTGGGTAACACAGCGTTTTGATGGGCAGACGTTGCACCTACCAGCAGGTGAACGTTTAGCTCGTCTCGTCACTTTCTCCTATAAAAATTGTATACTGCAATTTCATGATACACTAAGCCATTGTAAAACGTTCGGTCTTTGCTATTTCGAACTTCCTAACTTTTATTTAACATTGAGAAGATTATCATGACAATGAGGCTTGTAAGGTAACACTACATTGGATCGGCTAAACAAGTCGTTTCCAGTCTGATTGTCCTGGCACGGTGCGTGACGTCGACAGCGAGAGCGATGATATCATATCATTACCTAATCTTTTTGACAATGATACTGGCCTACGTAGGGCGACGATCAAGGATTGAAATTGGGGAAGCACAGAATTAAGTACCCTTCAAGGGTTGGACTTAATTTGGGAGCGTCCGAGATAAGTTGGGGGGGGGGGGGGGGGGGGGGGGGGGGGGGGGGGGGGGGGGGGGTTGGGGGGGGGGGGGGGGGTGGGGGGGGGGTGGGGGTGGGGGGGTGTGGGTTTGGGGGGGGGGGGGGGGGGGGGGGGGGGGGGGGGGGGGGGGGGGGGGGGGGGGGGGTTCACACACAGAGTTGTTCTAGAGACGTACAAAAAACCCATCCTTCCTCTTTCATATTTTTCCATTCACTCATCTGATACGACTATACAGGGCTAAATGGATTCCTATGGAATTATTTGTAGGTAGTCAGCATACGGCAAAGGTATATTCATATTATAGAAGATACTAAAAGTAAGAATGATCGATTTTTATATGTATCGATGTAAGTTTAAGGGGGGTTGGGGTTAAGTTTGGTGGGTCGAAGTTAAGTTTGGGGGGATCGGAGGTAAGTTTGGTCATTATAATCGTAGAACAATTGCAATGTACACACATGTACTATACATACATACATACAGTCACGCCTTTACGCGTACAATACCTTAGTCGCTTTTACGATACTTACAGGAACGTTCTTCGGGGTAACACAGCATATTAATAATTCTATTTTTTATAAGACGACATCGTAAGGGTGTGGCTAAGTTGTGATGATGGAATCCATGGGAACGTTCTAGAACATTCCTCGTTCCTTTTTCGTTCATTCATTCATTTCATTATCTTTACAAATAGAAAAGTTTCTAGAACGTTTTATCTTCCCCTTAACGAATAACGAAGTTAGCTATAACGTTATATTAGTAATAACGAAGAGCAAAGTTTCTAAATATAACACGAAGATTGTAATTTTATCGGCGGTCTAGAATATTCGATGGCATATATAAGCGCGTCCGTATAGTTAATTGGCATTAGTCTGAATTTAAAAGAGGTACAGGGCGAAACAAGTGATAGTGACAAGTCGATTTTTTTTTACGGCAAGTTTCACCTATGGTATGCAGAAACAGATTGTGTTATATTTGAGTGTCACCTGAGATATCATACATCTCTCATCAGTGATAAGCTGCTCTCGTGCCTTCAAACGAAACACAGATTTGCACACTACTGCTCACAGAATCAGACCTACCTAGCGCGGAATCCTACCACCAGTTAATCAGATATTGTATATTTGAGTGAAATATATACATCTATCCTCGGAGTGGCGTTTCATTGGTCCAAATCAGAACCAGCGCGTAACATATATATATTCAGTGAGAGCGAGGTTTCTTCTATGAGGTCAGTAACTTACCCTTGTAGAGCGAGGGCGGAGGGTAAGCTGTGTCGGGCTGCAGTTTGACGTGGCGCGTGGCGAGGATGAACGCCAGCGCGGCCAGAACGATGCCGTCCAGGCAGCCAATCACCGCCAGCAGGTACGCCCAGCGCACGTGGCAGCGACCTGCAACACACAGCGTCGTCACGTGAGCGGTCGTGGCTTCTCACAAACCGTTTCCCATTATAAAAAGCTTCTACAGATTCCACTGGTGGCGGCTTAAGAGAATCAACCACCCCATCTCATCCCGTGGGTGTCGTAAAAGTCGTCAAAGGGAAAATTAAAACCAGGAGATGGGCAGCAGCATCTGACTGGAACCTCTGAATAAATAAACTGAGGCTGATAACCCGTCTGCCTAGCGTGGCATCTACGGCAATGATAATAATGTTCTTCTCTGACCACTAGGCCACGCGGTCGTCATCTACGGTATACAATAGTCAATAAGTAAATATAGAACTTTAAAATTCAGAAACGTAACGGTGCTTATCAAAAGACGAAGACGATACCTATATTATACTGGTCGGCAGTTGGTCCGCAGGTTTCCTGCACTGCCGCCTCGTTCCACCCTGCCGGGTACACCGCCGCCCCAGCCACCATGCACGCCGCTAAAAAAAACAAACAGACAATATATAACATAGTTAATAGAATCAGGCGTTACTTTGCGAAAATCCATTACAATGAAGAAAAGAAAGTTAATTTGCTAAGATCCGCATACTAAATATAAAATGGTGTATATTATTAATTAATTTATTTAGAAAACAAACAGCATTTATTAAAAATAACAATTGTACCTTATAGTATAATCTTAACACTAGCCTATTATAGGTTTCCCTAGAGTGACTTTACAAATAACGGGTCTAGGAGCGATGTATATAACATCTGAATAATTTTAAAATTTAAGTTTTCATTTATTGCCTAAAGTGATGAAACGAGCAAAACGTTCACCTGATGGTAAGTGCAACGTCTGCCCGTAACAAATGCTGTGCCACCCAGAAAATGTCTGTGTGACACTACACTGTGCCCATCATCCTGAGACATAGGTTCTTAAGTCTCATATGCCCAGTGATTACGCTAGCTCACAGTGCCCTTCAAACCGAAACACAGTAATGTTTGCACACTACTGCTTCACGGTAGAATAACTGGAAACAATAACTGGAACTGGCAACTGGTTGAGATTAAATATCAAAGTTTTTACATGTTGAAAAGTTCTGAAGTTACCTAGTTTTGAAGAGCACCGCCCGCCCTCCCACAGTAGCGTGCACCAGCAAACTAACACCGCCACCGGGAACCGGAGTTAGTTCGCTTGTCTCATTTTGTTGTCATTTTTATATTTGGTATGCGGATCTTAGCAAATTAACTTTCTTTTCAAAGTGACGGAACGAGCAAAACGTTCACCTGATGGTATGTGCAACGTCTGCCCATAACAAATGCTGTGCCACCCAGAACATTTCTGTGTGACACCACACTGTGCCCATCACCCTGAAAAATCAGCTGTTAAGTCTCATATGCCCAGTGATTACGCTAGCTCTCAGTGCCCTTCAAACAGAAACACAGTAATGCTTGCACACTACTGCTTCACAGCAATAACTGGCCCTGGGGTGGTACTACGGTGGATTCCTATGCAAGATTCCGTCTCGGTAGGTACCATCGTCATCATCATCATCTCAGCCTATCACCAGTCCACTGCTGAATATACAACCTGCGCCATAGATTGCCTATGATAGATGATAGACGTATTTGTCTCTATTTTTAGTGTCGCTTTTACCGTGTGGTGGCGGCTCGTTAAAAGAATACTACCACTCAATACCATCCAATGGATCTCGTATAAGGCGAGTAAGGAATTAAACTGCACTGTGCACCCAGCAGTGCATGGTGGCGAAGGGCTCACCACCTATCACACTAAGTGCATTATATTGTTTTGGTGAAACGTGGATTGTGGCAGTCATCTGTTTTTGCAGTGAGTGCCCAGTCTCTGACTACCCCTTAAGGGATACAGTCGTGATCTTATGTATGTATGTTTTACTTTTCCTCGAGTTTCAATTCACAACGATTGTAAAGATGTTTTCACTTCAAAAACTTTATCAATTACCTACGAAACGATACACATTACAGAAAATCACGGTTTCAGCTCGATTTTCGTTAAAAATTGTTTAACCTAAATGTATGAAATGAAAGTTAAACGCAATTAGTTCGTTCACGCTAGAATCGCTAACGAAAGCCTCTATAATTTAAATTTCACTTTACTCTCTCTACTACTCGTACTTGAAGGGAAAACTGGACGGTGGTAATTTAAATCTTGTAGGGTGACCACAAGTTTGAATGCATTAATTTTTGAACAGGATTAGTCGATGTCTATAAATTATTAATTTACACAATTCAAATTTAACAAAAATGTTTTCATTGTTTTCTTTTATTATATATTATTATACCCCCCTTTCACCCCAATCGTGATTAACCATGATTTACTCCTGACCACGTCCCCTCTGTTCGAACATCACGTCATTGAAGGACGACCTCTTAACTAAAATACCACATACTGTAAAATAACTGCTCAGTTTATAAACAATTATTAATCGATAAACATTAATTAAGAACAATAGAAACGTTGCACTCACATTTCGACATTGAAATTTTAGTGGTCTCTGGCTACCCCAATGGGAAAGACATGACTCTATCTATGTATGTAACGGTTACTGTCATCGTGCCCGTCGATAAATTGAAATTTAAATGGTGGAAAAAAATTTAAAGTTATATTTACAAAAAGTATTGTGTATTTGTTACCCGTAGACACTTACGTGCATTTTTTACCCGACTACGGCGAAGCAAAAAGGAGAGTTATGATTTTTACCTGTATGTACATACGTACATACATATGTACGTTCATCTGTTCCCGTTTTATGCTATGTGACGTCACACTAAATTCAATATGCCGCCCTCTAAAGGACAAAGACATGTATTAATTATATTTTTTGAAGGTGCCGTGTTGGGTATGAAAAGGAACGGGCTTAATTAGCCCTAATGGTTACTCACACATAATGTATTGTAATACTAGGCTTTTGGAGCTGGCAATAGTCCGCCACGGTGCTCCAATGCGCGTTGGCGGACTTAACATGTCCTCGATATATTTCTGTTCCTCGGACATGCAGGTTTCCTCACGCTAAGCACGTGGTAAATCAGCACATAAAATTGTAGAAAAATTATAGAGGTGCTGGCACCGGGGATCGAACCAAGGTTACTCGCGTACTATGACATTAAAGGCGAGCACCAGGCCCCTAAGCTACCACGGCTGGCTATTAAATATATTGTTCTGTAAAAATCCCTTAGGATAAGATGGCATACGACCACTGCTCTTCACTTACTGGTGGTAAGTGAAGAGCCGTGTAGCGGTAATGTTTGCACACGAATAACTGCCGTTGGGGTGGTACCTATCTAGACGGATTCCTGCATAGCAAACCTACCACCAGTAAAATAACTTTAATATCAAGTTAAATTTCTCTTTCTGGAATAGATCACTAGTTTTTATTATTAAATGTTGTAATTCGGAAATCACGAATTAGCCTGATAAATATGGAGACCTTAGCAACCGGTAATCCGTCAGTCATAGAGAAATAATTATTTGTTGCAGAGAAGCGTATGACTTTGATAACGAATTTCTAGTTAATAGAAATGCAAAGACCCTGGCCCTGATGAAATGAATAAAATATAAATTTCGTTTGTCAAACGTCATTTTTTTTACAATCTACTACAGTTTCGTAATGAGATTCCTCTGACGGAGAAGAAAGAAAGAAAGAAAGAAAGAAAACATTTATTGCGGGAATACGCCACAGACACAAATACATAAAAATTAGGCACTAGACATACAATAAAACAATGTATTTACAGACAAACAGAAAGAAACATTAAACAACATCACAAAACTAAAACTTAACATAACTCGTGTACAAAAATATTGTCACGTGTGTCGTGGCGCATTGAGCAAACGGGTCTCACTCAGCTTAATGCCGCAGTCGAGACTACAGCGCTGGTTTTCAGTGAGCCCGAGCGGAGGAGAAGAAATGGGAGACTGAAACTCCGTAGGTATCCTCTTTTTAGTAACTAGTTTTTTTTATCCTAGTCAAAAATACATTATGAATAAATTTACAAGGAATAGTGTCAAAGAAAACCAAAGCACCCTCCATCTTAAAGTTTAAGACAAGATTCAATAATAAATACTCGTATATATGTACACTAGCAGACCCGACAGACGTTGTCCCGCCCGAACATTGGCTTGCCTGCTGTTAACAGATTCTGACACTATATACTGAAACTATACTGAGTGACTTTTGTCGTTTTCCTAGAACTTTATCGCAGTGCCACCTACCGGGTCCAATTCTGAATCTAAACCATCCAGGGAACCACACAAACACACGCAAAAAATTCATCAACATCGGCCCAGACGACTTGGAGTTCGGTGACATACACACTCACAGAAGAATTATATATACAAAGATTGTAAACTCGAGCAGACCACTCAGTACTCTCGTGCAGTACAGACAGATGTTGAATATTTTCTTAAACCCTAGCTCATTCCAAAAAAAAACAAACAAAAATACCCGCAACCGACGAGCGTGTATGAAAACGCTAATGAAAGTAGAAGAAGCGAAAGATGTGTGTCAGGATCGTAGCAAGTGAAAAGATTCACTGGTGGTAAGATTCCTATGCAGGAATCCGTCTAGGTAGGTACCACCCCAGGGCAAGTTATTCTGCCGTGAAGCAGTAGTGTGCAAACATTACTGTGTTTCGATCCGAAGGGCACTGAGAGCTAGCGTAATCACTGGGCAGATAAGACTTAAGAACTATTGTCTCAAGGTGACGGGCGCAGTGTGGTGCTACACAGAAATATTCTGAGTAACACAGAATCTGTTATGGGCAGACGTTGCACAATAAAAAAAAAGATGTTGTCTCTGCCTACCCCAACGGAAAAGAATCGTGACTGTATGTATGTAACTCATTGCGTAAAAGTCGAGTCAAGAAAATGCCAAAGAAATAAAGCTATTTTCTGTTATTATTTTTGCACTATTTTTATTTACAAGATGGCAAAACCACCATCTGAAATGTGCCGTACCTAAATCATTAAGACCGGTGATGGTCAGGAGCTAAAGTCGAGCGATGTGATAAAATTTATGAAACGTATTTTTATTATTGGATAAAGTGACGAAACGAGCAAAACGTTCACCTGATGGTAAGTGCGACGTCTGCCCATAGCAAGTGCTGGGTCACCCAGAAGTCAGATTTTTTTTTGACTCTTACTAAAAACGGCGACGCGAAAAGTGGGCTACGTGTGTGGTTCTGCCTACCACTTATACAAAAAAAAACCGTGACGTTATGTGTATATTATAATTCATTTAAATGGAACGTGATAAAATCCGACAAATTAGCTTAATAATGTTTTCTTTTATTTACGCGAATACTACACATTTAAATGAAACTACTTTTTACGGATTTTATCGCGTTTAATTTAAAACTATTTTTAACCCGACGTTTCGGGCGCTTTACAGCACCCATGGTCACGGGGGGACTGAGGTGACAGTTGTCCTGATGTCATAGTTAACCCGGAGTACCTTCAGCTTTTAATTATTATTTTTAGTCCGATCTACGCAGAAAGAGCTTACTGTGTCTTGAAGCCTTGCAGTGGTAGTGCTTGGTTTTTGATTTAATTTTATTAATAATAGGATCCCAAGCCGGTGGGAGTACGCAACCATCTTCCCTATTAAAATTAGGATGTTTTTTAATTTCAATAGCCTCGCGAATCATCCTTGGTAGGAATCGGTGTTCTTTTGCAAGGATTTGTGGTCTATCAAATCTGATGTAATGGTTGGGATGATCCAGAACATGGTCACAGACTGCAGACTTCCAAGAGCATCGATGCTTCACAACAGCGAAACGTCGGGTTAAAAATATTTATAAATTAAACGCGATCAAATCCGTAAAAAGTAGTTTTATTTACATTAGCTTCACTCAAGCATCTCTATCACTATTTATAATCTAGGAAATGAGCACTCACTTCGATCTCCTGTTAGATAACTGTACGTAGGCATATTTCCGCCGATGAGAACAGTTTTAATTAATTCTGTTACTGAAACAATGCTCAGCGCTTCCCACGCGCGGGCTTTTTGTTTGAGTCCATACATATTACGGCTATATAACTGAATATTAGACAATTGCATTATCATTTAACTTTGACGGTAAGTAAAAACACTGAAACACTATAAAAATATGTATATAGTCACACCTTTTTCCCATATAAAGGCTGAGCAGAGACGTTTCCCACTTTTCGCCCCCGCGGGAAACTAGACGTAACGAGTGGCGTCCAAATATTCTTACTCTCCATTGCGTTGCCACGAGCAGTATAGTGATAGCACATTATGGTGTTATTCTAAACCAGTGCTTCCCAACCTTTTTACGTTCTCGTACCCCTTAAAAACTTTTCATTTATAAGTACCCCTCCCCAGGCAACTTCATACCTATTCGAAAAACGAGTCACATTTTAATGTGACTCGTTTTTCTTAAGGTCTATCTATTGTCAATCTTAACCTTGTAATAAGGTTTAGCACCTTAGTAATTTATTAGTTATAAGGTGTATTTTAAACTACATATTGTAGACGTAATAGATTATAATAATGATTATATAAGTTAACTGTTAACTAACTTCTCCGCCATTACCAATAAAATTTTCACGTACCTCCAATGAGACTTGGGAATTGGGACCCCGCGTACCCCCAGGGGTACGCGTACCAGGTTAGGAATCGCTGTTCACACACGAATAAAGGCTATCCGTACAATACCTTAGTCACCCCTTACGACACCTCGGTAGGGAAAGAGATTGGTGCTATTCAACTCTGCCTACCTGTCGGCTATAAACCTATAATCTTAAAAAGTTAAAATTAAAGCCTATAGATGTCCACAGTTTTTTGTATGGACTGATGGTCACTGTTAGCCCGAAGCCTTCCACAGCTTCGCCGGATTGAAAGGTGGCAGAGCGCTGAGGGCGATTAGACGAAACCTTTATTTATGGACGCTGTGCTGTGCACCGCGGTTCCACCCGCGTAAAAACCCCGACTACGATCGATGATATACATATATACTTCCCTATTTAAATCGCATTTTGGAGTTTAATTTTTTTTCTGCGGAACCCTAATTATTTTTCTGAAATTAAAGTAGCTTATGTTACTTGCTATAATATCAGCTATCTGTCAGTGAAAATCCCGTCATAATTGGTCCAGCCGTTTCGGAGATTAGCCGAAACAAACAGACAGACACTTAAAAAGTATATGTATATACATATATTCATGTTCGGGTATAACTTCTTTGTAAGAACTAAGAACCGATTTTCAAAGATTTTTATTAGAAAGGGCATATTATATATAATTCTGAGTAAACATGAGAAAATCATGAAACTGTTTGGAGGTGCTGAAGTCTTGCTTTTAATTAATTAATTATCGTTTCCCAATTTATTTATTACTAGCTGATGCCCGCGACGTCGTCCGCGTGGATATAGGTTTTTTTTTTAATATCCCGTAAGATATTACCTACTGATTATAGTTCTTTTTTTTCTTTATTCATTATTATACTGACCTATTTGATTTCCCGAGATAAAAAATCATATGTCCGTCTCCACCGATGCAAGCTATCTCGGTGCTAAATTTCGTCACAATCGGTTCAGCGGTTGAACCAGTGAAAAGGTAACAAACAGACAGGGACAGTGAGACTTACCTTCCTTTTTGTTACTTTCGCATTCATAATATTAGTATGGATGTTTATATCTGTAAAACAAAAATTTTAACCGGACGAATCCGGGTCATAACCGATAGTTTCTTCGTAACTGTAGCAACGTCTTCACTAACTTCAATACCGCCATGATTCATATTGCGAATACTTTACGTTCGATAAAAAATATCTCCATATAAACAAAAATCAGAAAGTCCAAGTTACCTAATCACATTTGCGTATAAAGCTTATTAATAAAAATGTAACGATGTAAGCATTGCACTTGCTGCGCTAACCGGTGGTGTCGAAATTTGACGTATGATTCGCGCTAATCTATACAAATAAATAAAATTGATGTGTTTGTTTGTAATAACAATATAACAGCTTTTTACTCAATGCTTATGAAAATATATACGGTAGGTACTTATAAGAAAAAAACAATTTTTTAATTTTTTTGTTTGTCCGTTTGTTCCGGCTAATTTAAAACGAGACTTTCCCTGACAGATAGCTGATATTATAGCGGGTAACATAAGCTACTTTAATTTTAGAACAATATTTAGGGTTCCGCGTAAAAAATCCGTTTCGAATAGGGAAGTATATATGTATATCATCGATCGGGGTCGGCTTTTTTACGCGGGCGAAACCGCAGGTGCACAGCTAGTGTATAATAATGGTGTTGCATAACGAAGGAGAATAAATTTCGAAAAAAAAACTAACCAATCCATTTAGCAGGAAAATGCTTCTTAATTTGTTTTAAATCGTAATCGACGGGTTTGAGTTAACAGTAAGTCTTAGATCGTTTCAGCCTATCACAAGTCCACTGCTGAACATAGGCCTCCCCCATAGATAGCCACAAGTTTGTAGCGGCCTAAGAGAATCTACCACCCCATCCCATCCCGTGGGCGTCGTAAAAGTCGACAGAGACATCTGAAGAAATAGACTCAAGAAAGAGAAAATGCGGGAACCCGCCTAGGTAGGTACCACCCCAGAACCAGTTATTCAACCGTGAAGCATATGTAACATTATTATAATAAGTGACACAACATTTGTTATGGGCTGAGGTTGCACTTACCATCAAGTGAGGTGGTATGTGCAACGTAGACAATTGTACATATTAAAATGAACAGTCTTGTGCGAAAAGTGTCGATGTATTAAAATGAAATCGAAGTCATTGTAATAAATCGTTTCTTTTACGACCGAGACCACATCGTAATCGACCACCGTGTGGTGGCGCCTTTAAGAGAATCTACCATCATCACATCCCGTGGGTGTCGTAAAAGTCGACAGAGGGAAAACGAAAACCAGGAGATGGGCAGCAGCATCTTCATGGAACATCTGAAGAAATAAACTCAAGAAAGAGAAAATGCAGGAACCCGTCTAGGTAGGTTGGCCCCCAGGGCCAGTTATTCTGCCGTGAAGCAGTAATGTGAAACATTACTGTGTTTCGGTTTGAAGGGCACTGAGAGCTAGCGTAATCACTGGGCATATGATACTTAAGAACTGATGTCTCAGGCTGACGTGCGCCCGCCGTGTGGTGTCACACAGAACTGTTCTGGGTGACACAGCATTTGTTACGGGTAGACGTTTCACTTACCATCAGTTGAACGTTCTGCCCGTTCCGTCTTTAATCAAAAAAAAAATGGGGGCTACGAAGATTCCCTATGTTTAGCAGTGGACTTGCAATAGGCTGGAATGATGACGATGATTAATCGCTGCTTGAATTGTCGTGTTTCGCTACAGTGCCTGATCTCAGATACTCTTACTTTGGATTACATCGTTGAACTGACATGTCGCGTTCCGCTACGGTGTCTTGTAGTAGATACTCTCACTTTTGAAAAACATCGTTAAAGCATATCGCTATATGACGTCGCATCTGCTATGGCGCCTAGTAACAAACCATATCGCTAAATACGTTTTTCTATGTTAGCGGCGTAAGAGAATCTACCGACCCATCTCGTCCCGTGGGTGTCGTAAAAGTCGACAGAGGGAAATGAAAACTGGGAGATGGGCAGCAGAATCTTCCTTGAACATCAAAATAAACAAACTGCGGTTGCCAATCCGCCTGCCGAGGGTGGTAGCTATGGCAAATACCCCTCAAAATGAGAAGACACAAATAGAACGTGTTTTGTGGCAATCTTCGGGAAAGGCTGAAATGATTGATGAGGATGATGATAATGGAAGATAGTGACGAGACGAGCAAATTATTCACGTGATAGTATGTGCAGCGTCCTCTTAGAACATTTCTATGTGGAACTACCCCACGCTCGTCACAACTCTTAAGACTCATGTGCCGCATAATTACACTAGCTGTCAGTGCCCTTTCAGACTTAAACACAGTAATATTCGCAATCTACTGCTCGACGTATCAATCTGCCGTCGAGCAGTAGTTTGCTGCGGTGGTGCTGCCAATACGAATTCCTGCATCGGAATACCACCAGAAACAATTCTAGTAACTTCGATACCTTCTGAATTCTAGGAAAAAACATTATAAACTACACAAATTCACACACGTAAACGTTTATGATTTAGACATGCGTGACCCTGGCACGTCGTGTGCGGATACTTAATGTGACTTTAGTGTTAAAAACGCAGTGTTACCGCAAATTAGCGGTAATGTCGTGCTATATCACGTAATCACATAATCACGTAGTTATGATAGTAAAAAAACTGATTAATGTAAATTATCGGCACGAATAATCTCACGCTGATGGTGAGTCAAAGTCAAAGTCAATATTACTTTATTCAGTTTAGGCTTTACTGGTGGTAGGATTCCTATGCAGGAATCCATCTAGGTAGGTACCACCCCAGGGCCAGTTATTCTGCCGTGAAGCAGTTAGTGTGCAAACATTACTGTGTTTCGGTTTGAAGGGCACTGTGAGCTAGCGTAATCACTGGGCATATGAGACTTAAGAACTGATGTCTCAGGGTGACGGGCGCAGTGCAGTGGTGTCACACAGTAATTTTCTGGGTGGGACAGCATTTGTTATGGGCAGACGTTGCACTTACCATCAGGTGAACGTTTTGCTCGTATCATCACTTTATGCAATAAAAATAAATAAATTCTATGTCAGTTTCTTGAGTCACACTTTTAGGAATTTTGTTATAAGATTTTATAGATCTACTTAAAAAGATTTTCTATTATAGGCCAACCTAAACACAGGAACCTCTAGCGTGTCGCCTCGGCAGATTCTACAGGTAGGAGTCCTATGCAGGAATTCGCCTAGGTACTGTAGAGTCATCTATTCTGCCGCTAAGCAGGAGTGAGCAAACAACACTATTGCCCACGAAGCCACCTTTACAAATATTGCACCGAAAAAAAAATCGCTATCCTTCATTACACGAAAGGAAACTGCGAAAATGCATGCATACCGCTTCAGCAAACGTATCCTAACTTAGGACATTTCCACAAGTTTCACCGTCGGTTTCATCAGAATCACGATACATGTTAAATAGAATTATTTTTTCTGGACGGAAATAGACCTAATTTGCTATCATCCGTATGAAACAGTATTGCCGAGTTTTTGTAGAGCACCACCCCGCAATAAGGCACTACCTTCGCTTGATTCATAGTCTTTAGTCATACCTCGCTATCGGGCGAAACATACATAAAATGACGCCTTTATTCCATATAAGGGTTAGGCAGAGGCTACTCAAGTAGCCCGCTTTTTGCCCTCGCGGGAAACGAGAGGGAGTTATTCGTAACCTTTTTACTATATGCAATAAAATGATTTGTTATATTTACGTGAATACTGCATATTTAAATAAAACTAGATTTAACGGATTTTATCGCGTTTTATTTACTATTTTATAAGCTTGACGTTTCGAGCGCTTTACAGCACCGACGATCGCAGGAGGACCGAGGTGACAGATGTCCTGATGACACAGTAAACCCGGGGTACCTTCAGCGTTTAACTAATATTTTATTCCGATCTACGCAGAATGAGCTCACATGGTCTCAAAGTCTTGCAGTGAGTGATATACTTGGGATACTATTAGTAGTACCCAACCATCTTCTCTATTGAAATTAGGACGTTTTATTATTTCATTAGCCTCGTGTATCATCCTTGGCAGGAATCGGTGTTCTTACATACATACATAAGATCACGACTGTATCCCATAAGAGGTAGTCAGAGACTGGGCACTCACTTGCAAAAACAAATGACTGCCACAATCCACGTTTCACCAAAGCAATATAATGCACTTTGTGTGATAGGTGGTGAGCCCATCGCCACCATGCGCTATTGGGTGCACAGTGCAGTTTAATTCCTTAGTCGCCTTTTACGAGATCCATTGGATGAGATGGAGTGGTAGTCTTCTTTGTCGGGCCGCCACCACACGGCAACGGTGTTCTTTTGCAAGGATATGTGGTCTATGAAATCTGATGCAATGGTTGGGATGATTCAGAACATGGCCACAGACTGCAGACTTTCTAGTGTCGTTATTATTATTATAAATACTGTTTTATTTGTTTATACTTCAGTGTCAAGCAGAAATGAATAGACTATAGACATGTAGATTGGCGATCACAGCGCCCGACGCTGCTGTCACCGATCTTTGTATTATCGGCTGGTATATTCCGTGACAGTTATTCCAATTTTTCAGATTTTTTATAGGAAAAAGTGACGAGAGGAGCAAAACGTTCACCTGATGGCAAGTGGAACGTCGGCCCATAACAAAATGCTATCGGTGTATTGACGGACTGTCGTACTCGGCGGCGGACTGTCGTAGTGTCAACATCACTTTATAATGCCTCGTTTTGAGGTGAAACACGAGTCGTGATCTCGACTTCAGTGGTGTATATTGCCTAGTTGTAGTGTTGCAGTGGAGGAGGGTATCTGGTGGCGGTGTTAGTTTGCTCGTGCGCGCTACTGTGGGAGGGCGGGCGGTGCTCTTCTTTACTAGGTAATATACACCATTTTATATTTAGCATGCGGATCTTAGCAAATTAACTTTCCTTCATTATAATGGATTTATGCAATAGAAATAATAGAATTCTATTAACTATATTAAATGTGAGATGTCACTTAGAACATTTGTGAGTGGCACCACATTGTGCCCGTCACCCTGAGAGCTCTCAGTGCCCTTTCGATGCTATTTGTTCCCAGGCATTTCCCTTAATCGAATCTTGCCAACCGACGGAATGAGGCGCGGTAGCAGATTATCTACGGTGCTACCGCACCATGCGTTTGCTGCTTACATATATAAATTTCAAAGACACAACTATTAAGTAAGTTTCCCACCACAATCTCTTTCTAAAATCACCATTGTCAGTTTAGTAAAAAAAATATGATGTGTTGGGTCATCGTGATACTGTTTTCATCAGTGGGAACGTGTCGTAACGACTTGCGAATTCGCTCTTGTATTTCTTTTGCCGCTTCTTTTTCTTTGTTGATCGGTTTCGTAACTGGGTTTAGGTGTTGATTACGTTCAGAGCTATTCAGATTTATCTCGCGGATTAGTCTGCTTTGAAATGTCGATTTGTAATTCTCTAAAGATTCTTAATGCTGTTAACTAACTGTATGCGATTTTTCAAAACGTTCACCTGAACGTGAGTGCAACGACTGCCCATAAAAAAATGTCGCATCATCCAGAACATTTCTGTGTGATACCACAATCACTGCGCCCACCGCCCTGAGAGATCAGTTCTGAAGTCTCGTCTGCCCAGTGATTACACTAGCTCTCAGTGCCCTTCAAACCGAAAAACAGTAATGTTTCTACACAACTGCTTCACGGCAGAGTAACTGTCCATGGCGCCATGGAGTGGTACCTAACCCTACCACCTGTAAAAATAGATAGCTAATTAGATTGCGAATTTAGTGAATTAGTTTTTGATAACCTGTGTTTATTACTTTAAATATTATTATCACTCTAATATAATAGTATGAATAGATCTAATAAAAAAGAATGTTGAATAACCTTCTTCAGTTAATAGTCCAGTGCTGGACAAAAACCTTTTTTTTATGGGTTGAAGTGATGAAACAAGCAAAACGTTCACCTGATAGTAGGTGCAACGTCTGCCCATTGCAACTGCTGTCACCCAGATCATTTCTGTGTGACACTACACCACGCCCATCACCCTGAGAAATCAGTTCTCATTCTCCCATGTGTGATACCAGTGATTACACTAGCTCACAAATCGCCCGTGAAACCGAAAATGTTTGCACACTACTGCTTCACGGCAGAATAACTGGTCCTGCGATGGTGCCTACCTAGACGGATTCCTGCATGAATCCTACCACCAGTAAAAACCTCCTCCAATGTCGGATTAGTGTCAATAACCGTGACTGGTAAGCGGATTTGTGTTCGCTGTACTAGAAACTGTACTAGAAACATCTGTAACGTGACTTTCACGTGGTTATTCCATTTGTCTGAAGCCATGGTTATTTTCTAGCTTTTGTTAGTATAATTGTATAGTACCAACGGGATAAGATGGGGTGGCAGATTCTCTTACCAACTCCACAATACACAATTTTAATATAAATGATGACCGCGTGGCCTAGTGGTCAGAGTACCTGACTTCTACGCCGCGGGTCCTGGGTTCGATTCCCAGCCGGACCCAACATTTGTGATAAAACACAAATTGTCTGTTTTCTGGTGCATCCTAGCCTACCTCCGATCTTATCGCATCAGCGTTACATCGGGCGCGGGTAGGTTGGGACGAGTGAGTGCCTCTGTGTTTGCGCGTACACTTGTGGCACTATAATATCTCCTGCGCAGTTGATGGCTCCCGACAGTATTCGGAAGTTGTCGCCGTGGTCGAAATCGGCTGGGAGAACATCAATCATAAGTGTTAGTTAACACGCGGAAACAGGATTTTTACAGAGTTTAATAATACCTGGACGATTACTCCCCATGTAACGTCGCTTTGGAGGCCCAATAAAGCTTTGACATAACTTTTTTTTTTTATAAAATGAAACGAGCAAAACGTTCACCTGATGGTAAGTGCAACGGCCGCCCACAACAAATGCTGTGTCACCCAGAATATTTCCGTGCGCCCGTCACCCTGTGACATCAGTTCTAAGTCTCAAATGACCAGTGATTACGCTAGCTCACAGTGCCCTTCAAACCGCAACACAGTAATGCTTGCACACTACTGCTTCACAGCAGAATAACTGGCGTTAGGGTGGTACCTACCTAGACGGATTCCTGCATATGAATCCTACCACCAGTAATTAACTATATTAGACTCGAAATAAATATATATACACATATTTATGAGAACGAAAAGCTTTTTTCTTATTCTCGATCAATCACATTTGAATCAAATAGTGCACAATTAAATTTTGCACTATTTTCCATCAGTTTCAAACGGCCAGAACTATGTAGATTGAAAAATCCCTTACACCTTTATTACGAGTATTAACCATCATAATGACGATAACATGTGAATGTATAATTAGCATAAGTTTGTTTTTTGTTTTGAGAATGATGTTTGACGACAGCGATTAAGTTCGGAGTCGCGAAGAAGTACAAGATTAAACTTGAGTGAGTGGAAAAATACCTTGAGGTCTAGAACTAGAGTCTAGAAGCTAAAACTTCTGAAATATTATTCATATTCTACAAGTATTAGGCTTAATGTAATTTTAATAATCCAATACTGAACGCCGTCAGTAATAAAGTTGTACTAAAGTATTTGTAAATTTATTAAAAAACGTCCTACTTCATCATTACCCAGCCGCAAATTCTTCAGGTGTTGGCATGTGTGCACGAATGCGACTGCATCTGTCCTTGTCTATATTTAAACTCTTCCGCTTGCATGCTATTTCTCTTTCTAAATCAGCTCTATACTTCATTAGCTCAGCTCTTACAGCTTCTGCTTCTCTTAGCTTGTCACAGAAAGCCTGAGAGTTTTCTTTGACAAATTTAGCTTCTGCCATTAAAGCATACTGAGCTTCATCTCTGCAATTTTCTACATTTGGACGACTATAAATTCTAGCCTGTAGTCTTGTCATGACCAGTTTGTTTCTTTCATTTATTTTTCTCAACGAATCTTTCAAGTAATCTATTAAGTTTTCTAAATCCGCTAACGTTTGCAGATTTTCTTTTAAATTCTCTTCGAGTTTTTCACACATTTCCTCCGTCGCGGTTATTGTTTCCGCTAGAGCAGCATTGGTTCTATCTGCCTGCAATTTCATGTCCCGACTGCCTTTAACTATAGCCGTCATCAAGTCACCTCGCAATTCTTTAGATTTGTTTCTAACCTCTTCACAATTTCTTATACTTTCGGCGCAGTAGTGTCTCCAGTATTCTAACGATGTGGCATTTTCTGGCCATCTTGCAACACCGGGATGGAAGAACAGTAAGTTGGAATCTGGTGTTAACTTCAAATTTTGTTTGTCGAGTCTCAAGCTGATCATCTTGTCGTTCCAGTCGCTTTCTATTGCAGCTTTTGCAGCCTTATTCATAGCCATCTGTTCTTCGACTTTTGCTAAAGTATTCATGAATACTCTTCTTATTTCTCCAACGATTGCTACTTCTCTTATCAACTCTTGTTCTGCGTCGTCTCTTACCAAATCGGGCTCGTATCTCTGAGTACGTAATTCCAAACACTCTCTGGATATTGCTTCAGGTAACATTAAAATTCGGCATGCACCTTTTAAGCGTTCTCTATCCTGATCCAATGTGTCGATTTCGTCGGTAATTGCTTTAAGGGTTTTTTCAACTTCTTCTTTCCAATAATTTATATCTTTAATTCTCTTATCTAATTGTTTATTTGATTCTTCGAGTTTGCCGTCCATATTACTAAATGCGTTAGCAATATCTTTCTTCGACTGATTCTCGAAATGTGTTGCTTTCTCTACTGCTCTTGGAGTAAGTATGTATTCATTGTTCTTTCTCCACTCTCCAGTGCTGTATCTTGTGATAGAATATTTGTCAACAACCGGTCTGACCCCAGTTATACCGGCCTGAGGAGTCCAGTCCAAATGTCCTGCAGCCCAGGGATCTATGGTGCCCATAAGAAGAAAATCTCCACTGGTAGTATCAGTTGGTTGAGGTAAGTATCGTGGGGGAGCATTAGGAGGATAGCTTTTTGGTTGCGGTGGTTGTATACAGCCAGGAACGTAAGGTGTACATTGCGACTTACCAACTTCATCTAATTTACGAGTACCAGTTTTGTGGCCTACGCCACCATCTAAAATGCTTTCAGAAGTAGGACATATGTCAGGGCACATGGATTTTCTCAATATAGTCCTGATCATTAGAAACACTCATTTTCAATTGAATGTAAATACAAAATTTAAACCAAATAAGAAGTTAAATTATAAACAAACATCATAATACAATTCTATTATTTTATGACAGATTACTGTGTCATTTGCGCTGTTGTCATTTGTCATTTCAGTTTTTAATTTTTTGCAGTAAAGGTTTTTAACACGTTCCTAAGAAAGGCATTATGTAACAATTTTTTTCACAGTTTGACTCACATCCTGTTTCCGCTTTAGCGAGGTAAGTGAACCGTGAGTGAGACTTGGGCCGTGAAGATTCCGTACTATACATATCCGTACCATATAAATGTATATATATATCCATAGTAATATCCTTCATAATTATATTATCATAAAATATACAAACTACAATACGGGTAGATTTATAGAGCTGGTGCGTTAGTATCCTGAATAGGCTCAACTTAAGTCAAATAAAGAAAAATCTTAAGATTTAAATGAAACTAAGTTTACGGATTTTATCGCGTTTAATTTTTTACTATTTATAACCCGACGTTTCGAGTGCTTTACAGCACCCATGGTCACGGATCCAATAATAAATAAAATTAAATCAAAAACCAAGCATACCACTGTAAGACTTCAAGACACAGTTAGCTCTTTCTGCGTAGATCGGACCAAAAATAATAATTAAAAGCTGAAGGTACCCCAGGTTAACTATGACATCAGGACATCTGTCACCTCAGTCCCCCTCGTGAAAATACCCCTATAAATCAAAAGGAGCTTAAAGAAGAAGCTACACAACCCCTTTAACTATACACTGTTGTACTAAATACGAATTTTGACTGTATACATAAAGCAGTTCCTGAGAAAAGGGGGAGGCGAACGACAAAGTGCTCTACGAGTTTCGTTTCTTTCAGTACGGAATCCTAAAAAAAATTTAAAAAATCAAATCCACTTCCACTCTGTTACGGTAGAGAATCACGGGCCCCGTGCTTAAGTACCATGAATGTCAGTGTAATCTGACCCCAAGTACGCTAAACCACAAGTAATCGTGGGATATCCACAGACAGCATTGTTGATACGGCCTCGAAGAAAATTACCGGGTAAATTACAAGTTGGACGCTGGCTATCGAGTTGCCCTGCTTGATTTTATAGGTTGCGAAGTGGATTCAATTGTGAATTATTTTTATTGATTCTCAGATACAACAAGAAGACTGCGTTACGTAATCAATTCGAAACCTCTTGATCAATCACGAACCCCCCTTCCAAAGTACTGGTTACTACTAGAAATTCTCACTATGTGCATTGTAGGCCCACGTAGTACCTGCACGAGACAGCCAACATGATTCCAAGCAAGGTTCAGATGCAGTATCAAAGACAGAAGGACAAAGACATCTCTTTTAATAACATCTTCGGAAACATTAACTGGTGGTAAGATTCCTATGCAGGCATCCGTCTAGGTAGGTACCACCCCAGGGCCAGTTATTCTGCCGTGAAGCAGTAGTGTGCAAACATTACTGTGTTGCGAACTGAAGGGCACTGAGAGCTAGCGTAATCACTGGGCATATGAGACTTAAGTACTTATGTCTCTGGGTGAATAAAAAAGTTGGTGTCAAGAGTTTGTAATCCTGTAAAATCTGTGTACGTGTTTAAAACTCATGGTCAACGGCTTTAAAGCCCGGCCGCTGAGAGAGTGCACATTTGACAGTTTTTATCGAATGCTCTCTCCGTGTGGTGGCTTAAGAGAATCCGCCACCCCATGTCATCTCGTGGGTGTCGTAAAAGTCGATAGATGAAAAGATGGAAATGGGCAGCAGCATCTTCCTGGAACACCTGAATAAATAAACTGCGGTTGCCAACCCGCCTGAAAAGCGTGCCAACTTTGGCCTAATCCCCCAAAATGAGAGCTACAATTTTTGTGGCAATCTATAGGAGAGGCGTATGATCAGCAGTGAACTATGATAGGCTGAAATGATGATTTTGGTGATATCGAATGTTCGATATAACTTTTAAGCGGCGAACACATTTGACACTAAATAAAACTAGAAATAATATAACTACGTCAATTTACAATACATTATTTATGTAATCTAGCACTATTTTTCGTGATTGTATTAGTTAAAGCCGTTCGTACGGACAGATAAAAAAGGTGCTTACTTTCATTTTGTATATATATTCGATATCGACAATTTCTCGGTATAAAAAATATTTTTAAGACAAAGTCAGTACCTAAAACGATTGCGAAACGATTGCGTAAGTATAAAGTGATTCTCAATCACACATACTCAGACAGACGAATTTTAAGATACATTAAAAATAGCGCCTTTCACTGTTCTGTAACTTTTCGTTTGGTTACTAATGTGCGGTTTCGAAACATCGCAGGAAATGCCACCGAATAATACTCGCCCGCGACTTCGATCGCTAAAAATGCCGGCATTAAGACTGTGTCCGTGTGTAGCTCAGATTAATGACGATGTGATATAATAATTCTAATACGTAATGCAAATATTATTGACAAAATACGTAAAACCTAATAAAAACGTTATTTTGCGGAAACCATTAAAACAAACGTAGTTAATTTGCTAAGATCCGCATGCAAAATTAATAATGACGTGGATTAATGTGATGCACAATTAAGTACTGGTGGTAGGATTTGTATGCAGGAATCCGTCTAGGTAGGTACTACCCCAGGGCCAGTTGTTCTGCCGTGAAGCAGTAGTGTACAAACATTACTGTTTCGGTTTGAAGGGCACTGAGAGTTAATGTAATCACTGAGCATATGAGATTTAAAAAATGATGTGTCAGGGTGACAGGTGCAGAGTGGTGCCGATGTCGGCAGACGTTGCAAATACCATCAGGTGAACGTTTTGCTCGTTTCGTCACTATCTCTAATAAAAAAAATATTAACTTCCACAACAAAAACCTTCAAGTTATTGTAGATTTGGAAGTGTTTATAAGAACTTTCAGAAATTTTGAGCCTAAATTGAATAAAGAAATTGACTTTGACCTCAAATAGTTTTTTGTTTGGACACGCCCAAGCAATACCGCCAGATGTCCAGATATAAAATACGTAACATCATACACACATGAATATTTGCTTCGGCTGGGATTCAAACCCCGAACCTGTGGCGTCAAAGTCAGGCACTCTGACCTCTGACTAAGTCACACGGTAACGGAAAAGGGTAGCTACTCGGTATATCGGTTCGCCTGAAAAACCATTTCACCGGATTTTTGTTTATGAAAAACATAATTTATTACTAAAATTTTCAATAGCCAGCCAATTCAAGAGCCGATGGGTAATGGGAACGCACCATTCCACATCTATCTCTGTCTATGTTCAGGGTCTTCCTCTTCGAAGCTATGTCTTTCTCCAAAACAATCCTTTTTTCCATTAACTCCTGCCTCACTTTCTCAGCTTTCTTCAACTGCCCGAGTAGAGAAGTCACCGTCTCGTGTATCTTCTTCACTTCTTCTATCAAACCGAGATGTGGTTGGTCTCTAACATTTTCTCCATGAGGTCTAGAATTATTTCGGTTATCAAGTCTAGTTTGGGCGAGTTTCATCGCCGCATCCATTTTTCTAATAGAGTCCTTGAGGTCATCTATTAGTGCTTCCATGTCGGCTATCCTCTGTAGGGTATTTCTAAGAGTTTCTTCTAGTTTAGTGCAGAGTTCCTGAGTTATAGCTACAGTTTCTGCTAAGGCTATATCAGTCATATCAGCCTGATTTCTAAGTTTCCTGCCTCCATTGACTAAGATAGCATTCAAACTGCCACGTAAATCGGCAGATTTTTGTCTAGCAGCTTCGCAATTTTCCACGTTCTCTCTGCAAAAGAACTCCCAATACTCTAAAGGCGCAGTGAAGTCCCCAAATCTAGTCGCTCCGGGTTTAAACATAATCGTACTTGTTTTTGTGTTCAAACCTATATTGGTCGCTTCTGTATTATAGGCGGTTGTTTTATCGCACCAGTCATACTCAATTCTATGCTTTGCCGCTTTATTTATTGCCATTTGTTCTTCAATTTTATCCAGAGTACTTTTAAGTGTAGCTCTCACTTCGTTCACAAGTTCCATCTCCTTAATCAGCGCCTGTTCAGCTAAATCGGAGACTAAATCTGGTACGGACCGGTTCGAACGCAGTTCCAAGCATTCTTTCGATATCGATTCCGGAAGCATTAGAACTCTGGAAGCGCCTTTGAGACGTTGTCTCTCAATTTCCAACAATTCAACTTCCTCTGTTATTGCTTTGCAAGCTCTCTCGACTTCCACTTTCCATCTAAAAATATCTTTTGCTTTCTGCTTTAGCCTCTCATTGTTATCGTTCTGCTGTTTATCGATGTTACCAAACGCTTGCATCATGGACGTTTTAGCATTATAATCAATTATATTTGATTCAGTAATAACGCTAGGATCTAATACTTCATCATTATGCCTCCTCCATTCGTTGAGAGAGTACCGACTCACTGAATATTTATTAACTTTAGGGCGTGTTCCAGTCAAGTCTCCCAGTGGCGTCCAGTCCACTTTGCCATCTACGCCTGGTTTAAGTTGTGGGAGATGTTCCTCACCGGTCGTTAATTTAACTAACTTTTCATCCAATTCCTGAGGCTCATTAATACTCGTAACACCATTGGAGCCATTTGTAGCATTAGCTCTTTCATCTGCAGCCGATTCAATCTCTTCCTTGACTTGTTCCGGCGATTTCGTAGCTTTTTTAAATGCGCCTATGTCGGTGCACACCTGAGGACATTTGTTCTTTTCCGGAAAGGTTGTTAATGTAGCCATTATCTCGAAAGAAATGTAAATAAAATAAACGGCTAGAAAATTTAGTTCAATTATAAATTTGAATGTCAAATTAGATGTTTTTAAATTAAAATTATTCCTTGTCAGAATACATTATTAGACGTTTCAACCGTACAATCAACCTTTTTTGAGTTATGCTTTAAAATTATATATGAGATAGTTCCTTGTTCCTTGGAGGTTGATAACCTCTTCCTTTCTTTTGTTTTATTTGTCGGAATCTTTTTTTGGATGTTCAACGATAATTCTTTATGAAGTGGACCGATTTGCGCTGATTCCTATTTTCATTAGAAAGGAATTACCTCAGATTTAAATCCATATTTGTTCAAGTTCTGATTATGAGATCCATCATAAAATCATCAAACTCTTAAATTCGCATAAGCATGTTCGCAGCTGCTGCATACAATTCGTTTTTTTTTTAATGAAATGTACTTCTATATCTTAAAAAGATTACAGCCAAAACAACCGACATGTATCGTATTTTATTGAAGGGACGGCACGAGCAAAACGTTCACCCATTGTTATCTAACAACACAGAGTTAAACCGTTAAACTTTCTGTGTAATTAAAGCCCGCATATAGGGTTGCCAACCAGCACCTCTAGTGTTGCCAGGTGTCCCGATTTTCTAGGGTCTGGTGACACGTCTTGATTCACCTTGATACCAAAACTTGACTCCAAATGTCCCGATTTTTCACTAACCTCTAAATTTATCTAGTTTAATTTTAATTTGTTTTGTTTCTTGTACGAACTAATGGTATATACCATTTTAAAAACTGACCGTCTGGTAAAAATAAATGACGATTCACAAAAAACTTTGCAGCTGTCCCGATTAGAAAACCAAAGTTCCGATTATTTTTACCGAAGTACCGAAATTTGACACACCGGACCACCTAGCAACAACACAAAGACTAAGCACACCACAAAATAGTGTTCCACTATTATTTGATTTCTCCTGTATCGTGGGTATGTTTTACTGACACATATTTCACATGTACCACACTGCACCCGTTACCCTGAAACATCAGTTCTTAAGTCTCATATGCCCAGTAATTACACTAGCTCTCAGTGCTCTTAAAGCCGAAACATACTAATATTTGCACACTACTGCTTCACGGAGGAACTTCACCTGGCCTTGCGGTGGCAGGAATCCTAACACCAGTAAAAGTTGCTGAAAGAAGGCCAAGAACGTCTTCCAAGAAGGAGAATTTGCATCTTGCCTCTCGGCGGGCAAAATCACCGCCCGTCACGGGTTTCTGCTTCTTTTGTGTCAGTTAAACTGCCACCTGTCAAAAGCCATGAGGGTTTTCAGGTATTTGCCTTAGTTGAGTCTTACGACACCCACGTAGTCGATATTAATATTATAGATGCGAAAATAACTCTGTCCCTCTCTGTTTGTGACCTTTTCACGGTTCAACCGCTTAACCGATCTTGACGCGATTCGGCACAACGTTAGCTTGCATGTTGGAGACGGATATAGGATACTTTTCATCCCGGAACATCCAAATATTTCCCACGGGATAATTAGAAAAAACCTATGTCCACGCGAAATCGCGGGCATCGGTTATCCATACTAATAATGTAAATGCGAAAGTAACTCTCTCTGTCCCTCTGTCTGTTTGTTACCTTTTCACGGCTCAACCGCTGAACCGATCTTGACCACTTTTAGCACGGAGTTTCGTTTTGATTGTCCGCGTGTCTCTGATACTGCTTCCTCGCCTACCTCCGATCTTATAGTGTGAGCGTTAGATCTGGCGCGAGTAGGTAGCTTCCGACAGTGTTCGAGAGTTATCGCCGTGGTCGAAAATAGGACAAGAGAACATCATCAACTGACGGCATCCTAACGTTTATCATCATCATCATATCACTAGTCAACTGCTGAACATAGGCCTCCCCCATAGACTGCCACAAATATTTGTAGCTATTATTCAGAGGGGATTTTGCCATAGTTGCCACGCTTGGCAGACGGGTTGGCAGCCGTAGTTAATTTATTCCGATGTTCCAGGAAAATGTTGCTGCCCATCTCCTGGTTTTCATTTTCCGTCTGTCGACTTTTACTACATGCAAGAAATGAAATGGGGTGGTAGGTTCTCTTAAGCCGCCATCAAACGGCACACTTTGCGTTTACATATTAATAAAGGAGAAAAAGTTAATTTGCTAAGATCCGCATGCAAAATGTTAAATGGTGTGTATTACCTAATTTTCAACCGTCGAGTGACTGTCGTAGAGTCAATACCACTTGATAATGCCTCGTTTTGAGGTGAAACACGTGTCGGTTTCTCGACTTCAGTGGTGTGCATTGCCTAGCGGTAGTGTTGAAGTGGTGGAGGTTATCTGGTGGCGGCTCCCGGTGGCGGTATTGGTTTTCTTGTGCACGCTGTTGAGGAAGGGCGGGCGGTGCTCTTCAAAAACTAGGTAATACACAACATTTTCAATTTTGCATGCGGATGTTAGCAAATGTGTATATATATGTGTAACATATATTATTACGTGTTTATTGTATAAATATATGCGTGTATGTATGTATGCGTGTATTTTATATCATCTTATTCCACTTTTATTTATAAACAATATAATTCTATTTATTAATATATTATTGGATGCCACTGAAAATCAGGGTAGGATCATGCATCCTAGCATATCCTGTGTGCCCTTCCTTTTTGAAGCATTGCACCATGAACGGATGGATTTAAATTTTGTTTTTTCCTGTGTTGTCTGTTTTTTTTTTCTTCTCTACACTGTTTGTGATTCAATCTGTCTGTGAATTGTGTGCGTGTAACAAATAAATGTTTGTTTCTTTCTTTCTTTCTTTCTTTCAAATTAACTTTCTTTCCTTTACTATAATGGATTTCCGCAAAGTAACGCCTGATTCTATTAACTATTTTACATATTAACGTAAATGTCTGTAACTATTGATGAAAGCGTTCCCGCCACGCCGCACTTACTTTCGCCAGTCCGTAATGAGAGTTATTATGTCTGCTGGTGCATAATTTGAAACCACAATCTGCAAGTCAACCGCAGCAAGCGATTTCATTGCCCGCTGCCCGTGACTGAGATAATTTCTTCCTTTTAACTGTTATTTATATTTTGTGTTTCTTATAAACTCTCCGCCGAACCGAACCGAATACGTTTAAAAAATGTTCATCATCATCAACGTCATCATTTCAGCCTATCACTAGTCCACTGCTGAACATAGGCCTCCCCTATAGATTGCCACAAGTTTGTAGCTCTCATTTTGGACCGTCCCGCTTTGAGCGGGACGGTCATATGATAATGAGTTATATATATATATATATATATATATCACAAACTACTGCTAGACGGCAGAATACGTCGAGCAGTATATTGCGAATATTACTATGTTTTAGTCTGAAGGGCATTGCCAGCTAGTGTAATTATGGGGCGCATGAGACTTAACGAGTTGATGTCTCATTGTGACGAGCGAAGGGTAGTGCGACATAGAAATGTTCTAAGGGACGCTGCACATACTATCACGTGAATAATTTGCTCGTCTCGTCACTATCTTCCATTATCATCATCCTCATCATCATTTCAGCCTTCCCCAAAGATTGCCACGCGTTCTATTTGTGCCTCTCATTTCGAGGGGTAGTTGCCATAGTTACCGTCCTCGGCAGGCGGATTGGCAACCGCAGTTTGTTTATTTTGATGTTCCAGGAAGATTCTGCTGCCCATCTCCCAGTTTTCATTTCCGTCTGTCGACTTTTACGACACCCACGGGACGAAATGTGGTGGTAGATTCTCTTATGCCGCTCACATAGAAAAACGTACTTAGCGGTATGGTTTGTTTCTAGGCGCCATAGCAGATGCGACGTCATATAGCGATATGCTTTAACGATGTTATTCAAAAGTGAGAGTATCTACTACAAGACACCGTAGCGGAACGCGACATATCATTCAACGATGTAATCCAAAGTAAGTTTTTTTTTTATTTCATAAAAGTGACGGAACGAGCAAAGCGTTCACCTGATAGTAAGTGCAACGTCTGCCCATAACAAATGCTATGTCACCCAGAACAGTGTGACACCACAATGGGCCCGTCACCCTGAGACATCAGTCTCATATGCCCAGTGATTACGCTAGCTCACAGTGCCCTTCAAACCGAAATACAGTAATGTTTGCACACTACTGCTTCACGGCAGAATAACTGGCCCTGGGGTGGTACCTACCTAGACGGATTCCTGCATAGGAATCCTACCACCAGTAAGAGTATCTGAGATCGGACACTGTATTAAAACACGACAAGTCAAGTAGCGATTCATCATCATCATCATTCCAGCCTATTGCAAGTCCACTGCTAAACATAGGCCTCCCCCATAGACTGCTACAAAAATTTGTAGCACCCATTTTTCTTTTTCTGGAGTTTATTTCTGGATTCTGGATAGAGACCTCAGCTTCGGGCTAGCAGTGACCATCAGTCATAAAAAAAACTGTGGACATCTATAGGCTTTAATTTTAACTTTTTAAAATGATAGGTTTATAGCCGACAGGTAGGCAGAGTAGAATAGCAGCTGCCTCTTTCCTACAGAGGTGTAGTAAGAGGCGACTAAGCTATTGTACGAACAGCCCTTATTCGTTGCAGAATAACACCATAATACGCAATGCTTACACTGTACTGCTCTTAAGAATGCAAAGGGAAGTGAATTTTTGACTCGTACAAAAATGGCAGCTACGTGGTTCACCACCCGTATCACCCCACTTATCCCCGTAGTCCACTTATTTCCACTTATCACCCCGCGGGTCCTTACCCCCGGGGTAATAAGTGGACTACGGCTGTGGTCTCTGCCTACCCCTTAGATGGGAAAAAGGCGTGACGCATAAAAAAGGCGTATATATGTTTTACTTTTAAAACAATATTAATTTAAGGGCATCGCGTTCTAGGGAAGAAAATAAATGGTCACGTTATGCATAACATACGCGACGTACGCGAGGTCTCAGGTCACCCGCGTGCCATGGAACCTAAAGCAAAGGAAAAGTTTACAATAATTATATAGTATACCCCTCATACATTAAATCATTGTCGACTGATGGTAGGATTCCTACTCAGGAATCCGTCTAGGTAGGCACCACCCCAGGGACAGCTATTCTGCCGTGAAGCAGTAGTCTGCAAACATTACTGTGTTTCGCTGTGTAGAGCACTGAGATCTAGTGTAATCACTGGGCATATGGGACTTAAGATCTGATGTCTCAGGGTGTCGGGCGCAGTGTGGTGTCACACAGAAATGTTCTGGGTCAAGCAGCATTTGTTATGGGAAAACGTTGCACTTACCATCAGATGAACGTTGTGCTAGTCCCGTCACTTTATCCAATTAGCACGCACCACGACGCGCGACCGCCGTAGAGAGCGGCGCGCAGCAGTCGAAAATCACACCGCGTACACACGATACACCCGTGTTCCAGGGCGGTTCTCACCGCCCAGAGGTACCGACCCACAAGGCCCGCAGCCTCTCTCGGACGGTCATTAGACGACTTAAAATCATATTGAGATATTATAAATCGCGCAAGCACGCAGCGAACGCGATAGAGTCCGAATTTCGAGGTTTTTGTAGGAGTTTATTTATTTATGTTTAGTTTGGAGCACGGGATCCGATGAAGCTGTAAAAGCCAAAAAAGGCTAACAGCAATTACATCACCGAAATTTTATATCCAATTAAAAAAAAAAAGATATGACAACCTAAGCTATGTAATATATCGATAAGTTTTCTTGAAACGTCATGGATAGTGAAGGGCCCTTTCGGATGATTGCGTTGCCTAATACAAACAGGCGCCGCCTTGGAAAAAGGTTACACACTAGCGACACCCAGCCGTATTTTTAAACATTCAAATAATTCGATTACTTCGACAATTTTTATTGATCAATAATCAATACAAATTTGAAATAGGTCGGCTCGACCGTAGGCGTATCGCGGTCTCACAAAAAACCAGTTATGGAAGTAAGTGAGGGAGGAGCGAATGGCTTACCTGATGGTAACTGCAACATCTGCGCATAACAAATCAAGTCAGCCCTTAACAGTTCCGGTGTAGCCCAGACTAGCCACTGATGCCTTAGTTCTTTAGTCTCATATGCCGTGTGGTAGCGGCCTAAGAGAATCTACAACCCCATGTCATACCGTGTGTGTCGTAAAAGTTGACAGAGGGAAATTAAAACCAGGAGATGGGCAGCAGCATCTTCCTGGAACATCTAAATAAATAAACTGCGGTTGCCAACCCGCCTGCCAAGCGTGGCAACTACGGCAAAATCCCTCCAATATGAGAGCTACAAACTTTTGTGGCTTTCTATGGGGGAGGCCTATGTTCAGAAGTTGACTTGTGATAGGCTGAAACGACGACGACGACGACGACGACGACGATATGCCCTGTAAAGACTCTAGCTTACAGTGCCGTTCATACGGACACAGTTATTTGTGACAATATTGACAACGGACCGATATTGATATTTTTTTTGTGTGTTTGTGTAGTTCCCTCGATGGTTTAGATTCAGAATTGGACCCGGTAGGTGGCGCTGCGATTGAGTTCAAGGAAAATGAGAAAAGTCACTCAGTCTATAGTTTATCGATGATTCGAATATCGAAAAATCGTTTGCTGAATCTGTTAACAGCAGGCACGCCAACGTTCGGGTTGGACAAAGTCTGTCGGGTTCGCTAGTATATCTGTATTCATCTATTTTATATATATACATACTTCATAAAAAAGACAAAAAATGTATGTCATCTTAGAAGGTAAATCTAGACTGGAATTAACGAGGCTAAAACTCCTTAAGTACCCTCGAACACGAAAGGCTTTATTTAGCAATTCACCTTTTCCTAGTAATGGCTGACCGGTATAGTGAGCCCTGTGTACCACCGCCGGCAATCACACAATTCTAAATAAACGAGGGATGCGCCGAATGAGATGATGCAGAGAAATGCACTTTAGATAATACTAATATCAAATTAATATCAGCCGAATACGAATAATGAATCATTTCGATTTCAAATATCTTTTTTTTTTTAAATGGATAAAGCGAAACGAGCAAATCACCTGTTGTAAAGTGCAACGTCTAACAAATGCTATGTCACCCAGAACATTTCTGTGAGACATTACACTGTGTCCATCACCCTGAGACACCAGTTCTTAAGTCTCATATGCCCAGTGATTACGCTAGCTCACAGTGCCCTTCAAACCGAAACACAGTTATGTTTGCACAGTACTGCTTCACGGCAGAATAACTGGCCTTGGGGTGGTACCTACCTAGACGGATACCTGTATGCTTCATTAAACTCGGGATAACTGGGGAAAAAACTAAAAGACCAATTTTTTATGATGAAAGTAACCATTTTTAAGTAAGACCTCTCTTACGCAGCAACAAGCTTTACATTTTTATTTTTGTTGGTAAAAATCAATAAAGTAATAAATATGTACAAAGAAAATCCTAACCTATTGGAGATATTTCAAAATGACACTTATCTTTACGAGAAAAACTAAGGATGTTGACTAGAATAACAATTGTTTCTTTATCATTTTATATCTTACACAAACAGAACTTCACTTCCTGCCAACTATACCAAAATGTAGTGCGAGAAAATAAATATCGAATGTAACTCCATATAGCATTATTGAGCAATGAAATCGGCAGGCAACTAATAAGTTTTGTTTGAAATTTTATAAACCGTGTTATACGTTTTTTTTTATTAGATAAAAGTGACGGAACGAGCAGAACGTTCACCTGATGGTAAGTGCAACGTCTGCCCATAACAAATGCTGTGTCACCCAGAACATTTCTGTGTGACACCACACTGCGCCCGTCACCCCGAGACATCAGTTCTTAACTCTCATATGCCCAGTGATTACGCTAGCTCACAGTGCCCTTCAAACCGAAACACAGTTTCACCCGCCGTTTAAATTTAAAGAAATCGCTCTAAGGGTCGTAACGTGATGTTATAGCCTTCCTCGATAAATGGGCTTTCCAACCGTAAATTAATTTTTCAATTCTTTTTTTTTATATAGAATAGGGGGCAAACGAGCAGGTGGCTCACGTGATGGTAAGTGATCACCGCCGCCCATGAACACCTACCAGAGGAATAGCAGATGCGTTGCCGGCCTTTGAGAAAGGAATAGGCTCTTTTCTTAAAGGTCCGGAAAAACCGCTGACGGCAGCACATTCCAAGTGCGTGGCAGAAAATTCCGCAGTAAACGCACTGTGGTGGAAAGCCAACCATCCATGTGGTGTCGATGAAATTTTAGGTTGTGCCGTAAGGTGCGATGGTGAAATCAGCGGCTGGAGAATTCGAACCAGCTCATAAGATTAGCGCGTTGAAGCAAACTCTTCAGCTTTATAATATAGATACGACGCGACGCGGTTCATAACTTCGGAACCGGAGAAACACTGGTGGTAGGATTCCTATGCAGGAATCCGTCTAGGTAGGTACCATCCTGGGGTGGTACCTACCCTGGTTCTGGAGCCAGTTCGTCGTTCGTCGTTTCAGCCTATCACAAGTCCACTGCTGAACATAGGCCTCCCCATAGATTGCCCCAAAAGTTTGTAGCCCTCGTTTTGAGGGGATTTTGCCATAGTTGCCACGCTTGGCAGACGGGTTGGCAACCGCAGTTTATTTATTGGGATGTTCCAGGAAGATGCCACTGCCCATCTCCTGGTTTTCATTTTCCTTCTGTCGACTTTAACGACACCCACGGGATGAGATGGGGTGGTAGATTCTCTTAAGCCGCTACCACAGGGCCAGTTATTCTGCCTTGAATCAGTATTGTGCAAACATTACTGTGTTTCGGTTTGAAGGGCACTGTTAGCTAGCGTAATCACTGGGCATATGAGATTTAAGAACTTATGTCTCAGGGTGATGGACACAGTGTGGTGTCACACAGAAATTTTCTGGTTGACACAGCAACTGTTATGGGCAGACGTTACACTTATCGTGGTGATTTTGAAAAAAGGTGAAGGTTTTGCTCGAAAAAAAAACGATGAAAGATAGTCTAAGTTGGTCCCAGAGTCATGTCTGTAATTTGTCTTTTTTTTTTCTTTTTTTTTTAAAAAACGAAGCCCCACACTAGGATTTTCTCCTGTATCGTGGGTGCGTTTTACAAACATACATTTCACATGCACAACACAACCAGACCCGAAAAGCAACAATTTGTGTTTTGCACAAATATTACCTCCGGCTGGGAATCGAACCCAGGACCGGTGGCGCAGAAGTCAGGTATGCTAACCACTACGCCACGCGGTCGTCGTTTGTGTTAAATTCAAGTCAATATCTTTAGCAATTCTCAAAGTTATATCTGTCCGTACATACTGACTAAAATGACACACAGCTGATACATGGCACATATTCGGCGACTACGAATAATAATGTTCGTATTCGTTGCAGCCCTTCATTTAACACCACCCGAGGGACACGTGTAGGAGGAAATAAAAAGATAATACCATCGCAAGTCCATCCAGCAGCTGCTTACCTTAAAAGTTTAGCGTGAAGATTTCTATTCTAAAAGAAACCAAAACACAGCCACTTGCGGTTGTTATGTCAGATGACTTTTACTTTTTATATCGTCGCGAGATGATTTAGCGCCCGTAACTATGTTACATGGCACGTATTGAACGAGTGGTAATTTTAACTCAGGTTAGCTGAAGTAAATACGAAAACGAAAATTGCAAATGAAACACCGCACTGAGCCCGTCACCATGCCCTGTAATTACTCGTATACCAGGTACAACTCAGTGGTGCATTATTATATACATTACATACATGCGGCAATTGATTTTTATTTATATAGACCAGTTGTGCGCCGCGGTTTCACCCGCGATTCTGGAGTTTGGGATTTTAATTCTTTTGCGCGGTACCGTAATTTTTTCTCTAATATCACAGTAGCCTATAGTACCTGCTATAATATCAGCAATCTGTCAGTGAAAGTTCCGTCAAAATCGGCCCAGCCGTTTCGAAGATCAGCCGGAACAAACAGACAGACAGACAGACAAAAGTTTATAAAATTAGTACCGTATATAATACTTTTATTAGCATTGAGTAAAAACCTGTTATTTTGTTATTACAAACATACACTTGAATTATATTTATGCACATAGCACGCATAGCACAATAACACAGGATATTGTTGTATATTTAATTCTATTTATTAATATATTATTGGACGACACTGAAAATCAGGGTAGGATCATGCATTCTAGCATATTATGAGTAGCCGTCCTTTTTGGAGCATTCCACCATGAACGGATGGATTTTTTTTTTTCCTGTGTTGTCCGTTTTTTTCTACACGGTTAATCTGTCTGTGAATTCTGGCTGTGGTGGCGGCTCGTTAAAAGAATACCATCACTCTATGTCATCCAATGGATCTCGTAAAAGGCGAGTAAGGAATAAAATAAAATAAATAAAGCTGCAATGTGCACACAACAGCGCATGGTGGCGATGGGCTCACCGCCTATCACACCAAGTGCATTATATTGTTTTGGTGAAACGTGGATTGTGGCAGTCATCTGCTTTTGCAGTGAGTGCCCAGTCTCTGGCTACCCCTTATGGGATACAATCGTGATCTTATGTATGTATGTATGTATGAATCCTGTCTATTTTTCTTCTTTATTCCTATATTATTACATGACATGGTTAAGTCAAAGCGACTATAAACGCCGACATACCTTAACCAGCACATCTCGCACATATCGATCGCGGACAGTTAGCACTCTGGTTTTTTCCGGTCAGCTAGCGGTGCTCTGAGGTCGCGTGTTAGTTGGCTTCTCCGTTCCGAATCTTCGCTTCGATCCATCGCCGCGCCTTACTAGCGTCATGGCTTTTATTATCAAGTAGACAACACGTGTGAGCAGATATAAAGTCGCTACATTCAGGAAATGTTTTTGTACCATTTATTTACGACATTAAGTAATGAGACTAGAAAGTCTTTCTCCTGGTGAATGGCCTGCTATTAGCGGTTACAATGTTGGTAGGAATCCTAAACATGAATCCGTCTAGGTAGGTACTATCGCAGTGCCCGTTATTCTGCCATTCGAAAGAAAGAAAGAAGTTTTACTAATGGTAGGATTCGTATACAGGAATCCCGTCTAGGTAGGTGCCACCGCAGTGCCCGTTATTGTAATTCGAAAGAAAGAAAGAAACATTTATTTGTTACACGCATATTAACCGTGTTGAAAAAAAAACAGACAACACAGGAAAATAAATGTAGAATCCATCCGTTCATGGTGCAATGCTCCAAAAAGGAGGACAGGATATGATAGGATGCATGATCCTGCCCTGATTTTCAGTGGCATCCAATAATACATATATACATAAGATCACGACTGTATCCCTTAAGGGGTAGTCAGAGACTGGGCACTCACTGCAAAAGCAGATGACTGCCACAATCCACGTTTCACCAAAACAATATAATGCACTTGGTGCGATAGGTGGTGAGCCCATCGCCACCATGCGCTGTCGGGTGCAAAGTGCAGTTTTATTCCTTACTCGCCTTTTACGAAATCCTGCATCCAATAATATAATAATATATGCTTAATAATAATACATTTATTAAGCATGTATTTTATTAAGCAGTCATGTTAAAACATTACTGAGTTTGGTTCGAAGGGCACTGATTCTAGCAATCAGTGCCTTTCGAACCAAACTGTTATAGTGGACAAATGAGACTTAAGAACAAAACAAAGCAGAACTTAGCCTTAGAAATTGTTCCGTGTGGTACTGCACGGCGCTTGTCACCTTGAGACGTTGGTTGTTTAGTCTGGCATACACAGTGATTTCATTAGATACTGTACCTCCACTACTATTCTGCTGGTGGTAGGATTCCTATGCAGTAATCCGTCTAGATAGGTAATGTAATATAAAAATACTGCTTGACGGCTAGTGTTGCCAGGTGTCCCGATTTGCGCGGGCCGTCATAATTTTCAGTCAAAAAAAGTCTTTCAATCAAAAAGTTTAAATTTTATATTAAACAAAGACTTCATAAAAAGGGTTATTATAATATTAAAGAATACATAGATGATGATAACCCCTGGGAATGAGGTGATCGCCGCCAAGCCATTTCTACATCTTTATAATACAGCTATTGTAATACAGTTATTGTACATAATTTTAAAAATGACTAAAAAAAGCCCGCTGGGTTTCTTACTGGTTCTTCCCAGGACAGAGGCATTTTTGCGAACCAGTGTAGTTTAAAAAAAGAAAAAAAATGACTTTCAATAAGTATTATGTAAATAATCTATATTGAATAAAAATTTATTCTATTCTATTCTATTCTATTCAGGGGGTCCGGTGCCACGTCCCGATTCACCCTTGATCGGGACGCCAAATGTCTCGATTTTTCACGGACCTCTAAATTTATCTAGTTTGTTTAAATTTTATTATTATATATACATTTAAACTAAAACTGACCGGCCGATAAAGGAAAATGATGATTCAAAAAACTTATATTATTTTTTATTCGATATAGTGATGAAACGATGAAAAGGTCACCTGGTGGTAAGTGCAATGTCTGCCCATAACAAATGCTGTGTCATCCAGGAAATTTCTGTGTTTTTATTGTCTCATATGCCCAGTGATTACACTAGCTCACAGTGCCCTTCAAACCGAAACACAGAAATGTGTGCACACTACTGCTTCACTGCAGAATAACTGGCGCTGGGGTGGTAACTACCTAGACGGATTCCTGCATAGGAATCCTATATAATTTTCTATTTTCTAATAATAATTTTCACCTTCCGTCCCGAAATTTGACACAGTGGACCTGGCAACACTATTGACGGCCCACCTAGACCTACCTAGATGGACTCCTTCGTAAGTCTCAATAGACGCCATTTCACTAAAACTTGACTGACTCTTAGGATTTATCTATAACTGACATACCGGACCAATGTCAATTACCTAGAGTTTTCGAACATTATTATTGTGAATAAATAAAACGAAATAATTATATGGTTGATACTGGTTGAAATTCTACGAATATAGTCATAACATTAGAAAAAAAAACATGATTAAATGTCAAACGTCAATTAAGCTCTTATAACCTAACCTACAAACAGATCTAACAGACGCAAGAACGACGCAACGTCGCTCTGCTGACATTTTGTAATGGTACGAGTATAACAGCAGATTAAATTGTATCGTCCGTCAGTCACGCACAACTACATTATGGACATGATCGATCACTATTACCAGTTAATTCGAATAGTAATAAGTACAATTACATTAACCGTCAGTAACACATTAACGTACGTGACAATCGGCTCAGTTATTATCATTTTTTATTGGATCAAGTGATGAAACGAGCAAAACGTTCACTTGATGGTAAGTCCCCCCGTGACCATGGGTGCTGTAAAGCACTCGAAACGTCGGGTTATAAATAATAAAATTAAACGCGATAAAATCCGTAAAATAAGTTTCATTTAAAAGTGCCCACTTCATGCAACTCACTTGATGCAACGTCTGCCCATAACAAATGCTGTGTCACCCAGACAATTTCTGTGAGACACCAAACTGTGCCCATCACCCTGAGACATAAGTTCTTAAGTCTCATATGCCCAGTGATTACGCTAGCTCACAGTGCCCTTCAAACCGAAACACAGTAATGCTTGCATACTACTGCTTCACGGCAGAATAACTGGCCCTGGGGTGGTACCTACCTAGACGGATTCCTACATAGGAATCCTACCACCAGTATACGGTACTATATAACCTATTGTAGTATTATAGCCTACTATAATACTACAATAGTATACTACTATAATACTATAATACTACAATACAATACCTATATTGTATTAGATATTAAAGAGAATATAAACATTCGCTCTAATATCTAATTGCAACGACTATTTTTACTTTTGACGAAGATTTATTTGCTAGAATACAATTTAAAATCAGTATTACGTCACGTCACTTGCGTTTCACAGCCTCACAGCCTACCCATTTCACGTTGTTGGGTATGTGGTTTACCTCAGAACCTTAGATCGTAATTAGCTGATGAGGTCGACGTCGTTATAAGATTAGAATCCGTATAGCATTTCTGGAAAAACAGCTTCACTGCAAAAAATAATAATACATACATACGATCATGACTATATTCCATAAGGGGTAGTCAGAGACTGGGCACTCACTGCAAAAACAGATGACTGCCACAATCCACGTTTCACCAATACAATATAATGCACTTGGTGTGATAGGTGGTGAGCCCATCGCCACCATGCGCTGTTGGGTGCACAGTGCAATTTTATTCCTTACTCACCTTTTACGAGATCCATTGGATGAGAAGGAGTGGTAGTATTCTTTTAACGAGCCGCCACCACACGGCTAAAGTAATTCAAGTATTATATAACACAATGTGATTGTTATTATATAAGCAGCTACTTAATATGTATATTTAGATAGGGATAGGTAAAAAAAAGTAAAGTAAAGTTTCAGCCTATAAATGTCCCACTGCTAAGCACAGGCCTCCTCTCATTTCTGAGAGGGTTTTGGAGCTAGGAAGAATCCGCCACGCTGCTCCAATGCGGGTTGGCGGACTTCACATGTCTTGTCGAAATATTATTTTTTTGCATTTGGTGTGGGCGGACGTTGCACTTACCATCAGGTGAACGTTTTGCTCGTTTCGTCACTTTATACAATAAAAAAAAAATAACTTACGAAATGAATTTGTTACAAAAAAAATATTATTTACAAAATTTAAAAGATATTTCCTGTGTTGTCCGCTTTGTCTCTATCAGTGAAGGCCGATGGGAGAGGTAAACAAAAAACAACCTAAATTTGAAGAAAATTTAGCTCACGTTATATTCCAAATATCTGTCAAACATTCTGCGAAAGTTATAATTGCGGCTTGATTGCTGCCGTGGTTAAGCGGTCGTGATGGCTTCTGAGCTACAAGCCGCGGGTTGGATTCCCGCACGGAGGGAATACTCGTAAGGCCTACACATAGTTGTTCAGAGGCTGGATGTTTCTGCACGTTCAATCTTTATCTGAGAGACGCAAACTGGAGAAATCCTAATATTTTCTTTAACATAATTTATTTTCTTTTAGAAATATTATTTTTTAATTATTAAGAAAAAATACCATACTAATAGTACGTAAACATTATCCACTAAAAAGTAAGAACACTCAAGGGTTATAGGTAATTTTGTGGAAGTAAAAAGCTTCTAAAAAATGTTTAAAAGAAATTCAAGGTACGTCGCTTTCTTTATTCAGGTCACTGTATTTTTGATACCTCATAAAGCAAAAAAAGTTTTTTTTTTTATTTCAAAAATCAGGTGGCAACCTTTGTCAATAAAGATCTCTAATAAATTTTAATCACACTAAGTATATCCCATCGTAACAAATTAATCGCTATAAAATACACATTGCACATAACACACAAAATATGTAATAATTGCATCATCATTATCATTTCAGCCTATATCTAATCCACTGCTGAATATAAGCCATATTAGGCTTATGCTGCCTCCCTTTTTACGACACCCACGAGATGAGATGGGGTGGTACATTCTCTTAACCGCTACCACACGGCATAAACACAGCTTTTTTAATTTAAATCAATTTTAAATTATTTATTTTATAATTTTTCTCTTTAATTTTAATAATTCTAAATAGCGTATATATCAGAATTTATATATATCAGATACACAACAGAGTTTAGCCGATAGTGTCTGGCAGAGTAGAATAACACCTACCTCTTTCCTACCGAGGTGTCAGTAACAGGCGATTAAGTATTGTACGGACAGCCTTTATTCGTGCAGAATAACACCATAATAATCTATGCTGTCACTATACTGCTGGTGGGAACGCAATGGGGAGAAGATATATATATTTAGAATTTTCCAAAATGGCGGCGACATGGATCGCCACTCGTCACGTCCCTTTTCCCATGGAGGATAAAAGTGGGCTACGTGTGTGGCTTCTGCCTAAACCTTTATATGGGAAAAAGACGTGACTATATGTATGCATGTAACAGATTTTTTCTATAATCTGTCAAAACTGTGTGGATACAGTATGAATGTCGTTGGTGCACCTTTTATAAATTAAATCGAGTCATTCAGTAATATCATATGTAACGGATTGAGCTCTTGAGAGAGAACTCTTTTGTGAAGTCGGTTAAAAAAATGAACACATATTCTACTGAGCTATATATATAGTAACATTTGAATCACATAACAATAATAACAACAAAATGGCCGTCGCGCTACCCGAACGTCTCATTTTAATGCTCCGTCAGAGAAACAAGATTTGCACTTGTAGAAACGGAATCGTTTCGTCATAAACAGTTGAGGCTTTCCGTTAAATGTCGAAGTATTACTTTCGATATCCGTGGCGTTTACAACGACTTTTAAGTCCACCTCGCACGAGCGCGGGTAATTTTCGCTTGATCAAATAACATGTAAACGGAAACAGATGCATAATCTTTTTTTTAAGTAAAACCTCTTTTAGCGCGCTTTGTGTTGTCACGCAGTGTAGCCAACTTAGGATTTTTTTTTAATTCTACTGGCGGTTTTTAGGAGGGAAAATTTATAAACTAGGATAGGACAACGAGGCTGAGTAACATTCTTCTGTAATAAAAGAAATATTATTAAATATGGACATTTAGGTTATGTTTCATTATGATCAACGATACGATTATCTTGTTAGTATTTTATTACTAATGGAACTTTCAATCATTATTCAATACTTATAAATAATTGTAATTATTATAATAACCATTGATGAATATTTTGCTACTGCTTCACAGTTTTGCTATACCGTAAACTGTTTTGTTTTATTTAAAAACTGACACAAAAACGCAACAACATCTATGCAGGAATCTGTCTAGGTAGGTTATTCAACCGTGTTCCAGGGCCAGTTATTCTACCGTGAAGCAGTAGTGTGCAAACATTACTGTGTTTCGGTTTGAAGGGCACTGAGAGTAACGTTACGCTAGTAATCACTGGGCATATGATACTTAAGAACTGATATGTCAGGGTGATGGTCACTCAGAACATCTCTGTGTGTCACACAGAAATGTTCCGAGTGACTCAGTATTTGATGTGGGCAGACGTCGCACTTACCATCAGGTGAAAGTTTGGCTCGTTTCGCCACTTTGTCGAAGTTTCTTTTGCAAGACTTTACCTTATTTCTATAAAAAAAAAAACTGCCAAATTTGTATGTTTGAACGCGCTAAACTCGGGAGATTCTGAACCGATTTGAAAATTATGTTTGCATTAAATAGCCCATTTATTGATGAAAGCTATTCAAGTTACGTCTTTAAGGAGCTGCACGCTGAGACCAGAACGTTTCCGAGGAGGACCTAACTGTGAATGGTCAGCTCATTGAGGTACCATTTCGTACGGCGCAATCATGGACAGGTAGTTTATAAATACAAGGAGAACATATAGTTAATAGAATCAGGCGTTACTTCGCGTCAAAGTCTCGGCGGTTGACTGCCGTAGAGTCAATATCACTTGATAATGCCTCGTTTTGAGGTGAAACACGTGTCGTGTTCTCGACTTCAGTGGTGTGTATTGCCTAGTGGTAAAGTTGTAGTGGTGGAGGGTATTTGGTGGCGGTTTTCTTTAAAAGGCTGTTGTGAGCTGTTGAGGGAGGGTGGGCGGTGGGGATCTTAGCAAATTAACTTTCTCTCCTTTACAAGGAGAACATATGCATGCCTGGGTAATATGAGTATTTAGGTATCGCATAGCCACGCTCGATTTAAACAGTGCCTAAGCTCTCGCCTTATGCTCCGAGTCGCGGGTTCAATTCCTGCTCGGTACATATATTTTTATGGCCTACAGACTACTTGTTCCGAGCCGCACTACTAAGTTTGCTGGTGCAGCCATGAATATTAGCAAATATTTCGAGGACTTGTGAATGACCACATTAAGAACACTTATGTGTGGCACCACACTGCGCTGACCCTGATATCAGTTGTTAAGTCGCATACACGCAGTTACACTAGCTCTAAGTACCCTTCAAACCGAAAGAATAACGTTTGCACACTACGACGGATTCTGTCCTAATAGTCATACATACATACATAAGATCACGACTGTATCCCATAAGGGGTAGTAAGAAACTGGGCACTCACTGCAAAAGCAGATGACTGCCACAATCCACGTTTCACCAAAACAATATAATGCACTTGGTGTGATAGGTGGTGAGCCCATCGCCACCATGCGCTATTAGGTGCACAGTGCAGTTTTATTCCTTACTCGCCTTTTACGAGATCCATTGGATGAGATGGAGTGGTAGTATTCTTTTAACGAGCCGCCACCACACGGCACTAGTCATAACACTAGTAAAAATTATATTACTTTATTAACACTGGATTTACGGGCATTGACGAATGGGACGGGACGATATTACGAATAGGTACACAAAATCTAGATATACACTCAGCGTCACAAAAATCGCACCTCTCTGAGTTTGCGCGAAAAATGGCTGTAATGGCTAGAAACGAATTATATTTATATAAATATTGGTATGTTTGAAATGGATATTTGAATAGCTTTACATTATTAATAAAAAAATCATGAAATCATTAAAACATTTATCATTATAGAGCGTCAAAAATAAACACTGTCAAATGCTCGTTAGTAAGGACGCTAGTTACACCACCTAAAAAGGGTATAAAAGGGTCGATCTGGATGAACCAGTGGGCCAGTCGTAATTTAGACTTTGCAGTGAACACACGTGAACAAGTAACCCAAGTAAGAACAAGTAAAGATGGACACCAGTTCTGAAGAAGCCGCTCAAGTGATTGCCCTATTGCAGTCGGGGATTCGGCAGTGTGACGTTGCTCGACAGTTGAACCTGTCCCGTTTTTCAGTTCGACGGGTGTTCCAACGTTTTCAGCAGACTGGTGGTTATGTTAGAAAACCGGGATCTGGAAGAAAACGGTGCACATCAGAAAGAGATGACCGTTTCATCGTTACGACATCTTTACGAAACCGTTTTACAAATGCTGTTGAGTTTCAACAACAGCTTCGATCAACTCGGAGAACGTCTGTGAGTGTTTCTATGATAAGAAGAAGGTTACACGAAAAGAGTTTAACAGCCCATAGACCTGCTAAAGGTCCAAAACTTACTGCACAGCATCGCAGAGATCGCCTAGAGTTTGCTCGCAATCATTGCGAGTGGACTCTAGAACAGTGGCGGACCGTACTCTTCTCTGATGAGACGAGAATCTGTCTCTTCTGCAATGACAGACGTAGAAGGGTCTACAGAAGACAGGGGGAGAGGTTCACGCAACCCTGCTTCGAAGAATCCGTCGAATACGGGGGTGGCTCGTGTATGTTTTGGGGCGGCATTTCCGTCGACGGGAAAACGGAACTTGTGTGCGTTTCCCGGACTCGGGGTGGCCGTGGGCAAGGGTCATTAAATGCTGGTCGGTACATTACTGAAATCCTGGAGGAACATGTGGTCCCCTATGCTGGTTATGTCGGTGATGGATTCATGTTAATGCATGATAATGCTCGTTGCCACACCGCGGCTATTGTACGGGATTATTTACAGGAGGTCGATATCCCTGTTATGCATTGGCCAGCACGAAGTCCAGACCTTAACCCAATAGAACATCTCTGGGATGACCTAAAACGGCGCGTGCGAGCTCGAGATCCAGCTCCAGCCACTCTTCAAGAGCTTCAAGATGCGGAACTTGAACTTGAAACAAATACCCCAAGAGGCTGTTGCGATCCTTGTAAGGTCCATGAAAGATCGCATGGAAGCCGTTATCAAGGCAAGGGGGGGTAACACTAGGTTTTAAGAACTTTTTTTGTATTTTTTAAGTTTTTTTAAAATTATTAATTTGCAAATTTGTACATACCCTGTCTTTTTCTTTAATTTCTCTTTCGTCTCGTTATAAAAGTAAAATTCAATTAAAATTCCTGAAAGCTAATGAAATTACTTTTCGAATGATACCCTCAAACCACAACATTGCCATTGGCCTGTTGTGTTAAAATAGTATTTAAATAATTTGTGTGATTGCGATTTTTTTGACGCCGAGTGTAATATCATTAAAAACCCATATATTATCGCTAAAGAATAATATTTGTTTGTTCAGAATTTAAAGCATTAAATTGAAAACCCGTCAAATTTACGGGTTTCGTAAATCTAGTGTTAAAGAAGTTTTACTTCTACCGAGCGTAAATGTTACAAGAACTTATTTTGTCGGATATTACCAATTACATATTTACAGCCTTCAAATTATGATTAACTCCTACAGCGCTATTTTCGACCTTTGTGAAATACAAAAAAAGACGGTCTTCTTGCGGGAATAAATGTATTTTCTTAAGTTTCTCAAAACAAAAAGGAAGTTCCTAACGGAGCGCCGTAGCGATCGCAGGAAGGTTCGATCGCAGTGTCAGAGATATGACATTTCATTTCAGTATATGTCTACGTCAAAGTCAAAATTACTTAATTTAGTTTAGGCTTGTATAAAACTCATATGAATGTCAAAATCTACACTGGTTCAAAAAATAAGACCTTCTCAGAGGAGAACCGGCAAGTAATCTGGGGTCTTTCTTTTTTTCAATGCCATATTACATAACGCTATTTATATATTACATAAAAATTACATCATAAATTTAGTAGCCAGAGGGTTTGCAAGTGATGAGAGTTATTTCCACACATCTCTGTCCTCTATGTAATGATCTTTTTCATAATACGCTTTTTTTATAATGTCTCCTTGACAAGTTTATTGAATTCTATGACAGGTTTTTGAGTCACACTTTTAGGACAGCATTTGGAAGTAGTGTGCAAATCGGCCAGGAGAATATAATTTAACTAGATCGAAGAATGAAGACAAAAGACCTGACGAAATTTAACTGTACCAATATTGGCTTTGATTGGGATTCGATTCCGGACCAACTCAGCGGCAGGTACGCTAGCCGTGGAACGACGCGGTCTGTGAATACAATTTATAAGCACATTTGTCTTGGTTCTCTATAAAAAATAAGTTCTTTAAGATTTTGATTATAAAAATAGCTACAAGTTGTTTTTTTTTTAAATACGCTGTGGTAAAAGGAATCTAGACCCACACGACACACCTGCGGTTAAGCCGGATGCGTTGTTCCATGCACCTGTCCGAAACGTACCTCGTAGGGTTGTGTCATTGTAAAACTTGTTTGTCGATTTAATTTTGACAAAGGTGTCGTTTATTTTTAACCACCTTAAAAAAAGGAGGAGGGGGCTCTCAATTCGTCTTTATTCATTTATTTTTTTACTAACTGTGCCCCGCGGTTTCGCCCGCTGAGAAAAGCTGAACCCGATCGATGATATACATATACACTTCCCTATTTGAATAGGATTTTGGGGTTTTATTTTTTTGCGCGGAATCCTAATTATTTTTCTAAAATTAAAGTACACTTAGGTACCCGCTATAATATCAGCTATCTGTCAGTGAAATTCCGGCAAAATCGGTCCAGCCGTTTCGGAGATTAGCACGAACAAAGACAGACAGACCAGTGCAACGTCTACCCATAAAAATAGTGTCATCTTGAACACTTCTATTGCACCACACTGCGCTAATCACCCTAAGACATCAGTACTTCAGTCTCATATTTTAGTTTCATATTTAATGGACATCTAAGTTTTACTCGAAGTGGCCTTTGCGAAAGGCGAAAAGACAGAGTTGTCTATAAAAGATTATGCAACTGAAAGTGTTATCGTCTCAAGGAAGTCTAAAAAACGCTATTTTCTTTCGTAAAAAATAGGTACATGCAACGTCTCCCCATAACAAATGCTGTGTCACCCAGAACATCGCACTGTGCTAGTTACCTTGAGACATCAATTCTTAAGTCACATATGCCCAGTGATTACACTAGCTCTAAGTGCCCTTCTGACCGTAACACAGTAATGTTTGCACACTACTGCTCCACGGCAGAATAACTGGCCCTGGGGTGGTGCCTACCAAGACGGAATCTTGTAAAAGAAGCCTACCACCAGTAGAAGTTTTGTTGTTGATGAGGTCATCACCGTCCTTTTCTTGGCTGTGCCAAACTGCCAACTTCTTTAAGTAGCGATACGACAGACCAGCTGATGCCCGCGACTTCGTCCGCGTGGATATATCCCGTGGGAACTTTTTGTTTTTCAATAAAACTAATTTTACGGATTTTATCACGTTTAATTTTAAACTATTTATAATTCGACGTTTCGAATGCTTTACAGCACCCATGGTCGATGCTACGCCTTCGTCGATGCGACGCTCTAGGAAGCCTGCAGTGCGGACCATGTTCTGGATCACCAAAACCATTACATCAGATTTGATAGACCATAAATCCTTGCAAAAGAACACCGATTCCTTCCAAGGATGATTCGCGAGGCTATTGAAATTAAAAAACGTCCTAATTTCAATACGGAAAATGGTTGGGTACTACCACAGGTTTGGGATCCTATAATTAATAAAATTAAATCAAAAACCAAGCATACCACTGCAAGACTTCAAGACACTGTAAGCTCATTTTGCGTAGATCGGACCAAAAATTATAATTAAAAGGAGGTACTCCGGGTTAACTATGACATGACAGGACATCTTTCACCTCAGTCCCCCCCATGACATTACAGCATGTGTAAAGCTCTCGAAACGTCGGGTTACAGATAGTATAAATTAAAAGCGATAAAATCCGTAAAATTAGTTTAATTAAAAACAAATAGTTCCCAAGGTGTAATATTCGCGTAAATATAAGAAATAACTATTTGATTTTCCAGACTAAAAGTATATGTTTGTCTCCAGAATGCAAGCTGTATGCCAAATTTCGTCAAGATCGGTTCAGCGGTTGAACCGTGAAAAGGTAACAAACAGACAGAGGGACAGAGAGTTAATTTCGCATTTATAATATTAGTATGGATTATATGGTTACTTCCCCACCATCGGTCAAGTCGATGTGGGTGATTTTGCTGAATCTAATTTTGAACACCTGTGTTCTCAGTATATTAACAAACAAAAATGCTATGCTGACAAATTGGACCTCACACGGATGGTGTTTCTTGGGATAAGAGCGAGTAATACAGATAACATAACTATTTATCTTTATTTCACATTCTTATTTTATTTTAACGTGGGAACGCAATGGGGAGTAAGAATTTTTTGACTCTTAGCAAAATGGCGACGACGTTGTTTCCGCGGGGGCGAAAAGTGGGCTACGGATGTGGTCTCTGCCTCTTATGTAGGAAAAAGGCGTAACTGTATAATTGTATATTCACCTAAACAATACTATACATCTCAGCTCAAGAAACGTTGGCAACCCTAAAAAAATAATACCTTCATCCTCTAAAAGCAAAATGAAGTCTCTATAAGTTCCCCGCTATTTAAAATGTATTGCGCTTGAGCAAAAAAAAATGCAATACAAAGCAGTCCCTACATGTAATACTTTAAGTATGAAATTGCTTGGAAATCGATTGACATTTAAAATGGACGAATAAGAAAGAAGTTATTTGATGACATCACTGTAATTTTTAGCTTGTAAAATAAAAATATTTTGAGATACTTAAACTTTAACAGTGTGGTGACGTAAGAGAATCTACTACCCTATCTCGCCCCGTGGGTGTCGTGAAAGTCGACAGAGGGAAAATGAAAACCCGGAGATGTGCAGCATCTTCCTGGAACATCTGAATAAATAAACTGCGGTTCCCAACCCGCGTGCCAAGCGTGGCAACTATGGCAAAATCCCCCAAAATGAGAGCTACAAACTTTTGTGGCAATGTATGGGGGAGGCCTATGTTTAGCAGTGGACTAGTGACAGGGTGAAGAGACGATGATGACTTAAACTGACCATTATTAAAATGAATAATAAAATGAAACGAAATATAATTTGATAAACATCTATAATTAATATTCTTAATATTTTTTTATTATTAAAAATCATTGTGCATTTTTATTCGTAACAGTTCGTTTCTGTAAACACGTATGGATAACAGGAAATATTTGGTCTATCAATATTTTAACAAATGTATGTAATGTTTTTCAAAGTGATCAAATTATTTAATGTAAGAGAAGCAGTTGTTTATACTACACTTTCTTGGGACACATTTTTTTTTTAATTTTAGAAAAGAACAGAAAGCGTCGAACTGCACGGAACCGGCCTCTCATTTTTGATAGTCAAAGCCGGGGTTGGGTGAGGTTTTCTCGATGAACTTCGCATTCCGCGAAATGTATTTTTGATAAAAATGAAATCTTTTAAAATCGCACACATGCAAGTTTTCCGACGGGGTTTTATAGCATCGCCGGGCTCGTGGTAAGTTAGCACATATTATAGCAATAAATGATTATTGTGGTGCCGGCAACGAGGTTCGAACCAGAGTTGCGTAGGTACTATGAGCGATCACCTGGCCACCGATCCGCCACTACTTTTAAGTTATAAGTAATGTTGGCGGATGACATTAATATTAATATCCCGTTAGCCTGCCTTGCAATGACAGATGTTGCAAGGTCGATAAGTAAAAAAGCGACACTGTTATTTTAACTTTCACTTCGAAAATGCTGGACATAATTATTAAAAAAAAAAACTATAAGTACACAATGAGACTTCTGAGTTTTCATACCTTTATCCGCATAATTTAATAACCACACATTTAAATAACTAAACTTTGTTAAAGAGGTATTAAAAATTATTATTAGTAGTATTAGTTTCATACGTCAAAGGCGACAAAACATACTTTATTTTGCAAAATAGTTACTCACCGGAAAACAGCTGCATCCATCCACATATGTGAAACACGGTTGTCGATTGACAAAAGAAGAACAAGAGCATCGAACATATTGTAAACAGCGCTAAAGCGACCGCCAATCCCACTAACACGGTCGCAATCCTGAACACAAAGCCGTTTATCGAGAAGAAGTCATCAAGCCTTCCTTTACAATCTTCCACTGATTCGTCAGCTCTGCATATCTGCCACAGACCAAACTTTCTTGGGTATTCAGTCTCCAAATCGCCTATCCACTCTGGCGTCACGAAGGCCACAACGCTTATAATGGCATAGCAAATCGTGAAAATAGCCCAAAGCACACCTATAGCTTTCGAATTACGGACATAGTTTGTAGCGTATAAGTGTGACGAATCAACGTATTCGATTTTCGAACCCATATTTTTGTCTCGATAAGGAGCAACTGAGTTATTAGTAACACATTGTTAACTTGAATTTAATTTTAAATCACTGGTTTGACCGCACTAAAGTCATGTCACAAAGGAAAAGTATCGGGAACAACACGAGGACACAAGAAACACGACACTGAACGGGCGTAATACGAACCAGCACGACCTCTCGCCGCGCTCCATTCGGAAGAGTGCGGAAATGGAGGGGACTGGCAATTAGGCCTACTCAAAGCTTAAAACTTACGCGACGCTCAAACATAAGACATGTAAATTAGAAAATATAACATATAAATAAGCATTAACATAATTACATTAACTGTTTTTGTATCTGTAATACTGTGTATCAAAAATTTATAGAAAACATAAGATTCATTAGAAATATTTTAATACCGCCATCTACCGTACAGAATTCGGTTTAAATTATTAGTAACAAAATGGAACTTACATTTTTAGCTATTATTTTACTAGCGATTCTTGTCGTTTAATTATTAATTTATTTTATTTTCTGTAAAGTCTATAAAATTGCTCGTTACTATAGATAATGAATACACTGTATATCTCGCAATCTTGCGCTATATTATTCAGAAACACATTCATCTGTTATTATTATTGGCTAAGAAATTAAAGGCTAAGAAGGACAGGGTTCATATTCGATGATATACGTAATTGATTATATAAGACAATGAGATATTTATAATAATAATCCTCTGCCACAAAACCTGTTTTTATTTGTATGTGTACTGCACTATTAATTTATATTAAGGCGACATCTGTGCTTAAAAGGTGTGGTGCTTATTATCATGCGAACAATTTGCCCGTCCCTTCCTATTCAAAAAATAACTTTACACAAATCTTATAAAGTTCTTAATTTAGTATTGATTATTCCCTGCTGTAATGAACTCGTGGAAGCAGTGTCCAGGAACTAAAGAGGATACACAGAGAGTCTAAAAATCTTACTAAACAGAATCTATAACTTAGTCTGTGTTATTATACACTACTGGCAATACTGCTATTTACGTCATAATTATTTACCTATATTCTATTGTTTTTTTTTCTACTCGTTTACTTTCTAGAGTATGAGTATCTTTAAAAATGCGTTATTCTTCTTTATGCAATTCTGTTTCCTTTTTTAAACTATCCAGTTAAATGGTACACATAAAAGGCGGATTTACATTCATTCTCAATATGTCGAGTAGAGACAAATGGGTTCGCCGGTTCACCGTAGACGAAACAGCGAAACACAAAAATGGATTTACTATTTACAAAATCACTTCTGTGGTATGTATTACATATAATATTCCCTTATATATAATAATGTTTCACCAAATTGGCTGGTAATTCATATTTAAAAAAGAACTATTCTATACTCTTGGTAGCTACACAAAAATTTGCTTTTGTATGTAATTTAATTACTGTTTTAAGTTTTTTTTAATTTTGTTGCTGCTTATATTTTCCTTTTTTACCTACTGCTGCCTGGCAGAATGACTAGGCTTAATTCTTATGGTAACCCTTATTTTCTGATGAAAACAAAAATAAATAAAAATAACTATTTTTTCTTATTATATTAGATAATGCCATAGGAATAAATAAACCACCAAATGGATGGTGTACATTCTGACTCACACCTGATATTGCACAATATTTCCAATATAATTACTTAATTGTGTGTTATTCTGCTTCAAGGTCTGCTCAATTTTGTAGTTGTAGTTTGTTTCTATATGTATGATTAAATCTGTTTAAAATTTTTGTCATGAAGTGTGCTTCAATGGTCTATGAGACAATTCTCTGTTAATTATGACTAACAATGAGATAAAAATAAAATAATGAGAGAGTATACTTGCAGAGTTTTTTCACCTGTTTCTTCTCTGTCAGTGAAACCTGATTAAGGAATTGTGGTAGATTGGGATAAAAATTATGTTTGACACATAAAGTTTATATTTCTTGTGTTAAAATATAATTTTCATTTAATTTCAGTTTCTTATAACAATGAATGAATGTGTTTTATTTTAACAATGAAAAGTCATTAAGTATTTTAAAAGTAATCATAAAAACAACTAGCAGTGCCCAGCAGTTCCACCTGCATAAAGTAATCTGAAGTAATCTGCCAACCTGAGCATTTATTTATATTGGGCGTTTTCGGTATAGTTTGGTTGTCAGCATGCATCTCCTTGCGGCCGAAGCCCACAACCTTAATAATTGGCCTATTTAATGCAAAACTAATTTTTCAAATCTGGATTAGTATATCCTGAATAAGAGCATTCAAACTTACAAACTATCTAGCTTTATTACAGTAGTAAGAAGTAAGATTATCTTAAAGCTGAAGGTACCCCGGGTAACTATGACATCAGGACATCTGTCACCTCAGTCCTCCCGTGACCATGGGTGCTGTAAAGCACTCGAAACGTCGGGTTATAAATAGTAAAAACATTAAACGCGATAAAATCCGTAAAATTAGTTTCATTTAAATACATTTACCAATTTAAAATTAATCTGTAATATTGAGTTTTTTACTTAAATCCATTTTCGTCATCACTTTTATGACGAATTTTTGTAATGGATTTGTTGCATAAATATATAAGATCTAGCTTCTTTAAAATAACAGTCACATGGGTTAAAGAGACGTTGTATAGGTTAATGAGGAAAAATCAGGTCTGTTTTTAAGATTTTGATAGGTCTGCAAATTATTATGTATGTTGAATTTATAATGAAATAAAGTGTAATTAAAAATAATTTATAGAACTCAAAAACATAATAAAAAAAAGGTTCACAATTGAAATTTTAGTGCATTAAATTAGTAACAAGTTTAAAAAATGTAGTGGAACCATAGTTGATTTAATTAAAAAGCTACTTTATGTTGTGGACATCAGATTAAATTTGTGTTTATTTTTGAGTGCAAGTGCATTATATTGTTTTGGTGAAACGTGGATTGTGGCAGCCATCTGTTTTTGCAGTGATTGGCCAGTCTCTGACTACCTCTTATGGGATACAGTTGTGATCTTATGTATGTATGTTATTTTTGAGATTATGTGTTCTTTGGCTTCATTTTTATGATACAATCAATCAAGGATGTTTTTTGAAGTGATTTTTGCATGGAACTGTGTATCTTGGGTTATTGTATATCAATGACTAGCGATCTGCTCCGGCTTCGCACGGGTAGATAGATATAGAAAGATAAATTAGTACTTTATTGAGACAAATAGAACGACAACAATTTTATTACACTACAATTTTTGTAGCGACCATTCTCACCAGTGGCTCTGCAGCTGGTCAGGTAAGATTAGGAGGCTTTACCAAAATAATGTTTTATTTATGGGAACATAAGCAACTAAAGTTTAGTGGCTTAGAGCTTCCCTGTAAATAATATTTGACATTGTGGTAGCAAAATAAAACGACCACTCTCTACCGCTGCGCAAAGAGAGCCGGGCACCTCGGTTTTGAAGTTTTAAATTAAAAACTTATGTAATTAAAATTATAAAACTAGAAACAATTGAATAGTAGATTCAATTGTTTCTAGTTTACAAAAAATAAAATGTGTAGGTAGGTAATTAATAGAGGAGAATTGTACATTATACAATTAATCATCTACACTTTTCGCAGCGCACGCCAAATAATGACTTTTATTAGTAAATTTTTGATACCTTGAAGTTACATCATGGCAATTTTTGTAGGGATATCAATTTTTTTAAAATAAAATATAGCTCATGTTATTCGCTGATAATATAGGTGAATGAATTTTTAAAATCAGTTCAGTAGTTTTTGAGTTTATTCATTACAACCAAATGATGATGAATGCTTTTGATGATTAAAGTTAACAGCGTCATATTAACTTACTATTGGTTGCTTGACCAAATTGTTATAACAACTGTGCATTCTTTGTATTAATAAGTATAAAGTAAAATGAGTATTTTTTTTATTTAACCAATTGACTTCCTGCAAAACCGTGCAGGTCGTCGCTCCATCTAGTGGTGGGTCTACACTGCGTTTGCCGGTACGAGGTTGCCACTCGAGAACCTTTCTTCCCCAACGGTTATCGGTTCTCCGAGCTATATGGCCGGTCCATTGCCACTTCAGCTTGCAGCTCAGCAGGACCATGTTTTGTGGCAATCTATGGGGGAGGCCTATGTTCAACAGTGGACTATGATAGGCTGAAATGATGATGATGACGATGATGATGATGATGATTAACCAATTGACGAAACAAGCACAACATTCATCTGATGGTAAGCGCAATGTCTGCCCATAACAAATGCTGTGTCACCCATAATATTTCTGTGTGACACCACACTGAACTCGTCACCCTGAAGACAGTTCTTAAGTTTCATATGCCGAGTGATAACGCTCAGCTCTTCAAACCAAAACTCAATTATGTTTGCACACTACATAAAATGCTACAAAAGTTTGTAGCTCTCATTTTGGGGGATTTTGCCATAGTTGCTACATTTGGCTGGCGGGTTGGCAACCGCAGTTTCTTTATTCAGATGTCCCAGGAAGACGCTGCTGCCCATCTCCTGGTTTTCGTTTTCCCTCTGTCGTCTTTTACGACACCCACAGGATGAGAGGGGGTGGTAAATTCCTGTAAGTCACCAACACACGGCATAAATAAAATAAGAACGGGCCCCTGTCCGATGTCCGCCAGCGATTAATCTCAAAAAATAATATTAATTATTAATGATTTCATAATTTTAATAAATATTGCAGTTTTTATTTCCTCGACAATTCCGTCTGTGTGCCCCGCCCCTTGTTGGCAATGGCCTCCTCCAACTGTCAGAGGTTGTCACTCATGAATCCTTAATCCGCTATGAATATTTTTCGGTTCTGTATACGAGCTAAAAGGCTGGCCCATTGCCATATCAGCCTGCGGATCCTAAGGGCTATATATTTTTATTTTACTTTATTCTATAAAGTAACGAAACGAGCAAAACGTTCATCTGATGGTAAGTGCAACATCTGCCCATAACAAATGCTGTGTCACGCAGAACATTTCTGTGTGACACCACACTGCGAATTATTCTTCACTTCAGTTCTGTTGGACATACATTGTTACGGACTTCACCTTTCTTGTTGCGTGGTTAACAGTGGCCGTACACTTCCCTTGAACATGGTTGTGGAGAGCGATGGCTGCCACATGAGTCATACTTGTGAACAGGTGCTGTTAGTGGAGGCATGTCTGCTCGAGTTTGCAATTCACTTATACATTTATTTAATTTATAATGTATTTTTTATCTAAAATACAAAGAAAGGATAATATATTATAAAAGAAAAGACTTTTGACATATAGAATTTATATTTCTTATCATATAGTTAATAGAATCAGGCGTTACTTTGCGGAAATCCATTACAATGAAGGAAAGTAAGTTAATTTGCTAAGATCCGCATGCAAAATATAAAAATAGTGTATACTACCTAGTTTTTTGAAGAGCACCGCGCGCCCTCCCTCAGTAGCGTGCACAAGCAAACTAACACCGCCACCAGGAACCGCCACCAGATACCCTCCACCATACATACATACATACATACATAAGTCACGACTGTATCCCATAAGAGGTAGTCAGAGACTGGGCACTCACTGCAAAAACAGATGACTGCCACAACCACGTTTCACCAAATCAATATAATGCACTTGGTGTGATAGGTGGTGAGCCCATCGCCACCAAGCGCTGCTGGGTGCACTTTAATTCCTTACTCGCCTTTTACGAGATCCATTGGATGAGATGGAGTGGTAGTATTCTTTTAAAGAGCACCGCCCGCCCTCCCTCAGTAGCGTGCACAATCAAACTAACACCGCCACCAAGAACCGCCACCAGATACCCTTCACCAACCACTACAAAACTACCACTAGATAATATACACCGGCGGCCGTCTGTCGTAGAGTCTTTGACACTTGATAATGCTTCGTTTTAGGGTTAAACACGTGTCGTGTTCTCGACTTCAGTGGTGTATATTTATATATTTTGCATGCGGATCTTAGCAAATTAACTTACTTTCCTTCATTATTTCTTTTCATTTAAGAACAATACCACCTTATGCTTTTAAGATGCAACCTAACTAGAGCATAAAGAAATTAACCTTTCTCTTTAGCAAATGGTGAAAATTTGCTAAAACACTTTCAAATAACATTTGCATTTAGATTTTTCTTATGTTATGTACACGCAGTCACACAGTTGGTGTGCAGTAGTTCGGTGGCAGCAAATTCACTTAGTGTATACATAATCTGTTACATTAAAATTTGTTAAATAATCTGATGAGTAGAATAAAATTATCTGCAAATCTGTGTGTCAAGAAATATACAAAGTATTTGAAGTGACTGTTTTAGGTCAAGGCATAGCTAAAAAATTAATTGTCATTATAAGTGTTGTGTTGGAACTACTTCGAGGATATGGGAAGTAGTATTACAGTGGGGCGATTACCCTGGTTCTAAAACCCTACGGACATTAATGCGTAGTAAGTTAATTTTAGTTGTATCACGTTATGGTGAAGTTAGCTTCAATAATAATACTTGCTGGTGGTAGGATTCCTATGCAGGAATCCGTCTAGGTAGGTATCACCCCAGGGCCAGTTATTCTGCCGTGAAGCAGTAGTGTGCAAACATTACTGTGTTTCGGTCTGAAGGGCCTGATTTAAAAAAAAAACTGTTTAAAAATACAATATTACTGTGTTTCGGTCTGAAGGGCCTGATTTAAAAAAAAACTGTTCAAAAATACAATATTGTGTAACTGTTTGTTGTTCCAAAATCAAAATCTAATTAAGAAATAAAACAGCCGCCTAATTCCGGCCATAATGATTCCAGCTTTTCCCGCTCGACTCTCCGGAAGCAGTGACGGTGGTGTCCGTTTGGAAGCGCTACAGCGATGTTCAGAGACTGCACCGCGGCATGCGAGCCCTCCACTCTGGGCTGCATCTACGCGGGAACTTCCCTCCACTGCCGAAGAATAGTTATTTCAAACGTTTTCAGTCAGAGGTAACTTAATTAAAGTTACAAATATAGCAAGCGGTCCGGCAGTGTAGAATTAGCAGTGTAGCGCCTACCACTTTCCTACCGAGGTGTCGTAAGAAGCGACACCATAACATGCAATGCTGTCACTATACTGATTGTGAGAACGCCATGAAAAAATAAGTTTTTTGACTCGTACGAAATTGGCGGCGATGTGGTTTGCCAACCGTCAAGTCTCGTTTAGTCTCTGACCACCACTTATATGGGAAAAAGGCGTGTCTGTGTGTATGTATTTTGTCGACACATTTGTATACAGTATATTTATGTACCAAAGGCAAGTGAACACGAAGCTGTATTCTAATAAATATACAAGGCGTTAGGTGAATAGAATAAGCCCAAAGGTAGCGCAAGTACTCAACACTTTAAATTAGTGAAATTAAATACCAACTGGACAAGACGAAGATTATTCTTTATTTTTTTTTATTTGATAAAGTGACAAAACGAGCAAAACGTTTACCTGATGGTAAGTGCAACGTCTGCCCATAACAAATGCTGTGTCACCCAGAACATTTTTGTGTGACACCACACTGCGCCCGTCACCCTGAGACATCAGTTATTGAGTCTCATATGGGCATATGAAACTCAAAAAGTGATTACGCTAGCTCTCAGTGCCCTTCAAACTGAAACACAGTAATGTTTGCACACTACTGCTTCACGGCAGAATAACTGGCCCTGGACTGGTACCTACCTATACCCTGTCGTTCGGAACATTACGCTCGAAGTTGTTGACGAATATGTATACCTAGGACAGATTGTCCGACTGGACAGTTCCAACTTCGACCAAGAGGTCAATCGACGGATCCATTTCGGCTGGGCAGCGTTCGGGAAACTGCGTCACATCTTCTCGTCTAGTATACCTCAATGTCTCAAAAGCAAAGCTTACAACCAGTGCGTGTTGCCAGTGCCATGACATACGGAACAGAGACGTGGTCCTTCACTGGGCCGCTTGAGGAATCTCAGAGTCGCTCAGCGAGCTATGGAAAGGGCTATGCTCGGAGTATCTCTGCGTGATAAAATCCGTAACTGTGATATCCGCAGCAGAACTAAAGTAACCGACATAACCCTAAGGATTAGCAAGCTGAAGTGGCAATGGACCGGCCATATAGCCCGCAGAACCGATAACCGTTGGGGAAGAAAGGTTCTAGAGTGGCAACCTCGTACCGGCAAACGCAGTGTAGCGCGCACCCCACTAGATGAAGCGACGACCTGCACGGTTTTGCGGGAAGTCGATGGATGCAGGTGGCTCACGACCGTACTTTGTGTCAATCTACGGGGCAGGCCTATATTCAACAGTGGACTAAGATAGGCTGTAATGACGATGATGATGATGAAATACCAACTCGGCCAAAATATAGGGAATAGTTGATTTTTTTTATTATATCAAAATGATGGAACGAGCAAAACGTTCACCTGATGGTGAGTGCAACGTCTGCCAATAACAAATGCTGTGTCACCCAGAAAATTTCTGTGTGACACCACACTGCGCCCGTCATCACCTGAGACATCAGTTATTGAGTCTCATATGCCCAGTGATTACGCTAGCTCTCAGTGCCCTTCAAACTGAAACACAGTAATGTTTGCACACTACTGCTTCACGGCAGAAAAACTGGCCTTGGGGTGGTACCTACCCAGACGGACTCCTGCATTTATTGCGATTCCAGTGTACATCGCCAAAATATTTACATATATAGGTTGCATTTGTCCTTTCCCGCTTATTTTATTGTATAAAATGACGAAACGAACAAAACGTTCACTGGATGTTAAGATAAAACATCTGCCCATAATAAATGCTGCACCACACCGCGCCCGTCACCCTGAGACATAAGTTCTTAAGTCAGTGCCGTTCAGATCGAAACACAGTAATGTTCTGCTTCACGTCAGAATAACAGGCTCTAGGGTGTTACCTACCTATATGGATTCCTGCATAGGACTCCTAAGACCAGTAAAGTTACGACTAATCATCCCTTGGGAGAGCCTATGTCCTGTGGGAGATTCGGCAGACTGGTGATGAAGATACCATTTAATTATTTTCAGGTTATAAAGGAAAGGGCAAAATCAATAAAGGCACTGCTGGAGTTCGTTGCGGAGCATAGATTGCTCTTCACAAGCACCGACTTTGTTAATTTCCTTCAAGTAAGTATGGATAATACCGCCAACGGGAATAGCAAATACCCAACACCACTACGGTCACTTACCATACACACTAACACATTTAACACTACCAAGCTCTTAAGTTGTAAAAAAGGTAAAGTAACGGTTTATAAATGTCATCTCCTTCTCATCCAATGGATCTCGTAAAAGGCGAGTAAGGAATTGAACTGCACTGTGCACCCAACAGCGCATGGTGGCGATGGGCTCACCACATATCACACAAAGTGCATTATATTGTTTTGGTGAAACGCGGATTGTGGCAGTCGTCAGTTTTTGCAGTGAGTGCCCAGTCTCTGACTACCCCTTATGGGATACAGTCGTGATCTTATGTATGTATGTATGTATGTATAAATGTCCCACTGCTGAGCACCGGCCTCCTCGTATTTCTGAAAGTAAGTATGGATAATACGGCCACCGGCAACACCACCCAATATCCAACACCACTACGCGGACTTACTATAGATTCTTAACACTACCAAGGTCTTAAGTCGTAAAAAAGGCAAAGAAACAGTTTATAGATCTCTCACAGCTAAGCGCAGGCCTCCTTTCATTTCTGAAAGGTATTTAGAGCAGGAAACAGTTCGCCACGCTGCTCATGTGTGCTCGAAATTTTTTCATTTCTCAGACATGCAGGTTCCCTCGCCATGTTTTTCTTCACCGCTGAATCAACACTAGAAGTTGCGATCGCATAGCTTCCGACCAACCACAACGTAAACTTTTATTTTTCTTATAGACAGGATATCCGGAACCGATGCCACGGGGAGGTGTGATCAATGCAATCAGATCCTCCCTGCACCTGCCGATAGAGGAAATACCACCTCTCGAGTACCAAACCTCGGACGATGAGACCAGAAGCCCTACCCATAGCTGTAAGATTTATTTTATTATTTCAACATAACGGTAGGATAGGGAAAGAAAGTTAATTTGCGAAGATCCGCATGCAAAATCTACTTTAATACAAATTAACTTTCTTTTCCTATTATGATGGATTCCCGCAAAGTAATGCCTGATTCTATTGACTATGAGGTTGAAATGCTTTTATATTTTGCATGCGGATCTTAGCAAATTAACTTCCTATCCAATATTATAATGGATTTCCACAGTGCAGTGCCAGTTATTCTGCCGCGAAGCATAGTGTGCCAACATTTCTGTGTTTCGGTATGAAGGGCACTGAGAGCTAGTGTAACCAAACACGGGCATATAAAACATAAGAACTGATGTATTAGGGTGACGGTCGCAGTGTGGTGTCACACAGAGATGTTCGAGGTGACACAGCATTTGGAATCATCACGTGAAAGATTGCTCGCCTGATCACTTTCTTAAATAAAAGTTTACTAAGGCATTGTTAACAATTGGAGTATGGAAAATTTCTCTACCCCCATGTTTCTTTCTTTTCTTCAATAGAACGGTGGAATGATATAATATATATTTTTTTAAGCGAGAACACCACAAGAAGTTAACGATGGCAACCCCGCCAATAATGACAATGAGATAGATGTATCCCAAATTCCAATCTACGAAGCAGCCAATGTCGAAATTCGCGAATCGCCCAAACACAACATGTCGAAGGCGGACAGTTTCGAATCGATTGCCTCCATCGAAAGCATCAGTAGCGATTTCTACGATGAACTGAGCAAAGTTACGGTGGGGAAGTCCAAACCGAGCGTGAAGACCAAGACCGTGCTGCCTGATCTCATAAACTTCGACGCTCCGTCCACATCCCGGTCTTCGAGGTTCGAAGACTACCACACTATGCGGACGCATGCAGCGGATTCGGAGACTGTATCAATAAACTCGACTTACGACGACAGTTCGTCGTCTCCGTCTAACGTCGTGCGCGTGAAAGAGATGGAGAATAGTTACGTGTTCGAAAGTCCGTTATTCGATGTTGGCGCTTCATCCCTTTCTAATCTAGCGGGCGAGAAGGATACGGACGATGGTGATGCGTCGACGTGTGGTGGGAGTGTTACGTCATCGAAAATCGGACGTGCGAGAGAGACGGACTGTGCTTCTGACACCACGTCGATATATGAGGGCATTGTGTCGACGTCTCTGTCGAGATTGGGGCGCGTGAAGGAGACGGAGGACAGTTATGTGTTCGAAGCGGGCTACTTGCTGGCGATGGGAGCGCGTTGCGAGGATCGCGCACACTACCGACGCGCCTTTCAATGTTATCGCGCCGGGATCGAGAAGATGCTAATCGGCGTGCGAGGTGAGTTTTTAAATTTCTTATTTATAAGGAATGGCACTCATGAACAGGAGTACTTTCATATAATATAGGTCCTATATTTATATGACACCTAGGTATATGTGCTGATGTTGAGCAAACGTTCTTGCTTTATAGTAAAGTTATAAAGTGCAAGTGTACAAAAAGATCGCCAACCTCCAGTAGGCCATACAGAGACCTATGTCCAGCTAATAAATAAAATAATAATAAATTTCGTAGACACAGTGGCCTCCCTCCACTGGCTACGTTTCGGTGACCTGTTTGGAGTAACCGAAGGTTTTGTCTGTGCGGCACAAGATCAGGTTATCAAGACCAACAACTGATGATGTGATGTTCTCCTAGCCGATTTCGACCACTGCGACAACTTCCGAATCCGAATGTCGAGAGCCATCAACTGCACAGGAGATATTATAGTGCCACAAGTGTACGCGCAAACACAGAGGCACTCTCTCGTCCCAACCTACCCGCGCCCGATGTAACGCTGATGCGATAAGATCGGAGGTAGGCTAGGATGCAGTGTCAGAAACACGGGGACTAACACAACACAACCAGACCCGAAAACCAACAATTTGTGTTTTAGCACAAATGTTGGCTCCGGTTGGGATTCGAACCCAGGACCCGCGGCGTAGAAGTCAGGTACTCTGACCTCTAGGCCACGCGGTCGTAGACGGTCGGTAGACCAACGACTATCAAAGATACATCCTAAGAGACGGCACCGTCGATGTCTGTCGAGCTTGTCGCGAACGCGGAATCGCTTAGGCATGTTATCTCCGGATGCGGCGCTTGCTAACTCTTGAGTGTCTCCACAGACACAACCTTTTTACTGGTGGTAGGATTCCTATGCAGGAGTCCGTCTAGGTAGGTACCACCGCAGGGCCAGTTATTCTGCCGTGAAGCAGTAGTGTGCAAGCATTACTGTGTTTCGGTTTGAAGGGCACTGTGAGCTAGCGTAATCACTGGGAATATGAGATTTAAGAACCTATGTCTCAGGGTGATGGGCACAGTCTGGTGTCACACAGAAATTTTCTGGGTGGTACAGCATTTGTTATGGGCAGACGTTGCACTTACCATCAGGCGAACGTTTTGAACGTTCCGGAACTTTAATCAAATAAATAAAAAAAAAACAAGAAAACCAACAATTTGTGTTTTAACGTAAACGTCGACTCCGGCTGGGATTTGAACGCAGGTCTTGTGCGCAGTCGGGTGTTTTGCCCACTAGGCCACGCGGTCAAATACGATAACCTTATCGGGTTTGTCGGTAACGTCCCAATTAGTAATCTGTGTTCAGTTTGCGTTTTAAACTGCAAGGTGACAGTCATGGATTTCCTATATTTGTGCCCGTACGTACAGTGGATTGATATAGAGACACTCGAAGAAGGTATATATTGTTGTATATTTATGTGTCTGTTTGTAATGACAAAATATCAGCTTTTTACTCAATACTTATGAAAGTATATACGGTAATTATGAGAAAAAACAATTTATAAAATTTTGTCTGTCTGTCGGTTTGTTCCGGCTAATCGCTTGTCAACCAAAACAGGCTTGCTTATTGAGTAGCCATATTAGTTTATGTTTACGATGTGCTTACGTCAGTAAGTTGGGAGTTTTTTTTAAATTACTAACAAGATCTAAAATTGATAAAAATCTTACGAAATCCGTTTATTGTTATTTTAATCCCCCATAGATAAATCATTTCAATTTTCATGTAAAATATTACAAAATATTTTATATTCGATGGTTGTCGTTGGTTTCGATAGCACGAATTATACTACTCGTATGTCACAGACGAAAAGTAACATTCTGAGTCTCTAACTTAGCATACTTAGAATTTTCTTCGCTCAGACACGCCCTTTGACATTATATTTGGCGGCAAACACGATTAAATTCGACCGTAGTAAAATAAATTCGTCTTATCAATTTTCTTAACAAAGGAGTTGAAAACCAGTGAGTAAGAGAGTAATTACCTAGACGGATTCCTATGCAGGAATCCGTCTAGGTAGGTACCCTAGGGCCAGTTATTTTGCCGTGAAGCAGTAGTGTGCAAACATTACTGTGTTTCGGTTTGAAGGGCACTAAGAGCTTTTTTTTTGAAACATTTTGTTGTCAATACAGTGATGCAAGAAGTAAGGACAACATTGTAACTAAATATTGAATTTTAATGCGTTATTAATAGTATTAATTAAAAGTTAATTAACTGATTTGGAGCACAGACAATGTAATGTAGCTTCAGTAACCGTGTTCGATGTCCGGCGTCGGCACATCTATACAAATAAATAAAATGTAAGTGTCTGTTTGTAATAACAAAATAACAGCTTTTTACTCAATACTTATGAAAGTATGTACGGTACCTAAGAGAAAAACCAATTTTTAAAACTTGGAACACAGACGTTACACTTACCATCAGGTGAACGTTTTGCTCGTTTCATCACTTATTGAATAAAAAAAATGTATATCATCGATCAGCGTCGGCTTTGTTACGCGGGTGCAACCCCGCGTCACAGTTAGTCGAAAATGCGAAAGAAGATTGTTCTGTGAAATGACTAGTGTCCCACACAATCGTTGTGCGAATAGATATAATGTCGCCCTTGAAGCGGGGCCATAAGTTTTTATGACAGCAGCCGTCCACATGATTGCCGCGTGGCGGCTGCTTAAGAGAATCTACCACCCCATCTCATCCCGTGGGTGTCGTAAAAGTCGATAAAGGGACAATGAAAACCAGAAGATGGGCAGCAGCATCTTGCTGGAATATCTGAATAAATAAACTGCGGTTGCCAACCCGTCTGCCAAGCGTGGCAACTATGGCAAAATTCCCTCAAAACGAGAGCTACCAACTTTTGTGGCAATATATGGGGGAATCGCCCTTGAAGCGGGGCCATAAGTTTTTATGACAGCAGCCGTCCACATGATTGCCGCGTGGCGGCTGCTTAAGAGAATCTACCACCCCATCTCACCCCGTGGGTGTCGTAAAAGTCGATAAAGGGACAATGAAAACCAAGAGATGCAGGAGATAGGCAGCAGCCACTTCCTGGAACGTCAGCTGCAAAAAAAACTCGCCTGTCAAACTACGGCATAATCCCGGCAAAATGGGAGCCACATTATGTGGCAATCTATGGAGGCCTGTAGTCAGCAGTGGACTAGTGATAGGCTGAAATGATGATGATGATGACATCATTGCGCCGTACGGCATGGTATGGTACATTATGACCTGAGCGTTCACAGTTTGGCCCGGGCTGGTAAAGTTTTTTTTTATAGGAGAGGGGGCAAACGAGCAAGTGGCTCAGCTGATGGTAAGTGATCACCACCGCCCATGAACAACCGCAATACCAGAGGAATCGCGGGTGCGTTGCCGGCCTTTGAGGAAGGAATAAGCTCTTTTCTTGAAGGTCCCTAAGTCGTATCGGTCCGGAAAAACCGCCGGCGGCAGCCGATTCAATGAAGTGGTCGTTCGATGTTCGATTCTATAAAAAAAAAAATTAATATTTAAAAAAAAATTCTTATGCAAAATCGGATTAGATAGGCCGATAGGTGTCGTCGTTCGTCGTTTCAGCCTATCAATAGTCCACTGCTGAACATAGGCCTCCCCCATATATTGACACAAAAGTTTGTAGCTCTCGTGTCTCTGGATTTTGCCATAGTTGCCACGCTCGGCGGACGGGTTGGCAACCGCAGTTTATTTATTCAGATGTTCCAGCAAGATGCTGTTGCCCATCTTCTGGTTTTCATTTCCCCTCTGTCGACTTTTACGACACCCACGGGATGAGATGGGGCGGTAGATTCTCTAAAGCCGCTACCACACGGCCGATAGGTGTCGGGCAGAGTATAGTAGCACCTGCGTCTTTCCCACCGAGGTGTCGTAAGAGGTGACTAAGGTATTGTACGGACAGCCTTTATTAGTGCAAAATAACACCATAATATCCAACTCTGTCACTATACTCGTGGGAACGAATGGGGAGTAAGAATTTTTTGACTCGTACCAAAATGACTCCCGCGACACCGAAAAGTGGGTTACGTGAGTGGCCTCTGCCTATCTCTTTCATGGAAAAAGGCGTGACTGTATGTATAAGTAAGATTAAGTAATCAGTCAATAACAGTACTATTTACGTTCCCTTTGTTATGTTTAATTAATTACAGTTGTTTTAATTGCTCATCGATGTTGCGATAAGGAAATCTATTATTTATCATTCTTGTTTACATTCTATGCAATTACGATAAAGAATATTTTTAATTTACTCAAATAGAGCAACGAACGCTTTGTAAACATGTCGATTTCAAGACGAATCTAAATCTTACATACATACATAAGATCACGACTGTATCCCATAAGGGGTAGTCGGAGACTGGGCACTCACTGCAAAAACAGATGACTGCCACAATCCACGTTTCACTAAAACAATATAATGCACTTGGTGTGATAGGTGGTGAACCCATCGCCACCATGCGCTGTTGGGTGCACAGTGCAGTTTAACTCCTTACTCGCCTTTCACGAGATCCATTGGATGAGATGGAGTGGTAGTATTCTTTTAACACGCACAACTATACAACGTCATTCATAACTGGTGCAATATCCCGGCACCTCCCATGCTACTTTGATCTAATAAACGCAACGGTGAAGCTTCAATGACAAAATTGAATACTAAAATTGTCCATACAAAACTTTAAAATTATTTGTTTTGTAAAACTTTACGCGACCCTAACTCAGGAAGTCGTTGCCCCGACCAGACAAATTCGTTTTCTTCTCCATTTAATTTATGTTACCCTACTACGGCGTCATATTAACAGATTTACTTCGCAACAGATTTCCTTAAGCTTCATGTTATCCGTAAGGACGAGTAATCGCGTTTTACGAGATCCATTGGATGAGATGGAGTGGTAGTCTTCTTTTACTTTTTACAAATCTCGAGTCAATACCTTTAGTATTTATTTCGTTACTAACTAGCTGGTGCCCGCGACTTCGTCCTCGTGGATAAATGTTTTTTTTTTAATATCCCTCTGGAACTATTTCATTTTCCGGGATAAAAGGTATCCAGTGTCCGTCTCCAGGATGCAAGCTATCTGTGCGCCAAATATCGTCGAGATCGGTTCAGCGGTTGAACCGCGAAAAGGCAACCGGACAGAGGGACAGAGAGAGTGGTTTTTGCATTTACATTATTAGTATGAACCAGCTGTGCCCCGCGGTTTTACTCGCGTAAAAAAGCCGACCCCGATCGATTACATACATATATGTGAATCGGATTTTGGGGTTTAAATTATTTTGCGCGGAACCCTAATTATTTTTCAAAAATTAAAGTAGCCTAAGTTACCCGCTATAATATCAGCTATCTGTCAGGGAAGGTCGCGTTAATAAAATCGGTTCAGCCGTTTCGAAGATTAGCCGGAACAAACAGACAGACGAATAGTTAAAAAACAGGTTTTTTTTTTCTTATAAGTACCGTATATACTTGTATGAGCGCTTTACAAACAGACACTTCAGTTTTATTTATTTGTATAGATATACGTTTGGACAGGAGTTAGGCGAGTTCGATTCCCGGTACAGACCTCTAAAATTGTTCTGCAATTTTATGTGCTGATTTACTACGCGCTCAGCGGTGAAAGGCCGCTGCTAAATTCTACCATCGTACATTGCGGCACACAACAAAATTTCATCGATACCACCTGGATAACTGGCATTCCACCACCGTGCGCTTTGCCAGAAATTTTCTGCCACGCACAACCACTTTGTGGAACAGACTGCCGTCAGCAAGTTTTCCGGACCGACACGACTTGGGGAGCTTCAAGATAAGAGCCTATTGCATCCTCGAAGGCCGGCAAGGCATTCGGTAATCCCCTGGCATTGCGGATGTTCATGGGCGGCGGTGATCACTTACCATCATCAGGTCAGCCGCTTGCTCGTTTGCCCCCTCTCCTATAAAAAAAACATCGTGAGGAAACCTGCATGTTTGAATAAAAATATTGGAGCATCGTGGCGACCTCGTCCTAGCCCTTAAGCGCTCTCAAAAATGCGGCCTCGACGCAGACACATTATATATTTAATAGAATCAGGCGTTACTTTGCGGAAATCCATTATAATGAAGGAAGGTAAGTTACTTTGCTAAGATCCGCATGCAAAATATAAAAATGGTGTATATTACCTAGTTATTTTTTTTTTGAAGAGCACCGCCCGCCCTCCCTCATTAGCGTGCACAAGCAAACTAACACCGCCACCAGGAACCGCCACCAGGTACCCTCCACCAACCACTACAATACCACCACTAGATAATATACACCACTGAAGTCGAGAACACGACACGTGTTTCGCCCCAAAACGAGGCATTATCAAGCGTCATAGACTCTACGACTCGGCGGCCGTCTGTCGCCTGTGCCTGTGCACGCTACTGAGGGAGGGCGGGCGGCGCTCTTCAAAAAATAACTAGGTAATATACACCATTTTTATATTTTGCATGCGGATCTTAGCAAAGTAACTTACCTTCCTACATTATATATTGGCATTGAATATAGCCGAACAGATTATAGTGTAGCACCTACCTCTTTCCTACCGAGGTGTCGTAAGAGGCGACTAAGGCATTGTACGGACAGCCTTTATTCGCGCAGAATAACACCATACTATGCTGTCACTATACTGCTCGTGGGAGCGCAATGGGGAGTAACAATTTTTTGACTAGTACCAAAAAGGCGGCGACGTGGTTCGCTTCCCGTCTCGTTATCCACGGGCGTGGTGTGTGTAGGAAAAATGGCGTGCATTGAAAGCATCTCTTCTTTTTTTTCAGCGGACACCGATCCACAGCGGCGAACTATAATAAAACAAAAGATCAGCAAATACTTGACCTATGCAGAGACGATCTACAAAAATCATCTGTGCGACGTAGACGAGAATGTAAGTGCACTGTATAGTGAAGTTGTCTCTTTATGAATAGTTACCTGTTTATCATTAAGCTCTAATAACTTTCTGAGGCCGTGTGGTAGCGGCTTAAGAGAATCTACCACCCCATCTCATCCTGTGGGTGTCGTGAAGAGGGAAAATAAAACCAGGAGATGGACAGCAGCATCTTCCTGGAACATCAGAATGCATAAATTGCGGTTGCGAACCCGCCTGCCAAGCGTGGCAACTATGGCAAAATCACCCAAAATGAGAGCTACTAACTTTTGTGGCAATCTATGGGGGAGGCCTATGTTCAGCAGTGGACTAGTAATAGGCTGAAATGATGATGAACTCTCGGAAATTATTGCATTATCTAAATACTCAAAGAAATCAATTACTATTCATAGATAAAGACATATCATTTAAGAAGAACCTCCGTTCAATACTAAATTACACACACACACATACACACGCACGCACGCACACACGCCCAAGTTTGATGTTAAATACATAGTAAGGATTTTTCTTTTTTCTTTTCTTTTTCTTTTATAAAAAAACCATGCCCCACAGTAGGATTTCTCCTGTGTCGTGGGTACGTTTTACAGACATAAATTCCACATGCACAAACCACCCAGACCCGGAACACCTATCTGTAGGCCATACAAATATTTGTCCCGTGCGGGAATCAACCCGCGACCCGCGACGCAGAAGCCAAAAGCTTAGCCACTGCGCCATCCGAGCCGACAATATAATAATTGTTTATAAAGATATATATATATAAAGAACCGACTTCCGCGCATAGTCTTGTTACAGCCATTCTAGAACGTTATGTCTTCCCCTTGATAAATAGAGATGTTTCCAGAACGTTATATTTTTCCCTCAACGTATAGCGAAGCTTACAAACGTTGCATATCGGATTTTTTTTTAATTTTCTCGGCGCTCTCGAATATACGATGGCATATCTGAGCGAAAAACGTATAGCGAAGTTTACGAACGTTGCATATCGGATTTGTTTTGAATTTTCTCGGCGCTCTAGAATATTCGATGGCATATATAAGCGAGTCCGGAGAGTTAATTGGCATGCGTCTGAGTTTAGACGGGCGAATCGAGAGATAGTGACACGTTGATTAATCTTGTATATTTGTGTGAAATATACATCGGTCTTCGGAGTATCGTTTTATTGGTCCCAATCAGAACCAGTGCATAACAGTATCTTTAAAGTGCGTCATCAGATCCTTACCAAATTATTTTTTTTGGAACCATACACGTAAAATCCGATCGGCTTAGTAATATTCAGAAATATAAGATAACATAGTAGTATAGAAATTATTCAAATAGAACCTCAAAAGAAAGGAAAGTTTCAATTATTTTTTGCGAACATCATTGCCGGAATAAATATAAGAATTTAAGTTCTGTTACTTTTCCTCATCCTTAGATTTACCCTTACCATGAAACTTTTACTTACCCCTAAAGTTCTGCTCGCCAACATAAAAAGAATAATCGAAATCGGTTGCCGGTATAACGCAATAAAACTTGAATTGAATAATAAGCGCACTGTGCACTCTTTTTAATGTAGAAGTCGATGACTGTGAATTAAGGGTTATTTGTATTGCATATAGATTACCACAAAGCACCCCTATAATAGTAAAGCAAAATTCCAAAGAAATTATCACAATTCGGTATTCTTGTTATCATGTTAACACTCGCATTTCTCTACCAGCTTCTTTCGGAACCGGAGGAGGCAGTATCACTTGCACTTTGCCCCCCACCAATATCAATGCTGCGGAGGCCGTATGAGGATTTATCTTTGTATCGTGTGTTGGACATACTTGGCTCCAGTGTGATGCTGGTGCTTCACCGTACAGAGCAGACTTGCTACGCTATGAAGGTAGGTCTATTACTTTGTAGGTTGGTGTTCAATACTTCCAGGAACTGTTTATCATAAATTGATTCATATGGTTTTACATGTGGATCAATGTGGACTTAAGAGAATCTACCACCCCATCTCATCCGGCGGGTGTCTTCAAAGTCGACAGAGGGAGAAGAATAACTAGAAGATGGGCAGCAGCGTCTTCCTGGAACTGAATAAATAAACTGCGGTTGCCAACCCGCCTGCCAAGCGTGGCAACTATGGTACAATCCCCCCAAAATGAGAGCTAAAAACTTTTGTGGCATAAACTTGTGTGGGGAGGCCTGTGTTCAGCAGTGGACTAATGATAGGCTGAAAAGAAGAAAGAAGACATAATTAACCTCGAAAACAACAATTTGTGTTTTGGCACAAATGTTGGCTCTGGCTGGGATTCCCACCCAGGACCCGCGGCATAGTAGTCCTGACTAAGTACACTAACCAATTCGCTAGGTGGTCGTCATTTGGTGACAGTAACGTCTTTTGTTATTTGCAGGTCATCCGAAAAATTCCACACAACTTGACAGAATTCGACGAATACTTCCTGCAAAGGACAAACGAAACCAGACAACCCGTTTTGCCCACATTAATACCTTACATGGTGCCGTTGCACGCGTACATAGAGACAAACAACTTAATTTTTCTGATATTGTCCTACGCTCCCGGTAAAAAGCTATTTGATTACATTAGAAATTATACCAAATCTCTGCCAACTACACCTAACAGAGAAGTGAATCTAGAGAACGTTTTCACCGAACCGTCGAAACAGAAAAAGAACGATATTGCCAACGATAATATCGATGTAGTAGATTCGATATCGAAAATTGACACCTAATTTGTGTGAAATCCAAGATGTTAATGAGAACATTGATGTAAAGACTGAGAATTTAGATAACGTTGATTTGTCTGTCAACGAATTGGTAATTAACTCACAAAAATTACTTGAAAACGTAGATAAAGTATTAACTGAGACCCCAAAGATTGATGTCAAGAATGTCATTATCGAGGAAGATATTCAATTTGAAATAATTGAAGAAGGAAATCGAGACAATATGAGGAGGGATGTTTGTGATAGAAGAACGATTGAAACACCACTAATAAATAAGGTAAGCTGTTTGAATTTCGTTAAAACAATTTAAATATAGTTTTTTAAATTATGCATATGTGTTTACTAGTGGTAGGATTTCTATCCGTCTAGGTAGGTGCACTGCAGTATCAGTTATTCTGCCGTGAAGCAGTACTGTGCAAACATTACTGTGTTTCGATCTGAATGGCACAGATAACTAGTGTAATCATTGGGCATATGAGTCGTGTCTCAGAGTGACGAGTGGTGTCACAGAGAAATTTTCTGGATGATACAGTATTTGTTATGGGCAGACGTTGCACTTACCAGCCTCCAATAATAAAAAAAACGTCGCCTGGTCTTGTGGGTGTTGAAAAAGTTGAAATGTCAGAAATGTTTTTTTTTATTTTTGCTTTAACAACTAATTTAGATAGACACTCTCCCTTATCTCGACTAGCCTGTCTAATCTCTACCTGGGAGATGTTCTACGATTGAGACTTGAAATTGTATATAACAGACACTTAAAAAATATAGAAGTGCTTAAATAAGAAACATACAGCGCTATAGAATTCTCAACATGCTATAAACTAATAATCAATCAATTATGAAACTCGTAAGCTAGAAGCTCACAAATTGACCAGTTGGAATCGATGCTCGCATCATTATAAAAAGTATTGGGTCCCGTGAGTAATAAAGTAAAAGTAAAGAAAGCTAAAGGAAATCTTTCACCTCATCTTGTTCCGAATGGATCGTTTAATGACTAAATAACTAAATTAAATTTAAGATATTAAAATTATAGATAAACACCGTCACACTTCCCATTGAGACATTGCCTAAGTACAGTCTGGGTGAAATTTAGTATTCTATTTAATTCACGAATAAATATTGTCGTTAACGTGGATATAGTAACGTGAAAATAGTCTGCCCTTTTTAAAGAAAGACCATATATTTTGTAGGAAAAAAAAACGGAATCCTTAAGGAACATTCCTTACACCAAAAGGACTAATTATTATGATACACAGGCAAGAGCCATATTAGCACAGGGGCCTAGGCGCTCACTTTAAATTTCATTGTACCCGAGTGACCTATTTTAAAGTGCTGATTTACCACGTGTGAAGTCCGCCAACCCTCATTGAAGCAGCGTGGCGGATTCTTCCAAGCTCCAAAACCCTATCGGAAATGAGAGGAGGCGTGGACTCAGCAGTGGGATATATATTAGTTACTTTATTTAACTTTACAGGCATTACCTGGAAGTGCGGCGTGTTGCTGGGCCTCACAGTTACTTGCGGCGATCGACGGACTGCATAATTGTGGGGTTATTCTCAGGTTAGTTGGAACATCACGCTGTTATTTTAATTGTGGGCAAAAACCAAGCAATTGCGAAGAATGTCGACCGTTTTGCTATTGAATTATGCCACAGATTGTGTTATATCCATGCCTAAGTCTATTAAAGTAAATTATTTTTAAGTAACTATGATATAAAAGAATAAGAATTATTATCATCATTAATATTAGGGATATAAAATTACTTTAAAAAATCAATTTCTTTCGCAGAGATCTGTGTCCTAGAAACATACTGTTAGGCGACAAAGGTCAGATAATACTGACGTATTTCATTTTCTACCCGGGATCGGACATGGGTCTCTCTAAAACCAAGACGAAGAAAGGCGAACTGAACCTGTACGTGGCCCCGGAGCTGTATAGCGATATCTTTATAGATGTTGAAAAAGACGAGTCGTTGGATAAAGTGTGCGACTTTTGGAGTTACGGTGCTGTTTTGTATGAATTGCTGTGTGGAGTGGTAAGTAGTGCACAGGTTTCCCTTTATGTTAAGCTTCGGTGGATATCAATGAAACTCCTTTATCTATACAAATGAATAAAATTGAAATGTATGTTTGTAATAACAAAGTAACAGCTTTTTACTCAATGCTTCTGAAAGTATATACAGCACTTATAAAAAAAAAACAATTTTAAAGCGGCTGGAGCGATTTTGACGGGACTTTCACTGACAGATAACTGATAATATAGCGGGTAACTTAGGCTACTTTAGTAAAATAATTAGGGCTCCGCGCAAAAAAATAAAACCCCAAAATCCGATTGAAATAGGGCAATATAGTTGTATATGTCCAAAATAAGTACTTGACAAAAATTATGCAAAATACGGTTTTTGATTGATTGACATTTAATTTTTATTTATTCATAAATTTGTTTCGGTCAAATAAGACCAGATAAATAAACAATATTATATACTGAAGGTGGTAAAAAAAAATATCACGAGTTTCGCTTTGCATACAGCAGTTTATACGAAGCTAAAATTCGCAGAAAAGAGCGTTACCACTTTTGAAAAGGTGCTTTGTTATTTATTAGCATCTGATGCATCTACAAGTATAGTATAATAGTCATCATCATCATCATCATCATCATCATCTGAGGCTCATTAACCGAACATGTCGTAGGTTTAAATCTACTCAAGTAAATTTCCAGTTAGTCTGTTCTTGTTCATTCACTAACTCTTATAATTCTTTTTGAGTTAATATAAAGCGAAGATAGAGACAAAGTTATATAAAGAAAAAATACGCATTTTCATAGTATCTTTTTAAGTTTAGTTTTATCCCTTTCGGTTGGCTTTACAATCGGGACGTGTGTAAGCGCTTTAACACTGACATTTGAATGTTTATTTATGTTGTTGAAATAAGAAAATTAAACCATTTCTAACTTAATTCACGTAATTAATCTTTCTAATGACGGCAGACTTGCCCAGCTGTGGGACGTTTTTAGACTTAGTTTTAATAATTTAAACAATTTGCTCATCAATGCTTTTTTTGTTTCCAGCCTCTATCTTTCTATCATCGGAGCATATTTACAAGTCACACAATACTCCACTTACCCGATGGCTTGTCATTGGAAGTACAATCTTTATTGACTCAGGTATGTTTTTTTTTATTTTTTATTGGAAAAGGTGACGATACGAGCAAAACGTTCACCTGATGGTAAGTGCAACATCTGCCCATAACAATTGCTGTTCACTCAGAACATTTCTGTGTGGCACCACACTGCGCCCGTCACCCTGAGACATGAGTTCTTAAGTCTCATATGCTCTATGAGTACACTACCTCTCAGTGCCCTTCAGACCGAAACATAGTAATGTTTGCACGCTACTGCTTCATGGCTGAATAACTGCCACTGCGGTTGTACCTACCTATTAGGATTCCTTTATAGGAATCCTACCACTGGAGAAATACAATACTTCGGAACCGGCGAAACAAAAATGATGAAACTTGGAAAGTGGTTTTCAGAGTTATTAACTTTAACATTGAGGACCGGGTGGCCTAGTGGCTTAGAGTACCAGACTTCTGCGCCACGGGTCTTGAGTTGGAATCCCAGCCGGTGTTTTTGCAATATTTGTGCAAAAACACAAATTGTCGGTTTCCGGGTCTGGTTGTTTTGTGATTGTACTACTGTTCTGCATCCTAGCCTACCTCCGATCTTATTGCATGAGCATTACATCGAGCGCGGGTAGGTTGGAATGAGTGAGTGGTTCTGTGTCTGCGCGTACACTTGTGGCATCTTTAATATCTCCTGTGCAGTTTATAGCTGTTGCCCGTATACTGTAGGCACTATGAAATCTCCTGCGCAGTTGATAGCTGTTGCGCGCACACTGGAGGCACTATGATATCTCCTGCGCAGTCGATAGCTGTTGCGCGTACACTGGAGGCACTATGATATCTTCTGCGCAGTTGATAGCTTCCGACAGTGTTTTGTGGTTGTTGCCGTGTTCGAAAATCGACTAGGAGGACATCACCTATAAAGTGTGTAGAATTAATGTTACTAGCTCTATATATCTATATTATTAAATTGTTTTCCAGCTGTTAACATTCGAGCCCTCACAGCGGCTGGGAGGAGGAAAAGATGGCATCGACGAGATCAAGCAGCATCCATACTTCCGCAACATCGACTGGCCGCAGGTGTACAGAGGCTGGAGTGTGCCGCGATGAGGAGTGCAGCTTCTCGGATCTGTTCGTCGTAGTGACGAATGAGGAAGCAGACGGTGTTATGTAACAGGTGCTGAGGAATAAGACCTAGGAACCGTTACAGATAATATAGATTTTTTGAAAACGAGTCAAACGGAAGCTGCGTTGTCTGTGTTTATGTAAGTGGTTTTACTGGTGGTAGGATTCCTTTGCAGGAGTCCGTCTAGGTAGGTACCACACCAGGGCCAGTTAGTCCTGCCGTGAAGCAGTAGTGTGCAAACATTACTGTGTTTCGGTTTGAAAGGCACTGTGAGCTAGCGTAATCACTGGCCATATGAGACTTAAGAACTGATGTCTCAGGGTGACGGGCGCAGTGTGGTGTCACTCAGAAATGTTCTGGGTGACACAGCATTTGTTATGGGCAGACGTTGCACTTACCATCAGGTGAACGTTCTGCTCGTTTCATCATTTTATCCAATAAAAAAAGTAGTACAGGGACCACACCTGTATGTGGGCATCGTGGGCAGTAGACAACCAGCATTCATCATCGATGAAGAATGAAAGTGTAGTTATGTTGTCAGCCCGCTGGCTATAATAAAATACCAGTGTGTCAGTATAGGGGTTTGAATTCCCGTCGAGGCCAACAATTGTGCAAAAACACTTTGTTGGTATTCGAATAAGTCTGTGCTGCGATTGTCCTCGTTGTCTCTCATCGGGGCCTGCTCGCATAAGAGTACACCGGGGCACGTGTGGCACTATAATATCTCCTGCGCAGTTGATAGCAGTTGCGCGTACACTTGTGGCACTATTATATCTCCTGCGCAGTTGGTAGAAGTTGCGCGTACACTTGTGGCACTATAATATCTCCTGCGCAGTTGATAGCAGTTGCGCGTACACTTGTGGCACTATTATATCTCCTGCGCAGTTGATAGCAGTTGCGCGTACACTTGTGGCACTATTATATCTCCTGCGCAGTTGGTAGCAGTTGCGCGTTCACTTGTGGCACTATAATATCTCCTGCGCAGTTGATAGCAGTTGTGCGTACACTTGTGGCACTTTAATATCTCCTGCGCAGTTGATAGCAGTTGCGCGTACACTTGTGGCACTATTATATCTCCTGCGCAGTTGGTAGCAGTTGCGCGTACACTCGTGGCACTATAATATCTCCTGCGCAGTTGGTAGCAGTTGCGCGTTCACTTGTGGCACTATAATATCTCCTGCGCAGTTGATAGCTGTTGCGCTTACACTTGTGGCACTATAATATCTCCTGCGCAGTTGATAGCAGTTGCGCGTACACTTGTGGCACTATAATATCTCCTGCGCAGTTGATAGCAGTTGCGCGTACACTTGTGGCACTATAATATCTCCTGCGCAGTTGATCGCTTCCAGTAGTATCCGGAAGTTATCGCCGTGGTCGTGTATCATCATTATTTTAAGATGTCACTTTGTATGTTTGTTGGAGGATCTCCAAATGCATGGATCAAAAAGGGAATGTATTGTAATGATAAAAAAAAACAATCAATTTTGTACCTTAACTTATTATCCTTAGATGTGATAATTATATTTTTATACAAGGAGAAATTATAATAATTAGATCAGGTGACAGTTTGTATGCAGATGTCGCTTTTACAAAATATTCACATTGAACAGTATTTTAGTGTTTAGTTGAATTAAATGTAATGATTAGTGTTTGAAATTTGTCTGATGGCAGCATAGTACAATTGCATTTAAAACTGCACCTTGTTGCAAAGCGCTGAAGGTTGATAATTGATTGACACTAGTGTAGATCTGAATCTATCGTCTTGAAGTACACTTTTGAAGTGGAAACTTTAGAATCTTTGTGATTTCAAACTGGATTAAACGAAAAAGCGACACTAGAAAGAGACAAACATATACATCTGTAGGGTTTAGCCTGCGAGAGAATGGGATAGAATACAGTATGCAGTGTTTCCTATTACATTCATATTTTCGAATTCGTCCGAATCTTCGATTTATTCGTAGATTTAGCTCTCATTAGCTCGACAACAAGATCAAAAAGAGTAATTGGCGCTGAATTTCAAAGATATTTTACTCAAATCCAAAACAGGACTGGTGGTTAGATTCCTATGCAGGAATCCGTCTAGGTAGCTACCACCCCAGGGCCAGTTAGTCTGCAGTAGTGTGCAAACATTACTGTGTTTCGGTTTGAAGGGCACTGAGAGCTCGCGTTATCACTGAGCATATGAGACTTAAGTACTTAAGTCTCAGGGTGACGGGCGCAATGTAGTGTCAGACAGAAATATTTTAGGTGATACAGCATTTGTTATGGGCAGACGTTGCACTTACCGTCAGGTGAACGTTTTGATCGTACTTTATCCACTTAAAAAAAAACTTGGGGACTGTATAATATGTAATGTAATATGTAGAATAAAATGTAAAATAATTTTTAAACTTGGTAACAATGTTATAATAAATAAACCCTACAATTATCCTACTCCTAATGCTCTGCATTAGTCTCATTCTCTCGATGTTCAGTTTTCTGAAGGTGTCACTTTTTTTGTTTTTTTTTTAAAAAAGTACGAAAATGGCGATTGTATTTGATGATAATTTGTTCCAGCCTTTGGACTATGTTTCAGATTTTAACTGTTAGAATAGAGTGGCTATTTTTTACGCTTGGCCATCTACTTGGCAACTGAATCTTTTAGATAAGAATAATAATTATATTTTTATTGGACAAAATACTTATAAGTTTGCTAAAATTCATTCCATTACCGCGTACATGTGAGCGATAATATTCATAGTAAGTAATCGAGATTCCAGAACACCTTTCTAAAACATTTCCGAACATGTGGTGGTAGGATTCCTATGCAGAAATCCGTCTAGGCAGGTGTCACCGCAGTGCCAGTTATTCTCCCGTGAAGCAGTAGTGTGCAAACATTACTGTGTTTCGGTCTGAAGGGCACTGAGAGCTTGTGTTATCAACGGGCATATGAGGCTTAACAACTGATGTCTCCGGGTAACGGATGCAGTGTGGTGTCACACAGAAATTTTCTGGGTGACAGCATTTTTTTGGGCAGATGACACTTACCATTAAGTAAACGTTTTGCTCGTTTCGTCACTACCCAAAAAAAAACCCGAACGTCACCTTGAGACATTAGTTCTCTACATTAGCTCTTAGTACTCTACAGAGCGAAACACAGTAATGTTTGCACACTATTGCTTCACAGCAGATATCTGGCACTGCGGTGGCACCTACCTAGACGGATACCATCAGTAAACTTCACACTTCCTTTGCCTTGATCAGATATTACCAGGTTTTGTGAGGACGAAAGAGAAGTTTCTATTTTTCCTAACAGCGTTTGGTACCGAATTAATTAGAATGGTACCGTTTATATTGATTGTGTGTCTTTTTGATGAGCTTAGTATTGTTAGTGGAGTGTAACATAATTATGTATGTGAAAGTCATATTATTACTCATATTTAATGTTTGCAACACTTCTCAGTTTTAATTACTTAAATAAAACCAAATGCTTATAATTGTCATTAATTCGTATGTCAGCACGATCGGGGCAGGTCCTCCGTGAATTCGTTTGTCTTTATTTACAAACGTTAAGATCCTAGTAAACAAAACAGGTCGAGTTATTAAACGATAACGTATATATATATTATTTCTCGCAAGTTGTTTTTCGTCTGTATGAAATATCTCCCGTTATACTTTATCAAAGTTAATATTTGATACGCCATTTTGAAGGTTATTTTTCTTTCTAATGACGAAAAATAAATACGTGTCGTAAAAATATAGATAAATAAATATCCATAACTCAGGAACAAATATTCATATTTAGCATACAAATATCGCTGCTATGTATATGCCGCCAGCAGGACTAGAACCCGCGACCCTCGCTTAATTTCGAAAGAAAAGGGTTTTGGTTTTGGTAACGATCATCTAAGTTATTCCCTTCGTATATCGCATCAAATGTCCACACGCACTCACGCATTACATTGCCGTGTGGTGGCGGCTTAAGAGAATCTACCACCCCATCTCATCCCGTGGGTGTAGTAAAAGTCGACAGAGGGAAAATTGAAACCAGGAGATGGGCAGCAGCATCTTCCGGGGATATCTGAACAAATAAACTGCGGTCGCAAACCCGCCTGCCAATGAGAGCTACTAACGTACGTGTTTTGTGACAATTTATTGGGCCTATTTTCAGGCCTATGTTCAGCAGTGGACTAGTGACAGGCTGAAATGACGATGATGACGCAAGCTATTGAGGGAGGGCGGGCGGTGAACATAAAAAACTATCTAATACACACCATTTTAAATTTGGCTTGCGTATCTTAGTGAATTGAACTTTCTTTTCTACATTATAATGGTTTCCGCATAGTTACGCCGCATTGTAATAACTATAATTTTTACTTTATATTATTATAAACTATCTGAAGCTCCGCTACAACTGATGCGTGGATTTATGCTTTTTAAAAATACCGCGGGAAATCTTTGATTTTTCCGGAATAAAAAGTATTCTGTATCTGTCATAAATTTTATGTAAATTTTATTTTTTTGTATAGATTGTAGTAGTGTTTAACTTTGAGAAATCTCAGTCAAAAACAATGTATATTATTGTTTAAGGCATGTAATACCCCAGAGGTCTCTCTACTGTGGTTAATACATATTGTTGAATTTTGTTTTATCGACCAAGTGCTGATTCGGGTAAGATGATCAATGCAATTATGATTTACTTCAACCTACCTTTAAGTATTTTTTAATTTTAATACTGGCAATCCTAAATTTACCATAGTCAGTTAGATAAGAGTGAATAGTTTATAAGATATACTTAAAAAAAAAATGTTTCCTCGTAAAGGATTTCTCATGTATTGCCGTTTGTTTTAAAGATTCAAATTGAACAAGCACAAACATCAACAGGCAACAACTATTTGTGGGTCGAACAAATATTGTCAGGGAACTGAACCTGTAGCGCTTACTTAACGTAGACAAGTACTGTGGTGTGTAGTCAATAGTCATAGATTAAGTTGAATTATAGATTTGTTGAATTAGAGGCTCGCTACTATTAAATTATTTATGTTGTTGATAAGGTTTGTACGAGAATAAAGTGGAATGGAGTCGAAATGTATTGTTTTATTTTTCACTAGCTGCGCTCCTCGGTTTAATTTAAAAGGAATCGCTCTTAAGGGTCGTAGCGCGATGCTAATTAACTTCCTCAACAATTGGCATATGAAATGCAAAAATATTCGCGCGTTCAAACAAAAAAACAAACTGTCTTTTGTAATTTTATAATATATATTTTAAGTAGAGAGCCGTGTGGTGGCGGCTCGTTAAAAGAATACTACCACTCCATCTCATCCAATGGATCTCGTAAAAGGCGAGTAAGGAATCAAACTGCACTGTGCACCCAACAGCGCATGGTGGCGATGGGCTCACCACCTATCACACCAAGTGCATTATATTGTTTTGGTGAAACGTGGATTGTGGCAGTCATCTGTTTTTGCAGTGAGTGCCCAGTCTCTGACTACCCCTTATGGGATACAGTCGTGATCTTATGTATGTATTTTAAGTAATTTAATTGTCAGACAGGATAGTCTATTTGGCGTATGATATTGCCAATGAAAAGAGTAGCTACCCACCAGATCGGATAGTCTGATCTGGGGAGGACGTCTCCTCCTACTAGTAATATTTAGATGTTGTATATATAGTTCGCATCTCAGAAAGCTTTCATAGCGCGATTATGGACGTATGCTAATATTTCTTGAGCTTCTTATGTAGGCGACATAGATGTCACTACAATATCTAACGATAGCTGTCATATCCACTTATCGTCTCAGCCCATCACTAGCCCACTACTGAACATAGGCCTCCCCTTTAGATTGCCACGAAAAAACTGTAGCTCTCATTTTGGGGGGATTTTGCTTTTTTTAGTTGCCACGCTTGGCAGGCGGTTTGGCGACCGCAGTTTTTTTATTCAGATATTCCAGGAAGATGCTGCTGCTCGTCTCCTGGTTTTTTCCCCTCTGTCGACTTTTACGACACCCACAAGATGAGACGGGGTGGTAGATTCTCTTAAGCTACCACACGGCAATGATAACACTATAAATGCCCAGTGATAACACCAGCTCCAGTACTGAAGAGCTACTTGAATAACTGGATCTACGGTGGTACCTACCTAGACGGATTCCTGTATAGAAATCCGTCTAGGTAGGTACTACACAAATATTTATTTACTGTCCGCAGTGTAGTGGTTCCGACCACTACGGCTAATTACATATTTTAGTGAATGTAAGAGAAATAATAGTGCCATGGGTGTCGTAAGAGTCAAAGGAGGAAAAATTAAAACCAGAAGATGGGTAGCAGCATCTTCCTGGAACATCTGAATAAATAAACTGCGGTTGCCAAGCGTGGCCATTATGACAAAATCCCTCCAAAATGAGAGCTACATACTTTCGTGGCAATCTATAAGGGAGATCTATGTTCAGCAGTGGACTAGTGATAGGCTGAAATGAGCCGAAGAGTAACATACGAGCAATGTACTTCAGCGGTTCGGCTGACTAAGGTGACTTCAGGTAAACTGTACCCCATTCAATATGGCAGCGGTAAGACAATGTGGCGGCGCCTTAAGAGAATCTACCACCCCATCTCATCCCGTGGGTGTCGTAAAAGTCGACAGAGGGGAAATTAAAACCAGAAGATGGGTAGTAGGATCTTCATGGAACATCTGAATAAATAAACTGCGGTTGTCTAACCGCCTGCTAAGCGTGGCAACTATGGCAAAATCTCTCCAAAATGAGAGCTACAAACTTTTTTGGCAATCTATATGGGAGGTCTATGTTCAGTAGTGGACTAGTGAAAGGCTGAAATGATGAAGACAGGAATCAACCCCAGAGAGATACCAATACTAAAGTTTTACTACTTTAGTACTTTAGTGTTGTTTTATCTCTCTGAGCACAGGCCTCCTCTCATTTTTGAGGGGGTTTTGGAGCTGGGAACAGTCCGACAAGCTGCTCCAATGCGTGTTGACATCAATATTTCCTCGACATATTATCATTTTTCAGAGATGCCGGTTTCCTCACGATGTTTTCCTTCACCTCTAAGCACGCGGTAAACCAGCACTTAAAGTTGCAGAACAATTTTAGAGGTTCCGGCACCGGAGCTCGAACTCAGGACACTTGTGTATTAGTGATGTAACGAATGTTGGATTTTTCACATTCGCGAATGCGAATATTTATCTTCGACATTCGCGAACGCGAATGTTTCGATTCGAATTTCGTCTCGAACATAGCTGAACTGATACAGGTGGAATGAACGAAGTTAGTCACATAAAGTTCATTCAAGAAGATTGTTTTGGTAGTTTTTTTTTTATAGGAGAGGGGGGTAAACGAGCAAGCGGCTCACCTATTGGTAAGTGATCACCGCCGCCCTTGAACATCCGCAATGCCAGGGGCATTCCGAATGCGTTGCGTGGCCTTTGTGGAAGGAGTAGGCTCTTTTCTTGGAGGTCCCTAAGTCGTATCGGTCTGGAAAAACTGCTGGCGGCAGCCTATTCCACAAAGTGGTTGTGCGTGGCAGAAAATGGCCAAGCGCACAGTGGTGGAATACCAGTCATCCAGGTGTTGTCGATGATATTTTGTTGTGCGCCGCAATGTACGATGGTGGAATTTAGCAGCAGGAATTAATCCGTAGAACTCCTCGAAACACTGCCCATTATGAACACGGTACAAAATGCAAAGAGACGCAACGTCCCTTCGCAAAGCCAGTAGATCGAGCTGATCGGAAAGAACTCGGTCGTTGACGATTCGAGCCGAGAGAACGAAGAGCTCGTTGGATTCGGTGAAATGTAAGGATCTGGCACTGGGGTGCCCCCGCCCATAGGTGAAAACAGTATTCCATGTAAGGCGAACTTGCGCCTTGTAAAATTGCAGACGATGGGCCGACGTGAAATACTGTCCCGCTCTACTGAGCACGCCATGCTTTTTGGAGGCCAATTTGGCCTTCCCCTCCAGGTGACCGCCGAACTGAACGTCTCTCAATATGTCAAAGCCAAGGATTCCGATACTAGCTGAGGCAGTGAGGGGGTATTATCAAAGCGAGGGGATGCGACAAAGGGTTTCTTTTTAGCGGTAAACACGCAAACCTGTGTCTTCTTAGGGTTGAATTGGACTCAATTTAGTCGGCCCCATATCGAAATTTTATCTAATAAAATTCTCTCTCGTCGGCACTCGTCGACGTGTTCCCGAGAAATATTGGCACTGCTGTTTACTTTGTATTATTGCACTTGTCAATGTCAAACTTAACTGATATTTAAAAGTGATATAAAAAAACATGAGTAAAGCACATTTTAGCGAAGTTTGGACGTCTCAGGGTGACGGGTGCAGTGTGGTGTCACACAGAATTGTTCCGGGTGAAAGACGTTGCACATACCATCAGGTGAACGTTTTGCTCGTTTCATCACTATCTCCAATAAAAAAATATAATTTCCTTTTTGTTTGTTAAATACATTCGCCAAACATTCGCATCGTGTATTGCGAATGCGAATGTCGAAAACTATGCGAATATTCGCGAATGCGAATATTCGTTACATCACTATCGTGTATTATAAAATTTAAGGAGATCGCTCGGCCCCTGAGCTACCACGGCTTATACCAACATTGTTTCTGGAGCATCCTTCATTGGGCGTTAACGCTCAGGGTACATCATGGTCAGGCGGCTCGTATTCTGGAGTGGGGAAGGGGGGGGGGGGGGAAGTCTAGACGCGCACTGCTCGGGGCAAACGGAGCAATAAGACTACGACACGTCAATAGAACCTTTACCCCATCAATTACTGTCAACAGACGACGAAGCCGGACCTGCTTTCTCGAAGGCCCAATGCCTCATGTCCACGAATATCTTATCTCATCACCAGGTGAGCCTCTAGCTCGTTTACCCCTTCTATTAAAAAAACCAGCGTAACAAAAACAATTACGATTTTTTTTATTAGATAAAGTGATGAGACGAGCAAAACGTTCACCTGAAACACAGTAACGCTTGCACATTACAGCTTCACGGCAGACTAACCTGACCTGGCGGTAGTACCTACCAATACGGATTCCTGCATAGGAATCTACCTATCTATCTGCTGTTACTTTTATGAAATTTAATAAATAAATAAAAATAAACTTCCAGACGTTTCGAGCTGTTCAGCACCAATAGCCACGGAGGGGTTTGATTTGAGGTGTTACAAGTTCTGATGTATATGTCATAGTAATCCAGGCTTCAGGAGGGTAATAACGGCTGAGTATAGCCGCCCACCCCTTTATAAAAAAGCATGACTATATGTATATGTATGTATATACATATAGTCATGCTTTTTTATAAAGGGGTGGGCAGAGGCCACTTACGTAGTCAACCCATCGCCTTCGCGGGAAACGAGACGTGACGGGTCACGCACCACGTCGCCGCCATTTTGGTAAGAGTCAAAAAAATTCTTACTCCCCATTTCGTTCCCACTAGCAGTATGGTGACAGCACTTTGAATTTCATAGTGCCAGCACCACTAAAATTGTTAATTGCAATTTTTAGTGCTGATTTACCACGTGCTTGGCGGTGAGGGAAATCATCGTGAGGAAACCTGCATGTCTGAGAAATAAAAAATATTTCAACTACACGTGAAGTCCGCCAACTCGCATTGGAGCAGCGTGGCGGATTCTTCCCATCTCCAAAACCCTCTCAGAAATGAGAGGAGGCCTGTGCTCAGCAGTGGGACATTTATAGGCTGTAACTTTACTTTTTTATTCTGTACGAATTAATGTCCGTACAATACCTGAGTCGCCTCTTACGACACCTCGGTAGGAAAGAAGTAGGTGCTCTTCTACTCTGCCCACCTATCGGATATAAACTTAAAAAGTTAAAATTACATCCTGTAGACGTCGACCTCCCGCAGGTGAAGTTTACAGTTTTATTATATGTATAGATATAGAACAGATATGTTCAACCTGCAGTATAATTACTATTCTCTCTTAACTGGAGATGCCACGAATAGTGGTTTGGTCGTATACCGACGAGCAAAGGGCCCGCGAGTAAGAAGGGTCAGATGCGGTCAAGGACTCAACAAAGGTTTTTATTTTTATGGACGCGGGATAAACTCAATAATATCCAAACCCGAAAATCAATTATTTGTGTAATATACAAATATTGGCTTCTGTTGGAAGTTGGAACTCAAACCCAATACGTACGTTCATCGATGATCATAATGGTCTCTAAACTACTACTAAGGCAACCTTAACCTGGTGGTAGGGTTCGTCTGTAGGAACCCATCAGTAGAAACAGCAGTTTTTTTTATATGATAAAGTGACGAGACGAGCAAAACGTTCACCTGATGGTAAGTGCAACGTCTGCCCATAGCAGATGCTGTGTTACTCAGAATATTTCTGTGTAGCACCACACTGCGCCCGTCACCTTGAGACAAGTTCTTAAGTCTCATATGCCCAGTGATTACGCTCTCAGTGCCCTTCAGACCGAAACGCAGTGATGTTTGCACACTACTGCTTCACGGCAGAATAACTGGCCATGGGGTGGTACCTACCTAGACGGATTCCTGCATAGGAATCCTACCACCAGTAAACATTACTGTGTTTCGGTTAGAAAGGGACTGATTGATAGTGTAATTACTGAACAGAAATGTTTTGGGTGACACAGCATTTGTTATGGCGTTACATTTACCATCAGGTGAACGTTTCGCTCGTCTCGTCAGTTTCTTTTATAGAAAGAAAACTTGTATTGTATCTGGCCATAGACGATTCGAAACCTATAATAATATAAATCTCACAGTAACTTAACATAACTAATTACCTTACTTTATATAAACTTCTGGTTTTATAACGAGAAGTCATTTATAAATGAAAAAAAAATTAAAGCCTTCTCGAATTCAGTTCACATACCAACCGAGGTCATAACATTTCTTCTAAGGTGATCAGGTTTATTTCCCTTTATACAACTTGTACTGTTATCGCTATAATTTTACGGTCCAATTTTCTTTCATTCAATAATTCGATTCGTTGTAAATTGCTAAACAATTCTGCGTCGTATGTCTCACGGTGTGAAGTTATTTTTCTTTCGCAATTTCTGTTTTGAATTACTACAACCTAAATTCACATTTAAACCAACGCTGTAAGTATTAAAACAATTTGCACAAAATAATGTAAAGGTATTATCCAGTCAAACGAGAATGCAATTTATTGGTTGTTTATTTACAACGTTCAACGTCCATTTCAATTTGCTTGTGTATTAACTCAAGTTAAGAGAATGTAATGCAGCGATTGGTTGAAAAAGTTTCTTAGCGGACCAGTCTTTTATTCGCCTAAGAGTCGTTAGGTCGTACGGCGCATGCGCAGCGGAGTGAACTTTCGAAGGTTTTTGTGTGAATTCTCTTAATTGCCCAATAGGACTTCCGCGTAATATTTAAGTGAAATTAAATAACTAAAACATTTTCAAGAACCAAAACGACTTTATTATATACATCGTATGTTTTCCAAGAATTTTGAATACTCTCTATCTTCATATTTATCTGATTGTGTTCAAGAATTCAAAGTGTTTTTAATAGTTGTAGTCATATTTCCGATCGGAATCCAGTAAGAAAGGTGAGTTTACAATTTGTTTATTTAATTTAGAGTAACATTGTTATAATAAACTAACAAATCTTAATAATGTAACACAAAGTTGTACTGCATAGGTGCATAAGCACAAGATGGCACACGCGCCTATTGATACCTCTACTCGGCTGTGAAGTTAAGATATGTTTTTTTATCCTCAGTCTATACGTCGCCAATAGCCTATTGGTTTACGGTCTTTTCGGGTACGGAATGCGAAACGTGACTGTCGCAGGATCGAGCTTCGCGCTTCGACTATTGTCGCGAACCATCTCCTTGTACAAACTTTTAAATTAAGATGAAATGCTTAACAGGACAACTAATGTTGATAGCATTGCCAGTATTATTTAATAATAAATAATATATTACCGAGCTTATTATAGTTGGAATCAGACTACGTAGATACCAGCGCGGGGTCAGTTATTCTGCCGTGAAGCAGTAGTGTTCAAACATTACCGTTTCAGTCTGAAGGGCATTGAGAGCTAGTGTAACATGTTACATATGAGACTTAAGAACTTGTCTCAGGGTGACGGGCGCAGTGTGGGGTCACACAAGTTTTCTGGGTGACACGACATTTGTTATGGGCAGACGCTGCACTTTTTTTTTATTGTATAAAGTGACGAAACGAGCAAAACGTTCACCTGATGGTAAGTGCAACGTCCGACCACAACAAATGCTGTGTCACACAGAATATTTTTGTGTGACACCACACTGCGCCCTGAGACATCAGTTCTTAAGTCTCAAATGCTCAGGATTACGCTAGCTCACAGTGCCCTTCAAACCGAAACACAGTAATGCTTGCACACTACTGCTTCACGGCAGAATAGCTGGCCCTGGGGTGGTACCTACCTAGCACCTGCATAGGAATCCTACCACCACTAAAACACTTACCATCAGGTGAATGCTCGTCTCGTCACTTTATCCAATAAATAAAAACGGTAGCTGCAACTGCAGCGCCAGATGTTCAGCGGCCAAGCAGCGGTGTGCGGTGCGGTTCGGAAGGTACTGGAGCCAGTGTTACAGGGCAAATATAGCTTAGTAATATCTCATGATGACGACCACAGTTCGATGCCAAGCATAACTGCTGAGTTCTCCGTAACACCTTTATGTTGCAGGCGGACGTGGCTTGCTCGTCTCGATATTAAGTACTATAAAAATGTTTTGAATAATAAAAATACAGTTTAAAGTTTCTGTCTGTCTGTTTTTTAACGTATTTACGGCTCAACCGCTGAACCGAACTTGATGATATTTGGTACAAGATAACTTCCATCCTGGACACGAATAGTACGCTATTTTATTTATCTACGATTCGCTTTTTTATCCCGGAAAATGAAATAGTTCCCGCGGGAACCTTAATACAGGCGGACGAAACCGCTGGACATCGGCTAGTATTAGAATAACCGCTTAAAAGAAACCACACCTTTTTATGTCGATAAGTGACGAGATGAGCGAGTCGTACTTAAGTTATCGTTAGTGCCACGCCTGCCCATAACAGTACGGCGTCACCCACTTTCCATCGGAAAATTGTGTGCAGAACCACTTTGAACTCGTCACCATGACACATTGGTGCTTAAGTCTGATATGCCCTGTTACTATTGTCGCAAAGTCCAGTGTGTCAAATTTCGGGACAATTCGTTTTTTAAAATGGTATGTTTCCATTGGTTAGTAAAAGAAAAAATACAAATAAAACTTAAAGAAACTAGATAATATTAGTGGTAAGTGAAAAATCATGATATTTGGCGTCCCGATCGAGGGTGAGGACAGTGTCAGCAGGCCCCTGAAAATTGTTACAAATCAGGGGCCGGACCAGGCAACGCTACCTGTAACAGTAGCTTGAATTCCTTTCAAACCATAACAGTGGCGTTTGCACAGCTCGACGGCAGAATAACTGGCACTGCGGCGCTACATACCTAGAATTCTGCATAGGAATCCTCCACCAGTAAAGCCTACAGCGTACTGTTTTAAAGTAGGTCGCTGCAAATAATAGTAAAATAAGGATTCCGATTAATTATAAAGACTATGTTACTGAACTCGTAACTAAATAAATTCTTTCGAGGAAGAGAACCGTTGAAAACTTTGGCACGATATTGACAGAAATAAGCAAATTAGTTCGTGTTACAAATGTTTTACAAGATCGCATTTAAATTAGATAATTCAAAAAAATAAACATGGCGATAAAAACTTACCGTACATGGCAATAGTATCATTCGATACAAATTAGATTTCGATACAGTTCTAGATGTCCTTGTACTTTTGACATTTTTGATGCGGAACTTTGTTTTTTTTTTAATTTATGCGTTTAGAACGGTTTTGGAAACAGTAGTAATAAAGTTTGTTTTCTCGTAGGTTAGTGATTTATTTCTTACCTTACAAAATTTAATTATGTTTATAAATATAAATAAAACTACACAAATTTTATGTTTGTTGGTGTATTTAATATGTAATGACGAATAACTTGTCATATTTTACATTTTAATGTCTGCCAAGCTTCGTTATTGCTCATTATTTAGTAATATGTTTATTTTACACGTTTAAGAATTTTTAATAAACTTTAGCAAAAAAATATATTTTATATTTTTTTTTATTCATAAATTATTCTTTAATAGTTTTTGAAATGTAATAAATTGAAATGGAACGTAATTTTTCAACGCAAAGTTTATAGTACAAAATTTACATAATTTAATATTTTTTATATATATCCACCACCACCACCATTTCAGCCTACTATTAGTCCACTGCTGAACATAGGCCTCCCCCATAGAGTGCCTCAAAAGTTTGTGGATCTCATTTTGGGGGGATTTTGCCATAGTTGCCACGCTTGGCAGGCGGGTTGGCAACCGCAGTTTATTTATTATGATGTTCCAGGAAGATGCTGTAAATGGCTTTGATGTATAAACATAGTTATTTAAAAAATACTTTATTCGCCATAGGCCTACCTCGTTAGAAGGAGCAGTGCACAACGCCGCTCCGCGGAATAGGTGCTATTCAATCAACTAATGTTCTTATCAAATATAATAAAATATTCTAAGTCGGTACGGCAGATGAAACATAAACGTACTAAAAGTAGTGACTTGAAATTTGCACAGTTAAAAATCTCAGGCTAAGTTTTCCTATGCAAGAATCCGTCTAGGTAGGTTCCACTGCAGTGACAGTTATTCTGCCGTGAAGCAGTAATGTGCAAACATTAGTGTGTTTCGATCTTAAGGTCACTGAGAGCTAGTGTAATTACTAGGCATATGAGACTTAATAACTGATGTCTCAGGGGTTCAGGCGCAGTGTAGTGTCACACAAAAATATTCTGGGTGACACAGCAGTGGCTATGGGCAGACATTGCACTTAACATTAGGTGAACTTTTTGCTCGTCTCGTCACTTAAGTACTCCTATAAAAAAGTCTAGCAGTAGTCTGCAAACATTACCGTGTTTTGGTCTGAAGGTCACTGAGAGCTAGTGTCATTACAAGGCTTAAGAACTACGTCTCAAGGTGACCTGTGTCGAGAGTTGTGCAGTGTTCACACTCACAGTGCCGAGTTATTAAATGTTCTGGGTGACAACTGTTATGAGCAGACGTAGCACTTTCCTTCGGGTCATCGACTTGCTTAATTCGTCTCTTAATATCGTAAAAAATGTCGTGTCTTCAAAATTCTGGTTTTACGTAATACAAGTTGTAAGCATATAGTCTACTTATATTTGATGAAATTTTTTGATGCGTCATACTGTAACGTAGGCAATATGAAGGTGTATTTTATTAGTATATATATTTTTTTCTATTTATTCTGTATTTAAGTTTTTATTTATTTAATAAAACTAATTTTTATTTTATTCGCATAAATATAAACGATTTTTTTTTTGGAACATATTCTTTTCACCGTTTTAATTGTGCCAATTTGTGAATCTGTATTTAAGCCTTCGTGTGTCTGAGACAACAAATATACTTTCTTTCTTTCTTTCAAAATGTATGAAACCCCGGTCGCGGCACCAAATTGTAATTAAAGTGCATTAAATTATATTCTAGTTATTTTAAGAGTTTTATGTAATATAATTTTTAGCAATTAATAAGTTCAATATTCACCAACAATTGCACTGTAATGACACATTAAACAATAAAAACATTACGTATAACTTGATTTTTATAATTAGTTTGTTTGTTGTCTTTACTTATAGTTTAATAATATTATTAATACCTAGCTCCGGCCCACGGTTTTACTCACGTAAAAGCCATACCGTTCGGCTCTCCTCGACCAGGTTTGGTTCTCAGCGAGTGGCTCCTTAAGGCCGTAGTAAGAAGTTTGATAGTCCAGAACCTTCTTCAAGAAACGGACTATCCAACGCAATTTTTATTTTAATCGAATTAGTATTTTCTGGGTTTAGCGCGTTCAAACATAAAAACTCTCCAGCTTTATTATAGTAATAAGATTAATGATAGGTCGTCACAAAGTGTAAACGAGACACCCCAGGCCATTTATTCTGCCATGAAGCAGTAGTGTGCAAACATTACTGTTCTCGGTCTTAAGGGCATTCAGAGAGTGTAATCACTGGGCATATGAGACTTAAGAACTGATGTCTCAAGGCATGAATGATGGCGGGCGTAGTGATGTCACATGACAAAGCATTTGTTGCGGGCAGACGTTGCACTTACCATCATTACACTACAAAAAAAAAAGCCGGTTGAGATGAAATGAAACTATCTGCTTGTTTTAAAGATCACATAAACTTTTCGCTGTAGCAGAGAAAGTTGCGTGAAAACACGTTAACTGGCGTTAACAGCGTTTGTGAAGGCATTGTGTGGAGTTACCGATGTTATGCAAGAAATCTACGCGATTTATACGAGTATCTTGTTTTGTTTCATACATACATACATAAGATCACGACTGTATCCCATAAGGGGTAGGTAGAGACTGGGCACTCACTGCCTAAACAGATGACTGCCACAATCCACGTTTCACCAAAACAGTATAATGCACTTGGTGCGATAAGTGGTGAGCCCATCGCCACCATGCGCTGTTGGGTGCACAGTGCAGTTTAATTCCTTACTCGCCTTTTACGAGATCCATTGGATGAGATGGAGTGGTAGTATTCTTTTATCGATCCGCCACCACACGGTTTTGTTTCATACCTAAACCTTAATCGTCTGGGGCCGCAATATTGAATGACTGGCAGTCATTGACTGCACGAATGAACAATCACTGACCATAGAGAACGGCGGAAAATTATATATTTTTTTAAATAATATCGAGTCCGGGCTTAATTTCTACTTCTTCTTTTTTTTCGTTCCTGGCAATTAGCTGACAAATCGAGCCCTTTTTGCCAATGTCGGGTAATAATTTAATTTTAACTAGGACTTCGTTTCGATCGACTGTAAAATGGTTGTTGACTTTTGCGAAAGATTTGTTGGACTGATGAATGATGATGGAGATGAAGCTCAGGCTGTGATCCGAACCTCCGCGGCACAGTAAGGTACTCCCGTCCGCTTCGACACGCGGTGAGTATTTGTAAATATGGCTGAAAACAAACCGTCTCCATGGCTTTACTACGACTTTCGTAAACTGTGAATAAAAATTAAAAAAAACTAGTTTCCGACTCGCTATACAAGTCCAAGCGTGGAGAGAAAGATAAACGGACGCAACCGTACAAATAATAATTTACATAAATATCTTATGTAAGGCGAAAGTTACTTTGCCGAAAGGAAAAATAATATTGCCGCGCATGAAAGTTGCCGACTTACCGAAATTTATTAAGTGGAAAAAAAAAATTGCTTTTCTTTTTCGTCCGCTTCGTTTGCGGCCATTCATTATTCTACGCCCTATAAAGTACGAGTTATTTGTATTTATGATGAAACTGGCAAGTTTTGTATTTGTTGCGAATATTATTATTGTTTACAGTCCGGCCGCTGAGAGAATGCGTTCCTGACGTTCATTGGCGCCAAATCGAAAAGAGGTTATGTTTTTATAATGATTTCTTATCTTGACGCAAATACGTTTCCGACGTTTTATAAATAGTAAAATACACGGGATAAAATCCGTAAAATCTAGTTTTATTTGAAGGTTATGTTTGTATTTAATTTTGTTCTTTCTGTGTATTTCTAGTTTTGCTGAACCTACCTATCTGTCTAGGTAGGTATCACCCCAGGGACAGTTATTCTGCCGTGGAAGCAGTAGTGTGCAAACATTACTGTGTTTTGGTTTGAAAGGCACTGTGAGCTAGCGTAATCACTGGGCATTTGAGACTTAAGAACTGATGTCTCAGGGTGATGAGCACAGTGAGGTGTGACACAGAAATGTTCTGGGTGACACAGCATTTGTTATGGGCAGGCGTTGCACTCACCATCAGGTGAACGTTTTGCTCGTTCCGTCACTTTTATCAAATAAAAAAAAAAAACAATCTTCATTAGAAGACTATACATGGAGCACCTGGCGAGCGTATGCCCTTCACGTTAATCTCGAGAGCCACTAAACGAATTTGCATGTGCTTTGTTGATGGTCACTGCTATGATCTGCATCTCTCCAGGAACATGTGTATTAAAAATTGCCTTAGCCCTGATAACGGTTTTATTAGTGAAGCAAGCCGGCAAAAAGTTTGCTGTAAAACAAAATTATACTCGACTAGCCTTTATAGCCGTGTGGTGGCGGCTCGATAAAAGAATACTACCACTCCATCTCATCCAATGGATCTCGTAAAAGGCGAGTAAGGAATTAAACTGCACTGTGCACCCAACAGCGCATGGTGGCGATGGGCTCACCACCTATTCACTACCACGTGGATTGTGGCAGTCATCTGTTTTTGCAGTGACTGCCCAGTCTCTGACTACCCCTTATGGGATACAGTCGTGATCTTATGTATGTATGTATGTATACTCGACCGAAGCCGGGCTGATTTACTAGTGAAAAAGTAAAGTAAAAGTAAAGATTCAGCTATAAATGTGTCCCACTGCTGAGCACAGGCCTCCTCTCATTTCTGAGAGGGTTTTGGAGCTAGGAAGAATCCGCCACGCTGCTCCAATGCGGGTTGGCGGACTTCACATGTCCACGAAATATTTCTATTCCTCGGACATGCAGGTTTCCTCACGATGTTTTCCTTCACCGCTAAGCACGTGGTAAATCAGCACTTAAAATTGTAGAACTATATTAGAGGTGCTGGCACCGGGGATCGAACCCAGGTTACTCGCTTACTATGAAATTAAATGCGAGCACCAGGCCCCTGAGCTACCACGGCTATAGTGAAAAATTAACGAAAAACACCTAGTCTAAAAATTATTTATTTTATACCTCAATACACTGCTTTGACACTGGCAGAAAGCTTAAAACTAAATAAAGAAATATAAAAAAAATCGAAAAAGAAGTTTGCGTTTTCAAAAAAATCATATTTCCGTTTCGGTGGTTAGCCGGAACAAACAGACAGAAACACTAAAAATTTAAAGATTATTTTTTTTCTAATAAGTACCGTATATACTTTCATGAGAATTGAGTAAAAAGTGTGCCGTGTGGTAGCGGCTTAAGAGAATCTACCGCCCCATCTCATACCGTGGGTGTCGTAAAAGTCGACAGAGGGAAAATTAAAACCAGGAAGATGGGCAGCAGCATCTTCCTGAAAAAATCAGAATAAATAAACTGCGGTTGCCCAACCCGCCTGCCAAGAGTGGCAACTATGGCAAAATTCCCCCCCAATTGAGAGCTACACACTTTTGTGGCAATCTATGGGGGAACATAGGCCGTTCAGCATGTGGACTAGATGGGCTGGAGTGGTGGGAGTAAAAAGCTGTTATTTTGTTATTACAAACAGACACTTCAATTTTATTTATTTGTGTAGATCTGAAGAAACAGTTCAGTACCGCGACCTTACCGACTCTCGGAACTGAAAGTGGCCGCGATATTTAATTATACGTTTACGAGTTGTAGTCTTCTGAGAATACGCTTGCTTCACTTTCATTATATTTAATTATAATTTGAAAATATATAGAACGTATCCGAACATGTCCTGCTGGTTTTTAACACGACGTATTCATGTTTTGCGAAACGTGACCGTTTTGTGGAAATAGTTGCGGCTAGCAGTTTCCACCTAACCAACATGACTAGGGGACCTTCAAGAAAAAAGCCTACATACAGGCTTTTATTTAGTTTTTACTGTCCCGTTGTCTGTCTGTGGGTAATCAGACGTTGCACTTGTCATCAGGTGAACGTTTTGCTCGTTTCGTCACCTTATACAATAAGCCGTGTGGTGGCGGCTCGTTAAAAGAATACTTCCACTCCATCGCATCCAATGGATCTCGTAAAAGGCGAGTAAGGAATTAAACTGCACTGTGCACCCAACAGCGCATGGTGGCGATGGGCTCACCACCTATCACACCAAGTGCATTGTATTGTTTTGGTGAAACGCGGATTGTGGCAGTCATCTGTTTTTGCAGTGAGTGCCCAGTCTCTGATTACCCCTTATGGGATACAGTCGAGATCTTATGTATGTATGTATGTATGTTTGTATGTATGTATGTATGTTACATACATACATTGGAAGTAAGAGGCGAGACGAACGAGTCGCTCATAAGTGCGTCCGTTGATAAGTGGGCTGGCTATAACAATTGAGGTGACACCCAGAACTTTGCATTGCAATTGCGGCCGTCGCCAAGATATTTCGGTTCTTAAACATCATATGCCCTGTAATTACGAGTACATTAGGTGTACAATGCACACAGTGGTGTTTCAACACCACTGCCTAGAGGCAGAATAACTGACACAGCGGTGGTACCTACATAGACGGATTCCTCCATAAGACCAGAAATTCACCAACAGTGAATTTAATAATTAGCTTTTTATTCAAAAACTATTTTTTTTTGTTTTAAAAAACGAAGCCCCACAGTAGGATTTTCTCCTGTATCATGGGTGCGTTTTACAAACATACATTTCACATGCACAACACAACCAGACCCGAAAAGCAACAATTTGTGTTTTCCCACAAATGTTGCCTCCGGCTGGGAATCGAACCCAGGACCGGTGGCGCAGAAGTCAGGCACGCTAACCACTACGCCACGCGGTCGACAAACTAATTAGACACTTATTCAATTAATAAGTGAGGTATCAATCTCACTGTTCACCGGCTAAAGATCAATTCGTCAGGCTTTCATAGAAAAAAAAAATACTGTTAGTAAAGTAAAGTAACAGCCTATAAATGTCCCACTGCTGAGCATATCCGAGAGGGTTTTGGAGCTAGGAAGAACAGTCACTGCTGCTCCAATGCGGGTGGGCGGAATTCACATCATTTCGAAATATTTTTTATTTCGCTGAGATGCAAGTTTTCTTACGATGTTTATCTTCACCGCCGAGCACGTGGTGAATCAGCACTTAAAATTGACTATTAATAATTTTCGTGGTGCTGGCACTGGGAATCGAACCCAGGCCACTCGCGTTCTATGAAATTTAAAGCGAGCGCCTTGCCCCTGAGCTACCACAGCTCACAGTTATTAGAGGTTCAAAAAGTAAATTTTACCCAGACCGGGAACAACTATTTGTAGGGCCTACAAATATTTCTTACGTCCGGGAATCGAACCCGCGACCCATAAACTAATCAATTAACTACTGCGTCAACCGATCCGTTAACTTTTGCTCCGATTTATAATTATGAGATAATAAAACAAGAAAGAGCGAAAACCGATCGCCTATAAAATAAAATTATGAAAAAAAAAATTGTCTATGAAGTGAACGACCTCTATAATGTTAGGCTTAAGCAACCGCCATAGACAAGAATTATTAACTGTAAACTCGTCTAACCGGTTAATATCCAAGAATTTAAACTAGCGATATAATCAATTTATAATTTGATTATCCTTCGAGATAATTATATCAAATAGTTGACATTCCATGTCTATTATAAATCCTTTTTTTTTTTCTTTTTTTTTTTGCTCCACAGTAGGATTTCTTCCTGTGTCGTGAGTGCGTTTTACATACATAAATTCCACATGCACAAACACCCAGACCCGGAACAACTATCTGTAGGTCATACAAATATTTGTCCCGTGCGGGAATCGAACCCGCGACCCGCGGCGCAGAAGTTAAGCGCTTAGCCACTGCGCCAGCCGAGCCGACAATCCAGTCCAGAGTAAAATTGTTGAAAATGTTGCGCGTTTGTTGTTGTTGTGTTGTGAAATGTTGCGGACCAATGTTGTTAGACTATGGTAAAGCAAAAAAACATAATTTTCATACTGTCTGTGTGTATATATACGTACGTATGTAGGTAGGTTGTTGGTCTATGCCGTCGCGTAGGTCCTTAACTACTTATTGTATATTGGCGACCGCTTGTCGCCGCGTGGATACGTGGATTCGTCTGTGTAATATATGTATATATTATAATATATATTTTGATATTCTATCAGATACATGGCAAATGCTTAGATTTACTGATTATACGCATTGCGATTTACTAAGAAATGCATAAGAAAGGTTATCCAGTTATTTTTTTTACCGCACAATGCCAGTTATACTACCAAGCAGTTGTGTGCATGTGTGTGTTAGCTCTAGCTATTCATATCTACAAACGCCGTATAATATTACTCCCCAATCCCCACCAGATGAAGCCTTATAAATTGGTGAATGAATGAAGCTGCCCAATGGTGCGGCGGAATGGTCTTTTTTTAATTAATAAAATTGACGGAACGTGCAAAACGTTCACCTGATGGTAAGTGCAACGTCTGCCCATAACAAATGCTGCGTCACCCAGAACATTTCTGTGTTGCACCACTGTGCCCGTCACCCTGAGACATCAGTTCTTAAGTCTCATATGCCCAGTGATTACGCTAGCTCTCAGTGCCCTTCAAAAGTTCAAACCGAAACACAGTAGTAATGTTTGCACACTGCTGCTTCACGGCAGAATAACCGTCCCTGCGTTGGTACTTACCTAGACGGATTCCTGCAAAGGAATCCTACCACCTATAAAGGTCTATCCATGGATCACGACGTTTGAAGGAATATAAGAAGAGCCTATGTCCAGCAGTAGTTCACATGTCATCATCATCATTTTAGGCCACTGTTTAACATAGGCCCGTCCTATAGATTGCCACAAAACACGGTCCCATGGTTACTGCTTCCATCGACTTGCAGGCGCTCTATCTAGTGAAGGGTCGTTCGAAGTTATCACTCGAGAACCTTTCTTTCTCAACGGTTCTACGAGGTATGTGACCGCTTCTTTGCCGCTTCTGCTTGAACACGGAGACACGGAGGCTTTCCATTTCTCTCGTCATGCGCGAGAAGGTGACAGATTATTTATTAAGTGCAGACGTGCAACTTTCACAATTAAGGGAAACAAGCCAAAGATTTTAAGCAGGCGCATGCTAAGTGAAGAACGTGGATTGATTTAATAGTATATAAATAAAAGGAGGCTTGTGAAAGTAAGATAAACATGTCAAAGTAGTTTATCATGTTCGGATGATTATGTGGTTGTCGATAGGCAGTTAACGATAAAATTTTGAATTAATAATCGTATGGCGAAAGTTCTGTGAACCTATAATATATTTTAACGTCATCTATTTTTATGTTCGACCACTGCAAAGCGTAGGCAAAGGAAGTGTAATTTTAATGCCATCTCTCCTGGTCCTGTTTTTAGATCCATCGCTTTCTTTTTACAATCACCATACCATGATTATTTAATCACCAAATCGGTGACCATTGCTTCTTGTTTTAGTATTTTGCTAAATATCATCACTAAAATTTGAATTTGAGGAGTCCCAGTCGCTCGCTGCATATCAATATTTGTTATACAAATTGGCGCCAAAATTCACCAAAGGGTTTTTTTTTGGACCATATCTTATAAATATATATTATAAAAAATAGTGACACAGTGGTTATGTCTGGGCGAACAAAATTCTAAGTTGTTAAGTTAGGACGGCCACAATAAAAAAAGTTAAGGTCTACGTCGCTGAGTACAGCGCTTGTCAACCAAATCATTTGAGTAGCCATATTTGTTTATGTTTACGATGAGCTTAATGTCAGTAGTTGGGAGTTTTTTTTTTAAATTACTAACAAGATCTTAAATTGATAAAAAACTTACGAAATCCGTTTATTGTTATTTTGATTCCCCCATAGATAAATCATTTAAATTTTCATGTCGTCGTCGTTTCAGCCTATCACAAGTCCACTGCTGAACATAGGCCTCCCCGATAGATGGCCACAAAAGTTTGTAGCTCTCATATTGGAGGGATTTTGCCATAGTTGCCACGCGTGGCAGGCGGGTTGGCAACCGCAATTTATTTATTCAGATGTTCCAGGAAGATGCAGCTGCCCATCTCCTTGTTTTAGTTTCCCTCTGTCGACTTTTACGAAACCCACGGGATGGGATGGGGTGGTAGATTCTCTTAGGCCGCTAAAAAATATTTTATATGTCAGTTACTACTCGTATGTCACAGACGAAAAGTAACATTCTGAGTCTCTAGCTTAGCATACTTAGAATTTTGTTCGCCTCAGACACGCCGTTTGACATTATATTTGGCGGCAAACACGATTAAATTCGACCATAGTAAAATAAATTCGTCTTATCAATTTTCTTAACAAAGGAGTTTGACTATTTTTACTGGTGGTAGGATTCCTATGCAGGAATCCGTCTAGGTACGGTACGACCCCAGGGCCAGTTATTCTGCCGTGAAGCAGTAGTGTGCAAACATTACTGTGTTTCGGTCTGAAGGGCACTGTGAGCTAGCGTAATCACTGGGCATATGAGACTTAAGAACTGATGTCTCAGGGTGACCAGGATGGGCACAGTGTGGTGTCACACAGAAATTTACAGACGTTGCTCTTACCTTTAGGTGAACGTTTTGCTCGTTTAATCACTTTATCTAATAAAAAAAAACATTACTATAATTATATCATGTGGATTAATGACGGTTGCAGCCGGTTAGATGTCGACGCTTTAGAAAATTGCTAGTGGACGATGTTATCAAATAATGCGTAATGTTATGCAGTATTATCAATACATGAGCGTGTTTTGAGATTAACAACACCTACGTTCCGTTTCTCACGTTCGTATACGCAATATTACTGTTTAAGTTACGTTTAATAGCAATTGTTTGTAAATATGCCGCTCTCAGGTATCTCGGATATAGATATTAGGTCATAATAAATTGTATTACAAAGTGCCTGCGTCCGTACGAGTTTTCGCATACACATGCACAAATGTGTTTGTTAGGACTTTTAATTGCAAGCATTTTGTTAGTAATTGTCATTCTGTTATGTATTGTGTACTCAACCTAGATTTACAGCACTATTATTTTGACACAAAATTCAGTCTTCGAAAAGTACTTCCGGCTTTTCTCCTTCACGCCTTAACAAATTAGTTCAGGTTAGAATTAGAAACCTGGCTTTTTTACTTTATTAGTTAAACTAGCTTTAGCCCGCGGTTTCACGAGCGTAAAAGAAGTTGACCACATGATTGCGGTGTACGGCATGGTACCTTGCTGACCTGACCATTCACAGTTCGATTCTCGATTATGTTCGGTTCGCAGCGTGCGGCTCTTCAAGGTCGTAGCATGAAGTTTTACAACAACCTTCCTTAACAAACGAACTATGTATTGCAAAAAAATTTTTTATTGGACGAAGTGATGAAACGAGTAAAACGTTCACCTGATCGTTAGTGCAATGTCTGCCCATAACAAATGCTGTGTCACCCAGAAAATTTCTGTGTGACACCACACTGTGTCCATCACCCTGAGACATAAGTTCTTAAGTCTCATATGCCCAGTGATTACGCTAGCTCACAGTGCCCTTCAAATCGAAACACAGTAATGTTTGCACACTACTGTCTCACGGCAGAATAACTGGGCCTGAGGTGGTACCTACCTAGAACGATTCCTGCATAGGAATTGCTTGGATTAGCATTTTCAAAAATTAGTTTTATTATAGTAAGATCGCTTAAACATCAATGGACTGATAATCTGATAGTATTATTACATTGTTAGGTACATACTTACATACACACAGCTCAAGCTAAGAGAAGCTTGTTTAAAAGTACATACATACTTAAGATCACGATTGTATCCCATAAGGGGTAGTCAGAGACTGGGCACTCGCTGCAAAAACAGATGACAGCCACAATCCACGTTTCACCAAAACAATATAATGCACTTGGTGTGATAGGTGGTGAGCCCATCGCCACCATGCGTTGTTGGGTGCACAGTGCAGTTTAATTCCTTACTCGCCTTTTACGAGATCCATTGGATGAGATGGAGTGGTAGTATTCTTTTAACGAGCCGCCACCACAGGGCTCTTACTAAATATTCAGTTCCTTGACTTACAAATATTATTCGACCAGAGCCCTACCGTTTTTTTTAACAGAACAGATTTAGGTAATATGGGTAACGTTACCTAAGTCTATCAAAAAAATTAAAAAGAATGAGACGTGCATAAATCAGCAGTGCATTTCGTTTAATTCAGTTTTTTTTATTTCTTAATTTTTTATCCTGACAATTAGCTACCAAATGGAGCCATTGTTGCCAATGGCGAGTATTAATTTATTTATAACAGAGAATACATTTCGATCATCGACTTCTACTGAAGATTTGCTGGACTGATGGTGATAAAACGAAATCCAATCACTGTATATTTTCAGGAGCACTTGCTACTTACAGTTAAGAAGAATTTTAATGTTTAATATTGATATATCATCTTCTTAACTTACAAAATATATATTATATATTATTAAATATATATATATTAAATATATATTATCTTCTTAACTTACAAAATCAATAAAACACTACCGGAACTTTTCGAGTTGGCGCTAACTCGAAATTACGCACATTTACACTGAGACCACACCCGCAGCCTTTACTTTTTATTGTGTTCCCACGAGCAGTATAGTGACAGCATTGCATATGCATGGTGTTATTCTGCACTAATAAATGCTATGCTAAAAAAATATTTATTGACATAAATTATATATATTATTAGCCTTTTTGACTTTTACAGCTTCATCAGATTACAGCTTTATCGGATACAGATTCATCGGATACAGCTTCATCGGATTACAGCTTCATCGGATGACATAAGTTAACAAATACAACGTAGCACATGATGCCTCTGGTTGTTGAATCTGTGTGTCAGGAACCAGTGGAGTTTCAATTACGCCAGACGGACTCCAAGCGAATCGGTCGGCGACTGTTGTTAGATCATTTTGTCTATTGTACAAACGTTACCGATTAATTGAATACGATTGTGGTTAGGAAACCGTTGGACCGAGCTGTTGTGTTTTTTTTCAAAGCAACCCGGCTTACTCTGCTTACCTTGTGAAATACTTTCAAAACATCACGCTCATTGATTTCAATTTCATTTTAAAAACAGACTTTAGTCGTAATGTACAGAAATAGGCTTAAAAATCATTTATATAGTAGACTAGCTGAAGCGCGCGACTACATCCGCGTGGATAAGGTTTTTTAAACATACCGTGGGACTGGTGGTTAGGTTACTGGTGGTAGAATTTGTATGCAGGAATCCATCTAGGTAGGTACCACCCCAGGGTCAGTTATTCTGCCGTGAAGCAGTAGTGTGCAAGCATTACTGTGTTGTTTCGATTTGAAAGGCACTGAGAGCTAGCGTAATCACTGGCCATATGAGACTTAAGAATGTGTGTCTAAGGGTGACGGTCACAGTGTGGTGTGCACACTGAAATTTTCTAGGTGACACAGCATTTGTTATGAGCAGACGTTGCACTTACCATCAGGTGAACGTTTTGCCCGTTTTTAGTTCCTGAACAGTTCGGGAGTCCGGAATAAAAATGTACGTAAATGATGTGTACATATGTGTATTACGTTTGGTGATCAAAAGAATTCATTTCACAATGAAATAATGGGAATCTAATGGTGCGAAAACAATATCAAATTTGACAGCAAAATTACTTGACTAGACACTGTATCCTAGCCTACCTCCGATCTTATCGTATGAGGGTTATACCGGTCGCGAGTAATTAAAGACGAGTGAGTGCGCCTGTGTTTGCGCGTACACTTGTGGCACTATAATATCTCCTGCTCAGTTGATAGCTTTAGACAGTGTTCGGAAGTTGTTGTCGTGGTCGAAAAATAAACTCGTATATAATACCGTAATTTCCATGTTGAGAGTAGGAATAGACAGAGGTTGTTTCATATATTGACTCGTGGCAGGATTCCTATGCAAGAGGTACCACCCCAGGGCCAGTTATTCTGCAATGAAGCAGAAATGTGCAAACGTTACTGTATTTCGATCTGAAGGGCACTGAGAGCTAGTGTATGAGACACTGGGCATATAAGATTTAAGAACTGAGTGTCAAGCTGACGGGCGCAATGTGAAGATGAAGGGCACAGCATTTGTTATGGGCAGACGTTGCACTTGCCGACAGGTGAATGTATTGCTCGTTTCGTCACTTTATTCTAAGAAAAAAAAAACATTATGACATTTTCCTGTTCTATTTACACAGTGATAGTTTTTTCATAGTCATTAATTGGAAAAGTAAAAGTAAGAGAAGCCCGAGAGAAAGGTTCCGTAGACGCGTTATCGATGTTCGTATTACATACCTACACGCATTACAATGGCCGGCTTCAGGTCACCAAACTTCAGGGGTTTACCCGGACAGTCCCGTAAAAGTGTTTTTTTTTATTATTTTTTTCAAATGGCAACGTAGCCCCACAGTGGGATTTCTCCTGTATCTTGGGTGCGTTGAACAGACATACATTTCACATGCACAACATAAACAGCCGCGAAAACTAACAATTTTTGTTTTGCACAAATGTTTGTACCCAGGATTCACGGCGTAGAAGTCAGGTACGCTTACCACTAGGCCACGCTGTCGTAAAAGTAGAAAAACGAAGCTGTTAGTCGAACAGCTCAGAATAAGTTTCAGGCCATTCTGCGAAAGTGAGGGTTGGCGATCTTCATAGATCGTCGCAATAGTCGTGGTACTACGCACTAGCGTGAGTAGAGACGAGGCGAGCAAAACGTTCACCTGATGGAAACTGCAACGTCTGGCCATAACAAATGCTGTGCCACCCAGAACATTTCGGTGTGGCATCGCACTGCGCCCGTCACCCTGAGACATCAGTTCTGCAGTCCCATATGCTCAGTAACTACACCAGCTATCAGTGCCCTTCAAACCGATACACAGTAATTTTTGCACACTACTGCTTCACGTAGAATAACTGGCTCTGGGGTGGTACCTACCTAGACGGATTCCTGTAGTAACCCTACGACCAGTGAACCTGACTTATAAACCGCGGGTTCTAGAATTCGAATTCTAGCTGCTGCCAATAGTTCTGCGCAAAAACGTAATGTAATGGAAAAATAACCAGACCCGAAAACCAATAATCAGTGTTTCTGCACCCATAATCCGCGACGGGGTCAGGTTACAGGGTCAGGTTAGGAGACAGGGTTACGATGCTATTGTAATGTCCCTTAAAAACCAAATAAAACCTGGCAACCCTACAGTTACTCAAGGTGCTGATCACGTACAAAGATAATGAGTCGGCCGCAGGCGTGAGAGAACGCGCCAATTTCTCATGCCCGCTGTGCCGACCACCGGTGGTGCTGTCGCAACTATCGCCACGGGATACCCACTGACGGGAGACAACACTGGTTTTTCTATCAATACTCGCTTCTTTAGTCAGCGATGTTGCATAACACCGTCCATACTCTTTTGATAGTACTATCATTATCTCTAAATAAATAAAAGCAGGATATATTTGGTCTAGGGGTCAGAGTATGTGACTCCTACGCCGCGAGTCCAGGGTAGAACCCTGCCCGATTTAACATTAGTGCAAAAACACGCTCGGTTGGCACAGTTGCTAAGCCCATGGCTTCTGAGCCGCGGGTCGCGGGTTCGATTCCCGCACCGAACAAATATTTGTATGGCCTACATATAGTTGTTCCGGGTCTGGGTGCTTGTGCATGTGGAATTTATGTCTGTAAACGCACCCATGACACAGGAGAAATCCTACTGTGGGGCAACGTTTTTTTTTTTTAAAATTAAATACAAAAACCAATCATTGGTTTTCGGGTCGGTCTTTTAAAGACAAAATTACGTGTTAAACGCACCCACGTTACAGAAAAAATCCTACTGAGGGAATCAGTTTTTTAAATGAAAAAGAAAACCTCTTCAAAGTTTGGAGTTATCGACATACTCGCGAGCGTTTGCTGACAATCTGTGATAGCAGAGAGACACGTTACACCTTTGAATCTGGCGCTCATCACCAGACCGACATCACAAGACTGGCATATTTCAGATGGTTATTCCACCATCTATCGGAGATCCCGAGATTTTTTTTTTATTTGATAAAAGTGACGGAACGAGCAAAACGTTCACCTGATGGTAAGTGCAACGACTGCCCATAACAAATGCTGTGTCACCCAGAACAGTGTGACACCACAATGCGCCCGTCACCTGAGACATCAGTTCTTAAGTCTCATATGCCCAGTGATTACGCTAGCTCTCAGTGCCCTTCAAACCGAAACACAGTAATGTTTGCACACTACTGCTTCACGGCAGAATAACTGGCCCTGGGGTGGTACCTACCTAGACGGATTCCTGCATAGGACTCCTACCACCAGTAAAGTTTCTTGCGGTGTTTATCTTAGTCGATTTTAGCGAGATCCGCGCAATGTTTTGGGGGTCGATTAGGCTGCCACCATATGACGCAGTGTGAAGCCAACCTTAACTCGTTCAATGACTGCTTGGTGGAAAGTTCTGTATACGTTGATCCGTAATGCGAAGGAAATAATAAAGGGTGACATGCGGAAATGAGTTGGAAATTGTTTGTAATTTACTGTTACGTACGAGGAAACACAATCAATGCTCTATTAGGTGACTGCATCGCACAGAATTATTATCAACACATAGTTAATAGAATCAGGCCTTACTTTGCGGAAATCCATTATTATAAATGAAAGAAAGTTCATTTGCTAAGATCCGCATTCGAAATTTAAAATGGTGTGTATTTTCTAGTTTTTGAAGAGCAGCAACCAACTCAACAATTGTTTCATCATCATCATCATTTCAGCCTATTTTAGTCCACTGTTGAACATAGGCCACCCCCCATAGATTGCCACAAACAATTGTTTATTTTTATTTAATTTACTTATGTATACTAGTGGTCGCCCTGTAGTCGAAATTCTACCGTAATTCCGTCGGAATTAACGTTAAGAATTAATATTTAATTTTATTCAATTTAATCTATTGGTAACACATATTATACATACATTTTAGAATTCCTCGCTTCTTGCTTAAAAAGATGTATCTAAAAAAAAGAATCTTTTCACGTATTACTATATATATATTTATTAATCTAGTTACGTACATATATTTACATGTATTTATATCGGTTGTCGTTATACAGTATTTAGTACTTGAGATATCTGATCGTTAACGTGATTAAGTAGTGCGCAAACATTACTGTGTTTCGGTTTGAAGGGCACTGTGAGCTAGCGTAATCACTGGGCATATGAGACTTAAGAACTGATGTCTCAGTGTGACGGGCGCAGTGTGGTGTCCCACAGAAATATTCTGAGTGACACAGCATTTGATACGGGCAGACGTTGCATTTGCCATCAGGTGAACGTTTTGCTCTTCTCGTCACTTTATCCAACAAAATAAGTTCATCCGGCTGCAATGGAATTTAAAGCGTAGCGCCCGCCCACTGAGTTAACCACGGCTCTATCTTACTACTGTAACTACTGCTCTTTCTATTCTACTAATCTGATTAAAAAAAAATTGTTTTGAATTAGATAGCCCGTTTATTAAGGAAAGTTCTAGGCTATAAAACTTTATGCTACAGCATCAATGAGTCGCATGCTGAGGACCATACATTAACCAGAAAGGCGGAACTGTGCGAAGTTCTACCATGGGGAGTGTTCCGAGGAATTGTTCGGATTAATTCCAGCCGCTAATTTTCACCATCGCACTTTGCGGCAGCAGCGCGAAATACAATCGTCACCACCTTGATGGTTGGCATTCCAGCACAGTGCGTTTTTCGCGGCAATTTTATGCCACGCACAAGCACTTTATGGACCGGTTTTTCCGGACCGATACGACTTAGGGACCTTCAAGAAAAGAGCCTATTCCTTTCTCAAAGGCCGGCAACACATCTGTTATTCCTCTGGTATTGTAGATGTTCATGGGCGGCGGTGATCACTTACCATCAGGTGAGCCGCTTGCTCGTTTGCCCCCTGCGAGGTACCATGCCGTACGGCGTAATCGTGTGGTTGGTTTTTATACGCGGGTGAAACCGCGGCGCACAACACGTTTGTATATAAAAATTAAGTACCTCTACGAATGAATACTCGTATGTCATTTGATAGCTGGGGACTAACAGGTAATTGATACGCAGCGGTTTGCTGGAATGAAACGGCCAACTTGAAACGGTAACCGACTTCGCTACTGGAGTTATATTTTGTTAATTCGTGGCGGGATTCCTACGCAGGAACCCGTCTAGGTAGGTACCACCGCAAAGCCTGTTGTTGTGGCGTCAATCAGTAGTGTGTTCCGTTGGAGGGCACTGTAGCCAGTGTATTATGTCTAAGAGTTTTTGTTATTGGATAACGTGACGAGACGAGCGAAGCGTTCACCTGATGGTAAGTCAAGTACAACGTCCACCCATCACAAATGCTGTGTCAACCAGAACATTTCTGTGTGGCAACACACTGCACATCACTCGCATCAGATCATAAGTATCATATGCCCAGTTACACTAGCTCTCAGTGCCCTTCAGACAGCAATACAGTAATATTCGCACTCTACTTCACGGCATGATAACAGCCCCTTCTGTGGTTCCTACCGAGACGGATTCCCGCACAGGAATCCTATCACCGGGGTGACGAATTACTGTATGAGACTTAAGAACTGATGTCCCAGGGTGACTAGCGCAGTGTGGTGCTATACAGTAATGTTCTGGGTGACATATTTGTTATGGGCAGACGTTACACTTACCATCAGGAGAACGATGTGCACGTCTCGTCGCTTTCTTGCATAAAATTAAAAAACGTCTTGTACAATGAGTAAGCAGGCGAACATTACGAAAATATCTCAACTCATTTAGTCATTTATGGAGTTAAGAAATTGTCGGAAAGTGAATTCGCTTATAGTGCCAATCACAGTAAAGGGTACTCGTCTACCTTCACTTTGGTGAAAACCTTCCGTAAAGTTTAAAGTCGCATAGCGTTAATTATCCTTCCACCTTGAACTTCTCTTCTCTAAATCGGTATGAATTGTTGGTTGCCGTGTGGCAGAATACCCAACACAATTACGTAATATTTTAACAAATAGTTGGCAAGATCTTTGTGATTTTGTAGTTAATATCTGTAAAACCGCATCCATGGTACAGGACAAATCTTGTGTGGTAACACAATTGGGGTTAAAAAGAATAACTTAGACAATAGAATTAGGCGTTACTTTGCGGAAATCCATTATGATAAAGGAAAGAAATAATTATAAACTTAGACGCCGGTGCCCATCACCGGTTTGTGTATTTACAAACAGTCGCGCGTTTTTCCCATCTAAGAGGTAGGCAATGACCACACCTGGAGCCAAATTTTCTCGTAAATACGAAAACGTATGGTTGATATTAAGGTAGCATGGTGCAGTGGCCATTGAACCATAAGCAGGTTTACTGGTGGCCGGATTCCTACGCCGGAATCCGTCTAGATAGGTATAGGTACCACCAGTTAGGCAGTGCCAGTTATACTGCCGTGAAGCAGTAGTGTGCAAACATTGCTGTTTCGGTCTAAAAGGCACAACTGAGGTCTCAGGGTGACGGGCGCAGTATGGTGTTATACATTTGTTATGGTCTGACGTTGCACTTATTATAAGGGGAATTTTTTGCTCGTCACGCCTTTTACTCCCAAAAGATTATAGGTTTTTTAAATATTTTAATTGGCGTATTATAAGTGTTGCTGTATTTTTTTGCTATTTATTATTATTGTTTTGTAACTAATTATCGTTTGTTATATATCATCATTTCAGCCCATAATTAGTCCGCTACTGAACATAGGCCTTCTCCATGGACACAAAAGTTTGTAGCTCTCATCTTGGGAGGATTTTGCCATATTTACCATGCTTGGTTTATGGTGGTACGGTGTATGGTGAACTTGGTAGGGGGTTTGGCAACCGCAGTTTATTTATTTATATGTTCCAGGAAGCTGCTGTCCAGCTCCTGGCTTTTCATTTTCCCTCCGTCGACTTTTACGACATCCATGAGATACTTTTGTTTGTATTGAATTATATATGACTCCTATGCAGGTAGCTAGGTAGGTACCACCCTAGGCCAGTTATTCTGCCGTGAAGCAGTAGTATGCAAACATTACTGTGTTTCGGTTTGAAGGGCACTGTGAGCTAGTGTAATCAATGGGCATATGAGACTTAAGAACCGATGTCTCAGGGTGTTATGGGCGCAGTCGGGTGTCACACAGAAATGTTCTGGGTGACACAGCATTTGCTATAGGCAGACGTTACACTTACCATCAAGTGAACGTTTTGCTCGTTTCGTCACTTTATACCATAAAAAAAACTGTTTTTTTTAATATTCATACATATCTACTTAAAATATAGCTATTTCTTTCTTAAATTTGTAATGTTTATTCCGCCATATGTAGAAGATCTCCAGAACGGGATATCATTTGCGGACGTTGACGCCCCCGGGACGGGATTTTTGCTGTGTTAGAACTTTTACTTGGCCATAACACGGCATAAGTAATGTACACCACACGGTAATTGCATGCGGATCTTGGCTAACCACCATTTTTATCCATTACTCGAAATAGTTTTCCGCAAACGGCCGGTTCTATTAAATAACTAACAGAGTTATTCAACTCTCCGTAACTAACTACAGTTGCGTAAACCTCTTTGCAAAAATACTGATAAAATTGTTAGGCATGGGTCTGCCCATCAAGATTATGGCGTTGGGTAATAGCTTTGTTCCGTAGTGGTCATCGATTTAATAGGTTCTGCGGTGAGAGAACTTTCTTCCTACTTGGTACTTCCTAATTGGTTTTTGTGTCTGGGCGTGCCGATAGGTGTCCGGCAGAGTAGAACCTACTTCTTTCAATCTTTCCTACCGAGGTATCGTAAGAGAATAACACCCATAACATAATACTGTCACTATGTTGGAAGTGGGAACGGGATGGCGGGATGTAATTTTATTTGGGGTTGGTTTTTTCTTTTTAACTTTTATTTCATTCTATTTTATACATTTTTTTATATATTTTTAAAAAAATCTCTGATGTGGCGTGCGACCACAAGGGTAAGCTGAAAATCAGCACTGTTTGATGACAGCTGAGCCTATCTCCTTTCGCTGTATTGTTTTGTATTTCTTTTTTTGTAAATAGGTTTCACACCTATCTTAAGCTTTCTGTCATTTTATACTCTGTATAACAGGTTGTTTGTTCAGAAGATAGGAATAAATAATTATTGTTATTATTACTATTATTTGGAAATAGCTTACCACTGACATGTAGATGTGAACTGTTAGAGTAGCAATTTTACTAAAACTTCACACGTTTCTCAAACGTAAACAATGCAGAGTGTAGGTGGTTGTAATGCCGTAAGTAAAACCTGTTCATCGGACGCATGCCTCTCGCGGGCGATTGCGTCACGCATGCCTCAAGCGCGCGGAGAAAAAAAATGGCGGATCGACCGAGAAAACGCATGTCGTAAGTCTAATGGTTGTTATGCCGATATCTTGTTTTATGTTGTTAATTTCTACGTAAACGCTCATGGGTTTTGATCATTCATCGAATTCAGCTTCGATTTCTATTTTAGGTTATTTTTAATGACGTAACATGGCATGAGTGGTGATATGTTTGTATATCAGAATAGAAAGGGATTAGAACATCATCGTCATGAAGCCACAATTTTTTTTTAAGTTATGATTAAACTTTTAAATTGGGAATATTTGCTGCGGATTAATAGATTGTACGAAATAACCAGCGATATCTCCAGAAGATTTGTGGATCAAGCACCTTGTAAAAGGTCTGGCTATTTTAGGTCTACCATAACATGTGACGGATATTTCGTCCCCTGTAGGAGGCAACGAGTTTTTCCAGGAATCTCCCGGGGTCGAATTTCTGAGCGTTATCAATTTTCTTTTCTCACCATCCCACACTAGCTCTACTTTTTTATTTTTTTATTTGATAAAGTGTCGAGACGAGCGAAACGTTCACCTGATGGTAAGTGCAATTTCTGCCTATAACTAATGCCCATGACACCACACTGTGCCCATCACCCTGAGGCATAAGTTCTTAAGTCTCATATGCCCAGTGATTACGCTAGCTCTCAGTGCCCTTCAGACCGAAACACAGTAATGTTAGCACACTACTGCTTCACGGCAGAATAACTGGCCCTGGGGCGGTACCCACCTAGACGGATTCCTGCATATGAATCCTACCACCAGTATGCTATGGTTACCTCATTAGGCAATAAATTGGAATTGCGTTCTCTAGAATAATATTAATCTAAAACTCATGAATTCTCAATTTATGGAGGGAGAGGATTACGCCTATGTTTGATTGAGCTTAGCATTCCTCAGCGATGACGTCAGAAAGTGACTTACGAAATCGACTTAATCATGTGTATAAGAGGCGACGGCAAGTACCTGAGACCCATTGTGCTCCCCCCTGCTTTTAACATTTAAGGTTGGTTTATATGGTTGTTCTTAATTACCATTAACCCGTTTATAATAACCTACATTTTGCAGCAAATAAACTTACTGTACGATGTTATGATACAAAAAAACCTAATTCAGAAGTACAATAAATAAAGAATATCAATATACGTATGGTAAAATGTCTGCATGTATTTATAGAGTCTTTAAATTATATTTATGTCATATAAGATATTGATCTCGAACTCGGCGTCCGCCATTCTAGAAGATTATTAACTGCGATCTCTTGTTTTGCAGTGAATTTCTGGTCTCGCTGAAAGTCGATAGATGCATATGACTCAGGGCCGTGCTTTGCATAATCTGTTTCTTTTTATATAGTTTACTTCCCACGGGATGAGATAATATGATTTAGTATATCGCCACGCAGATAACTTATTTCATATCAAATAACATGTAGTAAAATGTGACAATCATTGTGCTTATAACTGTGAAATAACACGATTTGACTTATGTCCGTAACATTCAGTTGCAACAGAGCGTAAAAGAAACTGTGCACAAATTGTGCCGCACCTTTATTAGCCTACATTTTCGACGCACTGTCGCTGCGTAGTACTACTGAACTAAAGAAATAAAAATAAATTTATCGTGTGGAGTAATAACTGTTAATGCCACTTAATAATATTGATTGGTAATATCGCAACTATACAAATTAATAATCGATGAATAGATGTGGGCATAGTAAGTAACCTTGTGGAAATCCATTATATGGAGGAATGATCAGTTAAAATACTAATCGATAACGATTAGGGGAAGTGAAGTGTATTATAAACTAGCGTTTTGTGAAAATCAATTAAAATATAAAATAGAATCTTTATTTAAATTGAGTGGTTCTAATCAAAAGCATGATTTAATTCTGTAATCGTTTAAGGAAATTAACTACCATGATAAGGTTATGTGAGAAGGAAGTTCCTCGAGATGTCGCGAGACTGATGGGTTTACCAATTATAAATTGGACTTTATAAATATTTGAAAAAAGTTATTGGTGAGGTTTATACTTCATACGTAATCTGCATATGTAGTAATAATCGGACTTGTTGTTATCAGTCAGCTTCTGTTTTTTTTTGTATTGGATGAAGTGATGAAACGAGCAAAACGTTCACCTGATGGTAAGTGCAACGTCTGCCCATAACAAATGCTGTGTCACCCAGAAAAATTCTGTGTGACACCACACTGTGCCCATCACTCTGAGACATAAGTTCTGCTCAGTGATTACGCTAGCTCACAGTGCCCTTCAAACCGAAACACAGTAATGTTTGCACACTACTGCTTCACGGCAGAATAACTGGCCATCGGGTGGTACCTACCTAGACGGATTCCTGCATGGGAATCTATATTGCATAACGTTCATGTTTAAATATTTAATGATACCAAGCCCACGTATTTGCCAACATGTCCATCCTACGTTAGATGGATATAACGTATTAATAAAAATACGCATTAAAAGCATATCACCTCTTTAATGCTTCACACTACAAAGCAAAAAAAAAACGTAGCTGAATCGGGCTTACCGTGCAATTGTTACCGTGATGGCTCGAGCTGGCCTATTCAATTCAATTTAGTTGAACAGAAAAAAGGAAATGGCTCAACAAAATAGTCTGTAATGTAAAATAGCATTAAAACCCCAGATATTCGTGCTTAGAGAAGAACCACTTCTCTAAGTTATTATTTTAAACCGGTGTCGTCATTAAACAAGTCTAAATTCAATGAAGAAAATTTGACTATGACTTAGTTGTGTTATTATTATTGTTGCCGTGTGGTAGTGGCTTAAGAGAATCTACCACCCCATCTCATCCCGTAGGTGTCGTAAAAGTCGTCAGAGGGAAAATAACAGGATATGGGCAGCAGCATCTTCCTGAACATCTGAATAAATAAACTGCGGTTGCCAACCCGCCTGTCAAGCGTGGCAACTATGGTAAAATCCCCCCATAATGAGAGCTACAAACTTTTGTGGCAATCTATGAGGGAGACTAAATGATGATGATGTTGATAGTTGTATAACAAGCCCAAGCATTAATATAAGCTGCAAGTAATGATGCTGATCCTATCTTATAGTGAGTTTCTTATGCGACAAGTATAAGGTCAGAAGGTGTAACCTATACACGACCCACACATAGAATAGAAAAAACTTTTGTCGTTTTAAAGACTACTTAACTTCGATCTTACTTGAACATTAATGAGAAAGACCGAACTGTGAATATTGGCGAGGTTTTTTTTTATTGGATAGAGTGACGAAACGAGCAAAACGTTCACCCGATGTAAAGTGCAATGTCTACCCATAACCAATGCTATGTCACCCAGAACATTTCTGTGTGACAAAACACTGCGCCGGCCACCCTAAGACATCAGTTCTTAAGTCTCATATGCCCAGTGATTACGATAACTCACAGTGCCCTTCAAACTGAAACACTGTAGTGTTTGCACACTACTGCTTCACGGCAGAATAACTGGCCCTGGGGTGGTACCTACCTAGACGGATTCCTGCATAGGAATCCTACCACCAGTTACAAAATAGGTACAATCTTAAAAAAGGTACAATGCTGTACGGCGCAATCGATAGGGCACAGTTGGTATGAAATACTGTATAAGGGACTAGAAAAACCGTTCGAAAAGGCCTCCTGTAAAGCAAAAGACTGTTTACGGCCTTTTTGGCTTTTACAGCTTCATCGGATGCTGTGCTCACGGGCCATGGCCCGCGTGTCTTGTATTGAAGGCAGCGCATGAAGTCAATGGATCTCGTAAAAGGCGAGTAAGGAATTAAACAGCAATAGACGGTTTATTATACCAATCATATTCTAGTTCTTGTTATTTATAAATAATTAAAAAACTAGCTCATGTCCGCGACTTCGTCCTCATGGATATAGGTTATATAAATATCGCGTGGGAACTATTTGATTTTCCGGCATAAAAAGTGTCCTTAGTCCATCCCCAGAATACAAGCTATCTCTGTGTTAAATTTCGTCAAGGTCGGTTCAGCGGTTGAACCGTGAAAAGGTAACAAACAGACAGAGGGGCAGAGAGAGTTACTTTCGCATTTATAATATTAGTATGGACTAGCTGAAGCCTCCGATTACTTTGATGTTTGGAATAAAAAGTATCCTATATCCTTCTCCAGGATACAAGGTTCAACTGGTTGAGCTGTGATAAGGTAAACAACACAGTATTTACCTTTCGTATTTATGATATTAGTATGGATTCTATTAATTTATTTAAACTAGTATGATGATGTTCTCCTGGCCGATTTCGACCACGGCGACAACTTCCGAATACTACTGAGAGCCATCGACTGTGCAGGAGATATTATAGTGCCACATGGTGTACGCGCAAACACAGAGGCACTCACTCGTCCCAACCTACCCGCGCCCGATGTAACGTTGATGCGATAAGATCGGAGGTAGGCTAGGATGAAGTGTCGGAAACACGGGAACAATCACAACACAACCGGAGCCGAAAACCAACAATTTTTGTTTTAGCATAACTGTTGGCTCCGGCTGGGAATCGAACCTGGGACCCGCGGCGTAGAAGTTAGGTACTCTGAACACTAGGCCACACGGTCTTCATTTAGCGTCAAGTAGCGTCTAGTAGCGTTTAATTAACTAAATTACCATATACGTTTTCTTAGATGTTTGCTCTAGATTTCCAAAGGACGGTGGGGTAATTAGTAGTAATAAGTATGTTGGGTAACCAGTAAAAAAGAATTACGTATTCTAAGGTACACGTATCCGAAAACGAGTTTCTTACTTTAATGTAATTAGCAAATAACCTTACTACGCGCGTCTGTCCGTTTCAACTTGTTGCAAATAAGTGTTATTTTATTTATTTATTGAACGATTTGTGTAAACACAGTCAATTGTATAAGGAGATATAGAGTAATTTTGTATAGAGGCACTGGTTATTTTTTTTATTGTATAAAGTGATGAAACGAGGAAACCGTTCACTTGATGGTAAGTGCAACGTCTGCCCATAACGACAAATTTAACATTTCTTCCGATGTAAAGCAAAGAGGAGTTCTGAGATGGTAAACACTATGGAAACTAGTTCTTGGTGGAAGATGATTGAGCGAATGTCCAGACATAAAAAAGCTTTATACACATGTAGCTTTAACCCGTAAAAGACTATAGCTACGCACGAAACTATACAGGTAAGTAGAAACCGGTAAATTTTGATGATATCATCGATGCTTTGTTTAAATTGCTATATTGCTATTGTGTATGTTATTCTTAATGACATAAGATACATAATAAATTTCTTCATTTAAAATAACATTTCTTTATTACTATCATATTGCAGTCCTGCATCTCGAAGTATGGTTTCCTATGTCGAGAAGCGGTTACTTCTTACTTGAGCTCGAATAGGAGAAAATTTTTGCTTTTGTTAAATTTATAATAGAGTATTTTATATTACTTTATATGAAACTGAAACCCTAGAAACTCTTGAAACTAGTCCACGTGGACTTGTGTTTTTTTTAAATACCGTGGAATAAAAAGTATTCTATGTCCGTCTCCAGGACGCAAGCTATCTCTGTGCCGAAGTTCGTCAAGATCCGATCAACGGATGAACCATAAACAGACAGAGATACTCGTAGTTACATTCGCATTTATAATATTAGTATTTCTATGATGAATTTCTAACAATATGTATTCGGAAGTGTGTATGTTTGTTGAGGTTACGAGAGATAGGTTTTTTTATTTGTCGCACCCAACTCTATAAGCTACGGCCACTCGTATACTGTCGTTGTCCAGGTATGTGCCTAATTGTGGTGAAGGCAGCGCATGAAGCCAAGCTCCCGACTCGGGCCTCGTTACTAACCTAAAACGTTCAAAGTAACCTAAAGTGCCCCAGAAGAAGTTCTCAATAATTCAGCGACAATTGATCTATTATGAACGTCATCACATTCTTATGCACTTACGAGTATGTGCATATATATTTACTTTAAAGTCTTTTACATTAATATGTATGTATGTGTGTACCTACATCTTTTTTTTTTTTTTTTTTATTTCATAAAAGTGACGGAACGAGCAAAACGTTCACCTGACGGTAAGTGTAACGTCTGCCCATAACAAATGCTGTGTCACCCAGAACAGTGTGACACCACAATGCGCTCGTCACTCTGAGACATCATTTCTTAAGTCTCATGTGCCCAGTGATTACGCTAGCTCTGTGCCCTACAAACAGAAACATAGTTATGTTTGCACACTACTGCTTCACGGCAGAATAACTGGCCCTGGGGTGGTACCTACCTAGACGGATTCCTGCATAGGAATCCTACCACCTAGATAACACATTATACATTATACAACAACATACATTAATACATATATTTTTCGCTCATTTTAAAATAACTACACCTAGCTCATACTATTTTTGCACCAACCCTTGTGGTAGACGACAGAGAATGCCTCTGGCATTAAGCCTATATACATTTCTAATGTATGTGAATTATATAAATAAATAAATATTGTGTTGGGGTAAACAATAAAGCCCTTCTGTCTTACTTTATATTATCTACATAATAACAACTAGCCGTATGTCAATGGCATATCTAAGAAGTCGAAGACGCGTGCAACATTCTCGGGCTGGTTTTTGCCGCATAATCATTAGATGCGCGGTACGTGATCCCATCAGCGACATCAAGGTCTCGACGTATCGGCTCAATTTATACGCCATGATGTAATGTGCTCTGAGGCGATCGATGTCAGATGTTATAACTTTTTATGCTTCAATCTTTTTACATACATTAATGCCTTTTCGCATTGGGGTATTCAGAGAACACATCCGTAGCCCACTTTTTGGCCCCTCCGGAAACGAGATGTGACGAACGAGAGGCGAACCAAGTCACGTTTTGATATCATATTTTTATATTTAATCTGCTAGAAACACGCTTCGGATACTATATACTCGTAATATGTTCTGGTATTTCTCGAGCGCGAGTATTTTAAATTTCGTTCATCAAGTTGTCTCCATATTTGAGGTGTTGTGTTGGCTTAAGAGAATCTACCTCTTACGACACCTCGGTAGGAAAGAGGTATAGTGCTATTCTACTATTTATATACTCTATTTTTCATTCTTCCATTGCATTATACAAATATCCGATTTTGAATTAATTTCCAAATATTCCGCGTACAACTTGTCCCACTTCTTAAAGGACAAATACCTATAAAAGATGTTTAGAATTCGTCGCCACGTGCGATGTACACAAATGCCGACCTCGGACTCGAAGCCGCTAACGCTGAGTGATGACATCGACCTAATGGTTCTCCTGCAATCATTGTAACGTAACGATTAGCTCATTTGCGTGTTTTTGTACAAGTAAATATTGATGATTCGAGTGTTACGTACCGTGCTGATCGCAACAGCAGAGTTGTTGAAAATAAATCTAGTTAACAGAATACGGCGTTACTTTGCGGATTTTTTTTTTGGTTTTTATCGTATAAAGTGTCGAAACGAGCAAAACGTTCACCTGATGGTAAGTGCAACGTCTGCCCACAACAAATGCTGTGTTACCCAGACAGGTAAAACCCAGAACATTTCTGTGTGACACCACACTGCGCCCGTCACCCTGAGACATCAGTTCTCAAGTCTGAAATGCCCAGTGATTACGCTAGCTCACAGTGCCCTTCAAACCGAAACACAGTAATGCTTGCACACTAATGCTTCACGGCAGAATAACTGGCTCTGGAGTGGTACCTACTTAGACGGATTCCCGCATAGGAATCCTACCACCAGTAACACCATTGCAATGAAGAAAAGAAAGTTAATTTGCTAAGATCCGTATGAAAAATATAAAATAGTGTGTATTACCTTGTTTTTGAGGAGCACCGCCCGCCCTCCCACAATAGCATACACGAGCTTACTGACACCACCACCGGGAACAGCCACCAGATACCCTCCACCGCTGCAACACCACCACTAGGCAATGTTCCACTGAAGTCGAGACCATGACACGTCTTTCACCTAAAAATGAGGTATTTTTAAGTGTTATAGACTCTACGGCAGATACTCAGCGGCTGTCTGTCGTAGATAACACTTGATTTTTGTTACATGCTTTTATTTGAGATGCCTACGTCCAGCAGTGGACTTCAATTATAAGCTCTGATAATGGGATCATAAGAAAAGTATGGTGGTAGGATTCCTATGCAGCAATCCGTCTAGGTCGGTCAGTTATTTTGCCGTGAAGCAGTAGTTTTTATTGTATCAAGTGATGAAACGAGCAAAACGTCACCTGATGGAAAGTGAAACGTCTGCCCATAACAAATGCTGTGTCACCCAGACGGATTCCTGCATAGGAATCCTACCACCAGTAAAAAGTAAGTAAGTAGTGCGCAAACATTACTGTTTCGGTCTGAAGGGCACTGAGAGCTAGTGTAACCACTGGGCATATGCGACTTAAGAACTGATTTCTTAGGGTGACGGGCGTAGTTTGGTGCTATACAGAAATATTCCGAATGGCACAGCAACTGTTAAGGGCAGACATTGCGCTTACCGTCATGTAAACGTTTTGTCAGTTTCTTTACTAAATTCAATAAAAAAAAATAAACTTAAATTCGCTTAAGCATGTTTGACCCAAGATTAACGGGCATTGACGGACGGGACGTAACGGGTATATTACGAATAGGTAGACAACATCTAGATATAATAAAAAAATAGTTGTTTCAGATAAAACTACTAGATATATATCATTAAAAACCATTATATAATCGCTAAAATAATATTTATATGTTGAGAATTTAAAGCAATTTTAACTTGTGGGAGGATTCCTATGCAGGAATCCGTCTAGGTAGGTACCACCCCAGGGCTAGTTATTGTGCTGTGAAGCAGTAGTGTGCGAACATTACTGTGTTCGGTTTGAAGTGCACTGTGAGGTAGCGTTACCATCAGGTGAACGTTTTGCACGTTTCGTCACTTTATACAATAAAAAAATTAAAAAAAGCATAAAATTATTGGGTTGTCAACCCGTCAAATTGACGAGTTGTCAATCTAGTGTTAAAGTTGTCTCATTGAAGTCGGTTTTGATTAAATAATTCATATGTGTCGTCTAATAAATTTATGGTCTTGTTCATAAAAATACTGTTGATTTATTTATACATACATACATACATAAGATCACGACTGTATCCCATAAGGGGTAGTCAGAGACTGGGCACTCACTGCAAAAACAGATGACTGCCACGTTTCACCAAAACAATATAATGCACTTGGTGTGATAGGTGGTGCCCATCGCCACCATGCGCTGTTGGGTGCACAGTGCAGTTTAATTCCTTACTCGCCTTTTACGAGATCCAATGGATGAGATGGAGTGGTAGTATTCTTTTAACGAGCCGCCACCACACTGAATAATTAAGAAGGTAATTAGACCTACTAAACGTAGTATAAAATTCCGCTATGGGATACTTCAACATTTATGTTGTCATCCTAATTAAATTTCATATCTGCATAGGTTTTTTATTTATTGGACAAGGTGACGAAACGAGCAAAACGTTCATCTGATGGTAAGTGCAACGTCTGCTCATATCAATGCTGTGTCACCCAGAAGATTTCTGTGTGGCACCACAATGCGCCCGTCACCCTGAGACATCAGCTCCTAAGTCACATATGCCCAGTGAGTGCGCTAGCTTTCAGTGCCTTTCGGACCGAAACACAGTAATGTTTGCACACTGCTGCTTCACAGCAGAATAATTGGCCATGAGGTGGTATCTACCTAGACTCCCTATGGATTCCTGCGTAGAATCCCTGTATAGTTACATCACTTTATCCAATAAAAAAATTAAAAATATTTGGCTGCAAACATCTGTCAAAAATGAGTAATCTCTTTGTAACATGGCTATAAACCTTCTATATTTTTTATGAATAATTGAACCCGCGATACGTAGCTCAGAAGTAAGTCGCCCAGCCGCTAACCGCGCTGTGGTTTAGCATGTTTCTCGCTAAATGTCTTCTAATAGAGTCGACGTCAAGGTACCCTTACATGGTGGTAAAAGTTTAACCTTATTGCATTGAACGTGAGGTGGTGTTCTTGTGTAGAACAAACAAAAACAACTAATGAAGCCATTGTTTCAATCACGAGAATTCGATTGAAAACATGTGAAAATACGGAAGGAACCTACCTCTTAGAAAAACACAAACACATGATTGTATTATGTCTTTATATTTATTTAGGAATCGTCGAACCTGGGAAGCTCAGATGCTAGCCGTGCAGGTGCAGCCGTGGTAGCTCAGGGGCTAGGCGCTCGCTTTAAATTTCATAGTACGCGAGTGACCTGGGTTCGATTCCCGGTGCCGGCACCATCTAAAATTGTTAATTGCAATTTTAAGTGCTGATTTACCACGTGCTCGGCGGTGAAAGAAAACATCGTGAGAAAACCTGCATGTCTGAGGAATAAAAAATATTTCGAAGACATGTGCAGTCCGCCAACCCGCATTGGAGCAGCGTGGCGGATTCTTCCTAGCTCCAAAACCCTCTCAGAAATGAGAGGAGGCCTGTGCTCAGTAGGACGACCGCTTGAATTTTTTTTTGGATAAAGTGACGAGAGGAGTAATCCGTTCACCTGATGGTAAGTGCAACGTCTGCCCATAAACAATGCTGTGTCACCCAGAACATTTATATGTGACACACTGCGCCGTTACCCTATGATCATCATCATCATCAGTTCTTAAGTCTGATATGATTACACTAGCTCTGAGTGTCCTTCAGACCGAAAGACAGTAATGTTTGCACACTACTGCAGCTACAGAATAACTGGCCGTGAGATGGTACCTACCTAGACGGATTGTAGCATAGGAATCCTACCAACAGTCAAATACGATATCATAGTACGCTAATTATCCAGCATATGAAACATGGCAGTGTTATGGTGATACTTGACGACCGCGTGGCCTAGTGGCCAGATGAGCCTGGGTTCGAATCCTTGCCGGAACCGACATTGTTGGTTTTCGGGTCTGGTTGTGTTGTTATTGCGATTGTCCCCGGTTTCTGACACTGCATCTTAAGCTACGTCAGATTTGAACAGATTAGCATACACTTGCGGCACTATCATATCTCCTGCGCAGTTGTTAGCTTTCGATAGTAATTCTACGTTTCTGCCGAGGTCAAATTGGCCTATCTGCTACTGTTCGCTGGTATTCACTCTGAGGGTGGCACCTCCACAGTCAAGGCTCCTTAATAAATGCTCCTTTTAACGATCTCAAAAGGTCCTCTGCGACGTACAACAACATTAGAGACGAGCAATATGTCCACCTGATGCTCTATCCATAACACTGCTGTGCCACCCGCAACATTTCTGTGAGGCACCACACTGCGCCCGTTCGCCTCAGCCATCAGTTTCTCATACGCCCAGTAATTCCATTAGCTATCAGTGCCATTCAGACAGGAACACAGTTATGTTTTTGAAACCTGCGACGCAGCCGCCACATCTTAGACCGCGAGGCCAAGCGGTCGACAAATTTACGAAAGGAAGTTGTAAAATTTACATAATCCGTCAATCTATAATCTGTTATTATCAAGAACGACGAAAACAGTGAACAGCTGGCAAGTAAGCAATTATCTATCTCAATGAACATTGCTTTGAAAAATGTTCGAGAAAAACTTGATAGAAATACATTAAAATGTGGATATGTCGAAATAGATTGTCGACGTCCTTTAGCGGATATTAAAAAAAAAAACGATTAGCCAACGCAGGTGATTGTGTTGGCTTGTAATTCTTTCGCAAGTGCGTGGACGTAGGGTTGCCAATTACATTCGACACAAAATATTTTTATTCCATGAAGACATAAAAACGTATTTTTCTAGATTTAATTAAAAATTATTAGAATGAATGTGTGTGTGAATGATGAGGAAACCTGCACGTCTTAGTGAAGCAGTAGTGTGCAAACATTACTGTGTTTCGGTTTGAAGGGCGCTGGCTGGGACTTGAGCTAGCGTAATCACTGGGTATATGAGACTTAAGAACCTATGTCTCAGGGGCACAGTGTAGTTGTCACACAGGAATTTCCTGGGTGGCACAGCATTTGTTATGGGCAGACGTTGCACTTACCATCAGGTGAACGTTTTGCTCGTTTCATCACTTTATTAAATTAAAAAATATATGTCATTTAGCTGTCATCGTCATCATCATTTCAGCCTATCACTAGTCCGTAACACGTAAGATTGTAGCTCTCATTTTGGGTGGATTTTGCCATATTATTTATATGTTATAGTATGTGATCAGATGTTCCAGAAAAATGCTGCTGACCATCTTTTGTTTTCAATTTTCCCTTTGTCGATTTTTACGACACCAGTCACCAGTCCACCGCTGAACATAGGCCTCCCCATAGATTTCCACAAAAGTTTGCACCTCTCATCCTGGGGGAATTTTGCCATAGTTGCCACGCTTGGCCGGCGGGTTGGCAACCGCAATTTATTTATTCTGATATTCAAGGCAGATGCTGCTTCTGATTTTAATTTTCCCTCCGTCGACTTTTACGACACCCACGGGACGAGATGGGGTGGTAGTCTCTTAAGCCGCCACCACACGGCGGAAGCTATAAACTGCGCAGGAAATATTATAATGGCACAAGTACGCCCAAACACTCGTCACTCGACGTAAGCTGCCCGCGTCCCATACAACGTTCATGCGATAAGATCAAAATTGCTATTGGTGGAACTCCTAAGCAGGAATCCGTCTTGGTACCAACCTAGGCCAGTCATTCTGACATGAAGCAGTAGTGTGCAGGCATTGCTGTTTCGGTCTGTAGGACAATTAGAGGTAGTGTAATCACTGAGCATATGAGACTTAAGAACCGATGTCTCTAGGCGACCGGCGTAGTGTGGTGTAACACAGGAATGTACTGAGTGACACAGCAATTGTTATGGGCATACGTGAGTAATTAAAAAGATTTGTCAAGTACAATGTGATGTCCGCCAGGGCTGCCCCTTGGAGCAGCGAGGCGGACTCAATTACTAGCTCTCAGACCCGTCTGCAGAAATAAAATATTTCGAAGACATGTGAAGTCCGGCCAACCCGCATTGGAGCAGCGAGGCGGACTCTTACTAGCTCCAAAACCCTCTCAGAAATGAGAGGAGGCCTGTGCTCAGTAGTGGGACATTTATAGGCTGAAACTTTACTTTTACTTTTATATATGTTGGCTTCGGTTGAAATACGTATTACAACCTTTCATTCGTACTATTGGTGTAGAAGTCAGGAACACTGCCCGCTAGACCACGCATCATCGTCACTATAAAGTTCTTTGCCCAGATTTTGTCGAACAAAGAACCTTGTCTCGTTACCTAAAGAACGTCAACGTGGTAGAAATCGCGAAAGATTTTATCATTTTAATCACAATAATAAATTTGTAAAAATATATTCTATCAATAAAAATATATCTATTAAAAATTATTGGCGTGAAGTTTTTTTTTTGTATAATAAACCCATAGACATTCTTGTATCAATTTGTAGATCTATCTTGAGGAAAATTTATAACTATCTTTATATTTAAATGCTGTATAATATATGTCTTTATTTGTGCTGGTATATTTTGAATACAACTTTTTTTTCTATATTTGATAAAGTGATGAAACGAGCGAAACGTTCACCTGATGGTAAGTGCAATGTCTGCCTATAACTAATGCCCATGACACCACACTGTGCCCATCACCCTGAGGCATAAGTTCTTAAGTCTCATATGCCCTAGTGATTACGCTAGCTCACAGTGCCCTTCAAACCGAGACACAGTAATGTTTGCACACTACTGCTTCACGGCAGAATAACTGGCCCTGGGGTGGTACTTATCTAGACGGATTCCTGCATAGAAATCCTACCACCAGCTCGCAGTGGGAGTAAGAAATTTTTGACTCCCACCAAAACGGCGGCGACGTGGTTCGCCACCCGTCACGTATCGTTTCACGCGGAAGCGGAAAGTTGGCTACATGTATTGCCTCTGCCTACCCCTTCTATGGGAAAAAGGCGTGATTGTGTGAATGTCAATTTTGTCTTTGTGGTCGAAAACCTTCCTGGAGAATATCATTTAATCTGCATTCAAATTCAAATTCAAAAAGATTTATTCGCCAGAGACATGTTACATAAATAATGGTATTGTAAAATTTTAACATTCCAGCATACTCTTACTTGAATAAAAAGTGTGCAAATATAAAATATATATAGAATTAATTGAAGTATATTAACATGTCAATTTATAATATAACCTAGGTTAAAGTACCTGACTACCACGCCGCAGGTCACACGTTCGAATCCCAACCGAACCGAACCGAACCCAACATTTGTGCAAAAATAAAATTGTTCATTTTCGGGCCTGGTTGTGATGTGATTGTCCATAACGTATGAGCGTTACATCGGGTGCGGGTAGGTTGCGACCAGTGAGTGCTTCTGTGTTTGCGAGTACACTTATGGCACTATAATTTCTCTTGCGTAGTTGATATCACGCCTCTTCCCATTGGGGTAGGCAGAGACCACGTCTTTCCACTTTCTAGGATGACACACATCTGTAGCTTCTACTTTCATTAGCGTTTTGATACACGCTCGTCGGTTGCGGGTACTTTTAGCGTGACTTTTCCTCAAAAGTTCTCCGGTCGACCCTTGCCGTCTTTCCCATTCACACTCGCCTCATTCTCATCTTCAGCCATATCGCAACGTTCCTTTGTTACGCTGTTTCTCACTTTGTCGATCAAAGTTACTCCAGCTATACTTCTGAAACTTTTTTTTTCTACATCATTAATCTTACTTTCATGCTTCTTCTGCTAGTTGATAACTGCCGACAGTATTCGATGGTCAAACATCGACCAGGAGGACATCATAGTTTCTACCTACTATTTTAGCAGTGTAGTCATGGAATGACCTAGGGTCGCACGCGCGCTGGAAATGGGTAATCTATACTAATATTATAAATGCGAAAGTAACTCTGTCTGTTTGTTACCTTTTCACGGTCCAACCGCTGAACCGATCTTGATGAAATTTAGCACAGAGATAGCTTGCATCCTGGATACTTATTATCCCGGAAAATCAAATAGTTCCCACGGGATATATAAAAAACCTATATCCACGCGGACGAAGTCGCGAACATCGGCTAGTTTATACAAATTCCGAAACATATGAATTCTCTAAAAGCTAATATATCTGTGTCAGTCGCATACGGTGAGTAAGCATTCGGAATTCGACTCCATTCCACATAACCCGAAAGGACGGAGCCTCGATTGCGTCTAACGTGTTTCACATTCAGTTTAGGATTGACCTAGTGATGTGTCGAGCGACGCCTTACCATAGTTACAATATCGAATCGGCGCGTATGTGTCGTGTATTTTTTATGGGAGAAAGTGACCGGGATGGGAGGGATGGGGGAGTTATTTATGGGAGTGGTCGAGGTAATCAGTTTAGATCCTTCCAGAATAACACTTCCATTTTTTTTTTGGATAAAGTGATGAAACGAGCAAAATCTTAGAGAATCTACCACCCCATCTCATCCTGTGGGTGTCGCTAAAAGTCGACAGAGGGAAAATGAAAACCAGGAGATGGGCAGCAGCATCGTGCTGGAGCATCTGAATAAATAAACTGCGGTTGCCAACCCGTCTGCCAAGCGTGGCAACTATGGCAAAATCCCCCCAAAACGTGAGCTACAAACTTTTGTGGCAATCTATGGGGGAGGCCTATGTTCAGCAGTGGACTATTGATAGGCTGAAACGACGACGACGAAGTGTAACGTCTGCCCATAGCAAATGCTGTGTCACCCAGAACATTTCTGTGTGACACCCCACTGCGCCCATCACCCTGAGACATCGGTTCTTAAGTCTCATATGCCCAGTGATTACGCTACCTCTCAGTGCCCTTCAAACCGAAACACAGTAATGTTTGAACACTACTTCTTCACGGCAGAATAACTGGCCTGGGGTGAGGGGTAACTACCTAGACGGATTCTGCATAGGATTATTATTAATGGCGATCGTGATGAGATGGGTTGGGGAACTTGGTCAACGGCCGTCCGATTCAGGGGTCCTTCTACTCCTTCAAAGACTTGTGCAGTTGGTCGACATTCAAATGGCGATCCGGCAATCGCTCGATTATCCGTATCATGGAAATTAAACCTCAATTAAGGGGTTTGGTAAACCCGCTATGACTTGCATAAATATTAATTAAGAAAAGAAACGATTATTAAACTTTTATCGTTGATTAACGGTTACGGTTATCGGTTAATTCAAAAACTTAACGATCGTAAGACGAGTGGTCGCGACGTCACAGCTGTAGTACATCAGGGGGTCTACTGTGTAACTCTGGTTGGTTTCGTGATCGGTTTCATTTGATTCCATTATCCAATAAATGGTATGCCATATCATAAATATGCATACGCCAAAATGAAACGGAAACGATACCTAGTGTTTGACGCATTTTTTTTTAAAATGCGATATTATGACTGTACATTGCTTTGACGGAAAACGCCAAAAATGACGCGCAAGCCAGCATTAACAATAATGTAAGTAAGATATATTGACGAAGTTTTACTGGTGGTAGGATTCCTATGCAGGAATCCGTCTATGTAGGTACCACCCCATGGGCCAGTTATTCTGCCGTGAAGCAGTAGTATGCAAACATCACTGTGTTTCGGTTTGAACGGCACTGTGAGCTAGCGTAATCACTGGGCATATGAGACTTAAGAACTTATGTCTCAGGGTGATGGGCACAGTGTGGTGTCACACAGATTTTTTCTGGGTGACAAAGCATTTGTTATGGGCAGACGTTGCACTTAACATTAGGTGAACGTTTTGCTCGTTTCATCACTTGAACCATAAAAAAAAAATCGAGGAAAAATTATTTATACTTTTATTTTTTTTGACAAAATACCATGTAAGACCTCCAGTTCTTATATGCCCAGCAATTACATTAGCTATCAGTGACCTTCAGATCAAAACACAGTAATGTTTGCACACCACTGCTGCAAGGCAAAATACCTACTTAGACGGGGCATGGGAATCCTAACACCATTAAAAATAATTCGCAAGGACCATAACAAAGATTGTAGTCATCGTTCTGTAAGTAAATAAATAAATTGCATGATGCCGGTAATTAAAAATTGAATCATAATTATCATCATCATTTTCGCCTATCACTAGTCCACTGCCGAACATAGGCCTCCCTCACAGATTGCCACAAGTTTGTAGCTCTCATTTTGGAGGGACTTTGCCATGGTTGCCGCGCTTGACAGGCGGGTTGGCAACAGCAGTTTATTTAATCAGATGTTACAGGAAGATGCTGCTGTCCACCTTCTCACGTGTCGTGTTCTCGACTTCAGTGGTGTATATTATCTAGTGGTGGTATTGTAGTGGTTGGTGGAGGGTACCTGGTGGCGGTTCCTGGTGGCGGTGTTAGTTTGCTTGTGCACGCTACTGAGGGAGGGCGGGTGGTGCACTTCAAAAAACTAGGTAATATACACCATTTTTATATTTTGCATGCGGATCTTAGCAAAGTAACTTACTTTTCTTCATTATAATGGATTTCCGCAAAGTAACGCCTGATTCTATTAACCGTATTTAATTTTTTAAGGATTAAAGGAAAATAATTAATTAAAGGATTTAAGGAAAATTTCTCACTCCGAACAATATCTTTTCAATTTGTTTTGGACATTTTAATAATTTAAATTTATTAAATTTATTCGACTCATGATCGGATTTCTCGCTCTTCAAATAGTCTAAAAATTAGTATTCCACAGCATCATACTGGACTTTTCAACTCTTCTTTCACAGTTCAGTCCAGAGCGACACTCCTCTGGAATGCCTTTCCTGATGCTATCAGGAATGCACCCAACAAAAACTGCTTCAAAAGGCTTCTTAGGGAACATTATTTGAAGGCAAACTGATGCTCTAATTTCACGACTTATTTTCTTTATGTATGTATTATTTGTGTATTATATTTATTATTTGTATGTTTGTATTTATCTATGTTAATTCTGTGGATATATATTGATTATTTATAATATTATATGATTATTATGTAATAGTATTTATATTTTAACACCACACTCCATATTTTACTTATTTGCACTTGCCATCGGTTTTCTTGTCTCCCAGGGTTAACTGGCAGAGAATGCCTCTAAACATTAAGTCCGCCCATTGTATTCCTTAGATTAAGGTGTTAAATAAATAAATAAAACAAATGGATTTCCTGCAGTAGCATTTCTCCTGTTCCATGGATGCGTTTAACATACATACATTTCGTATGCACAAACACCCGTCACTAAGATCTATAGTTCCTGTAAGATCAATGTTCAATAAGTAATTAATAGAACGATAAATGTATTTTGCTTGCTAAATCACAAGGTAACTTACTACTTTTATAAAGTGACGATTAATGTAATGCATAAATTGTTAAACGAAAAACCTGCAAGCTTTTATCGACTCGATTCAACACCCCACTAACTTCGGCACGTCACTACGCTAACCGCTTCGGTCGTAACTCACATATCTGCATTTAGATGATCCGTGAACTAGTATGCAGCCAGCGCAGCGCCGTGTCGACGAGGCGACATCCTAAAACGGTTTCTTACTCATATATCTTGAAAAATATTAGCCTTTTTCACTGGTGGTAGGATTCCTATGCAGGAATCCGTCTAGGTAGGTACCGCCGAAGTAGTAGTGTGCAAACATTACTGTGCTTCGGTTTGAAGGGCACTAAGAGCTAGTGTAATCACTGGGCATATGAGACTTAAGATCTGATGTCTCAGGGTGACAGGCATCTTTTATGGGCAGACGTTGCACTTACTATCAGGGGAACGTTTTGATCGTCTCGTCGCTTTATCATACATACATACATAAGGTCACGACTGTATTCCATAAGGGGTAGTCAGAGACTGGGCACTCACTGCAAAAACAGATGACTGCAACAATCCACGTCTCACCAAAACAATATAATGCACATGGTGTGATAGGTGGTGAGCCCATCGCCACCATGCGCTGTTGGGTGCACAGTGCAGTTTAATTCCTTACTCGCCTTTAACGAGATCCATTGGATGAGATGGAGTGGTAGTATTCTTTTATCGAGCCGGCGAATCCACACGGCTAATCGTCGCTTTATCAAACAATGTTTGCACATTACTGCCTCACGGCAGCATAACTGGCCCTGGGGTGGGTGCCTACCTAGACGGATTCCTGCATAGGAATCCTACCACCAGTATATCTTTAACAATTAATAATCAATAAGAATAAACTAAAAAAATTGGAAGCAAAAGTATCAGTGAAACATATGCCTTCATATGAAATCTTTTAAGAGCACAAGGTCAACGGTGCATTTAAGATAATCTGTAACGCCCAATACGTGTTACAGATGATCTTAAATGCACCTGTCTACATCGTTTCTTGAAAACTACGACTGGGGTCAGGACAGTTCAGTGTTAGTTCTCATTTCTCATGCCATATATAGTTGTGATAGTTAATAGAATCAGGCGTTACTTTGCGGAAAACCATTATAATGAAGAAAAGTAAGTTACTTTGCTAAGATCCGCATGCAAAATATAAAAATGGTGTATATTACCTAGTTTTTTGAAGTGCACCACCCGCCCTCCCTCAGTAGCGTGCACAAGCAAACTAACACCGCCACCAGGAACCGCCACCAGGTACCCTCCACCAACCACTACAATACCACCACTAGATAATATACACCACTGAAGTCGAGAACACGACACGTGTTTCGCCCCAAAACGAGGCATTATCAAGCGTAATAGACTCTACGACAGACGGCCGCCGAGTGGCCGGCGGCCGTCTGTCTTAAATGCACTCGGCGGCCGTCTGTCGTAGAGTCTATTACGCTTGATAATGCCTCGTTTTGGGGCGAAACACGTGTCGTGTTCTCGACTTCAGTGGTGTATATTATCTAGTGGTGGTATTGTAGTGGTTGGTGGAGGGTACCTGGTGGCGGTTCCTGGTGGCGGTGTTAGTTTGCTTGTGCACGCTACTGAGGGAGGGCGGGTGGTGCACTTCAAAAAACTAGGTAATATACACCATTTTTATATTTTGCATGCGGATCTTAGCAAGGTAACTTACCTTTCTTCAATATATAGTTGTGAGTTTGATCTTGTCAATCTTACTTTTATAATATAAAAACGTAGCCTCTAACAAAGATGTCCACCGTGACTGTGGGTGCTGTAAAGTGCTCGAAAAGCCAAGAAATAAAAACGTAAAATTTATTTTCGTTTACTGTGTGTCATTAAATATGCTGCATTCATACTTTGTTTCGGTCTGAAGGGGATTGAGCATATGAGACTTAAGAACTGATGTCTCATGGGGACGGGCAGAGTGTGGCGCCACACACAAAGGTTCTAGGCGACAGAGCATTTGTTATGGGCAGACGTTGCACTTACCATTAGGTGAACGTTTTGTTCGTTTCGTCACATTATACAATAAAATAATGTAAGTATTATTTTATAACAATGAAGTGTGTTACAATTATTACATTGTCTGTTTTATAGTCAATCTATATCGTCACTTACCGTCCGGTGAACGTATTGCTCGTCTCGTCTCTTTCTTCTATAAGAAGATAGATAAGAAAATCAATATTGATTTTCCTTACTAGACTTGTTCAGTATTTTTTTATGGCATTAATTCACTACGAGCAAATATATCACTGATAACCCTGCCCTCCGCAGCCGAGATGGAGTCGCGGGGAAAGAGGAGTAAGTTATAACATAATCCGTCCTTGCCCCCGCGAGGGCGGGTATGCGTTAGGCATTTCCCCATGAGAAAGAGGTCAAGGTTGAAAGTCATGGCACGAAATGGGATGGCAGATACGCCACACGGCCAGTACCACCAGTAAAATGAAAAAATACATGCGAGAAGTTATTGTAACCCTGGCAGTAATGTAGTTTTCTTTTCGTCCATTACGCAAGTACCGTATTTAAAAAAAAGGAGAAAAACAGTGAGATATATCAATAATTAAATAATTTTGCATTTTATTGTAATTTTGACCTCGATTTATTTAAAAAAAAAATGCGATATTATGACTGTATAAATGGCCTTGACAGAAAACGCCAAAGATGACGCGCAGCCATCATTTACAATAATGTAAGGATAAATCGATGTAAAATTAAATTAAAGATGTAATCGTGGAAAAAATATTTTTACCTTTATTTTTAGTTATTTTATGCATAATTCTGTTGCCTACGTGAACAAAATATTTTTATCGCGACCTTTCTGACTTAACAATAACAAGTAATTTTCATTAGCATATTTAGGAATGCCTTAAAGCTTCTAGCAGATTGGTTGACCTCTAGATCAATAATTTCCATTGATGCTATTTCTTGTTTTATAAATTACTTTCTTTTTAAAAAAGCGAAAGATATCTGAGATTTCGTCGCAAAGGTTACGTATTTTTTATATTCTAATTTGTGTTCCAGTTGTCTTAACTCGCTTTAAATTTCATTGTACGCTAGTAACGGTAAAAGTTTGATCCCTGGAGTTGGAACTATCAAAATTGTTCCTAGTTTTAATTTAATATTTTATATAGTGACCTATTTGAATTGTTATCTCACAAGCCTCGGTGGCGCAGTAGGCAGCGCGTAAGTCTCATAATCTTAAGGTCGTGAGTTCGATCCTCACCCGGGGCAATTTTTTTTCAGGTATTGTTTTAGTCCTTAACACTTTAAAAAAAATTGTTATTAATCCGATCTGTTTTCACTCTTTAACAAGGACAGCAAGTTTGCCACCTGCGTTGTTTCGACAATCAATCATTTAGTGTTGCTGTGTTACGAAACCTGTATATGTAAATAAATCAACATCCGAACAATGTAACGCCATTCAACCCACAATTCGAGTGGTGGGATTAACAATTGTTTGATTTTAATACTTTAATATGATTGTACTGTAATTAGGTTATGCTGTATCAGAATTATTGTGGTGTACTCGTTTTGTTACAACGCCATCTGTTGACGAAGATTGCTGTATTTTGCTATTCAAGCTTTTTTTTTAATTATGACGTATTGACTTTACTTACGAGTATTATTTCTAATATTAGGAATATTCGCACACTGAATTACACTTACAGCACATTACATTGAAGCAAAATTAGTGTACAATTTAAAAATATTCAAGATCGTATTAAATTTAAATACATTAACATCTACTGAATATCAAACATATATCTTCTATACAATTCAATAAAATTGTAGTGTCTGTTTGTTATAACAAAACAACAGCTTTTTACTCAATTCTTATGTACTATATACGCTACTAAGAAGAAAAAAACAATTATTAAAATTTTTGTCGGTCTGTGTGTTTGTTCCGGCTAATCTCCGAAACTTCCACTGACAGAGAGCTGATATTACACCGGGTAACACCGGCTACTTTAATTTTTTTTAAATAATTTTTAAAGGTTCCGCGCAAAAAAAAATAAAACCCCGAAATCTGATTGAAATAGGGAAAAATATATTATGCATATCATCGATCGGGGTCGGCTTTTTTACGCGGGTGAAACCGCTGGGCACTGCTAAAATATCAATAAAAAAAGTAAAAGTAAAGTAAAGTTTCAGCCTATAAATGTCCCACTGCTGAGCACAGGCCTACTCTCATTTCTGAGGGTTTTTGGAGCTAGGAAGAATCCGCCACTCTGCTCCAATGCGGGTTGGCGGACTGCACATGTCTTCGATATTTATTATTTAGATTATTATTTATTAGATATTTTTTATTTCTCAGACATGCAGGTTTACTCGCGATGTTTTCCTTCACCGCCGAGCACGTGGTAAATCAGCACTTAAAGTTGCAATTAAAAATTTTAGTGGTGCCGGCACCGGGAATCGAACCCAGGTCACTCGCTTACTATGAATTTAAAGCGAGCGCCTAGCCCTTGAGCTACCACGGCTCTAACTCCATCGAAATTGGGGATCGATTGCCACATATATAATTTCGTTGATGTAAGCCTTTTTGACTTTTACAGCTGCATCGGGTAGGCTATGCTCCCGAGCCAGGTTTGCTTCGGAGTTTATTTATGTATATATGTTGGGGCATAACCTAAACATTAACACATAAATAAACTCCTAAGCTTTCCCATCAAAATTCAGGATCGATTGCCACAAAGTACAGTCCAGAGCCACTCGCATTAATCTTTTTCCCGCCAAACGACTCTGCTCCATCTAATGGCGGATCGTCCGACTTCTGGTTTTGTACGATGTTACTACTTGAGAACCTTTTTCTTCCCTGACGGTTATCGGTTTTAGCTGCATTTTATTTTTTAATCTGTGTTATTACCCGTAACATATTTATGTAATGTCACTCAATAATATTTTCTCTTTTTTTTCACAGTTCACAAATTCCACACCCGTCGAGTAACTTCTAGCGACTTCGTAAGTGTTGTTACAGTTGTTTAATTACGTATTACAGTGCCGCTTGTTTACGTGCGATTTAGTCATTAAAATACTCCGTACGAAAATTAGTTACCTTATCGGGCCATCTTTACTAATTTCAAAGCGGATGTACCTGTGTTCATCTTGAATAACTAAACAACGGTTTTTTTCCTACAACCTACCTATTTATCATCGTTAATGAGTTGTAATACAGTTCAAAATGCGATCGTGAGTTTTCAAACGACCTGTCGGCAATGTTGTGTAAACCGGCATAAGTGATTCCTTAACTCTAACAAAATAAAGTACAAATTGCAATAACTTGCTGTTACGAAAGTACTTACTTAACAAAGTTGCTCAGGTGTGGCCAAACAATGACTTGTTATGTAAGCGTTGTAAGGTCGATTTAAGGCCACCTGTGACTGTGTTTCGGATACATTAACACTAAGGTTGTATGTAATAACCGCGCGACTGAAAATAAAAAAAACGCGCTATCCGTAGAGTCACAAGGATTATTTTGTAGTTTTGCTTTATTATGCAGGAATCCGTCTAGGTAGATACCACCCCAGCGCCATTTATTCTGCCGTGAAGCAGTAGTGTGCGAACATTACTAGTGTGTTTCGGTTTGAAGGGCAGCGTGAGCTAGCGTAATCACTCGGCATTTGAGACTTAAGAACTCATGTCTCAGGGTGACGGGCGCAGTGTTTACTTAAAAATTTAAACGAAACTAATTTTACTATTTATAACCCGACGTTTCGAGTGCTTTACAGCACCCATGGTCACGGGAGGACTGTGGTGACAGAAGTCCTCATGTCGTAGTTGACCCGGAGTACCTTCAGCTTTTAATTATTATTATTTGGTCCGATCTACGCAGATAGAGCTAACTGTGTATTGAAGTCTTGCAGTGGTATGCTTGGTTTTTGATTTAATTTTATTGATTATAGAATCCCAAGCTGCAAAGCGCTCGAAACGTCGGGTTATAAACAGTAAAATTATACGCGATAAAATCCGTCAAATTAGTTTCATTTAAATATTTTACGAACATCTACTCCTAAATGGGGAAACGAACTGGTGCCGATTTTCTCAATACAGTCTTAACAATGACTCGTGCGAAGCTGGGGCGGGTAAACTGGTAATTAATAGAATAATGATTGGCTTGTACGTACGGTTACTTTACTTTTTTTTTGTTTTACTTAAACAGGAGTTTAATTTAGTAAGGAGAAAAGAGAAAAAGAAAAAGTTTTTATTAGCACAGCACAAGTCAACACACTTATACACAATAGAAACACAAACTATTTAAAGAAAATACCAACATACAAAAAAATTAATCAAAAAAGAAGCACATTTTTTTTTAAATAATAGAACAGTAGAGTTGTGGTCTCACGACTAAACCAATAGGTCTCCAGATCAGCTTAATATCAGACTGTAAAGCCTGACGCTGATTTTCATCTGGAACGCAAATGCACCACGGATGTCAAATAAAGCTATGGAAATGTGTATGTTAAATTAATAATTATTTATACGTTTACAAATTTCGAGCATAAGATTAATTTCATATATACATATTAACATAGACATGTATGCATGCACAGATATACATACACACATATACGATTACCAATATTCATATTTTTTTTTATTTATTTTGACAATGAGTTGAGATTTCCCGTAGTCTGATCGTACGACATCCACGGGACGATATCCTGGCAGTTTGCCTTACACTATCACCGCACGACAATTATGAAGAGATTATGAATCGCAATTCCTTCTCATTAGCTTTCATAACAATCATTACTAGGTAGGCACCCCAGGGCCAGTTATTCTGCCGTGAAGCAGTAGTGTGCAAAAATTACTGTCATTAGCTCTGAAGGCAACTGAGCTATAGTGTTATTACTGGTCATATTGAGACATTAGTAGATCTGATGTCTCAGGGTGAAGAATTGTTCGGGATGACACATCATTTGTTATAGGCAGACGTTGCACTTACCACCGGGTGAACGTTTTGCTCGTATTGTCACTTTTTGCTACAAAAACACATTAAAAAAAGTGAAGTTTCAGCCTATAAATGTCTCACTGCTGAGCACAAGGCTCCTCTCATTTCTGAGAGGGTCTTGGAGCTAGGAAGAGTCCGCCACGCTGCTCCAATGCGGGTTGGCGGTCTCCACATGTCTTCGAAATATTTTTTTCATTTCTCAGACATGCAGGTTTCCTCGCGATGTTTTCCTTCACCGCCGAGCACGTGGTAAATCAGCACTTAAAATTGCAATTAACAATTTTAGTGGTGCCGGCACCGGGAATTGAACCGAGGTCACTCGCGTACTATGAAATTTAAAGCGAGCGCCTAGCCCCTGAGCTGCTACCACGGCTCAAAAACAAAAAACACATTACTGTAACACAAATTTATAGGAAAAAAGGATTTTTATAACGCCCTCGTTCGTTCGTTTCAGCGTATAACAAGTCCACTGTTGAACATAGGCCTACCCCATAGATTGCCACAAAAGTTTGTGGCTCTCATTTTGGAGGGATTTTGCCACTCTTGGTAGGAGAGTTGGCAACCGCATTTTATTTGTTCAGATGTTCCAGGAAGATGCCGCTGCCCATTTACTGGTTTTAATTTTCCCTCTGTCGACTTATACGACACCCACGGGATGAGATGGGGTGGTAGATTCTCTTAAGCCGCCACCACACGGTAAGTTAGTAAATCAACTTTGTAATAAGGCCGATCTTTTTTGCACTAATAGTGCATGCCGTGTGGTGGCGGCGGCCTGAGAATCTACCAAACCATTTCATTTACCCGTGAGACACGTAAAACTTAGCATAGGGAAAATTGAAACCAGAAGATCTGCAGCATATTCTGTATGTGCTCAAATTTGTCATCGAAAATTCTCTATCTCAAAGAAGTGTCACTTTAAAGTGAGGTGAACGCACTTAACACTTGCATTCTAATGAGATAAAGGTCAAAAAGTAACGTCAATGTCCAATTTAACTTTAAAACGTCCTCGCATTATGCGTATAAACGCTAAGGTCAGGGGTATTAACCTAATTTGCTAATACTACGGCAGCTCCAATGAGGCTGTAGTTGAGCGACCGGCTTCGTCGATACGGGTCGAGCGTTCGACTCCCGTATATTCTACCAGTATATTTTTTTCAGAAACGACATGCCCTAACTTTCCACCTATATCGCGAGTGCCTTGCTGGCTATGACTTAAGATCTGATGTCTCAGGGTGACAAGCACAGTGTGGTACCAGAACACATAAATGTTCTGTTTACACTTGCCATCAGGTCAACGTTTAGCCAGTTTCGTCGAGATATCCATTAAAAAAAAAATGAGTCAACGTTTATTCCATTCCATGTCATGAGACGAAGAGGCTGAGTAGTTCTCTAGAATCTTATACTACGGCAGCTCCAATGAGGCTGTAGTTGAGCGACCGGCTTTATCGCTACGGGTCGAGCGTTCGACTCTCGTATATTCTACCAGCATATTTTTTTTTTAAGAAACGACTTGCCTAGACTTTCTACCTATATCGCGAGTGCCTTGCTGGCTATGATTAAGATCTGATGTCTCTGGGTGACAAGCACAGTGTGGTACCAGAACACGATTTGTTCTGTTTCGTTTTGCAAGTTTCGCCACGATATCCATTAAAAAAAATGAGTCAATGTTTATTCCACGCCATGTCATGGGATAAAAAGGCTGAGTAGTTCTCTAGAATCTTAAACTATTGTACACAGTTATACGACTTTTTATAAGCTGGAAGTCTGTCTAACTCTTATAGAAATATAAGTATATAATGTAGATAGAAAAGCCACTGTCCTGGGAAGAACCAGCAAGAACCCCAGCGGGGATTTTGTTTTCTCTTTTAACTCATTTTAAAAATAATGTACACATACATACATAAGATCACGACTGTATCCCATAAGGGGTATTTAGAGACTGGGCACTAACTGCAAAAACAGATGACTGGCACAATCCACGTTTCACCAAACCAATATAATGCACTTGGTGTGATAGGTGGTGAGCCCATCGCCACCATGCGCTGTTGGGTGCACAGTGCAGTTTAATTCCTTACTCGCCTTTTACGAGATCCATTGGATGAGATGGAGTTGTAGTATTCTATTAACGAGCCGCCACCACACGGCCCAAACAATGTACAGTGGCAGTATTAGAAAGATGTAGAAATAGCTTGGCAGGCGATCAGCCTCATTCCCAGGGGTTATCATCATCCATGTATTCTTTAATGTTATAATAACCCTTTTTTTACGTGTATATATGTACACCGTGCCGTGTAGTGGCGGCTCGTTAAAAGAATACTACCACTCCATCTCATCCTAATGGATCTCGTAAAAGGCGAGTAAGTAATTAAACTGCACTGTGCACCCAACAGCGCATGGTGGCGATGGGCTCATCCACCTATCACACCAAGTGCATTATATTGTTTTGGTGAAACGTGGACTGTGGCAGTCATCTGTTTTTGCAGCGAGTGCCCAGTCTCTGACTACCCCTTATGAGATACAAACGTGATCTTATGTATGTACGTATGTATATATGTACACATCGTCTTAATATTACCACTGTCCTAGATAATAGATTATGCTTACACCGAGTGTCACGATTCAGATAACGTTGCGTGACATAAAGTGCTGTGTCAAGGAGAATTTTTCATAGGAATGTTTCTAACGTGTCGATTTGCTCTTTTGCAAGATATCTTATTTGACTGACAATGATAATCAATAAAGGAAATAAAGTTGATTTCCTAAGATCCGCATGCAAAATTTAAAATGGTGTGTTCCTATGCAGGAATCCGTCTAGGTAGGTACCATCCCAGGACCAGTTATTCTGCCGTGAAGCATTAGAAGCGGTTTGAAGGGCACTGTTAGCTAGCGTAATCACTATATACATAGTATATGAGGACATATGAGACTTAAGAACTTATGTCTCAGGGTGACGGGCACAGTGTGGTCTCACACAGAAATTTTCTGGGTGACACAGCTTTTGTTATGGGCAGACGTTGCACTTACCATCAAGCGAAGCGTTTTGCTCGTTTCATCACTGTTTAAAAGAAAAACTAGTTTTAAAAGAGCACCGCCCGCCCTCCGTCAACAGCGTGCACAACCAAACCAATACCGCCACCGGGAGCCGCGACCAGATAGCCACCACAACAACACTACCACTAGGCAATACACACCACCTGAAGTCGAGAACACTTCAGTCTATCATAGTCTACTGCTGAACATAGCCCTCCCCCATAGATTGCCACAAAACACAGTCCTGAGCCAGTCCTGAGCCACCTGCATCCATCGACTTACCGCAAAACTGTGCAGGTCGTCGATCCATCTACTGAGAGGTTCCCTACACTGCGTCTGCCGGTACGCGTTTGCCACTCGAGAACCTTTCTTCCCCAACGGTTATCGGTTCTACGGGCTATATTGCCGGCCCATTGCCACTTCAGCTTGCTAATCCTTAGGGTTATGTCGGTTACTTTAGTTCTGCTGCGAATATCATAGTTACGGATTTTATCACGCAGAGATACCCCGAGCATAGCCCTTTCCACAGCTCGCTGAGCGACCCTGAGCTTCCTCAAGCGGCCCAGTGGAGGAACCACGTCTCTGTTCCGTACGTCATGGCACTGGCAACACGCACTGGTTGTAAGCTTTGCTTTTGAGACATTGAGGTATACTAGACGAGAAGATGTGACGCAGTTTCCCGAACGCTGCCCAGCCGAGATGGATCCGTCGATTGACCTCTTGGTCGAGCTTCCCCATGCTGCAGTGAAGGACCACGTCTCGGTTCCGGCTGATATATATAATCATATATTATTTTATATAATTAGAAAGAAAGAAAGAAAGAAAGAAAATCTTTATTCAATACTACAACACAACATACATTAAAAGCTCAATAGTTAAATAAACAATTAGATATGACGTATTACAATAACAAACGTACGTTCGGGCTGTAGCAACGAAAAGGCTGTCGACTCAGCATAACGCTAGTGGCTATTATGTTGCCACAGCGCTGTTACTCTGTCGGTTCCTCAGGTTTACCGAACAGTTACCGGACATATTATTAACGAAGAAGTATATTCTTAAAAAGAAACAAATATGCATATATTTACTGGTGGTAGGATTCCTATGCAGTAATCCATCTAGGTAGGTACCACCCCAGGGCCAGTTATTCTGCCGTCAAGCAGTAGTGTGCAAACATTACTGTGTTTCGGTTTGAAGGGCACTGTGAGCTAGCGTAATCACTGGGCATATGAGACTTAAGAACTGATGTCTCAGGGTGACGGGCGCAGTGTGGTGTCACACAGTAATTTTCTGGATGACACAGCAATTGTTATGGGCAGACGTTGCACTTACCATCAGGTGAACGTTTTGCTCGTTCCGTCACTTTTATGATTTAAAAAAAAACATGTACATACAAACACACACATATTTGTATTATATAAATAAAAAAAAATAGTTTTAAAAATTTCAAAACCTACTGTTATAATATCCTTGCGCCACAGTTACCCTGGCTTAGTTCCTTCGTTAGTTACGTTCCGCTCAGTGGTCCGCTGATGTGAGTGAAAATCCGTAGAGGTATTTCGCAATTTGCCTAATTAATCGACCCACTTAGGGTCGATTAATTTTTATAACTTTACAATACGGTTGCATTACATACAGTCACACCTTTTTCCCATATAAGGGGTAGGCAGATGCCACTAACGTAGCCCACTTTTCACCTTTGCGGGAAACGGTCTCTGGTGGTAGGATTTCTATGCAGGAATCCGTTTAGGTAGGTACCACCCCAGTGCCAGTTATTCTGCCGTGATGCAGTAGTGTGCAAACATTACTGTGTTTCGGTTCGAAGGGCACTGATGTCACACAGAAATGTTCTGATGACACAGCATTTGTTATGGACAGACGTTGCACTTACCATCAGGTGAACGTTCTCGTTTCGTCACTTTCTTAAATAAAAAAAAAAACGAGACGAAAACAAAATCTTCGCCTACGTAATATTCTGCACGATTAAAGGCTGTCCTTACAATACCGAGAGACCACATCTTAACACTTGCTACGATTCTGACACAACTGAACTGGGGAAATATCACGTAATTTATTTTTTCCGCGAGAAACTATAGTTGCGAGCGGAGTGAGGTCAGTAAAACATGTTTCTCTAGTATAATATGACTAAATCCTACATAATATTTATCGCGGTATTCAACATTTCGCGCTTTCGCGCTTCTCCTAGACACCGAAACACTACGACCTTACCTTGGTGTAGTTACAGAACAGCGTAGGCAGCATCTCATTGTTTATGAGTCGCCTAATTTGCTTTCGGTGATGTCTTAACTCCGAACGAAAAGAACGAAAGTGTGTGAACTTGACATAAATTTTGTAGTATAATATATTCCTCCATGGACTTATTTATTTATGTATTTATTCTTTATTGTTTAACACTTTAAATATGGTAACAGTGGGCGGACTTAATGGCTTTGTGGCATTCTCTGCCATTCAACCCTAGCTGATGAAAAAAAATACGTGGCAGGTAAAAAAACAGGCTGAACTAAATTTAAATTAATACGTAATACATAGATATATTACACAAGAAAATACAATACATATAACGAAAAAAGTTAAGAAAGGCGAAAAAAATTAAATACGAATTTGTCAGTTCACGAGCCGTGGTAGCTCAGGGGCTAAGCGCTCGCCTTAAATTACATAGTACGCGAGTGACCTGGGTTCGATGCCCGGTGACGGCACCACTAAAATTGTTAATTGCTACTTTAAGTGCTGATTTACCACGTACTCGGCGGTGAATGAAAGCATGGTGAGGAAACCTGCATGTCTGTGAAATTAAAAATACTTCGTAGACATGTGAAGTCCGCCAACCCGCATTGGAGCAGCGTGGCGGAATTCTTCCTAGCTCCAAAACCCTCTCAGAGATGAGAGGTGACTGTGCTCAGCAATGGAACATTTATAGGATGAAACTTTACTTTACTTTTTTACTTTCGTCAGTTCATAATTTCCCCTAGAAAATGTTCACGGACCAAGAGTTCTTATTGGTTCTTATGTGGACTTATACAATATAAAATAATTTTGACATACAGCTTTTCTTTCAAAGATTTCTCCAAGATTTATTTACAACACACTAGTTCTAATAAAATTATATTTTCAATTTGCTGTGCCCTGCGGTTTCACGTAAAAAAGCCGTTTTAATTTTTTTTCGGGGAACTCAATTTTTTCAAAAATTAAAGTAGCCTTAGTTTCCCGCTATTATATCAGATATCTGTCAGTGAAAATTCTGTCAAAATCGGTCCAGCTGTTTCGGCGATGAGCCGGAACAAACAGACAGACAGACACAAAATTTAAAAACATTTTTTTTATCTTGTAAGTACCTTAGGTATGTACTTTCATAAGCATTGAGTAAAAATCTGTTATTTTGTTATCACAAACATACACTTCAATTTTATTTTTTTGTATAGATTTAATGCGATATGTTTTCTTTTCACATTGCTGTGAAAAAAAAAACAAAAGACTTTTCTTATTGGATTAAATGACGAAACGAGCAAAACGTTCACCTGCTGGTAAGTGCAACGTATACCCGTAACAAATACTGTGTCACCCAGACCATTTCTGTGTGACTCCACACTGTGCCCATTACTCTGTCACATCAATTCTTAAGCCTCATATGCCCAGTGAGTACACTAGCTCTCAGTGCCATTCAAAGCGAAACACAGTGATGTTTGCACATTACTGCTTCACGGCTACACGACTCTGGAGTCTACTGAACTGACCTGGTACCTGCCTAGACGAATTTTGCCACCAGTAGACCTTTGTCCATGAAGCAATAAAATATATCACTATGTTAAAATTATCTTCACGCCTTACCCACGATCAGGGAGCGGTTCGCAATTAGAACACAAAACTGGATTCGAACAGGGTGTGTTCATTAATAATGCCATTCGATTATTCCGCTTAGTAAATCGGCATTACGATTTGTATATGCTAATGAGCTCTACGGTTTCACTTTTATTTGAACTGGTATTGGGAAAAGTGTACCAAGCGGGCTAGCAAGTAAGCATGACAAGTGAATACACAGACCGATGGTAAGTGGTGACGGTGGACCATGGTTATTCATCCTTCTTCATTCATTAACGATGAAATCCCAAACGTGACAAACATATAAGCAAAAAAAATTTGTTGGTTTTCGGGTCTGGTTGTGTTGTGATTGTCCCCGTGTGCACTGCCTCCTAGCCTGCGTCAGATCTAATCGTCACGGTTTTTTCTCATATAATGCATAGGCCACTCACATACTCGCATAGATTAAAAACATTTAATATGATCTCACTGTCGAAACGTCGTGACATTTTGGACTTACAGTTATTATTCAAAATTTTTAGAAATAATCTTGATTGCATTCTCCTACTTAGTAAATTTAATTTTCGTGTTCCATGTAGATATCCTAGAAAATTTGTTACTCCTCTTTCACCACCCCTTCGTAGAACTGCACTGGGATTTAATTCCCCACTCCCCAGACTTGGTAGACTTTTAAATACTTATTATAACATATTAGATATACACCACGACTCGTTTAACGTTTTTCGGCAAAAAATTCACCAAAACATTGACCATGTAATATTGTTATTATTAATTAATTTTTAAGTTGTTAGGTGATGGGTTTTTTTTTTACTATAATGTTAGTATGGGAGCTATGAACACTAAGCATGCGGTGTTTACCTATTAATAAATGTGCACTTAGTTTTTATTCAGTGTATAAAATTTAATATATGTATAGGTGTAACATTTGTTGGTAATCCAAATAAATAATTAAATAAAATAAAAAATAGCCCACATTTCGTACCTATTTGCGGGAAACGAGACGTTGCGGGTGGCGAACCACGTCGCCGCCATTTTGGTATGAGTCAAAAAATTCTTACTCCCTTATGCATTCCCAAGAGCAGTATTGTCATAGCATTGCATATTATAGAGCCGTGGTAGCTCAGGGGCTAGGCGCTCGCTTTATATTTCATAGTCGCGTACTATGAAATTTAACCTGGAAGTGACCTGGGTTCGATTCCCGGTGCCGGCACCACTAAAATTGTTAATATCAATTTTAAGTGCTGATTTACCACGTGCTCGGCGGTGAAGGAAAACATCGTGAGGAAACCTGCATGTCTGAGAAATAAAAAAATGTTTCGAAGGCATATGCAGTCCGCCAACCCGCATAGGAGCAGTGTGGCGGATTCTTCCTAGCTCCAAAACCCTCTCAGAAATGAGAGGAGGCCTGTGCTCAGCAGTGGGACATTTATAGGATGAAACTTTACTTTTTTTATTGCATATTCTGGTGTTACTCTGCTCTCTTATGACACCTCGGTAGGAAAGATGTAGGTGCTATTCTACTCTGCCGGACACCTATCGGGATTTTATCACATGATAGTTATATCGGAATCGAAATAACTCGTTTGAAGTTATACTTCTTAGGCGTGGTTGAGGTTATTGCTACGATCCTGACTTTAGCTTCTTCTACTTTCATGTGGGCTTTCGTACACGCCCATCGGTTGCGGGTTCTTTTAACGTGGCCTTTGCGGTGACTTCAATCTGATCGTGATACATTCGCCTACGTCAACCCTTACCAGCTTGCCCATTCCAGCTCGCCTCATAAATCTATTTCGTCAATCTTTGTCACTACATCTTCTTTCACACAACGTTCCCTTATCACGATGTTTCTCACTTTGTCCATCGAAGTCACTCCAGGTATACTTCTCAAACTTTTCATTTCTACAGCATTAAATTTCATATGCCCAGTAATAAAAATAGCTCTCAGTTCCCTTCAAACCGAAACTGCCGCACTACTGCTTCACGGCAGAATAACTGGCAATACGGTGGTACCTAGACGGAGACCTGCATAGCGATCGTTCCACCATTATAAAGCCTCTTTTTATAATAACAAACTGCAACGACTTTGTACTTAATTTACGAACCCATCTGTAAATATTTCTATTAAGACGTCGACGTAACGCTAACTGCAAGTTTACAAACAAATAACTAGACATGAAGGCATTGTATATTCAGTAAACGCTCTCTGTGACTCTCTGTATAAGGAGCGACTGGCGTATATGAAGTTGTATTTACATCTCACGAGACGGGTGCGATACTTTCGTTTCAATATATATTTAATATTTTCCAGAAAGTTCCATATACATACATACATAAGATCACGACTGTATCCTATAAGGGGTAGTCAGAGACTGGGCCCTAACTGCAAAAACAGATTACCGCCACAATCCACGTTTCACCAAAACAATATAATGCACTTGGTGTGATAGGTGGTGAGCCCATCGCCACCATGCGCTGTTGGGTGCACAGTGCAGTTTCATTCCTTACTCGCCTTTTACGAGATCCATTGGATGAGATGGAGTGGTAGTATTCTTTTAACGGGCCGCCACCACACGGCCCAAGTTTCCTATAACGGGTTAAAAATGTCTCTGCCTACCCCAATGGGAAAGAAGCGTGACTCTATAACTCTTTATTTTAAAGCTTTGTATTTCTACTGTATTGCGGTCGCGTTTTGTAGACATAAGTTACATGCAGAAACCCAAAGAGTTTCACGGGTCTCCCAAGATGTCTGGGAAAAAGCGCGAGGAGTGAAATATTTTTAAAGGCGCTGAAATTATTATCATTTCAGCAGTGATCGCAGAAGTTCAGTGCTCAGCGTCCGAACCTGCTGAGTGGTTGATCCCAAATTATAATCTCAGTGTACGATACTTTACTTAACGCGAGCACACTGCGCTTGAACGCACATTACCCCAGTCTTTTTTTTGCATAAAGTGATGAAACGAGCAAAACGTTCACTTGAAGGTAAGTGCAACGTCTGCCCATAACAAATGCTTTGCCACCCAGAAAATTCTGTGTGACACTACACTGTGCCCATCACCCTGAGACATCAGTTCTTAAGTCTCATATGCCCAGTGATTACGCCAGCTCATCAGTGCCCTTCAAACCGAAACACTGTAATGTTTGCACACTACTGATTCACGGCAGAATAACTGGCCCTGGGTTGGTAACTACCTAGACGCATTCCTGCATAGGAATCCTACCAATTACAGAACCAGTTCAGTGCTCAGCGTCCGTACCTGCTGTGTGGTCGATCCCAGATTATAATCTCAGTGTACGATACTTAACGCGAGCGCACTGCGCTTGAACGCACACGGCCCAGCCTATTTATTTAAATTGAAATTGAATCTATTTAGTAACGTATCCACTGACATAATATTTTCATTATCATCGAAGGTTGATAAAGAGTGGTACAAGGTTTTAACTCTTGGGAATATTTTGTGACTAGTAGAATATTCAAACAGCATTGTCGTCAAACGGATGTCAGATCGTGACGCAGTCACTGCCTGTCCGTCACGCAGTATGTGAGGCATACAAGGAGCATGACTTTCGTGACACACAACGGAAGTATGTACTTGTTAGCAGATTTTAGGTGGCGGGATACGCATATCGATTTCTAAACAAAGTCACGATCGAATGTATCACTTGTACAATTGTTCATAATTAATACATTAAAGCCGTGTGGTGGCGGCTCGTTAAAAGAACACTACCACTCCATCTCATCCAATGGATCTCGTAAAAGGCGAGTAAGGAATTAAACTGCACTGTGCACCCAACAGCGCATGGTGGCGATGGGCTCACCACCTATCACACCAAGTGCATTATATTGTTTTGGTGAAACGTGGATTGTGGCAGTGCAGGGATACAGTCGTGATCTTATATATGTATGTAATACATTAAAATCCGTCTTATTTTTCTCTCTAGTTTACATATCTAAGAAGCGCCGTGGTAGCTTAGGAGCTAGGCGCTCGCTTTAAATTTCATAGTATACGAGTGACCTTGGTTCGATTCCCGGTGCCGGCACCACTGAAACTGTTAATTGCAATTTTAAGTGCTGATTTACCACGTGCTCGGCGGTGAAGGAAAACATCGTGAGGAAACCTGCATGTCTGAGGAATAAAAAATATTTCGAAAATATGTGCAGTCCTGCCAACCCGCATTGGAGCAGCGTGGCGGATTCTTCCTAGCTCCAAAACCCTCTCAGAAATGAGAGGAGGCGAGCACAGGCCTTCTCTCATCGGCAGTGGGACATTTATAGGCTGTAACTTTTACATATCTACGGTGTCCATTTGTCATTTGTTAGAGTACTTTTTCCCATATAAGGAGTAAGCAGAGGCCACTCACGTAGCCCACTTTTCACCCTCGCGGGAAACCTGTCGTGACGGACGGCGAACTACCGCGCCGCCATTTTGGTACGAGTCAAAAAATTCTCACCCCCCCATTGTGTTCCCACGAGCAGTATAGTGACAGCAATCTTCCGTAGACGTAGTACGGCAGCTATGGTATCAAAACCCGCCTCTGTTCCCGACCCTAGGCGTTAAGGGTTTAGACACTCCCAACTTTGTATCATTCCCTCAAGTTTATTTTATTTTCCACAGTCCATCCTTGTGATCGTGTCGTGTCCGTACCGCAACGCCATGCGCAGCGTGCGTGAACTTTCGTAACGGAAGTGATGACCATAGTGTGAGGAGGTCGACTGCTTTTGTTATGCGATTTATGGTTGTCCATGTTTATTTCCGGTAGCAATCGCTACGCAAGTAAATTAAAATAATGATTTTTTATATTTTCGTGAATACACACACGTTTAAATGAAACTAAGTTTACGGATTTTATCGCGTTTAATTTTTTTACTATTTATAACCCGACGTTTGGAGTGCTTTACAGCACCCATGGTCACGGGAGGACTGAGGTGACAGATGGACTGATGTCATAGTTAACCTGGGGTACCTTCAGCTTTTAATTATTATTTTTGGTCCGATCTATGCAGAAAGAAACGTCGGGTAAATAGTAAAAAATTAAACGCGATAAAATCCGTAAACTTTGTTTCATTTAAATATCAAATGATAATTAAAACTCGCGTAAACGAACACACAGCTAATGTGATTCATCGTCGCTATAGGAAGTCCGGAGTCTGTGAGCGTGTTCTGGATTATCCCAATCATTACATCAGATTTGATAGACCACAAATCCTTGCAAAAGATCGCCGATTCCTACCAAAGATGATTCGCGAGGCTATTGAAATGAAAAAATTAAATTAAATCAAAAATCAAGCTTACCACTGCAAGACTTCAAGACACAAAAATATACAATAATAAAAAGCTGAAGGTACCACGGATTAACTATGACTATATATATTAAAAATAAAAGTAGTTTAAAAAATAAAACTACTTTTTACAGATTTTATCGCGTTTAATTTTTTACTATTTATAACCCGACGTTTCTTTCTGCATAGATCGGACCAAATATAATAATTAAAAGCTGAAGGTACCAGTGTATGACATCAGTCCATCTGTCACCTCAGTCCTCCCGTGATCATGGGTTTTGTGACGTTTCGGGCGCTTTACAGCACCCATGGTCATGGGGGGACTGAGGTGACAGTAGTCCCGATGTCATAGTTAACCAGGAGTACCTTCAGCTTTTTAAAAAAACTGAAAAAATCACGCATGAACAGCAATGTGTTGATGATCCTGGTGAGGATAGCAGGTCATAGTGATGATATATGTATTGTCATCAGTTCATAACACGTGTGCAAAATAACAAATTATTCGCACGTGTGGAGGTAGGTGAAAATTTAATTCGAAGATTCCATTATACGCAAACATGAAAATTTGGCGACGTTTTTTTTAGATGACGAGACGATCACCTGATAATAAGTGCAACGTCTGCACACAGATGCTGTGTCACTCAGAATAATTTTGTTCCGCTCCACGCAGCGTCCGTCACCCTGTGACATCAGTTCTTAAGTCTCATATGCCCAATGATTACATTAGCTCTCAGTGCCCTTCAAATCGAAACACAGTAATGCTTGCACACTACTGCTTCACGGCAGAATAACTGGCCTGGGGTTGTACCCACCTAGACGGATTGCTGCATAGAAACGCCGAAACAGTTCACAACAGCCGACGGAGCCGCCATTTTTTCGCAAAATCTTTGGGCTCGTTATGCCCACTCGGAGATTTACCAATTATGTCAGACTAAAGACGGACAGCTACGTCAAATCTGCAAGGTATGCCTGGTTTCTGAATTGAGGATTTATATCCCTGACGACCGCGTGGCCTAGTGCTTACAGTATCTGGCCTCAACGCTGCGACGGTTCCTGGGGTCTGGCTGTGTTTTGATTGTCCACGTGTCTCTGACACTGCATCCTCTGATCTTATGTGAGTGTGATTGCCCCTTTGTTTACGAGCAAACCTATAATGTGAACTGCGCAGTTGGTAACGTCCCATAGTATTCGATATTTGACGCCGTGGTTGAAAATCGGTTCGGGGGACATCATATATACGATATATCATTACTCGAAATAGATTAGCAACTTTTTCCCCTCCCCTTCGCAGAACTGTTCTCGGCTCAATGATCAATGTCTCCTGTAACGCGTTTGAGCAGGCTATATAATAGCTGCAGTGCTTCCGCAACGTCGCGAAACGTGCTAGACGACACGGACGTCTCAGCACTCCCTGTCCCACGATACGGTCAGTCACGATCCGAGCAACACTGTACACACAGTCAATAGCTTTAACATCACACGCACAACGTCGCGCGACCGCCGTAGAGAGCGGCGCGCAGCTATCGTTAATAACACCGCGTACATTAGATACACCCGTGTTCCAGGGCGGTTCTCACCGCCCAGAGTTACCGACACACAAATCGACAGTCCGAACGGAGGCCCGCAGCCTCCCTCGGACGGTCATTAGATGACTTCAGATAATAATTTTATAGAGATATTCACAGTAGCGCAAGCACGCTAGCGAACGCAACGGTCCGAATTTAGATGTTTAGTAGGAGTTTATATTTATGTATTTATGTTTGGGTCAAACCAAACCTGGCACGCGGGCCCCGGGCCCGCGAGCACAGCATCCGATGAAGCTGTAAAAGCCAAAAGGCTAACAGCGATTACTTCACCGAAATAATATATAGTGCTTCCACTGGCATAGACATATGTTTTGACTCACTGGCTAAGTTTAAAAAACATATTGTAAATTTTATTATAAGTACTAAATATTAATTTACGATTACTTCTTTTAGTTGTAATATAATGTTGTTTCTGGTTTTAATGTGCATGTGGTGTTTACCTACAATTGGTTGTGCTCTTACTTATATTTATTTATAACAATGTTTATGTAAATTGTATCAGTGTAACAACTGTTGGTGAACCTAAAAAAAAAAAAATATATATATATTTTTAAATAAAACAATGCCCCACAGTAGGATTTCTCCTGTGTCTTGGGTACGTTTTACAGACATAAATTCCACATGCACAAACCACCCAGACCCGGAACCACTATCTGTAGGCTATACAAATATTTGTCCCGTGCGAGAATCTAACCCGCGACCCGCGGCGCAGAAGCCAAGGGCTTAGCCACTGCGCCAACCATAATGTACCTTTTAAGCCAGTCTAGAAATAACCTTCCTACAATCGTACACATACGCGCCGCGTTACCTGTCTTTGTTCGTAAACAATGGGAGATAGCAATCAAGGCGAACATTAAATAGCTATTGTGTTTCGATGTTATTATATCTAAAACTGAAGAAGTCTCGACCACAGGCTTACAATAGTTGTTATCTGCGCAGTATATGATATCCCACTGGCCGATTTCGTGTTTGATTCCCGGTGTTAGCACAGCAAAAATGGTCACCATAATGTTATCCTCCTGGCCGAATTCAGATCGCGGCAATGGCTTCCCATGACTGTCGGTAGGTATCAAATGTGTAGGAGATATTGTGCCACAAGTGTACGCGCAAACACGGGCAAACACAAAGGTAAAAATAATCGGAAATTTGTTTTTCAAATCGGTACAACTACAATGACCACACAATTAACAGTATTTTTGAATCATCACTATCTTTTGTCGGACCGTCAGTTTCTGCTATTATACAATACAAAATAATAAAACTTAAAAAAACTAAAATAATTTAGAGGTTATTGAAAAATCGTTTGGCTGCCCGATCGAAGATGAATCAGGACGTATCGCCATGACCCTAAAATTCGGGGCGTCCTGCAAATCGGGACACCTGTCAACACTCGTACTTTATAATGGAATATTGTACGTTATTTCGGTGAATCGTACTCTATACTTTGTGAGAACAATAAAGTACGTGAAAATAGTTTATTTCACATAAGTTCAAATTGAATAGCAGCGGCTCTCCTCTCCCTGATGCTATCGAAACCTAATTATGCGGACACTGTTGTTGGTTATTGTCTTTTGGCACGCACGAAAGCCGTGTGGTAGTGGTTTAAGAGAGTCTACCACCCCATCTCATCCCGTTGGTGTCGTAAAAGTCGACAGAGAGAAAATAAAATACCGGGACATGGGCAGCAGCATCTTCCTGGAACATCAACGCAAAGCAACTATGTCAAAATCCCCCTAAAATGAGAGCTACAAACTTACGTGTTTTGTGGCAATCTTTGGGTGAGTCCTGTGTTCAGCGGTGGATTAGTGATAGGCTGAAATTATGATGATGATGACGCACGAAGAAATTAATTCAACGATTGCAGAATTCTCGCCCACGGTTTTGCATCCCACGTGACACCTTACCTCAACGGTGGAAATCTGATGAATATGGAGTCGCGACGCGCTTTGCACTTTGCAGGCTTAGTATTTAGCATAATAAGGACGCGGAATCCTCGGCATTTATATGCAAAACCAATCTTCGCAGAACGACAAGTAATGCTACGAATGAAATATCCGGCACACAGCACAGCTGCATTTCGTGGTAGTTTTCGCTGTTACGCCACGAACTGTTGGATTGAATAACATCCCACCGCCAATCAGAAAGTCTGCTTCACTCAATTAACGATGACGTGACGAGACGAGCAAATTGTTGACCTGATGGTAAGTGCTAACGTCTGCCCATAGCAAATGCTGTGTCACCTAGAACGTTTCTGTGTGGCACCACATTGCGCCCGGTACACCGAGATATCAGTTCTTAAATCTTGTATGCTGATTACACTAGCTCACAGTGCCCTTCAGACAGAAGCACAGTAATGTTTGCACACTACTGCTTCACGGCAGAATAACTGGCCTGGGATGGTACCTACCTATACAAAATACAAGAGCTATTTGATACATTTACAAAACTTGCAAACCATAACCTAACTGTGCTGTGTATATGTGTTTGTACTAATGTGTGATGTAGGTACTAGACCTAGAGTGTGATGTGTGGATGCAAGAGTACCTATGTATGTGTTTGTGTTAAACTCCGTGCCATAGTGGGAGTTGATGAATTTGGAATGATATAAATTATGTAATAAATACATTGTTAAAAAAGTTTTAGATATTAGTTTAGATGTCTTTTTTTTAAATAAAACTACTTTTTACGGATTTTATCGCGTTTAATTTATAACTATTTTTAACCCGACGTTTCGGGCGCTTTACAGCACCCATGGTCACGGGTCTGTCTTTTTATGTTTTTAATGAGAATAATGCCTAAGAGAATCTACCACCCCATCCCATCCCGTGGGTGTCGTAAAAGTCGACCGAGGGAAATTAAAACTAGAAGATGGGCAGCAGCATCTTCCTGGAACATCTGAATAAATAAACTGCGGTTGCCAACCCGACTGTCAGGCGTGGCAACTATGGCAAAATCCCTCCAATATGACAGCTACAAAGTTTTGTGGCTATCTATGGGGAAGGCCTAAGTTCAGCAGTGGACTTGTAATAGGCTGAAACGTAGATAAGTGTTTGCTCAATGTTGCGCACCTCTGCAAAGGCATCCACGGAAGACCAGCGTCGAGGCTGAAATCGGCCAAGGCATTATGCTGACATTTTATTTATTTTCCTGTTTACAAATTAAGAGTCCAGAATCTACGTTTCAATGTTGAATTTGTTTAAAAATTGTTGGTCTCTTAGAATAAGTATATAATTTTTAACTTTAATAAACATCTTTTCTTTCTATAAAAAATATTTATTTATCTTAACATATATGTAGATTACAAAGATTCTGTGAAGCTGTGCTGAAATTATTTGTTAAAGATTGCTAAAAGCTATAAAAAAAATCAAGTAAAATAAATAATACTTTATTTCGATACAATGTACTTTTTACCAATTGTACTTCATATATTACTGTCAAGTAAAAGGTGGCAACCCTAGTTCTAACGTACCCGCGCCCGAAGTAACACTCATACGATAAGAGGGACCAGAGGGACACTCTGGTCAACGAGGACAACGAGGTCCTAGATATTCCTCTATCGAGTATTACGACAATCATGGGAATGGTCAGGGCGGTGAATTTTATTACGTCGTGCCCACATACCATTATTGTTTAACCTAACGGTTTCATGCGCGCAAAATAAGTCACATGTCAGCGCCGTACGCTCGACCTTTCTCGGTAATGTTTTTTATTCGGCTCTCACTAAGAAGTTTTATACCTTCCTCGATGAATGGGCTATCTAATACAAAAACATAAATTGTAGACAATATAGTAAAAATTCTGCATAATACAAATTATTTCGTATTTTGTAACTGCCGCATCATTCAATGAAGACATTATAAAGGGTTTATAAGTGATCGCTTCACCGCTTTGATGACCTTACTAAACCTGTACATACTCAATTCCGAATTTCGACAATAGATGGCGTTCATTAATTAGTATTCCGAACGCGACTCAAAGTTGAGAAAGCGATGACAGTCAGCATACACGAGTTAGTGAACTAGCAGAAATGTTCGACGAAAGTTTTTTGTAAGTTTGTTTGAATAGAAATCGCAGTATGTACTTTGCGGGAAGGTTGTTTTACTTGTGACGTAACGATGTCAATGTCACTTACGGAATGTTTATTTTTATGCTGTGTACCATTCCTTCTAACCGGTCAACACTGCCTTTTAATATATACCTGTCTTATAAACCTGAATATTTTAAGCGTTTAAGTCAATAATAAATTTTATTGGCTATCTAATAAAAATTACTAGCGTATGAAAATTAAGAACTGATGTCTCAGGTTGCCGTGCGCAGTGTGGTTGTGTCACACCTAAATGTTCTGGGTTTGTTATGGGCATACGTCGCACTCACCATCAGGCGAATATTTTGTTTGTCTCGTCACTTTCTCATATAAAAATGTGTTCTTATTATTTATTAAGGCCGTGTGGTAGCGGCCTAAGAGAATCTACCACCCCATCTCATCCCGTGGGTGTCGTAAAAGTCGACAGAGGGAAAATGAAAACCAGGAGATGGGCAGCAGCATCTTGCTGGAACATCTGATTAAATAAACTGCGGTTGCCAACCCGTCTGCCAAGCGTGGCAACTATGGCAAAATCCCCCCAAAACGAGAGCTACAAACTTTTGTGGCAATCTATGAGGGAGGCCTATGTTCAGCAGTGGACTATTGATAGGCTGAAACGACGACGACGACGATTATTTGAGAGGGTAATAACGCCGAGGAAAATCCGCCAAGCTAATCAAGTGCGGATTTGCAAAATGCACATTACCTCACGATGTTTTCTCACCACCGGTTTCTAAATAACATTTTAAAATAACTAAAATAAAAAACAAATTCCTACTGCGTTACGTAATTAAGCGAAAGTTATTTGCCCAACCAACCAATACGTGCTGCAAGTGATAATCACTTGTCAACTGTACAACACAGCGATCAATGGAGCTTACATAAATTTGAATAAACATTCCGCTGTACTTTCTCGCGAAACGCTAATCCATCTTACATATTTCGTTAAAAAATGTCTGCGTTGTGAGTTCGGCTAAGGTTTATATATAGCACTGTTCAACATATGAAAGTAAGAAAGATATTCCATTTGGTGAGTACATAAAACTATCTACAATGAAACCAAAATAGATAATTACATGTGACTGGACTTTTGGCGCCAACTCGAAAAGTGGCGGTAATGTTTTTATTGAATTTTGCAATTTCTGTGTTTATTGTCGATTGAAAATTTTGTAGTATTATTGCTTGAAGATATAAATAATATATTTTTATCTTGATATGTAACTTGTCACTGGAAAATTGTTAACGACCGTTTCCATAGATAAACAAATAATAATAATACATGTGACTTATCATCAGGTAAACGATATGCTCGCATCGCTTTCTTTCATAAAAAATCACGACTTTTGATGATAGACATAGTATAACTCATTCTCCCACAAAAATGTCTTGTCAAACTTTCGCTATCTACGTAACAGTGACCCGACCTGCTGATCCATTTAATGCAGCTTATGATGGATTACTCAACCGTGGAATTGAATCTCCGCGCTCGCTCTCGGGTCTTCATTCAGACTTTTTTTTTCATATCGTCATAAAAGGGTGTCCACGAGTTTTATATAAAGTGGACTGTTATTTAAAATCGTAGACAGAATCAGTAGTAACACTTCGGATTTTTATTTCATATTAATTAGAAATCTTTCATTCGCAATGATTTCAATAATTATTTAATCATAACTACAGTATGTCTGAATTGCATCATCAGATCTTTAAATTTATATTGGACTAGCGACCCGCCCCGGTTTCGCCCGTGTGCAATTTACCAATGAAGAATATGAAAATCTAAATTTCAGACTTTTCAAAAACATTTTTGGAAATTTCTGACTATTACGTACACAACAAAAAAAATCTGCCAAATCGGTCGAGCCGTTCTCAAGTGATAATCTTTCATGCGACAAATGGTTTTTATTCGTATCTATAATATATGAAAGCTGTAGTTTTTGTTTTTTTTTTTTGTTGAATTGCGCTAATCTGGAACTACCAGTCGGATTTGAAAAATTCTTTTTGCATTTGATAGCCCAATTCTTGAGGAAGATTATAGGCTATTCAACATCACGCTACGATCCTTACGAGCGATTACTTTTAAATTAATCTTTTAAAAGATATGAGGCTCTACCAATTTCAAAGTAAGGTAGTTTTTTTTAATCAATCAAATTAAAATTTTGTTTCATTTGATGGCCGTGTGGTGGCGGTTTAAGAGAATCTACCACCCCATCTCATCCCTTCCTTGTCTATGTCTATTTAGCCTTGACGCAAAAGTCGACAGAAGGAAAATTAAAACCAGAAGATGGGCAGAAGGATCTTCCTGGAACGACAGAATAAATTAACTGCGGTAGCAAAGTCCCTTGCCAAGCGTGGCAACTATGGCGAAATCCTCCTAAAATAGGAGCTACAAACATTGGACTAATGATAGGCTGAAATAAAAACATTTTGATTGCTGTAAGCTATTTTTTTTACTGGACTGACAGTATGGATAATCGTAGTTGTATACTATTTATATTATTTAGTTTAATAGAAATAATTCCAGTAGTAATTGTACAATTACTAGGCCAGTTATGACGTGAAGCAGTAGTGTGCAAACATTACTGTGTTTCGGTCTAAAGGGCACTGAGAGCTAGTGTAATTACTGGACATATGAGACTTAAGAACTGATGACACAGAGTGACGGGCGCAGTGTGGCGTTACACAGAAACGTTCTGTGTGACACATCATTTGTCATGGACAGAATTTTTGCTCGTCTCGTCACTTTATCCAATGAATAGTAATTATAATAAAACTGTTTATTTTACTCGTATGAAACTAATGGTTACCCTAGTTCCAAGCAATAAATTCGTCATGGTAAACAGCTTCAATGAAACGATGTTAGCTACAAACGGAGTCCATTGCGGATCGTCGATAATTATCCCTGGTAAATTTGCGCCACCAAATTTCAAAATGAAGTTCAGTTAGTTAAGTCGTGTGATCGCACCAGTTAATGAATGATGCGAAACCATCGTTACCCTTCGTCGTCATCAGCCGTAGTTATCAGTACTTGATTTCCACGCTGCGGCTCCTAGGTTCGAACCCCAGTTGGAGCGGTAATGTCCAAAGACACAAATTGTTGTCCATGTAAAATTTATGTCTGTCAAATGCAAATCACGATAGAAATCCTACTTCGGGGCGTCGCATTTGTAGTCTAGATATTTTTGACTCCAAGACGTTGCATTCTACAGTTAAGTCTGCGCTAAATACCTAGGCATGATTATAATCTAGACACGACTGCGTTCCGCTGGATTACCTGACCTGAACTGTCGTGTTGGGAGATGTGCGACACATGCTCAAGACGCGTGTTGATCTGCTGATAGCTGAGGCGATTCAGCGATGTAACGGTTGATAAATGTTCTACACTGTTTCTTAAATGACATGTCTTCCGCGGTAGCCTATTGCGTACGGAAGTTGCATACATACAGTCGCGTCCTTTTTCCCTATTTAAGAGATAGGCAGCAGTGTTCACGAGTTTTATATAATTTGGACTGTTAATTAAAATCGTAGACAGAATCAGTAGTTACACTTCAGATTTATATTTCATATTAATTAGAAATCTTTCATTCTAATGAAGGAAGGTAAGTTACTTTGCTATGATCCGCATGCAAAATATAAAAATGGTGTATATTACCTAGTTTTTTGAAGAGCACCGCCCGCCCTCCCTCAGTAGCGTGCACAAGCAAACTAACACCGCCACCAGGTACCATCCATCAACCACTACAATACCACCACTAGATAATATACACCACTGAAGTCGAGAACACGACACGTGTTTCGCCCCAAAACAAGGCATTATCAAGCGTCATAGACTCTACGACAGACGGCCGCCGAGACTCGGCGGATTGGATTTCCGCAAAGTAACGCCTGATTCTATTAATCTTTCATTCGCAATGATTCAATAATTATTTAATCATAACTACAGTATTTCTGAATTGCATCATTTGATCTTCTTTAAATTTATATTGGACCAGCGACCCGCCCCGGTTTCGATCGTGTGCAATTTACTAATGAAGAAAATGAAAAAAGCGCTTAGCAAAAAAAATATATTAATTATGACATGTGTCACTGCAGAACTGTCAAACTGAACGTCTTTTTTTGAGATTTTTAGACGTCCACTGACGCAGCCCGCTTTTTGCCCTCGCGTTAAACGAGACGTGTCGGGCGACGAACTACATCGCCGCTACTTTGGTGCGAGTCAAAAAATTCTTACCCTCCTCTCTGCGTTCCCACGAGCAGTATAGTGACAGCATTCCATATTATGGTGTTATTCTGCACGAATATAGGCTGTCCGCGAAATACCTTAGTCGCCTCTTACGACACCTCGGTAGGAAAGAGGCAGGTGCTATTCCACTCCGCCGGACACCTTTTTAGCCGCTAAAATTGTTAATTTGCGTTAGCTCGATTGGCTCGATAGTGACTAGCTTCTGCGCTATGGGTCGCGGGTTCGATTCGCTCACGGAACAAATACGATCAAATGTAATAGTTGTTCCGGTGTTCTTCACATCAGACACCACAGATGTCTCCACTTCACTTGTCGTCGAAATATTTTTATAATTGTTCTCAGATAAGGGTTTCTTCATGATGTTTTTCACTGCTGAGCAGGTGGTAGATTCTCAGCATTGCCAGGTGTCCCGATTTGCGCGGGACGTCCCGATTGGTACGGTCTAGTGAGAAGTCCCGATCCAACCTTGATCAGAAAGAAAAATGTCCCGATTCCTCACTAACACCTAAATTTATCTAGTTTAGTTAATAGAATCAGGCGTTACTTTGCGGAAATCCATTATAATGAAGAAAAGTAAGTTACTTTGCTAAGATCCGCATGCAAAATATAAAAATGGTGTATATTACCTAGTTTTTTGAAGTGCACCACCCGCCCTCCCTCAGAGGCCGTAGATATATAAAAACACAGTCATAATTAATCAAACAACGAACAAATTATTTATTTATTTATTTATTTACACTTTATTGTTTCCCCTTAAAGGATACAATGGGCGGACTTAATGCCAGTTGGCATTCTCTGCCAGTCAACCCAAGGCGTAGCGAAACAATGTGGCAGGTGTAAAACTTAAAAAAACTAAAAATTACATTTTAAAGACTACTGATAAATATGATAAATATTAAATACAATATAAAAATACTCAAAAATACATATAATTAAATACATATCAATATATAATTATGATAAATAAACAATAATACATAAATATGTACATACATATAAACTAACATACATACACACATACGTATTCATAAATATACGTGGTGGTTCGACATAAATTTGAAAAAAAAAAACAGTCCACAAACAATTTTAAATTAAATCTTTATATTAATTAATTATGTATCTAACAACCGAATCTAAGTCTTATGCTGTAAACAATCAGGTTGACAACCCTGATGGCAAAGTTTACAACCCTGTTTAAAGTATTAATCGATATTTAGTTTTTAATGTAATATAATCTACTGGTGGTAAGGATTCCTATGCAGGAATCGGTCTAGGTAAGTACCACCGCAGGGACTGTTATTCTGCCGTGAGGTAGTAGTTTGCAAACATTGCTGTGATTGAAAATCTTCGTGGTTGTTAGTTATAGGCAGATTTTTGCACTTATCATATATATAATTATCAGGTAAACGTTTTGCTAGTCGTTATCTTTTATAAAAAAAAAATCATTATGAAATTATAAGAAAATTATTTAGTCCTAAGAACTACTAAGAATCTCTGATACGGTCGCGGGTACTTTACAGACTTCAGGTTCCGTCAAATGTTAACTAAATATTACGTGATTTTCGTTTAAACCTCATTAAATATTAGTTAATATTATATAATATACACTAAGGTGACACTTTACTTACACTATTTTTATGCAATGCATGAACGTAAACAATGGCATACATGACGAAATACCATACATTGTGAGCATATACGCAAGGGAGCTTAACATGCCTATGACTAGGAGAATGAAATTTAGAGCTAGTGTTGTCACTGGGCATATGTGACGGGCGCCGTGTCACACAGAAACGTTCTGGGTGACACAGCATTTGTTACGAGCAAACTTTGCACTTACCATCAGGTGAACGTTTTGCTTGTTTCGACACTTAATCAACAAAAAAAAATTGATATCTGTCAGTATGTACATAGTTTAACTTTTAAAGGACCTGCTAAGCGCAACGAAACGTATACGTGATTATGCTGAGACACTTTCTAAGTCTATTCCACCGCTTGCGTAATTACAGATTGGCGGTAAAAACATTTTCCATTGCGAATGTGTAAGTCATTGATCAGACATATCATTAGCTTCACGGCATCTAAAACAGTTATGCGACAGAAAAACGGCCATTCGGTCCACAATCTACATTTATAATGGTCGCAGCGGCTACACACGCCGTGCTAATGTTACGAAAGAAACGAACCATAATTTACCGTTGACAGCACCGCGCAATTAAGATCCGCTATCTGCCGACAGATGGCGTTACGCAACAAGAACGCGCTGATATAATTTTTTCTCATTAAATTTTGCTGCGAATTAAAGATATTCATCGTTAACTCACAGCTTTGTTAGAAAACTGTGATAAATAACAACTACAGGATACAAGCATATAAATCTTGTTAACTTTATACATGTACGGACGGATGCCGACTTAAACCTGGAATTTAAAGAAAACATTGTTTTTACATTCCAAATACAACTTGTTTTATTTTTTTATGTTCAATAGCAAAGACAGTGTAGTCAACTTACGGTGTTTCCTCCCAAATTTAGGGGGGAAAAAATTGTTTAGGGTTTTTTAGAGGTTTATAAAATTTACAAAAGGGTTAAATAATAATAATAATAATAATAATAATAATAATAATAATTTTATCTTATTTTATATATATATATCTACTCGTATATATTCAAATATTCCAACCAGGCGAGAAAACTATAAAAATACCCCAAAATAATAATAATAATAATAAACATATATTTCAAGTAACACAGACTCATTTTGTTAGTACTACAATCTTATTTTCTATGTTAGTCCTTAACTTTATCTTATCGTTATTTGAGATGCGAATCATCGCTGCGCCACTCCGCTCGAAATAGCGCAGCAATGACTCACATATTTGCAGTCCACCCTGCTACTAATCATCCTTAGGATGCCATTGGTACTGCCCCGCAGTCTGCGCACCAGCGATCCGCATCTTTTTCGCATAGTGGCATAAAAGCAGTCAACTCGCGCAGCCGCAAACATCCCTGATGCACTACAAAAACGAGGTAATTCCATCAGCACCCTAAACGAGTTGTTATATTGAACACGGAGAGCGTTGTATGACTTTTAAGAGTAGTTGGCCCACAGGTTGCACGTGTAGAAAGTTGTGCAGTAGGCTCTGAACAACGTGATCTTAACGCTTTTTGAACAACGCACAAACCTGCGAGCCAGCATATTCGCTCTCACTGACAACGCCCTCCGTTCTCTCTCGATATCATTGTCGTCTTTGAGGTCAGGAGTCAACATATGCCCGAGATATTTAAAATGAAAGACCCTTTCCAATGTCGTGCCATTGAGCAATATGGGTGGTACCTCATTTGGTGCTTTACCCTCAGCCTCAAAGACCATCACTACACTTTTTCTTTCATTGTAAATCAGACCATTTCCTCCCACATAAGCCTCACATATTGCCATTAGCTTCTGAGGCCACAAATGACCACTCACAACAAGTCATAGCTTGTATCAAACAAACTCGTCTTTTAGGCCGACTTGGTGCTGCCGACTCGCCTAGCAATCATTCAATAAAGGTTAAGAGCGTGGTGAGCGTTGCCTCACCCGCTCAACTATACGGCGTGAAAAACTTGCCCTCGTTGTGACCTGGTTCGTACAATTTAAAGATATTAATGAGTTCCGGAATGTGATTCATTCATCTTCTCCAAAAATATGAAACCAGGTATTGCCTTCGAAAGTCTAGGAAGCATAACTGAGTCTTACGCCTCGATAGTACGTACGCTGCCCCATAAAGAATGTATGATTTCAAAAATGACAGCGAGGCTGAGGTTCTATTGTAATTAAAAGAATATTATTAAAAATGGACATTTAAGTTATGTTTACTTATAATCAGTAATACGATTATTCTTCTTATTAAAATTTGTTTTTTTGTATTATTATTTTATAACTTTAATACTAAGAGAACAAATTATTCAATAGTTACAAATAAATTATTATAATAATAACCATTGAAAATTATTTTTAAACTAATTATTAGTAACTGTTATGCTATACTGACAACTTTTTTGTTTAAATTAATAAGAGACCTACAAAAACTAAATGGTGCTAATGTAGTGCAGTCAAAAAAAAAGACAAAAATCTACACTGCAGACTTAATTTATGTTTTTCAAATGTTCTGTTTAGGAGGTTTTAGGGGATTTGACATTCCTTTTAGGGGGGAAAAAGTCAAATGTTGGCGACAGTGGATTCTTGTTGATAGTTCCATCTTCTCAGTATATAATGTACTCTAAATCACTCTTAGAGTCGTAGCGTGATGTTATATAGCCTCCTTCCTCGATAAAGGGGCTATCCAACACTAAAATATTTTTTCAATTAGAATCAGCAGTTCCTGAGATTAGCGCGTTCAACCAAACAAACTCTTCAGCTTTATTACGAGTATATTAGTATAGATTATCTATGGTTCCATCAGACGGCGGGTCGAGTACGAGACGTTTAAAAACAGTAGCATGATGCCATTGTGTTATTTATTAGACAGTATACATGATATTATTTTATACTTTATTGCACAACAATGTACGTGAAGTTGATATGAAAGAAAAAAATATATAACTAAAAACGGCATAGCAATCGGCGGAAGAGCGATTTCTTCCAGGCAACCGGTAAATGGATATAAGTAATTGAAGAAACTACTAAAGAGGGTTTGTCGGCGATTGAATTATAGATATAAATATATAATGGAATAATAAATAAATATTATAAAGAGGAAAGATTTGATTTTTTGTATGTTTGGTTGTAATGATTTAACTCAAAAACTACTGAACCAATTTTAAAAATTCTTTCACCTATATAAAACTACATTATCACCGAGTAACATGAGTTGTATTTAATTTAAAAAAAACTGATATCCTTACGAAAATCGCTATGATGTAACTCAAGGTATCAAAAATTTATAGATAAAAGTAATTTTTTGGCGTGCGCTGCAAAAACTATTAATGATAAAGAAAATAATGTACTACATTTTCATAGAACTCATTACTCAGAAAAAAGTCCGCGAGGCTATATGTCTAACTATTATAGTTAAGTCACAATAACCGCTTTTTGTTCAAATTAGTCTATGAAAACACGGGAGGAATCAATAGATGATGACATGATATTAATCCTTATCCTACAAAATAGTTTCATAGTCAATGTTGATTATGTACATGTAAAGTCCTCTTTAAATTATTCAAATCGGACTTATCGTTTAGAAGTTACGACGGGTATAAAAATGCTAAAAGTAAGAAAAATGCCGCGGTGTGAGCGAGCAGCCCCAGGCTCGCCTGCGCTACTCGCTAATGTACGAAGATCTATTTATTACTTTACCTACTCATATTATTTTTTGTAAACTAGAAACAATTAAATAGTGGATTGTAATTTTAATTACATATTTTCTTTTATTTAAAACTTTAAAACGCTCTTTAAAAAATACATCGGCCGCGGTGTTTCTGTATTTCATGGCTTATGTTCCCATAAATAAAACATTATTTTGTTAAAATAACGTAATCTTATTTGACCAGCTGCAGAGCCGCCGATGAGAATAGTCGCTACAAAAAATGTTAGTGTTAGGAATTCTGGTTGTTCTATTTGTCCAAATAAAGTACTAATTTATCTTTCTAATATCTATCTACTCGTGCGAAGCCGGGCCGGATCGCTTGTAATAAATATTTACGTAAACAAGCAGACATTATACTTTCATCCTCGCAACAATGATTATTCAGTGTAATGTTAAGCAAAATATAAATTCAGTTAATGTTTCAAAATAATAAAAAAGTTTATTACTAAATTAAAAAGTGCTTTTGCATACAAAAATAACATAAAATTTTATTCCGATACCGGGAATCGAACCCGAGCCTCCTGGGTGAGAGCCAGGTATCCTAGCCACTAGACCATATCGGATATTACATTGATAGGTGAATATACAATATAATATATTTAATGATTCTTTTAAACTTAAATTAATATAAAATAATATATTGTGGTAGGTACATAATCACATTACATTTTGACTATTTAGCCAAACGAATGGTTTAAATTAGTCATACTTCTGTTAGGTTTATCAATACATAATGTAGCATATATGCCCTACCCCACATACATACATACAATCACGCCTTCTTCCCATATAAGGGATAGGCAGCGACCACACCGTAGCCTGCTTTTCGCCCCGAGGGAAAGGTGACGAGGTGGCGAACCACGACGGCGCCCTTTTGGTACGAGTCATAAAATTGTTATTCCCTATTGCATTCCCATGAGCAGTATAGTGACAAAATTACATATGGTATTATTCTGCACGAATTAAGGCTGTCCGTAAAATACCTGACTCGCCTCTTAGGACCCCTTAGGAAAGAGGTAGGTGCTATTCAACTCCGCCGTCCGGGTATGGCAGATTAACCGTGTTATTATTACCATAATATTTTTTAACAGAAATACATTCTCGGCTTTTGAGCATCTGCAGGCTTGCGCCAAGCATAAGGAGTGTACATTTGTAACTGGTGGTAGGATTCCTATGCAGGAATCCGTTTAGGTAGGTACCACCGCAGGGCCAGTTATTCTGACGTGAAGCAGTAGTGTGCAAACATTACTGTGTTTCGGTTTGTAGGGCTCTCAGTAGCTAGCGTAATATCAGCATATGAGACTCAATAACTCATGTACTCGGGGTGACGGGCGCAGGGTGGTGTCACAGAAATGTTCTGGGTGACACGGCATTTGTTATGAGGCAGACGTTGCACTTACCATCAGGTGAACGTTTTGCTTGTTTCGTCATTTTACCAATAAAAAAAAGTGTGTCACATTCGCACTTAATCGATTATTTGATTATGAAATCACTCATAAACTTTTTTCCAGGTATAAATACATATTTCTTAAATAAGTAGCAAGAGTTGTCGGCTCGGTTGGCGCAGTGGCTAAACCCATGGCTTCTGCGCCGCGGGTCGCGGGTTCGATTCCCGCACGGGACAAATATTTGTATGGCCTACAGATAGGTGTTCCGGGTCTGGGTGGTTTGTGCATGTGGAATTTATGTCTGTGAAACGTACCCACGACACAGGAGAAATCCTACTGTGGGGCATCGAAAAAAAGATAAAAAAAAAAAAGTAGCATTTAACTCTTAAGAAAAAAATCGCATTGAGCTTCAAATATTTCGAGTGATTTACATTTCAGGTGGAAACAATAAGAAAAAAATATTTTTCTTAATAACTACAAGTGCTAGACTTTTGATGAAATGGGAAACCAGTAGATGTAATTCTGGACACGATAATTAAAAACCCGGTCTCGATACGTCAATTTTTTCGGGAGTTATCGTGACCACATCCCTAAAAAAATCCGGACGTTCACGTCAATTTTTTTAAACTGTACTTTTTTCAACGTAGCAATATTAGATGATTTTCCAAAATAACTAATGAATTTATTAATAATTGCGATAGAGGCATTTGAAGACAGCCGAATCGCTTGACCTTGACATGTCGCGTTTATAGCACTATCTCACGCCGCTTCGCGCCATGAGACGTACAATATAGATAATTTATTTGCAAAACATGGGTGTACAATAAAGCATGCTGGTGTTTTGTAAAAAGACGGAAGTCCCACATATTTTCGGAGTATAAATAAAGCGTACAAAATATAAAAAAAAGTTTAAATTTTTATAATAATATCGGTTAAGGAATAACACAACTACTGCCATTTAGGACTTTTGGCGCCAACTCGGAAAAGTGGCTATAGTGTTTTTATTGAATTTTGTAATTTCTGTGTATATATCGAGTTTTGATATTAAATATTCATAGTTATTATGCAGCAAGTGCCCCTGAAAGTGTACAGTGATTGGAAAATTCAATTCAATACCAAAATAGTGCTTTTCGTTTTGTCTCCATCAGTCCAGCAAATCTTCAGTAAAAGTCAACTATCATTTTACTGTCGATCAAAATTTTGAAGTCTTGCTGCTTGCAGATTGTATAATTTTTTAATTTATTTAATTTATGACTGTTTCCATTAATAAATAAATAAATAAAATTGCGTCAATGACAATTTCATGAGATGGAGTGGTAGATAGCCGTAAGCCACCAATTTAGTAATGGTTTTTAAACTTACTTCACGAGGAGCTGGAGACTTGAAACTTCAAACGAAGCTTACAAATGGATGGCAATTCATTGTTAAGTTGCTTCCTTGTCTATTGGATACAAATTCTTCTTGAATTGTAGATGTGGCTAATGGGATCACTTTCAAACCAAAAAGACACTTAAGGACTGATTATAAAACTATTTATTTTAACTTAAACATTTTTGAATTTACTTTTGATGAAACCTAATCATTATGAAATTTATATAAAATACAAAAGTTATGTCAGATAACTTGACATGTTACTTCTTCAAGTGATTTTAACGGAATTCATAAAATATGACAAATTCAATCTGAACAAACAAAATTGACATTCCATTTTTAAAGTAATTCAAACATCATTCCAAATCCAAAGCAATTCAAACATAATACCACCAAAAAGATCAGAGTTGACATCAAAAGAGTATGTATAATCTGAGATTACCAATCAACAATACTGTGTCTATTTTTTGTCTGTTGGATACAATTTTGCAACTGATTATAAACTAACTTCATACTTTTAGTCCGGTTTAAAAACGTGGTAAATAAAAGTTTTTAATACGATACTTGTTTCTTTGACTTTTCTATGATTTTTTATTTTCTATGATTGGTGCAACTTCCTATAACACTGTTACCCAGAACATTTCTGTGTGGCACCACACTGCGCCCGTCCCACTCAGACATCAGTTAGTATCCGATGATTCTGTAAAAGCCGAGAAGGTTAACAGCAATTACATCACCGAAATTTATTCTCCTAGTCATAGGAATGTTAAGCTGGCGAATATGCCCAGTAATGTATGGGATTTAGACATGTATGCCATTGTTTGCGTTCAAGCAATGCGTATAACAAAATATTGCGTAATATCACCTTAGCGTATATTATAGAATATTAAATATTTAATGAGGTTTGAACGAAAATCACGTAATAATTACTTTACATTCGACCCCGCGACCTTATTAGATTTTCTTAATGGTTAGCGTATCGTAGTGTCGTGGCAAGGGTGTATATAGAGTGGCTATACTCGAACCCTCCATCTTTACCCCTTCCACTAACAGTATCGCTTAGACGATACGTAATACGGAATACTAAATTACACTTTTACATTTTTACATTGAATAACAAGAAGTATTTTACCACGTTTTTATTAACACGCTTTCGTGTATGTCTGTTCGAGTCAAATTTGGTAATTGATTTTAAACTAACTTCCCTAGTTGCTAGAGACTAAACTTTAAGCATAGCTTAGAACTGGCTGACGATTCATTGTTAACTCGCTTTCTTGTCCGTCTGTTTATTAGTCTGTTAGGTATAAATTTTGCAATGAATTATAAACTAACTGCATACTTTAAGTCGTTTTAAAATCATGGCATATAAGTTTTTTATACGATACGTTATTGTTTAATTGATTTTATTGCATTCCAACGTTTCGAGCGCTTTAGCCGAACCAATGGAACTTAAATTTGGCATTATTATATTAGGTCAGAGTACCTGTCTTCGCCGCTTTGGACTCTGGATTCTTATCCCTGCCGAAGCCAGCATTTTTGCAAATGCATTTTTAATCAGCTTAATCAAATTTTTTGTAAGGCAACGATAAGCGACAGTAGGATTAAGGATGAAAATATAAACGGCGGGAGGATTTCTCTTGTATCGTGGCTGTGTTTTACAGACATTTCGACACAACCAGACCCGAAAACCAACAAATTGCGTTTTTCCCAACTGTTGAAGTCGGGTACGCTAACCGCGCTTTATAGGTACTCGTACCACCCCAGGGCCAGTTATTATGCCGTGAAGCAGTAGTGTGCAAACATTACTGTGTTTCTGTTTGTAGGGTACTGAGAGCTAGCGTAATCACTGGGCATATGAGACTTAAGAGCTGATGTCTCAGGGTGACGGGTGCATTCTGGTGTCACACTGTTCTGGGTGACACGGTATTTGTTATGGGCAGACGTTGCACTTACCATCATTTATGAAAAAAAAAACCGCCTCGTGGTCGTCGGCAATTTAAGTATTTCGAAACTCCATTCGCGTCTTTAACAGACTTCTCTCCGGCGACATAGCTGTTACCAATCGCAACGTTTCGCAAGTGAGCTCTTATAGAATTCAATTGATCATTCATGTTATTTATTCTCATGGGGTTTGACACACTTGACACTTTCACTTGGCCAACGTGTCGGATATCTCCGGAATACACTGCACGATCAACCGTTTCGGATAAACGTAGCTACACTCACGCACAAACCATCGATACATTCATTCGTACACCACACCTTGTGCCGTGGTAGCTCAGGGGCTAGGCGGCTCGCTTTAAATTACACAGTACGCGAGTGACCGGGGCTCGATTCCCGGTGCCGGCACCACTGAACCTGTTAAAAGCAATTTTAAGTGCTGATTCACCACGTGCTCGGCGGTAAGGGAAAACATCCTGAGGAAACCCGCATGTCTCGAGAATTAAAAATATTTCGAATCGACATGTGAAGTCCAACCCGCATTGGAGCACAGTGGCGGATTCTTCCTAGCTTCTAAACAGTTTCGGAAATGAGAGGTGGCCTGTGCTCAGCAGTGGGACATTTATAGGCGGTTACTTTACTTAACACAATAAACCAAAGGGAGTGTGAACGCATTCATACCTTTATAGAGCTAGCGGCTATGCAGGTGACGAAACGAGCAAAACTTTCGCCCGATGGTAAGTGCAACGTCTGCCCATAGCAAATGCTGCGCCGGACAGAACATCACTGTGTGGTGTCACTGGGCATTTGAGACTTAAGAACTGATGTCTCAGGGTGACGGGCGCAGTGCGATGTCACAGAGAAATATTCTCAGGTGACACAGCATTTGTTGTGGGCGGACGTTGCACTTACCACCAAGTGAACGTTTTGCTCGGGTCATCACTTTATACAAACAAAAAAAAACCTTAAGACCTCATTTCTTTAGTGTGATATGCCCTAGAAATTACACTAACTCTACGGTGCCTTACAGACCGAAATACAGTAATGTTTGCATACTGCTTTACGGCAGAATAACTGGCACTGGGGTGGTGCCTACCTAGACGGGTTCGTGCATAGGAATCCTACCATTTTTTTCGACTCTGTTAGTCCGAAGTCTTTTATAGCTACGCTACACCGCATTGAAAGGCTTTTTATGGATGACCAGCGCATGGGCCCCCGTGAGGTGACCTCGGCTTGGAACGGCCTGTGCGCGACTGTCAGTAAACCTTAATCCTATGAGAAATGCTGCATTTCAACATGGATACGATAAACGTTAATATATTGTTGTCTTAAGGTAATACATATATCTTCAGACACTGGCACTATGATAATATATACTGGTGGTAGGATTCCTATGCAGGAATCCGTCTAGGTAGGTACCACCCCAGGGCCAGTTATTCTGCCGTGAAGCAGTAGTGTGCAAACATTAGTGTGTTTCGGTTTGAAGGGCACTGTGAGCTAGCGTAATCGCTGGGCATTTGAGACTTAAGAACTGGTGTCTCAGGGTGACGGGCACAGTGTGGTGTCACACAGAAATTTTCTGGATGACACAGCATTTGTCGTGGGCGGACGTTGCACTTACAATCAGGTGAACTATTTGCTCGTTTCGTCACTTTATACAATTTAAAAAAAAATGGGAATTATCATAGTGCATTGATTCAACATCAAATAAAAGCGAACGTTCATTTAAGGAGATCATCGCTCCATTGTCACGGAGAAAGTGAAAATAGAGAGTGACCGTGCACTGTGACGGACGGACGGATAATCGGCCTTCATTATTATTTAAACACACAGTGTGTTTTACACCTTAGCGTACGTTCATACAGTTGGAATTGCAATGTATCATTGACATTAATTATCGCTGTTTACCTCAGACTTTATTCTGTATACATTTTATTGTTGGTTTCTATAAGAAAATTAGTCTTATTATCCTATTAATTCATTTTCAACTTTTCGTATTGTTTTAATTGGATTGTTTTGCTGTTCGTACGTAGCCTTCTATATTGACATATAATTTCTGTGCGTCCTGACTGTCCTAACATAATATATGTACATATTAAAACCCAGTCTGTCAATAAATTTGCAAAGGTAAGATTTTTGAGTTTGGCCCACACTGAGATTTAACCTCTAACGTTATATGTATCGGGATCGAACCCGCGACCCGTCGAGCAGAAGCCACTCGCTTTGTAAATACTGATTAATTCGTCTTTACGCAAAACTTTTGTCTCGTACTAGACTACTGGTGGTAGGAATCTTATGCAGGAATCCGTCTAGGTAGGTACCACAGGCACCTACCTAGACGGATACCTCACTGCATAATAAACTATCAATATTAAACATCAGAACTCAAAATATACACAGAAATTACAAAAGCAATAAAAAAATTCATTTTGGTAGGTTTCCTATACAGGAATCCGTCTAGGTAGGTGCCATCCCAGGGCCAGTTATTCTGCCGTGAAGCAGTAGTGTGCAAACATTACTGTGTTTCGGTTTGAAGGGCACTGAGAGCTAGCGTAATCACTGGGCATATGAGACTTAAGAACTGATGTCTCAGGGTGACGGGCGCATTGTGGTACCACTCGGTATTCTGGGTGACACAGCATTTGTTATGGGCAGACGTTGCACTTACCATCAGGTGAACGTTTTCGCTCGTTTCATCACTTTATACAATAAAAAAACAAACACTACCTCCACTTATCGCGTCGGCGCCAAAAGTCGTCACAATCTTCCATAAAAAAAAACATATTGTGATTTTGCCTACTTCTCAAGTAAAAACGAGCACGAAGACATCCATAATACCGTACTAATATACATTATATAATACATAATTCTCTACATAATGGGAAAGTAACTCTGTCTGTTCATCACCTTTTCACGGTTCAACCGCTGAACTGATCTTGACGAAACTGAAGGAGACAAAGGATAAAGGAATAAGGATACTCTTCGTATTATACCAAAAAAGGTCCCACGAGATGTTTAAATCGCGAACGTCGCGTGCATCAGCTACGTGTAAGAAATAAAATTGTCATTTTAAATATTTTTAAAACTGTCTTCGTTCTATAATAATCTGATATATATTTGTCTCTTGTTGCAGAAACGAATCGCCCCGATACGTGAAGTGAAACGAAGTGCAAAATGATTTAAAAGACGGAACAAGTTGAGTGAAGTGCTTTCCGGTGAACATGAGCAGAACGTATGTGTGAGCGATTGTTCCAAGTGGCATGTGTAAGTGATAAAAATAAAAGAATAAAAAACAAGATGGCGTCGCGATTAACATTGTTAGTGTTGTTTGGGCTGCTCGCCCACGCGTCCGCCCACGTGGCGCTGACGTATCCGCCTGCGAGGCGGTTGGATTTGGATTTTCTAGACAATTCTAGAACGAAGCCACCATGTGGGATGCCTAAAGGTATGTATTTTAAAACTACACTACTTTTTTTCGATTAGTCTGATGACGACCGTGTGGATAAACTATCAGCATATCTGCGATCTAAGTCGAAGACCGAATTTATGTCATAAACAAGTTATTGATTTCTGGGTCTGGATTTATTGTGACTCCTAGTGTCACTGAGACTGGTGGTAGGATTCCTATCCAGGAATCCATTTAGGTAGGTATAACCCCAGGCTAGTTATTCTGCCGCGAAGCAGTAGTGTGCAAACATTACTGTGTTTCGGTCTGAAGGGCATTGCGTGCTAGTGGGATCACTGGAATACGAGATTAAAGAACTGATGTCTCATGGTGACGGGCGCAATGTGGTGCCACACGGAAATATTCTAGGTGATAATAGCCAGGTGATGTGTTGGGCAGACGTTTCACTTACCATCAGGTGAACATTTTGCTAGTCTCGTCACTTTAACCAATAAAAAAAAACGACTCTTCTTCGTCCTTTTTGTTCCTGGCAATTACCTACCAAATCGAACCATTTTAGACAATAATTAAATTATAACGAGGACTGCGATCGGCAGGTAAATGTTAGTTGATTTTTACTGAAGATTCGTTGGTCTGATGAATGGTGATGGAGATGAAGATTTGCTGGACTCACGGAGACAAAACGAAAAGTACAATTTTGGTCTTGAACTGAATTCTCCAAGTACAATACACTTTCACGAGCACTCGCTGCATAATAAACTATCAATATTAAACATCAAAACTCAAAATATACACAGAAATTACAAAAAGCAATAACAACACTACCGCCTCATTTCGCGATGGCGCCAGAAGTCCCGACTCTTTATATCGGATACGGTCAGTATCTACCACGTAAAATTAAAAATATTAATTTTGGCGGGAAATAAAATTTAAATGTTGGTACAGACGTGGTCGGATATATGATCGGATTTTAGTTCTTACATTTTTTTACTTGTCCTAGTTTATCTATTATCACCACTACCATTACCATGGTAATCTTGTCAGTCTGTTATGTTCATCGATCCACTGATAAACACGTGCCCGCATATATTAACTTCTTATAAATGAGAACGGATATTGCCATAGTTGCAAGGCACGTCAGGCAGCGGTAACGTCATTATAATGACTTGTAGATATAAATATACCGCGGTATATAATTTGTTTGCCATGATAGTGTATAAAAGTTGTCTCGAAACACCTTCCAACGGAAGTTAACTGATTGGCTTATGGATAATTGCGTTTTAATTAGTGTTGCCAGGTGTCCCGATTTGCATGGGTCTGGTGACACGTCCCGATCCTTAATCGGGACCCCAAATTTTTATTTAATTTAATTTTATTTGGGTCACCAAACAGTTACATACTTAAAGCTATAGCAAAATTATTACTGATATAGCTTAATAAATATGTAACCAACACCGTTAACCGCAAGTTACTAACAAATATGATAATATTTTTGTTTTGTTGAGGTAACGTATATTATATGCCAATTTGTAAATAATTACTATGTATTTAGAACTTTATAAAGAAAAAAGAAAAGAAACATAGATACAATTAAAAAGTTGACTAATATGCAATCATAAAAACTTTTAATATTATCACAAACTAATAATAATAAAATAAAAGAACTGAACAGAATACATTTGCAAATGAGAAAAACATGGATTGTTTCCCGATTATATCCTGACAGTTAAAGTGTTTATTGAATTTACAATCTATTAACATTTTTAAATTTTGCTATGACAAATGTCCCGATTCTTCACTAACTTAAATATTTGTTTAGTTCGTTAAAGATTTAAGAAAACTGATGAAAATTGATCAAAATTGACCTATGTCAGTGTGCTGCGCCGAATTTTTTTTTAAGAAAAATCAGAAAATAATTCCTTACGTTGAATTGACTGGCGTTAACAGCATAACATGCAATGCTGTCACTATACTGCTCGTGGGAACGCAACGTAGTGTCAGATTGTTTTTTATTTTTACAAAAATGGCGGGGACAGTAACCGGGACCGGGAAAAGTGTGCTACATGTGCTCTGCCTACCCCTTATATGGAGAAAGGGGTGGCTATATGTATGTAGTGTCGAATAAATTAAATTTAATGTTCTTATTATATACAGCATGTAAATGGTACTTAAAACTCAAGCTTGACAAATTTTGTCAAACAGTCATTGAAGATTTTCAATTGTGTCTTATGACTCTTTAAATATATGTAATTTTTACATAAATTTTAAGCCACCCCTTCATAAGCAGAATAAGTGGTACATATTTTTTTTTATTTCATAAAAGTGACGGAACAAGCAAAACGTTCACCTGATGGTAAGTGTAACGTCTGCCCATAACAAATGCTGTGTCACCCAGAACATTTCCGTGTGACACCACACCTGCGCCCGTCACCCCGAGACATCAGTTCTTAAGTCTCATATGCCCAGTGATTACACTAGCTCACAGTGCCCTTCAAACTGAAACACATTAATGTTCGCACACTACTGCTTCACGGCAGAATAACTGGCCCTGGGGTGGTACCTACCTAGACGGATTCCTGCACCAATATTTGTTGAAGCAAATTAATTATGATTATATTTCTTTAGTCGCTGCTCGATGCGTAATTACCTATGGGTATATCACAGAACGAGATAAAGTCATTACGCGACCGAATAAAGTGCGTCCTTCCAACGCGCGTTAGGATGATATTAAATATAAATAATAGTTTGAAAAATCTAAAAAACACGCTTTACGAGGGGTGATCCAAAAGTAATGATAATCAGTTATTTCTAGTGCACACAAAAATACAAAAAAATTTCAGTCACTTACTCAGTTAACCACTAGTTCAGGGAAAAAAAATCATATAAATAGGCCACGATTCCCGGGAGCTACATTCATTTGAATACGGACTGTCAAGGAGTGAACATCAAAATGGAAAAACACGAAATCAGAGCTGTCATTAAATACCTCTGCTTGAAAAAAATGTCTACCAAAGACATACACAGCGACTTGGTGGAAACATTAGGGGACTCTTCTCCTCCATATTCCACAGTTGCACGCTGGGCTAAGGAGTTTAAGTTGGGAAGAACATCGACGGAAGACGAACACCGCGAAGGACGCCCATCGACGTCCCTCACTGAAGAAAATGTGAAAAAAGTTGAAGAAGTTGTATTGGAAGATCGAAGAGTGACTATCAGGCATGTAGCTGAGGTCACAGGGATCTCATATGGCAGCATTCAAAGAATCCTTGCGAACGAATTGCATATGAGAAAGGTCTCCGCGCGTTGGGTACCGAAAATGTTAAACGACGAGCAAAAGAAGAAACGAGTCGACATGTCAAGAGCAAATCTCGAAAAGTTCCAGGCAGACAAGGATAATTTTTTGTCACGTTTTGTGACCATGGACGAGACCTGGATCCACCATTTTGATCCTGAAACAAAACAACAATCGATGACATGGAAACGATCCGATGAACCGACGCCGAAGAAATTCAAAGTGTCAAGCTCAGCAGGGAAGGTTATGGCGTCTGTTTTTTGGGACGCTGAAGGAATAATCATGGTGGACTACTTGGAAAAGGGGGCCACTATTACAGGCTCCTACTATGCAGAACAAATAAGAAGATTGCGGGAGGCTATTAAGGAGAAAAGGCGAGGCAAACTGCGGGCTGGAGTGCTGTTCCATCAAGACAACGCACCGGTTCACAAAGCTGCAATTGCCATGGCTGCCATTCAGGAAGCGGGCTTTGAGCTGGTGGAACACCCCCCCTATTCACCAGATCTAGCCCCCAGCGACTTCTATCTCTTTCCACGACTCAAGGAACACCTCCGAGGCAAGAAATTTGACGATGATAGCGACGTGATGGCCGCGGTTGAGGACTTTTTTGAGAGTCAAGATAAAGATTTTTTTTCTAAGGGAATTTTAGGATTAGAAAAGAGATGGACTAAATGTATAGACTTGCTAGGAGACTATGTTGAGAAATAAATTTATTTATTTATTTTATTCATTGTGTTTATTATTGATTATCATTACTTTTGGATCACCCCTCGTATATTGAAAACCAAACTAAAAAATAGAAAATGAATTTTAATAAATTTGAATTAAGAATAGTGTAAAAAATTCTAATAAATATAAATGAATAATAGTGTAAATAAGAAAAAAAAATGTTTTATTTTAAAAAAGCGTACAAGTGAAGCTAATATAAAGCGTGTAAAAACGAAAGTTATAAACAATTTTCGTGACCTTTTTATTTAAAATAAATACATATTACGTTACTTTATGAAAGAGTATCTGTTTCAACAAAAGCAAGACTTACGGTTTAAAAAAATTCCAATTAATTTTTTTGAATTGGGGTTTTAAACGAATGTGTCAACTCGCAGTGGAGCAGTCTGACGGACTACACTCCGATACCCTCTCATAATGGAAACATGTCCGTGCCCAGTAGTACGACATAAAACAATGGTCGAAATTATTATTATTATTGTTACTAAAAGGAACGATATATAATTTCGGTGATGTAGCTGTTAGCCTTTTGACTTGGTCAAACCAAAAAACCCAAACCAAACCTCCAAACCAAACCAAACCTCAAAACCCAGTTTTTGTTTGACCCAAACATAAATACATAAATAAATTCCTACAAAAACCTATAAATTAGGTCTGTGTCGCATTCGCTGCGTGCTTGCGCGATTTCTAATATCTCAAATGATTTTAAGTTGTCTAATGACCGGTCGAGGGAGGCTGCGGGCTTCCAGTCGGAAATTCGGTCTGTAAAAGGAACGAAAGACTTCATTCTTCATTCACGCTCACTAAAACATTTGTTATTTGTGATCTAAGGCGGTATTTCGACAACATTACACAAGCAGTCGTGGCCGAGTGGTTAAGGCGTCTGACTCGAAATCAGATTCCCTCTGGGAGCGTAGGTTCGAATCCTACCGGCTGCGAAAGTTTTTCTATTTTTTGAAAAATTGTTTTAGTTTTTTTTAAATGTTAAATTACGTTTTACTGAAGGCAAAACACACTTTTGACATCTTTCTTAAACAAGGAAGGAAGATATCTTCCCACATTTTATTATGTATTTACGGAATTTTCATACAGGTATATTTGGCATTTTAAGATTTATTTTACATAGATTTTAGTAGAAATTACATAGAAACGATTCAAATCTTACTACTATAATAACGGTGGAGAGTTTGTTAGTTTGAACTGGCTTTGAACGCGATAATCTTAAGAAATACTAATCATCATCATCATCATCATTTCAGCCCATCACTAGTCCACTGCTGAACATAGACCTCCCCCATAGATTGCCACAAAATTTTTCATATGCGATTTTGCCATAGTTGTCACGCTTGGCAGGCGGGTTGGCAACCGCAGTTTATTTATTAAGATGTTCGAGCAAAAAAAAATGACGTTTGTCGACCGATATATATTTCTCACGTTAAAAAATAAAGTATTTTCATTTTATTTTTATATCGTTTTATGCTTTCATCATCATCATTTCAGTCTATCACAGTCCACTGTTGAACATAGGCATCCCCCATTGCCACAAAACACGGTCCTGAGCCACCTGCATCCATCGACTTCCGGCAAAGCAGTGTAGCGACTCTGAGCTTTCCCAAGCGGCCCGCAGTGAAGGACTTTCATGCTTTAATTTACATTAATTATAATTATTTATAACTACGAAGGATGTAGATTGAAACATAAAAATATCTTTATTTATGTAAACACAGAGTTCCTTCTGACTAACGTCGAGATAGAAGTCTTTATAAGCATATGAAAGACTGTGCCAAGAGACGCCGCTCTTTCATATCTTATGTTAAGTTAATAAGTAGATTATTATTGCAACGTCTGCCCATAACAATTACTGTGTGGTACCACACTGCGCCCGTCACCTTGAGACATCAGTTCTAAGTCTCAAATGCTCATTGATTACGCTAGCTCACAGTGCAGGATTCAGTGTGTCAAATTTCGGGAAGAAAGGTAAAGATAATCGTGAATTTGGTTTTTGAAATCGGGACAGCTTCTATAGCAACAAAAAACCAGGTTTGTATAAAGTGACGAAAGGAGCAAAACGTTCACCTGATGGTAAGTACAACGTCCGCCCACAACAAATGCTGTGTCACCCAGAATATTTATGTGTGACACCACACTGCGCCCGTCACCCTGAGACAAGTTCTTAAGTCTCAAATGCCCAGTGATTACGCTAGCTCACAGTGCCATTCAAACCGAAACACAGTAATGTTTTCACACTACACTACTGCTTCACGGCAGAATAACTGGCCCTGGGGTGGTACCTACCTAGACGGATTCCTGCATAGGAATCCTACCACCAGTAAATTTTATTCGTGTTTCACGATGATTTGGTAAATTTCCTACTTTATTTCGTCGCCTAACAAAAATAATCAAAACATTTTCTAAATGATGCGCGCGCACTTTCTGCACAGTTAGTGTTCCATTGTAGAGCATTACGTCATGTGACCGTGTGGCCTAATGGATAAGGCGTCGGACTTCGGATCCGAAGATTGCAGGTTCGAGTCCTGTCACGGTCGAATTTTAGTTTTTTGCCGTGTAATGAAGTCCTTTTTTATGCGTAATTCAAGCTAAAGAATGATATTCAATTTCACTGTGTATATAATTATTTTGTAATTAACCTTGGTCAATTATTTAAATTAATTATATTAATTAAAATATTATTAGACTAAAAGCATTTCATAATTACACACAAATTGCGTATTACCGTGAAGGCATACGCAAAATAATTGCAACAGTATAATAACTTACTTGAAGATATCAATTAATTTTGTTTTTAGTAACTTCTTGCAGCACCTACCTCATTCTGTCTCTGCATCGCCCTTTGATAGACTGGTAGAGAATGCCTCAGGCATTAAGTCCGCCTATATACTTGAGAGTATATGAAGTTAAATAAATAAAAAATATCAGTACAAAATTAGTCACCAAACAGATCAATGATGGTTAGTCACTATATTGTGCAATAAAGTTTAGTCGGTTATTTAATTTTTCTATAAATTATTAATGAAAAACTAGTCTCTAATTTTTAGTTCTCACGTTCTAATTTTTATTATGTTTCTTGCGTTATAACTTAATTGCGACATCTGTGTACAGTTTCGAAATACTATTCGAAGATCCGTTCCACCGCTAGATGGCACTCTCGTCTATGACGACATTTTCATTCAATTAGCCGTGGTTGTTATTAAAAAAGTATGCTTCATAGATAATGGCGAGAAATATTTCTCAGTCATAAAATAAAAAGCTTTAGATCGCTTATGCCGCGAGTCGAGCAGCAAGCTATAGAAAGGGCTATGCTCGGAGTTTCTCTGCGAGATAAAATCCGTAATGATGTTATCATATACAGTAACCGACATAGCTCTAAGGATTAGCAAGTTGAAGTGGGCAATGGGCCGGCCATATAGCCCGTAGAACATATAACCGTTTGGGAAGAAAGGTTCTCGAGTGGCAACATCGTACCGGCAAACGTAGTGTAGGGCGACCCCCACTAGATGGAGCGATGACCTGCACGGTTTTGCGGGAAGTCGTTGGATGCAGGTGGCTCAGGATCGTGTTTGTTGGCAATCTTTGGGGGAGGCCTATGTTTAACGGTGGACTGTGATAGGTTGAAATCGTCGTCGTTTCAGCCTATCGGCTAGTCCACTGCTGTACATAGCTCTCATTTTGGGGGGATTTTGCCATAGTCGCCACGCTTGGCAGGCGGGTTGGCAACCGCAGTTTATTTATTTAGATGTTTCCGGAAGATGCTGCTGCCCATCTCCATGGTTTTTGTTCTCCCTCTGTCGACTTTTACGACACCCACGGGATGAGATGGGGTGGTAGATTCTCTTAAGCCGTTACCACACGGCTAGGTTGAAACGATGATGATGATATCGCCTTTTTTATTTATTCTTTTCATGTAGTTTCATTCAGTATGGTACGTCGAAGTAGTATACTGTAGACGTAAAAGTAAACACAATATAGACGCTAGCATAAAACTTTTTTTTGGAGTAAACTATATATAATTTTTATAATTTTAAATTTTGAACAAAATTAAACACTCCTTAATATCGTTGATTAATAAGTTTTTATTAATTTATTTTTCCTTTGTTTCAGGAACATTGAAGACGTCTTTCTTAGCAGGTTCAACATTCACTGTTACATTGGCATTTAGCATATGCTCACAAAGTAAGTAAATCTTAAATTCGACGTGTTTATCACAGCCCGGCTAGCTCAGTCGGTAGAGCATGAGACTCTTAATCTCAGGGTCGTGGTTTCGAGCCCCACGTTGGGCGAACAATATTTTTAATTCTCCATTATTATTTTAGGGTGGATTTAGCCTGAGGATTCTTGACGACCTAGAACGACCGGTTTTAGATCTGACTCCGAGGGCCGGAGGGACGGAGTTTGTGAGGGATGATGTTACGTAAGTTATTTATCGTAGTTTTGTTGACTTTGTTACCTTTATAAAGATAATGACCTCTTTTATGTTTTATTTACAAAAATAACACAGATTCAGCCTAACACCTAATGGTTTAGGGTACGGACTGCGTGACGTGACGCAGGTTCGAGACCGCCATTCGACTACTGTCGGGAACCATCTCCCAGCACAAGCTTATCAGCTTATTTGGGAGTGGTTAACAGTACATTAGAAATAGCAGTGCTTTTTTTAATTTTCGACGACCGCGTGCCCTAATGGTTAGCGTACCTGACTTCTACGCCGCGGGTCCTGGGTTCAAATCCCAGCCGGAGCCAACACTGGTGCAAAACACAAATTGTCGGCTTTCGGGTCTGGTTGTTTTGTGTGTGTGAAATGTATCTCTGTAAAACGCACCCACGGTACAGAAGAGATCCTAATGTGGGGCATTGTTTAAAAAAAAATACATTAACCAGTATTCAAATAAATATGGTATTTACAGTAAGTGGAGAACACCAGGGAGCCATTTAGTGGTAACTCAGGAGGACTATAGATGTAGAGGTCTGCGGGTAGTGTCGCCAGATCTATTGTGTCAAATTTTGGATGGGAAAGTAAAAAAGAAGAAGAAGTGAATTTGGTTTCAAATCGAGACAGCTACAATGCCTACGAAAAAAAAACTGGTTTTGAGAATCATCTTTTATTTTTATCGGACGTTCGGTTTTTTTAAATGTTATGTAACCAATTAAAGTATAGCATAGTAGAAGAAATAAAACTTAAATAAACTAGATAAAATTTAGAGGTTAGCGAAAAATCGGGTTATTTGGCGTCCTTATCAAGTGTGGAAAGGAAAGGCCATGTCTAAAGTACCCGCAACCGACGAGCTTGTATGAAAACACTAATGAAAGTAGAGGAAGCTATGGATGTGTGTCAGGATCGTAGCAAGTGGAAAGATGTGGTCTCTGCCTACCCCTATGGGAAAGAGGCGTGACTCTATGTATGTATGCATGTGTAATTGTGAATCGGGATTCGGGGGACGCGAGGGCACGCGGATTGGCAACCGCAGTTTATTTATTCAGATGTTCCCGGAAGATGCTGCTGCCCATCTTCTAGTTTTTATTTTCCCTCTGTCGACTTTTACGACACCCACGGGATGAGATGGGGCGGTAGATTCTCTTAAGCCGCCAACACGGCCAACATACTCAATAACGAGATGTAAAGAACCTCAAAAGAAATTCCACGTAAGAGCACACGGCTAAGCCGCTACCACACGGCTACTCTTATCTGCTCCAAAACCTTGTCAGAAATGAGGCTTCTACTGCCATAAAGTTCCAAAAACAGTGCTGATTTTCTTCTTTAACCTCGAACTACGTTACGTTATGTTTTCCGGTTTTTTTTTAATGTTAAACTTAACGTTTCAGTGCTCAGAAGTACGAGGTGCGTTTGCCCGGCGACTTCACGTGTGAGAACTGCACGCTGCAGCTGCAGAGGGAGGCCGGCGAGTGGGGGCCCACTTACAGGTTTTGGTCGTGCGCCGACATCGATATCGTTCCACGTAAGTTTTCAAATACCATGGGGGAGTATTTTTTGAAGAAAAAAAAGAGAAAAACAAACATGTATAGAATTTAGCCTGCGGGAGAATAAGGTAGAATACAATACACAGTGCTTCCTATTATATTTATGTTTTCGAATTCGTACCAATCTTCGATTTCTTTCTTATTTCAAAGATATATTGATAAAATCTGAGCCAAAGTATTTTTTTCATACTTTACTTACCATAAGCCACTCGTGTTGAAATTTAAAGCTTGGAGTCTGTGTAATATGTAATGTAATATGTAGATTAAAATGTAACAATATTTGTTTATTTATTTAATCTTTATTGTACCACCTTAATCTAAGGAATATAATAAATATAAATAATATATTAATATAAATAACCATTACATATATACACAAAATTAACACTGATAAATATATATGTATATTGTATGTACAAATAATAAATATAATACACAAATAATATATATATAAACAAAATAAGAAGTGAAATGAAATCATTAGTTTGCCTCCAAAAATTGTTCTCTAAGAAGCCTTTTGAAGGCGTTTTTGTTGGGTGCATTCCTGATAGCATCAGAAAGGGAATTCCAGATTAGTGCATCCTGAACTGTGAAAGAAGAGTTGAAAAATCCAGTATGATGCTGTGGAATACTAATTTAATTTTTAGACTATTTAAAGAGTTTTATCTATTATACTAAATAACATACATACATACATAAGATCACGACTGTATCCCATAAGGGGTAGTCAGAGACAGGGCACTCACTGCAAAAACAGATGTCTGCCACAATCCACGTTCCACCAAAACAATCTAATGCACTTGGTGTGATGGGTGGTGAGCCCATCGCCACCATGCACTGTTGGGTGCACAGTGCAGTTTAATTCCTTACTCGCCTTTTACGAGATCCATTGGATGAGATGGAGCGGTAAATAAACTTATAATTAAACAAGAATACATGTGTGCAGTTCAAACGCGATACAAGAGAAACCTTCAGTAAATTAAACTTCGAGGGAATGAGACGAATGTAGAGTACCAGGAGTAGGATCATTGTAGGGTTTATTTATTACAATATTGTTATCTAGAATAGAATAGAATAAATTTTTATTCAATATAGACTATTTACATAGTACTTATTGAAAGTCATTTTTTTTTTAAGCTACACTGGTTCGCAAAAATGCCTCTGTCCTGGGAAGAACCAGTAAGAAACCCAGCGGGCTTTTTTTTTTTTTTAGTCATTTTTAAAATAATGTACAATAACTGTATTACAATAGCTGTATTACAAAGATGTAGAAATGGCTTGGCGGCGATCACCTCATTCCCAGGGGTTATCATCATCTATGTATTCTTTAATATTATAATAACCCTTTTTATGAAGTCTTTGTTTAATATAAAATTTAAACTTTTTGATTGAAAGACTTTTAGCACTTTCTGGGATTTTGTTGTAAAAACGTATACATTGTCCCATAAAAGAGTTACTGACTCTGTGAAGTCGGGTAACTGGCATAATTAATATGTGCTTGTTCCTGGTATTCACATTATGAACATCACTTTTTTTAGTGAACTGGTTTATGTTCTTGTGTACATACAAAACGTTTTCAAATATATATTGAGAGGCCAAGGTTAAGATATTAATTTCTTTAAATTTATCCCTAAGAGACACTTTAGAGCCAAGATTATAAATAGCTCTTACGGCCCTCTTTTGCAAAACAAAAATCACTTCAACATCAGTTGCATTTCCCCATAGCAAAATACCATAAGACATTATGCTATGAAAATAACTAAAATAAACCAATCTAGCAGTTTCAACGTTAGTCAAATTCCTAATTTTTTTTACAGCATAAGCTGCAGAGCTAAGTCTACTTGCTAGTTTAGATATATGGGGGCTCCATTGAAGTTTTGCGTCAAGAGTTATTCCAAGAAAAACAGCAGTATCCACTAGTTTAATAATTATTTTATATTTTACATAACATTTTATCCAGACTCCAGCATTTCAATATCAACAAATTACACGAGCCGTTGCCGGGTCAATTGTTCTCGAATGACTTCAAAGTCAAAGTCAAAATTTCTTCACTCAATTTAGGCTTGTATGAAGCTCTTATTAACGACAAAATTTACTACGCTTCGAAAATTAAGACCGTCACAGAGAAGAACCGGCAAGAAACTCTTGTCTTTCTTTTTTTCAATGCCACATTATATAATGTCATTTACAAATAACACATTTACACGATACAGTAACTTTTTTGTTAATTTTTTTTTTGTATAAAGTGACGAAACTAGCAAAAAGTTCACCCGATGGTAAGTGCAACGTCCGCCCACAACAAATGCGCACGTCACTTTCTTAAGTCTCATATGTTGCTATATAAATATAATGTAAAATATAAAATAATGCTCGCACACTACTGCTTTACGGCAGAATAACTGGCCCTGGGGCGGTACCTACCTAGACGGATTACTGCATAGGTACGTTTTTCCGTACGTACACATAAAAAATAAACAACGACCGAAGTGTACAGAATATTAGGCCTTCTTGAATAATACTCGTAGCAAGTTAAAGATTGCCCGTATACAAAAAGTAATTCCGAGCTTTATTTTAGTGGATATAGTCACATTCAGCTAGAAAACATTCACCTGATGGTAAGTGCAACGTCTGCTTAAATAAATGCTGTGTCACCCTGAACATTACTGTGCTGCATCACTGCGCTCGTTACCCTGCGTCCTTAAGTCTGCCCAGTGTTTACACTAGCTCCCAGTGCTCTTCAAACTGAAACAGCAGTGTTCGAGCACTACTGCTTCGCGGCGGAGTAACTGGGCCTGGGCCGCATGGGAGTGTACCAGCGGTAAAGTGGCGCCCCCCAGGCAAGAAGTTCCACGAGACGTGCTCCGGGCACGGGTTCCACATCCTGGGCCGCTGCAAGTGCCACAAGGCGCACTCGGGCGCGCGCTGCCAGTTCGCCGACGAGTGCGCGGAGGACGGCGACTGCGGCCTGCGCGGCAAGTGCCTGGACATCAACGCCACCGAGACGCCCACCAAGATGTGCTACTGCCCGCACGGCTTCTACGGCAAGGGATGCAATAAGAGTAAGCTGAACCACCCAGTTTCATTCCAGGAATCCATGCGCATATCAAAACAGGGATTTCTAAAATTAACTGACACCTCAGATCCCCTTAGTAAAATTACTTTAAAAATCTCTATCTCTAGATTTTTTCCCCTTGATACAAAATACTTACCAATTTAAAAACTTTACGGTTGGTTATGTGAGCAATCTTGACATTATTTTCTAATCAAAATTTAACACTCATAAAATATTTAAAGTGTAATTAATAATTATTAATTAACAATTTACGTGAAAATACTTAAGTAGGTAATTATTTTTTGAAAAAACATTAAAATCGCAAAGTAAAGATAAAAAAATAATAAATTGTTCTAAAATATTATTCTACAAGTTGGTACACGTATCACAACTGATACAGTATCTTCAAGATAGAGTTTCAAATAAGAACTGTGTTAATTAATAGGGTTCGATTTTTAAACCCCGTCGACCTCCCAAATCAGTTTCCGTTTATGTCGACCCTGGGAAAGCGATTTCGACCCCAAGGAATAGATATCAATCACTTGGGAATCACTGTGTTAAGTAAGTGGCCTTCGCCTACCATATAAGGGAAAAAGGCGTGACTGTATGTGTGAATCGCAGTTGAAGGTAAGCTCGAAAGCTCTGGATAAATAGAGTTGGATTTGGAGGTGTGGAGAGGGCCTGTGGAATGGCGATATTATTAACACCACCCACTATCCTTTCGGCGTCCCAGAAATTATTGAAAATTAAAAGTTTTTAAAATTTTTAGGATAAAATTTTGTGAATTTAAAACCAGCTCGCATGGAATTTTGGTACTCATGTATAAACCTGATGACGATGCAATATTATGGTGGCTGATGTTGCTGCCAGTGCTATCTGCAGCCAACTCCTCAATTATTTACAGCAGTCATATCGTGTTTAGGCTCTTTAGATTTGTCTTGGCAAGTACCATAACCCCGGCAATGAAGTCCACTACTGGACATGGGCCCCGCAAACAAAACATTGTAACACAAACATGATTTTTGTTTACAACTTATTTTGTACTTTAACCAATGTGTCTCCTTAACAGAGGCGCCATGGAAGGACAAGACGATAAACCTCTCGCTGTACACAAAGAAGGAGCTGTCCAAGCAGTTTGCGCTGTATTGGCGCGTGATAAAGGATACCGCCGAGATGGAGTTCGTAATGGTGGTCAACGGTACTTCTTATGCAGGTCAGTTCGAGTAAGGCCTCGCAGAATTCCCGCGTAATGTATAACGTTGCAATAATGTGCATTGCAGACTTGAGATGAAAATATTTTCATTATAGTAAAATACACAGTTATGCAAGTATTAGATCAGATGTTATTATATTATAATGATGGTTGCATCGCTCCTGGACCCGTTATTTGTAAAGTCACTCTAGGGAAACCTATAATAGGCTAGTGTTAAGATTATAGTATAAGGTACAATTGTTATTTTTAAAAAAACGCTGTTTGTTTTCTAATTTTTTTTTTATTGTATGAAGTGACAAAACGAGCAAAACGTTCACCTGATGGTAAGTGCAACATCTGCCCACAACAAATGCTGTATCACCCAGAATATTTCTGTGTGACACCACACTGCGCACGTCACCCTGCGACATCAGTTCTAAGTCTCATATGCCCAGTGATTACGCTAGCTCACAGCGCCCTTCAAACCGAAACACAATAATGCTTGCACACTTCTGCTTCACGGCAGAATAACTGGCCCTGGGGTGGTATAAGTAAATTAGTATAAGTGTGCAAACATTACTGTGTTTCGGTCTGAAGGGCACTGAGAGCTGTTGTAACTACTGAGCGTATGAGATTAAAGCGCTCATGTCTCAGGGTTAGGGGCGCAGTGTGGCCACGCAGAAATGTTCAGGGTGTTCAGCGCCATCTATTATCAAAACGATGCCATCTAAATTGCAAGAACAGGACTTTCTAAACTATTTTGAGCAACGGTGGGTCTCTTGTGTTTTCCAAAATGAACTGATACCTTAGATCCCAATAGCCAAATTACTTTAAAAATCCTATCTCTAGTTTTTTAAAAGTACAACAATGTTACTTCCTACTAAAATAATGGTCATTCTTATAACAAGTTGGCACATTGCATTGGCATCTTGAAAGTTTCAAATAAGAACTAGTGTTAATTAATAGGGGTCAGTTTTCGTTTATGTCGACTCTTGGGAAACCTAATGAGAACCCGAGGGTCGAATTGTGTTTTATTTCTGTGGCAGAACATTCCATTTTACTTTTCTTTGATAAAGTTTCGAAACGAGCAAAACGTTCACCCGATGGTATATGCAACGTCTGCCCATAACAAACGCTATGTCATCCAGAACATTTCTGTGTGACACCACACTGCGCCCCTGAGACATGAGTTCTTAAGTCTTATATGCCCAGCGATTACGCTAGCTCACAGTGTCCTTTCAAACCGAAACACAGTAATGTTTGCACACTACTGCTTCACGGCAGAATAACTGGCCCTGGAGTGGTACCTACGTAGACGGATTCCTGCATAGGAATCCTACTACCAGTAATTATATTTATACACTTTTGTTTGTTGCTTACCCAAATTTTCAATATTTTTCTTATTATCGCTGTGCTATGGTTGTTGTATCTCTCGTTACGTTCTAGAAGTCCAAATAAAAACCAAGTATTTGAATTGAGTCTTAATTAACCTACTCAATACACCTAATACATCTCATTACATCGCTAAAGTATTAACACTGGGTGCTGTGTGGTAGCGGCTTAAGAGAATCTACCACCACATCTCATCACGTGGGTGTCGTAAAAGTCGACAGAGGGAAAATTAAAACCAGAAGATGGGCGGCAGCATCTTCCTGGAACATCAGAATAAATAAACTGCGTGGTAACTATGGCAGAATCCCCCCAAAATGGGAGCTACAATCTTTTGTGTAAATTATAGGGGGAGGCCTATGTTCAGCAGTGGACTAGTGATCTGGCATGATGATGATGATGACAGTATTAGTTACGGAACTTTCGTCGCTCACTTTCGCTTCACAGACTTGTTTTGTTCATCCAGGTATCGGCTGGAGACCTCTGGGTCTGACCAAGCAGTGCAAGAACTTCCCGGTGCTGGGCCCGCCACCTGATCAGTCCAGTAAGTTATAGCTTTTATTCTTTCGCCCGAAATTCGCTCGGGATTGGTTATCCATCTTTGTGTCCGGTATTTCTTATTTGTTATAAATTCTAGCGAGCACTCAGAAGCCGGAACCTTTACCGGAGCCGGAACCGAAATCTGAACCGGAACCGCAATCCGAACCGGAACCCGCCCCGGAACCGAGGTCCGAACCCGAGCCGGAGCCCACCGCGGAGCCGAAGGCCGAACCGGAACCCACTTCGGAACCTAAATTGGTGCCAAGTTCCGAGCCGGCGCCGCAGCCGGAACCGAAGCCGGAACCAAAGCCGGAACCGAAGCCGGAACCCATTGCCGCCGCTGAGCCGAGCACCGCGGCCCCGGCCGATGTGCTGGAGAGCGACAACAGGAACAAGAGGGTTGCGATGCACTCCTTGGACGGATTGGATTTCAAGAACTTGGGGAATGATGTGACTGTGAAGACCAGCGTCTCATATAAAGTCTCCAGCTCTAAGGGTAAACACACCTTTTCAGCTTAACTTACTTGTATGTATGTTTGTATGTGTGTATGTATGTATGTATGTATGTATGTATGTATGTATGTATGTATGTATGTCTGTGTTGTCTGTCTGTCTGTCTGTCTGTATGTCTGTCTGTCTGTCTGTCTGTCTGTTGCTGTGTGTCTGTCTGTCTGTCTTCCTGTCTGTTTGTCTGTCTGTCTGTCTGTCTGTGTGTCTGTCTGTCTGTCTGCCTGTCTGTTTGTCTGTGTGTCTGTCTGTCTGTCTGTCTGTGTCTGCCTGTGTGTCTGTCTGTCTGTCTTCTTGTCTGTCTGTCTGTGTGTCTGTCTGTCTGTCTGCCTGTCTGTGTGTCTGTCTGTCTGTCTGTCTGTCCTTCCTCTCGTGGTCCTTTTTCGGCGCCCCCGGCTCGAGAAATCGTCTTATGGTACTCGTAACTATAACGCCTGCTCATAACAAATGCTGTGTCAATCGGAACATTTCTCCGTGACACTACACTGCGCCGGTCCCCCTGAGAGATATGCCCTGTCAATACACTAGCTATCAGTGGCCTGCAGACCGAATCACAACAATGCTTGTCGGCAGAACAACTGACACTGGTGCTCCCTCCCTAGAACGGCTGCCCCTTTTTGTCAATCGCCTTATGTAGTTTTAGTCCCTACTCATCCGGTATTTGAACTCAAGACCCACGATAGAGTAATAACGTAATACAAGCGCGGAGGCTTTACATAATCTACCATATCATCCCGTGGGTGTCATAAAAGTCGACAGAGGGAAAATAAAAACCCGGAGATGGGCAGCAGCGTCTTCCTGGAACATCTGAATAAATGGTGGTAATCTGGTGGTAGGATCCCTATGCAAGAATCCATCTAGCTATGTACCACCTCAGGGGCAGTGATTCTGCCGTGAAGCAGTAGTGTGCAAACATTACTGTGTTTCGGTTTGATGGGCACTGTGAGCTAGCGTAATCACTGGGCATGTGAGACCTTATGTCTCATGGGCTGATGGGCGCTCTGTGGTGTCACACAGAAATTTTCTGAGTGACACAACATTTGTTATGGGCAGACGTTGCACTAACCATCAGGTGAACGTTTTGCTCGTTTTATCACTTTATACAATAAAAAAAAAATTAACTGCGGTTGCCAAACCGCCTGTCAAGCGCGGCAACTATGGCAAAATCCCCCCCCCCCCCCCCCAAACGAGAGCTACAAACTTTTATGACAATCTGTGGGGGAGGTCTATGTTGAGCAGTGAATTAGTGAAAGGCTGAAATGATGATGATGACTCGTGGTCGAAATTCGAACGTAATTATGCATTAATAATATAAATTTCAGCTTTCTGCACTAAGCAAGTCAGAGTACCTGACTTCTACGTTGCGGGTCCGGGGTTCGAATCCCAGCCGGAGCCAAAATTTGTGCAAAAACACAGATTGTTGGTTTTCGGGTCTGGTTGTTTTGATTGTACCCGTGTGTCTGACACCTAGCCTGCCTCCGATTTTATCTCATCAGCGTTACATCGGGCGCGGGTAGGTTGGGTCGAGTGAGTGCATCTGCGTTTGTACGTTCATTTGTGGCACTATAATATCCCCGACGCAGTTGATAGCTCTCGACAGTATTCGAGAATATATCATATCACGATTAACAATGGTTACAAAGTTTTCTCTTCACGTATTAATATATACATATACAGATAATACAGAGTAAAAACGTGATGTTTGAATAAGAGATTTATGAAAACTACTGTTATATAATTCATACGTCCTGTTCCCAGGCAGGAGAAAGAGAGCCGCACAGGAACCTAACCGTAAGTATACTCACCGTAATGCAAATAAAGCACATTATTATAACCACACCCGTGCCAATAAACATACACAAGCTATACAAACCAGCACGGAAGCACACAGAAAACTAGCCTTCATCGACTTAGAGAAACTAACACGTCACAGTCAGATCGTGAACTAATGTAAATATAATTTCGCATGGTTTCATTGTTTTTGCAGATACCGACACTACCGAAAGTCGAAACAGTCCCATACCCGAACCCATATCTACTCCGGAACCAGAACCTACCGCGGAACCGGGCTCTGAACCGGAACCAGCCGTAGAGCCTAGGTTAGAACCGAGGCTTACTCCCAAACCGAAAACTAAATCCAAATTTGTACCCAAATCTAAGCAACTGTCGCAGTTTAATGTTAGGCCCAAATCGCTGGCACCTAAATCTGTACCAGAATCTATATCTGAACCGAATTCCGAACTTATACCGGAACCTAAAAGCGAGCCCGAACCGAACTCGGAACCTGCGCCCGCGCCGGAACCTAAATCGGAACCAAATTCTGAACCAGAGCCAACATTTGAACCCAAATCCGAGCCAGATCCGTCGCCTGAACCTAAATCCTTATCGGAGCATTTACCAGAACCTAAATCCGAACCGGAACCTTCTCCGGAACCTAAATCCGAACCGGAAGCTTCTCCGGAACCTAAATCCGAACCGGAAGCTTCTCCGGAACCTAAATCCGAACGTGCACCTAAATCCGAACCGGAACCTTCTCCAGAACCTAAATCGGTACCGGAATCTTCTCCAGAGCCCAAATCGGAACCGGAATCTTCTCCAGAACCTAAATCCGAACCGGAACCTTCACCAGAACCTAAATCCGAACCGGAACCTTCACCAGAACCTAAATCCGAACCGGAACCTTCTCCAGAACCTAAATCCGAACCGGAACCTTCTCCAGAGCCTAAATCCGAACCAGAACCTTCTCCAGAACCTACTTCCGAACCTGAACCTGAATCCGAACCAGAACCTAAAGTTGAAGAGGAAATGGAGAACTTGCTAGTGAAGGGGCTTAAAGAAGAATCAGGTATTGTAACCGGCTTTGCAATTAGATTATTTATTATTTATTTGCTTATATGTATACATGTCAAATTTGTAAATAAAAATGCTATTCTGTATTTACTATAGCATTAGCTTCTCGCGGTTTCGTCCTGCTTATTAAGAAGTTTTAAAACTTTATTGCATATCGAATATCATAAAACCTTGCTGGAGAACCAAGCTACCCAACAGTGGGATCCCCAATCGGATCCATTCAGTGCTTATAACACTGCTGATAGGATTCCTTTTGAGAATCGGTCGGGGCAGGTACACCCGCACTGCGAGTTATAGCCATTGGTGTTGGACAATCTGGCATCCCGTTTCATCCCGTGGGTGTCGTAAGAGCCGACTAAAGGAAACCCCATAGCCTCCGATTGAGGTCTCAATGCACCATACTTTAACCATAGGGGAGAACCCTTGGTGATAAGCCATGTGGTATTATTAATTAAATAACTATTTTGTCGTGCGACGAATGGTCCATTATCTCGTACCCCCCACCTCGTGATTGATCGTGATTTTTTCTGAACCCCGTACCCCTCTAAGCTCACGTGGTTAAAGGACGACCCTTAAGCTCAGCGTCTAGTGGTGCGATCGCCAAATCCCCTGCCATGGTGGTGGTGATTACGTCTGGTGGTGATTACTCCTTGACCAAACTTGAGGGAGCCTATGTCCAGTCGTGAACTTTTTCCAGGCTGATTATAATTTATATATTTTTTTAATCTCTTAAAATATTTTTAACCAAATATTTTACCAATAAGCGTTGTCATCTCTTTCTATAAATATTTTTTCTCGCTTTTAGTCGCTTGTTAACACACATCACCGCATAACCTCTGGGTGAATTACTGCAATTGGCTATTTTAGCTTTTGCCATGCTTGTTTGCGCCCTTTCAGGTCCGGGCTGTCTTCTATTTTCCATCTCCTCTCTTCTCCTATCTGTTTCCTACTTAATCTTCTATCTGTGTTTCATCATTTAATTATTTCTTCTCTCTTAATTTTCGCTTCTATTTAACTAATAATAATTGTACGTAATTGTACAGTGTAAGATATTTTATTTTTAAATATCTCAAATACTAATATTGTGTATAAATATATACGATTAACAATATCATCTGAAAAATTACACGTAAGAAAGGTTTCTGGTATTGTAAATAACTAATGAACCTTCAATATTGATGAATTGGAGAAAGTAATGACAATGAAAGGGATTTTAAAATACTATAATAATAACGCGAGGATCCAAAAGGGTTTGAAGTAATTCAGGCATAAATATGAAGTTATTAATTTTAACAATTAGTAGACTTCATATTTATAAAATTCTAAGTTTAAAACAACATCTACAGCAAAATGCTGGTTGACTTTTACTGAAGATTTGTTGGGCTGTTGGAAATAAAACAAAAAGTACGTCTTCGACCTTGAATTTAGTTTTACAATCACTGCATTGTACACTTCACGAGCAAATGCTACGTAACACACTCAATATGAAACGCCAATGTACATTTAATAACTAAATTCAATAAAAAACACAATCATCAATATTCGAGTTGGCGCCAAAGGTACTAATAATTTGGATATTTGGCGCCAAATTGGATAATTAAAAATAAAGCACAAGTCAGTAATAGATTAAAAATAAGTGTTATCTTTTATTTTGTTCCTTTCATTCTGTTCTGTATTCTATCTGATCTGTGCTGTACTAATTATTTTAGTTTCATTACAATTACAACTGTAAAATATTTTTGTCTATGTAATTTACTAAATGAAGTAATATCTTAAACGTCATTGGGGATCACTTATAATGTACCATATATTGAAAGACTGGTAAAGAATTATCCGTCAATTCTTCCTGGATTCGGTTCATCAAATTTCCATGTTTCCAGGATATTTCCCAGATCACGAGTACTCACCAAAATTCGACTTTAACGGCATGGACTGCACCGACTTGGTGATAGGAACTGCTCGAGGAAATTATCACCGGGTCCTTGATTACTACACGAGAGACAGGTGAAGATTATTGTCTTATTGGTTATCTGTCAATGTAGGTCCCACACGGTCTGAGTATCTGCTTTATGACTAATAAAATTTGGTTTCGAATCTGAGTCGAAGCCGAGGTACTCGTGGTCAATTTTTGACGGCGACGACACAAAATGTTCACCACACGTGATAGAAGTTCAACCTCTGTCCATAACAAAAGCTGTGTCATCTAGAACATTTCTGTCTGGCACCACACTGCGCCCGTCACTGACATATCAGTTCATGCATGGTTACATTTTGTTCTCTTTGCAGATCGACTCCCAGAGTCGATACATTCTGGGGCGGACACGATGACGTCACTGCCGCTTCGGGCTATGAAGAAAATGGCGTCACAACCATCATGTTTAGAAAGAAAATTAAGGTACAAAGATGTTAATGTTAAATATATAAATACATGAAATTTACTTTCGCGTTTTTTATAGTCTGTTGAAATAAATCGTGACCGTTCTTATTTTGTTCAAAATAACAGATGACTTAGTTCATCCACCCCGGACCTTCAGTTTTTAATTATTATTTTTTATCGATCTAGACAGATTGAGCTTACTGTGTCTTGATGTCTTGCAGTGGTATGTTAAAATGTGAGCGACATCTATGTCGCCACATGAGAAGCTCAAGAAATATCTCATACATTCCATAATCGCGCTATTTAAGTTTCTTAGATGCGAACTTTATATACAACATCTAAATATTACTAGTTAGAGGAAACGTCCACCACAGATCAGGCCACCCGATCTGCCGGAAGCTACCTTTTTTAGCTACATCATCTGCCAAGGATTTCATTACATTTTTGGTTATAATAAGATCCCATATTCATACAGTTTAGCCTTATTTCAAGTTATATATAGCCGTGTGGTGGCGGCTCGTTAAAAGAATACTTTCACTCCATCTCATCCAATGGATCTCGTAAAAGGCGAGTAAGGAATTAAACTGCACTGTGCACCCAACAGCGCATGGTGGCGATGGGCTCACCACCTATCACACCAAGTGCATTATATTGTTTTGGTGAAACGTGGATTGTGGCAGTCATCTGTTTTTGCAGTGAGTGCCCAGTCTCTGACTACTCCTTACGGGATACAGTTGTGATCTTATGTATGTATACGTCAAAAACTAAAACGGTTCAAGATTTATAGTTCAAGAGACGCACTGTCTGGCAATTGTGTGAAGCACTACACCACACTCCTAACCATGAGTTCTTAAATGACACATATTTTGTTTTTATTTTTATTGGAGAGCGTAACGAGACGAGCAAAACGTTCACCTGTTGCTAAATGCAACTTCTGCCCATGACACATGCTGTGTCACCCAGAACATTTCTGTGTGACACCACACTGCGCTCGTCACTCTGAGACATTAGTACTTAAGTCTAATATGCTCAGTAATTTCAGTTGCTATTAGTGCCCTTAAGACCAAAACACTGTAATGCTTATACACTACTGCTTCACGGCAGAATAACTATCACTGCGGTGGATCCAATAAACGTCGCCAAGGGGTAGCAGGGAGGGGCAGCTGCGTCCCCCCCAGGGCCTCGATTTGTTTATCTAATGCCAAGTAATTCATTGCCCGACTAGCTGTAGCTCGCGGGTTCCGGTAAAATAAGTCGACCACATACGCTGTTTTTTTGACATCAGTTCTTAAGTCTCATATGCCCAGTGATTACACTAGCTCACAGTGCCCTTCAAACCGAAACACAGTAATGTTTGCACACTACTGCTTCACGGCATAATAACTGGCTCTGGGGTGGTACCTACCTAGACGGATTCCTGCATAGGAATCCTACCACCAGTAAGTTGATAACTTACAACAGTATTCGGTAATTGTAGCCGTGGTCGACAACCTCCCCCCCCCCCGCCAATTGGCTGGCGACGCTCTTGATTCCTGCATGGCCACTGGCTACACTACTGCGTCACCGCAGAACCTAGGCGAATTCCCGCACAGGAATCCTTCCATCAATAGAAGTTAACAGCAGCGCGTTTGCAGGCCAAGGAACCCACCGACCACTCGTTCGTGGACGAGCTCATGCACGTGATCTGGGCGCACGGGCAGGGGAGCTCCCCGCGCGGGGACTTCTACCGGCCCGACGAGCTCAAGTACCACGGACACGGGCAGCGGGGAGTCACTAACATCAACTTCTTCGGTGAGTTATATACACGGCTCCCCGCGCGGACACTTCTACCGGCCCGACGAGCTCAAGTACCACGGACACGGGCAGCGGGGAGTCACTAACATCAACTTCTTCGGTGAGTTATATACACGGCTCCCCGCGCGGACACTTCTACCGGCCCGACGAGCTCAAGTACAACGGACACGGGCAGCGGGGAGTCACTAACATCAACTTCTTCGGTGAGTTATATACACGGCTCCCCGCGCGGACACTTCTACCGGCCCGACGAGCTCAAGTACCACGGACACGGGCAGCGGGGAGTCACTAACATCAACTTCTTCGGTGAGTTATATACACGGCTCCCCGCGCGGACACTTCTACCGGCCCGACGAGCTCAAGTACCACGGACACGGGCAGCGGGGAGTCACTAACATCAACTTCTTCGGTGAGTTATATACACGGCTCCCCGCGCGGACACTTCTACCGGCCCGACGAGCTCAAGTACAACGGACACGGGCAGCGGGGAGTCACTAACATCAACTTCTTCGGTGAGTTATATACACGGCTCCCCGCGCGGACACTTCTACCGGCCCGACGAGCTCAAGTACCACGGACACGGGCAGCGGGGAGTCACTAACATCAACTTCTTCGGTGAGTTATATACACGGCTCCCCGCGCGGACACTTCTACCGGCCCGACGAGCTCAAGTACCACGGACACGGGCAGCGGGGAGTCACTAACATCAACTTCTTCGGTGAGTTATATACACGGCTCCCCGCGCGGACACTTCTACCGGCCCGACGAGCTCAAGTACAACGGACACGGGCAGCGGGGAGTCACTAACATCAACTTCTTCGGTGAGTTATATACACGGCTCCCCGCGCGGACACTTCTACCGGCCCGACGAGCTCAAGTACCACGGACACGGGCAGCGGGGAGTCACTAACATCAACTTCTTCGGTGAGTTATATACACGGCTCCCCGCGCGGACACTTCTACCTGCCCGACGAGCTCAAGTACAACGGACACGGGCAGCGGGGAGTCACTAACATCAACTTCTTCGGTGAGTTATATACACGGCTCCCCGCGCGGACACTTCTACCGGCCCGACGAGCTCAAGTACCACGGACACGGGCAGCGGGGAGTCACTAACATCAACTTCTTCGGTGAGTTATATACACGGCTCCCCGCGCGGACACTTCTACCGGCCCGACGAGCTCAAGTACCACGGACACGGGCAGCGGGGAGTCACTAACATCAACTTCTTCGGTGAGTTATATACACGGCTCCCCGCGCGGACACTTCTACCGGCCCGACGAGCTCAAGTACCACGGACACGGGCAGCGGGGAGTCACTAACATCAACTTCTTCGGTGAGTTATATACACGGCTCCCCGCGCGGACACTTCTACCTGCCCGACGAGCTCAAGTACAACGGACACGGGCAGCGGGGAGTCACTAACATCAACTTCTTCGGTGAGTTATATACACGGCTCCCCGCGCGGACACTTCTACCGGCCCGACGAGCTCAAGTACCACGGACACGGGCAGCGGGGAGTCACTAACATCAACTTCTTCGGTGAGTTATATACACGGCTCCCCGCGCGGACACTTCTACCGGCCCGACGAGCTCAAGTACCACGGACACGGGCAGCGGGGAGTCACTAACATCAACTTCTTCGGTGAGTTATATACACGGCTCCCCGCGCGGACACTTCTACCGGCCCGACGAGCTCAAGTACCACGGACACGGGCAGCGGGGAGTCACTAACATCAACTTCTTCGGTGAGTTATATACACGGCTCCCCGCGCGGACACTTCTACCGGCCCGACGAGCTCAAGTACCACGGACACGGGCAGCGGGGAGTCACTAACATCAACTTCTTCGGTGAGTTATATACATGCAGTGTAAAACTATTATGGATACGATTTTTTGAATGGAAGAGGGGGCAAAACGAGCAAGCGGCTCACCCGATAGTAAGCGATCACCGCCGCCCATGAACGTCTACAATACCAGAGGAGTAGCAGATGCGTTGCCGACCTTTGAGAAAGGAATAGGCTCTTTTCTTGGAGGTCCCTAAGTCGTATCAGTCCGGAAAAACCGCCGGCGGCAGCAGAATCCATAAAGTGCTTGTGCGTGGCAGAAAATTGCGCGAAAAACGCACTGTGCTGGAATTCCAACCATCAAGGTGGTGACGATGGAATTTTGCGCAGTGCCGCAATGTGCAATGGGGGAAATCAGCGGTTGGAATTAATACGAACAATTCCTCGGAACACCCCATGGTAGATACGATACGGATACGATTGAAAATGTTAAGGTGTTTTATAAAACAGTACGTGTGGTAAGTATTGTATGGATGGTATGGTATACTTAAAAAGAGACTACAGACTCGATACTAATATTATTAATGCGAAAGTACCACTCTCTGCCCCTCTGTATGTTTAGCGGTAGCGACTTAAAAAAATCTAGACCGCATCTCATTCCGTGGGTGCGTACCCAAGCGTGGCAACTATGGCAAAATCCCCCCAAAATGAAAGCTACAAACTGTGGCAATCTAAAAAATATTTAGGGGGGCCTATGTTCAGCAGTGGACTAGATAGGCTGAAATGATGATGATGATGTTGACAGCTTCCTACAGTATTTGTAAAGTCAACCAGGAAGACGTTACCTTACAATCGAAGTACTTCGACTCAAATATTACGTTGAATTGCAGAAGAAACGAAGTCTTCAGCGGCCGGCGGACTCCTGCCCTTAGAAGGGGACAAATGCGGCGCCCAGTGGAAACTGCCGGCCGATTGCGACCCCAAGAACAACACCTGCGACTACCACGCCTCCTGGGAATACCTTGGCCTAAAACGCGGCAAGGACTCCATTAAATTCACCATTAAGACCAAACACGGCAAGTTTTGGACCGGCATCGGCTTCAGTAATAACAAAAAGATGGTAAGTCATTATGTGCCTCAACTAGCTGAACCCGAGTGCGGCTTTAGATTTGTTCAAACAGGTTCTTAAAACAGCTCTCTTCTGTCCCTCTCTCTCTCTTCTGCTTTTCGGTAATGTTCGGTTATCAGAGGAGAGGAAGCATGGCCTCTTAAGGCCATCGGGCCGCTGCCGAGCCCAAGGCTGTTGCAGCCTATTAAATGCCTTTGTTAAGGCACTTTAAGACAACACCCCGCATCAGTCAAGCAACAGCCACCAACAGCAATTCGGCACAATGCTGATCTGCCAGGCCTCGTTGGACGGGAGATGGGGGCAGAGGTGTCTCTCGTGGCAGCCAGATGATTACGAATTCACGTTCGTTAAGACGATGGCATGATGATCGGCGGAAATAGAGTTTGTTTTTTTTATGGAAGAGGGGGCAAACGAGCAAGCGGCTCACCTGATGGTAAGTGATCACCGCCGCCCATGAACATCTACAATAACAGAGGAATAGCAGATTCGTTGCCGGCATTTGAGAAAGGAATAGGCTCTTTTCTTGAAAGTCCCTAAGTCTAAAACCGCAGGCGGCAGTAGAGTCCATAAAGTGCTTGTGCGTGGCATAAAATTCCGCGAAAACTGCACTTTGCTGGAATGCCAACCATCAAGGTGGTGACGATGGTATTTTGCGTTTACGCGTAGCATATAATTATTATATATATTATAGCCTAGGAACTTTTTTAAAAAACGGGCTATGTGATGCAATAATAATTTTTCAATTAGGATTCGAATGTTCAGAAATTAGCGCGTTCAAACGCACAAACTCTCCATATTTGGTTTAGTTAGTTCTCGGGTTAGTTTTATTATAGTAATATTATTAATATAATAATAAGATAAATTGTTCGATATTTATGACATTAGCTTAAGTTGTTTACGAAATCCATTCGTAGAGACAGACAGACAGACAGAAAAAAAGGTATTTCTGTTTATACTTTTGTACTAATATTATAAATGCGAAAGTAATTCTCTCCGTCTCTCTGTTCGTTTGTTGACTGCGACGGCTCAACCGTTAAACCCATTTTGACGAAATTCGGTGCAAAGATGGCTTGCATCCTGGAGACAGGAGGCTATGAGAGGTTTTTTTAAGAAAAGGGACAGGTGGTGAACCACGTTGCCATTATTTTAGTATGAGTAAAAATAAATGTGACTTCGTTGCGTTCTCAAGAGCTGATTACAGCATTTCATGTTATATTTGCATAGTATGTACACGAATAAAGGCTGTCTACACCATTACTGGTGGTAGGATTACTATGCAGGAATCCGTCTAGGTAGGTACCACCCCAGGGCCAGTTATTCTGCCGTGAAGCAGTAATGTGCAAACATTACTGTGTTTCGGTTTGAAGGGCACTGAGAGCTAGCGTAATCACTGGGCATATGAGACTTAAGAACTTATGTCTCTGGGTGACGGACGCAGTGTGGTGTCACACAGAAATTTTCCAGTTGACACAACATTAGTTATGGCCAGACGTTGCGCTTACCGTCAGGTGAACTTTTCAGTCGTTTCGTCACTTTATCCAAAAAAAAGGCCAGCTCGATAGGAAAGAGATAGGCGTTTTCTACTTTGCCGTCTATCTATGATTTAGTTAATATAATCAGCCGTTATTTTGCCGAAATCCATCGTAACGAAGGAAAGGAATTTAACTTGCTGAGATTGACGTGCAAAGTTGTGTATATTACGTAGTTTTAAATGACCGCCCGGCCTCCCTCAGTGGGGTTCCCTATGTATGATTGTTTGTTGTGAACAGTCGCAAACGGACGCGGTGGTGGGCTGGGTGGACCCGCGGTCGGGGCGGCCCTTCGTGTCTGACGCCTGGCTCAGCGGCTACGGAGCGCCGCGCCTGGACCCGCGGCAGGACCTCCGGCAGCAGCAGGCCAGCCTCGCCGACGGACACGCCACGCTCAGCTTCGTGCGCAAGCGGGACACCGGCGACTCGCAGGTGAGCTACCAACACTGCAGCAACCGGCAGCAGCAGGCCAGCCTCGCCGACGGACACGCCACGCTCAGCTTCGTGCGCAAGCGGGACACCGGCGACTCGCAGGTGAGCTACGTGCGCAAGCGGGACACCGGCGACTCGCAGGTGAGCTACGTGCGCAAGCGGGACACCGGCGACTCGCAGGTGAGCTACGTGCGCAAGCGGGACACCGGCGACTCGCAGGTGAGCTACGTGCGCAAGCGGGACACCGGCGACTCGCAGGTGAGCTACGTGCGCAAGCGGGACACCGGCGACTCGCAGGTGAGCTACGTGCGCAAGCGGGACACCGGCGACTCGCAGGTGAGCTACGTGCGCAAGCGGGACACCGGCGACTCGCAGGTGAGCTACGTGCGCAAGCGGGACACCGGCGACTCGCAGGTGAGCTACGTGCGCAAGCGGGACACCGGCGACTCGCAGGTGAGCTACGTGCGCAAGCGGGACACCGGCGACTCGCAGGTGAGCTACGTGCGCAAGCGGGACACCGGCGACTCGCAGGTGAGCTACGTGCGCAAGCGGGCCACGGCGACTCGCAGTGAGCTACGTGCGCAAGCGGGACACCGGCGACTCGCAGGTGAGCTACGACGCAAGGCGGGACACCGGCGACTCGCAGGTGAGCTACGGCGCAAGCGGGACACAGGCGACTCGCAGGTGAGCTCGCAACACCGCAGCAACACCCTTGCCTCAGAACTCAACACAGGCGTGGCCGGGCGAACCGCGAGCCGCACCGTCGGTCCATATGAGAATTAGAACTGAGGTCTCAGGGTGACGGGCGCAGTGTAGTATCACACGGAAACGTTCTGGGTGGCACAGAATCGCTACGGACGGACGTTGCACTTACCATCAGGTGAATGTTTCGCTCGTCTCCGTACCCTTTCTCCAATAAAAAAAACACGACGCCGCTACCTCACCGACGGATGCACCAAGCTTCGTACGTAAGAGGAACACCCGGGACTCACAGGTGAGCTGCGCTTAAGGTTATAATGGTGTAGGATAAGAACTGCAAAACACGACGACCCAGGATCGAGTCCGCGTTTCAACTACTGTCGTGAACCATCTCCTAGCAAAAGCTTTTAAGTTAGTTGAGAGTGGTTTACATCGCCTTCATTAATTTTTATGGCAAATTATTACGTGATCTGCACTGCGCTCGTCAAATTGAGACGTTAGTTATTTAGAATCACATAAACACATATATGGTGGCGGTCTAAGACAATCTACCACCCCATCTCATCCCGTGGGTGTCGTAAAAGTCGACAGAAGGAAAAATTAAAACCAGAAGATGGGCAGCAGCACCTTCCTGGAATTTCTGAATAAATAAACTGCGGTTGCCAATCCGCCTGCACAGCGTGGCAACTATGGCAAAATCCCCCAAAAATGATAGCTACAAATTTTTGTTTCAATCTACGGGGAAGGCCTATGTTCAGCAGTGGACTAGTGCTATCACTACTGAAATGATGATTATGATGATGAAACACACAGTAATTTTAGTTGCTAATGTGTAAACCCGAACATAATCAGCTATCACACAAATTTGTTTTTACATCATCTACTTCCGTATCTGTAGTAATCCAGACTGGTGTCTGCTATAGTCAGAGCGCTTGCCAAACGTGGTCATTATGGCCAATAGGCGAAAGTTGGGAGGATTTTTTTTTTTTACAATTGTATGAATTCTCAGCGATGGACGCTTGTCCACGTGAAACATCAGCCCTTTAGTCTCATATCCTCAGTGATTACACTAGCCTTGTTTCCTTCAGACCGAATCACAGTAATCTATGCACACTACTGCTTCACGGCAGAATAACTGGCACTGTGGTGGTACCTAACAAGACGGATTCCTGCATAGGAATCCTACCACCAGTAGTCGTACACTCCTTTCCATTTACGACGAAATATTCGAGAAGAACAACCAGTGCGTGTTGACATGGTCCTTCACAGCAGGCCGTATGAGGAAGCTCAGAGTCGCGCAGCGAGCTATGGAAAGGGCTATGCTCGGAGTTTCTCTGGGTGATAAAATCCGTTACGATAATATCCGCGGCAGAACTAAAGTTACCGACATAGCCCTAAGGATTAGCAAGCTGAAGTGGCAATGGACCGGCCATATAGCCCGTAGAACCGATAACCGATGGGGAAGAAAGGTTCTAGAGTGGCAACCTCGTACCGGCAAACGCAGCGTAGGGCGCCCCCCCACTAGATGGAGCGACGACTTGCGCGATTTTGCGGGAAGTCGATGTATGCAGGTGGCTCAGGACCGTGCTTTGTGGCAATCTATGGGGAGGTCTATGTTCAACAGTGGACTAAGATAGGCTGAAATGATGATGATGATTCGTGAAGAAAGTAGTGGAAAAGCTACAAACAGTTAAATTTATCAAATAATACGAACAAACACATTTCAATACTCATGAGACCCAGAATTCATACATAATTTTTTTGTTGATGATATATTACTATATTGTATATTGATTATATGTGTATGATTATGACGACCGCGTGGCCTACTGGTCAGAGTACCTGACTTCTACGCCGCGGGTCCTGGGTTCGATTCCCAGTGCTAAAACACAAATTGTTCGTTTTCGGGTCCGGTTGTGTTGTGATTGTCCCCGTGTTTCTGACACTGCATCCCAGCCTACCTCCGATCTTATCGCATCAGCGTTACATCGGGCGCGGGTAGTTTGGGACGAGTGAGTGCCTCTGTGTTTGCGAGTACACTTGTGGCACTATAATATCTCCTGCGCAGTTGATGGCTCTCGATAGTATTCGGAAGTTGTCGCCGTGGTCGAAATCGGCTAGGAGAACATCATCATCATTGATTATATTTACATTGTATGTCCATAATATATTATTTATGCCGTTGTAGCCTGGTGCTTTTGTTGAATTTCATAATATGCGAGTGACTTGAATTGGATCCCTAATGTATCGGCAATTGCAATCTTAGTGCTTATGAACCACGTGCTCGGCGGTGAAGGAAAACATCGTGAGGAAACCTGCATGTCTAAGTCCGCCAACCCGCATTGGAGCAGCGTGGCGGACTCATCGAAGCTCCAAAGACCTCTTAAAAAATAGGAGGAGGCCTGTGCCCAGTAGTGGGGGGACATTAAAAGGCCATTACTTAACTTTTTGAAAAACTGTTTTCAGGATCTCGCGTTCACCGACACGCAATGTCTGTACATGATGTTCGTAACGCAAGGTGGCGGGTTCGATGCTGCCAACAAACGAATGAGCAAGCATCAGCAAGTGCCTTTTGTGACTGAAGAAAGGGTCTGCATTAAACCTTGCGGCCCAGGTGTGTATATATTTATTTATTTATTTATTGAATCGCCAACATAGCAGACACTCTTATCAGCTAGAATTTTTTTAAATAAAAGCTCAAGCTAAGTGTTGCAATTATTATAGGCGACGACGACATGCGCTGAAATGTTTACACCTTGTAAAATAATTTATTGCAAACGTATTTGCTTCAGTCTTGTTTTAATATATTTCGGTGATTTAACTGATGATGTGTTTTTTGTGGGAGTAAAATATATTGTATTTTTTTTATTTATTCATAAGCTAGCGTTTAACTACAGTCTCAACTTATTATTATTGTATAAAGTGACGAAACGAGCAAAACGTTCACCTGATGGTAAGTGCAATGTCCGCCCACAACAAATGCTCTGTCACCCAGAATATTTCTGTGTGACACCACACTGCGCCCGTCACCCTGAGACATCAGTTCTTAAGTCTCAAATGCCCAGTGATTACGCTAGCTCTCTGTGCCCTTCAAACCGAAACACAGTAATGCTTGCACACTACTGCTTCACGGCAGAATAACTGGCCGTGGGGTGGTACCTACCTAGACGGATTCCTGCATATATTCCGTGTTTCTGACACTGCATCCTAGCCTACCTCCGATCTTATCGCATCAGCGATACATCGGGCGCGGGTTGGTTGGGACGAGTGAGTGCCTCTGTGTTTGCGCGTACACTTGTGGCACTATAATATCTCCTGCGCAGTTGATTGCTCTCGACACTCGGATTCGGAAGTTGTCGCCGTGGTCGAAATCGGCTAGGAGAACATCACTTAGAGTACCTAGAGGGACTATTAGTAACTATTAGTTTTCTGTTAAATATTTCAGAGCCGGCAGAAGAAGAAGTAACAACGGAGGCGGTCATCCCGGGCGAAGTGTCGTATGCAATGCTCATTCGCATAACGGGGTTGGCAGACAGCTTCAAACCGCCGGCGGTCGGCAGCAAGGAGTTCGAGGAGCTGAGCAATCAAGTGCTGGATGTCTTCGGAAGGGAGCTCAGCAGAACTAAAGGATATAAGGGGCTCGCTGTCAATGGCTTTATGCAGTGAGTACTCTAGTTGATAGAGTCAGGCGTTAATTGCGGAAATCCATTATATTAAAGGAAAGGAAGTTAATTCTCTAAGATCACCATGCAAAATATAAAATGGTGTGTATTACTTAGTACTTAAGAGCACCGTCCGCCCTCCCCCAACATGGTGCGCAAACCAATACCGCCACCGGAAGCCGCCACCAGATACCTCACCACTACAACACTACCACTAGGCAATACACAATTACAAAATTGGATATTCCATAGCATTTCTCGTAAGTGGCGGTGCTGCCGGTGAATGCTGCCATTAAATCACTTATATAACAAATTTTACAATTATATATATATATATATATATATATATATATATTTTTTTTTAATTATTAATTATTGGACATATCTCTTACAATGTTTTTTTTCTTTAAGTATTTATACGTAAAATAAATACTCCGTAAGAGCATATCTAAATACATCGCACGTAATATATTCTCACGTTTACATACATACATAAGATCACGACTGTATCCCATAAGGGGTAGTCAGAGACTGGGCACTCACTGCAAAAACAGATGACTGCCACAATCCGCGTTTCACCTAAACAATATAATGCAATCGGTGCGATAGGTGGTGAGCCCATCGCCACCATGCGCTGTTGGGTGCACAGTGCAGTTTAATTCCTTACTCGCCTTTTACGAGATCCATTGGATGAGATGGAGTGGTAGTATTCTTTTAACGAGCCGCTACCACACGGCTAAACTAACTCTCACGTTTATATATTAAAAAAACACATTCATCAATATGTTCTTTTATCATATATATATTATTATAATATTTTATTTAAACACTTTTTACCCTCTAGGTAATAGCTGAAAATCAGTGTTTGCTCCTTGAGCAAAGATGCACTGAGCTATGGCCTTTTAGTGTCACTGCAGCACACACGTTGTTTATGTCTGTGTTTCTTTTTCTTTTTTTTTCACAATTTTTTTTATTGTTATTGTTTATTATGTAATTTGTTTGTTTTTTCCGTGTTTTTTCGTGATTTAGTTGTCTTTCTTGTAATGTAATTTATGTATGTAAATTGTATAAGTGTTGTAGTGTCCAAATAAACGAGTTATCTATCTATCTATCTATCTATACACACCACTGAAGTCGAGAACACGACACGTGTTTCACCTCAAAACGAGGCATTATCTATTCTATCCTATTTTCTATACTATTATTTTCTATTCTATTCCATAATACAAAATGATTGTTATCTTTTCAGAAACGAAACGAAAGCGATCATCGCGGATCTCACATTAAAATCGATCGACTCCAACTCTCTGGAGGAATCGAGTCGGTCTCTAGATAGCGCTGTCCCCGTCACCGGCAATACGACGGAAGGGGAGAGCGATATGGCGAAATGGGAGAGGATAGTGAAGGACACGATAATACAAGGTCGAATCGGCAACTTGAACGTCGATCCGTTGTTCCTGTCGTTTGAGCCATTAAGTTGTAAGTATTTACAATATAGTGGGTTCATATCCCGTTTGTACCGCGGATAAGAATGTATCACACCATTTTTTGAAAACACAAAAATAATTAGTAAGGGCTACGCGAAAAACTGTCGTTGTGTCCGACAGACGGCGGAACAGTCATCTCAAATACCATCATCATCATTTCAGCATGTCACGAAAGTTTGTAGCTCGCATTTTGAGGGGATTTTACCATAGTTGCCGTGCTTGGCAGGCAGGTTGGCAACCGCAGATTTTTTTTTTTATTTATTGTATAAAGTGACGAAACGAGCAAAACGTTCACCTGATGGTAAGCGCAACGTCCGCCCACAACAAATGCTGTCGCCCAGAATATTTCTGTGTGACACCACACTGCACCCGTCACCCTGAGACATCAGTACTTAAATCTCAAATGCCCAGTGATTACGCTAGCTCTCAGTGCATTTCAGATCGAAACACAGTAATGTTTGCACACTACTGCTTCACGGCAGAATAACTGGCCCTGGGGTGGTACCTACCTAGACGGATTCCTGCATAGGAATCCTACCACTAGTAATTTACAGATGTTCCAGGATGCTACTGCCCATCTCCTGGTTTTCATTTTTTTCTCTGTCTTTTACGACACCCACGGGATGAGATGGGGTGGTAGATTCTCTTATGCCACCACCACACGGTAGCCGCCACCACTCTCAAACTAATCACCACCAATCTCAAATATGACAGACCTTAATTGTCCTGACCAGTGGCATGCAGCGTCTAGGGTTTTTTTTTTTATGTTAGAGGAGGCAAACGAGCAAGCGGCTCACCTGATGGTAAGTGATCACCGCCGCCCATGAACATAGGGTACGAGAAGTCTGGTTGTGTCGCGAACCCATCTGTCAAGCGTGGTTGTATTTTGGAAAATTCTAATATCGGTGAGGCTTATGTCCTGAGAGAGCTAAGCTCGGTAGATGATTATGTGAGCGTTAGTGGACTGGAATTTTTTTTCATCATCATCATCATATCAGCCCGTCACAAACATACAAGCCACAGCTGAACATAATTTTTTTTTATTGGATGAAATGGCAAAGTACCAAAACGTTCACCTTATGGTAAGCGCAACGTTTTCCCGTAACACAAGTTGTGTCATCCAGAACATTTTTGTGTGACATAACACTGCGTCCGTCACCCCGACACATCCCGTTCTCAAGTCTCATATGCCCAGTGATTACGCTAGCTCACAGTGCCCTTCGAACTGAAACACAGTAATGTTTGCACACTACCCTTTAACGCCAGTAACTGGTCTGCGGTGGTACCTACCTAGACGGATTCCTGCATAGGAATCCTACCACCAGTATAACGTCCAGTGACTGCCACAAATCACGGTCCCGAGCCACTGCGAAACCATGCAAGTCGCCGCTCTATCTAGTGGAGCTCGTCCTACACTGCGTAAATTTCTTATTTAAGTTAAACTACAATTTTTGAAAATTGTATAGGACTTATTAGAACTTACGTGGTCATCGGTGGTACCATGGCAAGTAGTCGTTCCGCCGGCCCACTGATAGTCGTGGTTGCTTATTTCCTTCCTGATAGTCGTACTATCTTGCTCCTCTCCTGATAGTTGTGGTTAGTTAGGTTCCCACTGATAGTCGTGGTTGCTTATTTCCTTCCTGATAGTCGTACTATCTTGCTCCTCTCCTGATAGTTGTGGTTAGTTAGGTTCCCACTGATAGTCGTGGCTGCTTATTTCCTTCCTGATAGTCGCACTATCTTGCTCCTCTCCTGATAGTTGTGGCTGCTTTTGCCCATCCTGATAGACGTGATTTCTTACTTTCCTCCTGATAATCGTGGTTACTTATGTACCTCTTGATAGTCGTGGTTGCTTTCACCCCTCCTGATAGCCGTAATTGCTTATGTCTATCTAGATAGTCGTAGTTGCTTATGTCTATCTAGATAGTCGTAGTTGCTTATGTCTATCTAGATAGTCGTAGTTGCTTATGTCTATCTAGATAGTCGTAGTTGCTTATGTCTATCTAGATAGTCGTAGTTGCTTATGTCTATCTAGATAGTCGTAGTTGCTTATGTCTATCTAGATAGTCGTAGTTGCTTATGTCTATCTAGATAGTCGTAGTTGCTTATGTCTATCTAGATAGTCGTAGTAGCTTATGTCTATCTAGATAGTCGTACTTTTTAGGTCCGTACTGATAGCCGTGGTTTCTTACTGCCCTCCTGATAGTTCTAGTTGAGCCCGTGGCAGGTTCGCTACTCACGCACGACTACATTGAACTGTGACAATTTGTAATTCTATCAAATAATAATGAGTGTACGAACGCGAAGTGACTGTGGCGTGGCGGTGGTGTTGCAGTGGTGTCGTCGCGGCCGGCAATGGAGGAGGTGCCGGTGGCGGGGTGGTGGGGCGCGGCGGGCGGCAAGCTGTACGTGGTGGCGGGCTGCGTGTGCGCGCTGCTGCTGCTGGCCGCGCTGCAGGCCGCCTGCACCCTGGCGGCTGCCAGAGCCAAGCGCACCAAGGTCGGTACACTGGCAGCGGTGGCAGCACTGCTGTGCGCGCTGCTGCTGCTGGCCGCGCTGCAGGCCGCCTGCACCCTGGCGGCTGCCAGAGCCAAGCGCACCAAGGTCGGTACACTGGCAGCGGTGGCAGCACTGCTGTGCGCGCTGCTGCTGCTGGCCGCGCTGCAGGCCGCCTGCACCCTGGCGGCTGCCAGAGCCAAGCGCACCAAGGTCGGTACACTGGCAGCGGTGGCAGCACTGCTGTGCGCGCTGCTGCTGCTGGCCGCGCTGCAGGCCGCCTGCACCCTGGCGGCTGCCAGAGCCAAGCGCACCAAGGTCGGTACACTGGCAGCGGTGGCAGCACTGCTGTGCGCGCTGCTGCTGCTGGCCGCGCTGCAGGCCGCCTGCACCCTGGTGGCTGCCAGAGCCAAGCGCACCAAGGTCGGTACACTGGCAGCGGTGGCAGCACTGCTGTGCGCGCTGCTGCTGCTGGCCGCGCTGCAGGCCGCCTGCACCCTGGCGGCTGCCAGAGCCAAGCGCACCAAGGTCGGTACACTGGCAGCGGTGGCAGCACTGCTGTGCGCGCTGCTGCTGCTGGCCGCGCTGCAGGCCGCCTGCACCCTGGCGGCTGCCAGAGCCAAGCGCACCAAGGTCGGTACACTGGCAGCGGTGGCAGCACTGCTGTGCGCGCTGCTGCTGCTGGCCGCGCTGCAGGCCGCCTGCACCCTGGTGGCTGCCAGAGCCAAGCGCACCAAGGTCGGTACACTGGCAGCGGTGGCAGCACTGCTGTGCGCGCTGCTGCTGCTGGCCGCGCTGCAGGCCGCCTGCACCCTGGCGGCTGCCAGAGCCAAGCGCACCAAGGTCGGTACACTGGCAGCGGTGGCAGCACTGCTGTGCGCGCTGCTGCTGCTGGCCGCGCTGCAGGCCGCCTGCACCCTGGCGGCTGCCAGAGCCAAGCGCACCAAGGTCGGTACACTGGCAGCGGTGGCAGCACTGCTGTGCGCGCTGCTGCTGCTGGCCGCGCTGCAGGCCGCCTGCACCCTGGCGGCTGCCAGAGCCAAGCGCACCAAGGTCGGTACACTGGCAGCGGTGGCAGCACTGCTGTGCGCGCTGCTGCTGCTGGCCGCGCTGCAGGCCGCCTGCACCCTGGCGGCTGCCAGAGCCAAGCGCACCAAGGTCGGTACACTGGCAGCGGTGGCAGCACTGCTGTGCGCGCTGCTGCTGCTGGCCGCGCTGCAGGCCGCCTGCACCCTGGCGGCTGCCAGAGCCAAGCGCACCAAGGTCGGTACACTGGCAGCGGTGGCAGCACTGCTGTGCGCGCTGCTGCTGCTGGCCGCGCTGCAGGCCGCCTGCACCCTGGCGGCTGCCAGAGCCAAGCGCACCAAGGTCGGTACACTGGCAGCGGTGGCAGCACTGCTGTGCGCGCTGCTGCTGCTGGCCGCGCTGCAGGCCGCCTGCACCCTGGCGGCTGCCAGAGCCAAGCGCACCAAGGTCGGTACACTGGCAGCGGTGGCAGCACTGCTGTGCGCGCTGCTGCTGTGCTGGCCGCGCTGCAGGCCGCCTGCACCCTGGTGGCTGCCAGAGCCAAGCGCACCAAGGTCGGTACACTGGCAGCGGTGGCAGCACTGCTGTGCGCGCTGCTGCTGCTGGCCGCGCTGCAGGCCGCCTGCACCCTGGCGGCTGCCAGAGCCAAGCGCACCAAGGTCGGTACACTGGCAGCGGTGGCAGCACTGCTGTGCGCGCTGCTGCTGCTGGCCGCGCTGCAGGCCGCCTGCACCCTGGCGGCTGCCAGAGCCAAGCGCACCAAGGTCGGTACACTGGCAGCGGTGGCAGCACTGCTGTGCGCGCTGCTGCTGCTGGCCGCGCTGCAGGCCGCCTGCACCCTGGCGGCTGCCAGAGCCAAGCGCACCAAGGTCGGTACACTGGCAGCGGTGGCAGCACTGCTGTGCGCGCTGCTGCTGCTGGCCGCGCTGCAGGCCGCCTGCACCCTGGCGGCTGCCAGAGCCAAGCGCACCAAGGTCGGTACACTGGCAGCGGTGGCAGCACTGCTGTGCGCGCTGCTGCTGCTGGCCGCGCTGCAGGCCGCCTGCACCCTGGCGGCTGCCAGAGCCAAGCGCACCAAGGTCGGTACACTGGCAGCGGTGGCAGCACTGCTGTGCGCGCTGCTGCTGCTGGCCGCGCTGCAGGCCGCCTGCACCCTGGCGGCTGCCAGAGCCAAGCGCACCAAGGTCGGTACACTGGCAGCGGTGGCAGCACTGCTGTGCGCGCTGCTGCTGCTGGCCGCGCTGCAGGCCGCCTGCACCCTGGTGGCTGCCAGAGCCAAGCGCACCAAGGTCGGTACACTGGCAGCGGTGGCAGCACTGCTGTGCGCGCTGCTGCTGCTGGCCGCGCTGCAGGCCGCCTGCACCCTGGCGGCTGCCAGAGCCAAGCGCACCAAGGTCGGTACACTGGCAGCGGTGGCAGCACTGCTGTGCGCGCTGCTGCTGCTGGCCGCGCTGCAGGCCGCCTGCACCCTGGCGGCTGCCAGAGCCAAGCGCACCAAGGTCGGTACACTGGCAGCGGTGGCAGCACTGCTGTGCGCGCTGCTGCTGCTGGCCGCGCTGCAGGCCGCCTGCACCCTGGCGGCTGCCAGAGCCAAGCGCACCAAGGTCGGTACACTGGCAGCGGTGGCAGCACTGCTGTGCGCGCTGCTGCTGCTGGCCGCGCTGCAGGCCGCCTGCACCCTGGCGGCTGCCAGAGCCAAGCGCACCAAGGTCGGTACACTGGCAGCGGTGGCAGCACTGCTGTGCGCGCTGCTGCTGCTGGCCGCGCTGCAGGCCGCCTGCACCCTGGCGGCTGCCAGAGCCAAGCGCACCAAGGTCGGTACACTGGCAGCGGTGGCAGCACTGCTGTGCGCGCTGCTGCTGCTGGCCGCGCTGCAGGCCGCCTGCACCCTGGCGGCTGCCAGAGCCAAGCGCACCAAGGTCGGTACACTGGCAGCGGTGGCAGCACTGCTGTGCGCGCTGCTGCTGCTGGCCGCGCTGCAGGCCGCCTGCACCCTGGCGGCTGCCAGAGCCAAGCGCACCAAGGTCGGTACACTGGCAGCGGTGGCAGCACTGCTGTGCGCGCTGCTGCTGGCCGCGCTGCAGGCCGCCTGCACCCTGGCGGCTGCCAGAGCCAAGCGCACCAAGGTCGGTACTCAATAAAAATACTGTACTGCGCTTACGTTCGTACTATTTTGGAATACGCCTCTCAAGTTTGGAATCCACAACACGAGATTTATTCAAGGCCTATCGAAATCATAGAGAAAAGGTTCTTACGCGTGTTCGACTTCAAAACACGACAAAAGTCAGATGATTATGAACAACGATGCAAGCGATATCATTTTATTCCTCTCATACAAAGAAGACTTGTTAGCGACATCTGTTACCTACCCGAATTCCAGACCTACTTTCCACACTGAGTTTCCGCACAAATCAGTTAGTTTTGAGAGAACGTCCACCTCTTCATGTGCCGCACACCAACACTAAATACGGAGGCAACACCTTCATGATACGCGGTGGTTTGAATGCCGCCGCACAAAAGTTTGACCACGATACCGTCAGTCACGATCCAGGCCACACTGTACACACAGTCAATAGCTTTAATATAACACGCACCACGACGCGCGACCGCCGTAGAGAGCGGCGCGCAATAGTCCACAATCACACCGCGTACACACGATACACCCGTGTTCCAGCAGAGTTACCGACACACAAGTCGACAGTCCGAATGGAGGCCCGCAGCCTCCCTCGGACGGTCATTAGACGACTTAAAATCATTTGAGATATTCGAAATCGCGCAAGCACGCAGCGAACGCGACACAGTCCGAATTTCGATGTGTTTGTAGGAGTTTATTTAAGTATTTATGTTTGGGTCCAACCAAACCTGGCACGCGGGCCTCTGGCTCTTGAGCACAGGATCCGATGAAGCTGTAAAAGCCAAAAAGGCTAACAGCAATTAAATCACCGAAATTAGTGTTCACCGAAGTTTCAGCCTATAAATGTCCCACTACTGAGCACAGGCCTCCTCTCATTTCTGAGAGGGTTTTGGAGCTAGAAAGAATCCGCCACGCTGCTCGAATGCGGGTTGGCGGACTTCACATATCTTCGAAATATTTTTTATTCCTCAGACATGCGAGGTTTCTTCACGATGTTTTCCTTCACCGCCGAGCACGTGGTAAATCAGCACTTAAAATTGTAATTAACAATTTTAGTGGTGCCGGCACCGGGAATCGAACCCAGGTCACTCGCGTACTATGAAATTTAAAGCGAGCGCCTAGCCCCTGAGCTACCATACATGAAACCTGGGTACATACATGAAACTATTTATGTGTACATTACATGCATATAGATCAAATTTATTTTATTCTGTGACGCATAAATAAGTAAAAAAAAAACACTGGAACAGCTAAACTTGACATCCGTAGTGCATTAGGTTCCAGATGAAAATCAGCGTCAGGTTTTATAGTCTGACTTACAGCTGATCTGGAGGCCCTTTGGTTCAGCCGTGAGACACGCACATGTCACATTAGTAATTTTACCCTGTTTTCTTTTATTTGTCTTTCTTTTTTTTTATTGTTCATGTTTGACACATGTTATTTTAATTTTCTTTTATTAGTTTGTGTTTAATTCGTAACTATGTCTGTTGTCCTTTTGTGCTGTACCAATAAATGCTTTTTCTCTCTTTCTTTCTCTTCCGTACACCTATCGGCTAATTATTAAATTACCTGTATTAGCTTATCCAAAACTAAAAGTTTCATCAGGACCAGCTGATACCGAACAGCGCGTGGAAGGAGTACACCGCGGCGAACACGAACTACGCGTTCGAGCCGTTCGAGAACGAGGACAAGCTCAACAACACGCCCTCCACCGGCAAGGCGCGCGCCGCGACCGCCCGCCCCCTCGCCCCGCCCCCGCCGCGCCCCTCCTCCCGCAGCAGGCAGTCGGGCGGACAGTCGGGCGGACAGTCGGGCGGACAGTCGGGCGGACACACGGGCGGGTCGAGCGCGCAGTCCAGCCGGCACGCGACGCTGCGGGCGGGCGCGCCGCAGCACTACCACGACACCAGGTCGCTGCAGCGGCCGAGGCAGCACGGGTGAGTCTCCTCGCTTCCTCCACCAGCCTCTCACATTCCTACGCTGAAGTGGGTACCGCTGCAGTGACAGTTACTCTGCCGTGAAGCGGCACTCACCTTGCCGTGTTTCGGTTTGAAGTCTAATCTATATGCAAGTTTTAAAATCAAAATAATCAACGATAGATGGCGTTGTACTATAAATCGTATTTCCTAGGTCGCGATGTTGAGATTCGTGTACGTTTAATTACCTGTGCTATGACGTATACTGTGTCTTATACGTACTCGTGTCATGATATACCATTTACCATCTTGGACTAGATTTCAGTTCATATGGGAACGCTTTATCAAAGTAAATTTTTCGGAGCTACCAGAGCCCCCAACGTGTTTAGGTACTGAGAGGTATTGTAATTACTGGTCATATGAAACTTAGGAACTGATGTCTCAGGGTGATACCACACAGAAATGTTATGGGTTATTTAATAAATTAAATATATATGTTTGTTATATACGTGTACATTTCGTCACCTGGTAAACGTTTTACTCGTCTTTTCCGTGCCTTCAAAAAAGAAACTGCATGTTCACCATTTTTTATTCGTTTCATCGATGACTTAGAAAAAAAATGTCTTTGTCTTTTCCTCCTTCCTTAAAAAGTCATTATACAACAAGCTTTCCAAAGTTGAAAAGATGTGCCGTTGTGAACGAATTAGAGAGTGGCAAATTTACTAACGCCAACATACAATTTACAAAAACACATACTGTTCTACTACACAATTCTTCACTACTACTATACAATTCGTCTTACTCGTTAAAGTTATAAATTGTATGAATCGTGACATGCGATTATATGTAGAGTTATTTTATACAAGATATGCCCCGCTGTTTTACCCGCCGTTCAATTAAAAAGAAATCGCTATAAGCGTCATAGCGTGATGTTATATCGCCTATAGCCTTCCTCGATAAATGGGCTATCCAACACTAAAATAATGTTTCAATTCGAACCAGTAGTTTCTGAGATTAGCGCGTTCAAACAAACAAACTATTCATATTAAAAATATTAGTATAGATAATAAATCTGTTATCAGAGTGCTGATTAATAATTACGATAACTTATTTTTTTACTTTATCTAAAATTTAAGGCAAAGATTACAATAATCTTGAAATAATGATTTATAATATTTACGAGAATATGACACATTTAATAAAACTAGTATTATAGAGATTTCATTGCGTTTGTTTCCGATTTTACCGATATTCGCGCGTTTTACTACATCCATGGTTACGGGAGTACTACTGGACTCGAAATGAATACTTGAAATACACATTTAAGGTGTTAATTTTTGACATTATTCGAAGAATTATAAATGTCAATGAATTCCGTAACTACGTGTAAATTGTTATCGCACATATTGTATTGCAATCTATTTATTAGGTAGAAATTAATTGAATTAATATCATTCGGAACAATTACAATAATGCGATTCACAAATTGTTAAGTCGTATGACTATAGATAACAAACTACACGCCGTGAATGTCTTGACGTTCTGATCGGATAATGACAAAATTACACCGTTTTAATTTTGAAAACAATAGAAAATACACTACAAATAAAATAAAGAATAAACTACTATTGTCTTTTTTGTTAAAAAAGGACAATAGTAATTTTGAATAGCATTTAGGTGAGATGGTGGATGGCTCCTATAGAAAATTATAACCCCTTCAAAAATCCAAATGGGAGAAAAATCTTTCTTCAATAATTCTAAAAAATTGAAATAAGTTAACTAAACTCACACCATACTTTGTTATCTAAAACTGATGCAGTAGTAAACGAACTGATGTCAGTAGTTGATTTATATTTATTTGGCGGAAATATACTTTTGAAAAATTTAAATAATATATTAATGTCATTCGAAGCTATCGATCCTTTATATAGTTATAAAATATTTCATTTAGTTAACATATGACCGTGTGGCCTAATGGATAAGGCGTCGGACTTCGGATCCGAAGATTGCAGGTTCGAGTCCTGTCACGGTCGAAAATATTTTTATCCAAAATAATTTTTTTCGTTAATTGTTACTGGGAAACCACTGTTGCAATTTGGTCACCGTAGAAATACATTATTAAAGTTAAAAAACAATTGTACACAGTACATGTATCAACTAAAATATATTTTTAAATATCACTGAAAGCAAGCTATTCATATAATATGATAAATTATTTTATATATATAAAAAAAATAAACAATTGTTACATATAGTACTTTTGTATTATAAGTTAATCTATACATATCTACATTGATAATGGATTTTAAAGTCGCTCCGAAATACGAAATATTAACACACTATCCCATTTTATATATTCTGCATCAGCCTGGACAAAGTCCACTGCTGGGGCTACTTGAGATAACAATGTATTAAAATTTAAATACATATTTTCATAACTTTATTAGCGTATCTTTAAGTTTTTATATCCCAAAATATTTAATGCCGACAGACGTTGTCCTGCCCAAATGTTGGCTGGCCTGCTGTTAACAGATTCTGCAAACGATTTTTCGATATTCGAATTATCGATAAAATATATACTCATTGACTTTTGTCATTTTTCTAGAACTCAATCGCTGCGCTACCTACCGAGACCAATTCTGAATCTAAACCATCCAAGGAACCACACAAACACACAACAAATTTTTATCAACATCGGTCCAAACGTTTATGAGTTCAGTGGCATACACACGCACAGAAGAATTATATATATAAAGATAATTGTAATACAAAATTAAAGATACAATTGATTATGAATAATTAACGTTTGGAAGTCCGTATCATAAACTACCACATAATATTTCGAGGATATGTAACGTCCCACCCACATTGGAATATAAATGTGGCCTTGACAAACCTCGCGTGATTGAAAGATGGCCCACTACCTAGGCGAATTTCTAAACACCTAGGCGAATGGCAAATCGTTCACTTGTTGTCAGTAATTGCTGTGTCACCTGGAACATTTTTGTGTGGCACAATACACTGCGCTCGTCACCCTGGGACAAGTCACCTGGGTGAACTCTCTTCTCACGTCGCTTCCATACGCCCAGCAATTACACTGGCTATAATTTCGGTGATGTAATTGCTGTTAGCCTTTTTGGCTTTTACAGCTTCATCGGATACTGTGCTCACGGGCCAGGGGCCCGCGTGCCAGGTTTGGTTTGACCCAAACATAAATACTTAAATAAACCTACACTGGCTAGCAGTGCCCTTCAGACCGCAACGCAGTTATGTTTGCACCCCACTGTTTCACGGCAGAAAAACTGACACTGCAACTAGGTGAATTCCTGCATAGAACTCTTACCACTAGTACTTTTTTTGTTTCTTTTCTTTTCAAAACCATGGTCTTCTAGGATTTATTCTCTATTGTGGTTGAATTACAGACATAAATTTCACATGCGCAACACAACCAGACCCGAAAACCAATAATTTGTGCTTTTTTTTATTTATTAAGGAAAACATACAGCGTGTACATGAAAAAAAATTAACAGTTATTTTGAGAAAAAGTTCAGCATGTTTTGACAGATACAATTTCACACAATTAATGACTTGCGTTGTGGTGTAAAGTATAAAAATGTTTTATAAAAAATGGAGAATCGGACCTAGAACCCGTGGCATAGAAGTCAGGTACGCTAACCACTAGACAATGCGATCGTCTTCCACTTGATTACACGAGGAGGTACGAGGTTTTCTAGGTGTGTAGTCGACTCACTAGGTTCTCCTATGTTTTTTTTTTTAATTTTTTATTGGAAAAAGTTACGAGACGGACAAAACCTTCGCCTGATGGCAAGTGCAACGTTTGCCCATTACAAATGACGCCACATTGCGCTTGTCACCCATAGACGTCAGTTCTTAAGTCTCATATGGCCAGTGATTACGCTAGCTCTCAGTGCCCTTCAAACCGCAACACAGTAATGTTAATAACTGGCCGTGGAGTGGTACCTACGCAGAAGGATTCCTGCATAGGAATCCTACCAGCAGTGGTGGTAGTAGGAACATTGTATGAGCGTAAGTGTGTCCGCAGCGCATACGGCGGGCGCGCCGCGTCGCTGCCGCGCGGCGGGGCGGGGCCGGGGGCGGGGCCGGGGGCGGGGCGGGGGGCGGGGCGGGGGGCGCTCGGCGCGCAGCCCGACTTCTACTTCATGCCGTCGCAGCGCAAGTACGAAGGTGAGCTGGTGCGCGTCTATGTGCCGGGACGCCACTAGACGCCCTACAGGCCTAACACTCCAAACACCTCACAGATCACAAACAGCAGTGCAAAACCATTATGATAACTCACACCCGCCGTTTCCGATTCGCGCTCATTGTGATTTCTCGATTTTACGGATTCGTGTAAATTTATCGAATTTTTCACGTTTGTTACATGTAACAGTTCTTTATTTATAAGTGATAATTGTCACAATTTCACCGATGTTTCTAAAAAAAAATTAGGAGTGATATTATCTGTTACTAAAATCACAACTGACATTGAAAAAGGCATTTGATCACATTATTATGGTTACTAAACAGCAATGGTTCCCATCTCCGATACAGTCGCACAGTAAAATGAGTAGTTCCCAATTTCACTTTGCACGTAGGACGTCAGTCAGGCATTAGACAGCAAAATAGAAATTCTTAGACAACGTTAATAGTAATAATTTAACCACAAAAACGACATCCCCTCTACAAGCTTGCTTAAGCGAATTTTAGAGTATCATGATTTTGTCGTAGCCGTGAGGTGGCGGCTCGTTATAAGAATACTCCATACTACCACTCCATATCATCCAATGGATCTCGTAAAAGGCGAGTAAGGAATTAAACTGCACTGTGCACCCAACAGCGCATGGTGGCGATGGGTTCACCACCTATCACACCAAGTGCATTATATTGTTTTGGTGAAACGTGGATTGTGGCAGTCATCTGTTTTTGCAGTGAGTGCCCAGTCTCTGACTACCCCTTATGGGATACAGTCGTGATCTTATGTATGTAGATTCGTCTATATTCGTCAGTTTCTGCTGTTAAATCTGAGCACACATTAACACTCGTACATCTTTACCACAAGAATAAAGTTTGATTTTTGCTTTAGTAATTATTAATATTATTAAATTCGATAACTTCAATTAAACTGAAACTAAGTTTCTCAATGCAATTTGACTGTTACGCCTGTGAGATCTGTTAAAAAGGTTTTTTGAAAGTAAAAGCATACGTAATAATACAAGGTTTTAACTAAAACCTTCATTTCATAAGTTACAATTTCTTATTGCTTTATTGGGAGGACCTTGTGCAATGTCAGTATTTAGTTCATGCCCAAATGTTTATTATTGTTATTAATAAAAAATGCCTGTCTTAGTTATATAGGAATGTTTTATGTATTAATTATACTATGCTTGGAGTAGTAAGCGCTTAACTAACAGTAATTATATGTAATGTATTATTTATACTTTTAGCGCCATCTGTTATCAAATAAATAAATTCGAATATTATTTTCAAGTTTCTTGTTAACAGATGGCGCTGTTATGAACTAGTAGTAGTAGTAGTAGTAATAAAATCAAATGCCTAATTATAAGTAAATTTTATTTTTATAACAACGGAGAAAATAAAATACAAGTTAAAAGTAATGGTTTTTATTTTAGCTATTATATTAAATGTTAAATACAATTTGTCGAAGGTAAATATTATTTTTATACGGTTTTGTGGTTTTGTCTGTGTTAACAAGATACTTTCATTTCCTATTAACATTTGCAACATTTTTAACTTTAATTAAAATTTTCTTTATCACTGTAACTGCTACACTATACTATTATTTATGAATGCCATGTCTTTTGAAACGAAACGTTTCAAACAAAAAAAAATTGGTTCAAACGTGCTATGAATAACATTGTATATCCTATAACAAAGCGTATTATTTATAAAATTAACCTTAAAAAATAACTATAATATCTTTGTATTTTTAATACTTTTTCCTATGGTGAGGGAATTAAAAATGTTAGTTGTGTTAAATTTCTATTTGTTTAATAATTCTTACTTTTTCATTTATTTATTTCAGATTTTTGAAGCACACCGCACCGCAATACAATGTTCAGTTTTCAAGAAACACAACTGCTCATTGATGTTTAACCAAAATATATTATTACCTAATGATAATTTGCGATGGAATGGCGTTAAGTTTAGCTAAAACGTTATTACTTAGGAAAATATTGTCTGAGATGTCGGATTATCAATGATGTCAAGATAATTCACCATGTTCATGACATTTCGAATCTTAATATTGTATTTTTTATATTAATTCTTACATTTTCTCGTAAAATATATTTTAACAGTAATTCGATATTGTTTACCCAAACCTGATCTAGTCTCGCGTCACAGTTTTAAATTTAATTTTTTTTGTGTTTATAGTACGATTGCAACTTTGGCGGGAAGAGCTAATTTGACAGTATAAAATATTGCTTACTTATCTTTCAAATCATATTGTTTTTATGAGCGTTTATAGGTTATTATGAGTGTTATAGTTTTAAATTGATAATTTTCAAAAGGTATTTTTTTACTACGACTATTTATTTTTTAATTATAAAGTGTTGTTAAAAATCCGATTTGTGATTCCTTTTTCTTTATGATAATAACAAAAGAATTGCAATTCCCATTTAGTTTTGGCTTAACTTTTTAAAAAGAAGTTGTGGTCGTGCATTATCGCAAATATTGTAAATATCTTAATACAATGCTTCTTCGCTGTATATTACTTGCGTACACTGTATAATATTTGTATAAAATATACGTAATGTATAAAATATATGTGTAATGGAGATTCTTGTTTTTAATTACAGAATTTGTAAACTGACTTACTTGTAATGAAGAACGTAGGCGATCGTTGGTTTTAGATTTATGTTTAAATTTAAATAGGTGTTTTTTTAATTACTTTAGGTAAACTTTAAAAAAGCCTTCTGTCATCGGCTGAGTCTTGTACTATTAATAAAAACTCGTCATTCAGGTCATTCAGTTTAATTTTATTTTTTTTCAGTCTAAAAGCTGCATAAAACCGTCATAGACTACAGACTGTGGTCCTGCCAATTCGGATTTCCGATTTTATATTAGTTAAACAAATTGTGATGGAAATTATAGGTAAGCTAAAATTAAAACAAAATTATTCACCATATGTTTATTATGATAAATCTTGTTAATCACAGAACGGTACGAATTGACTTTATTTTTTGCTGTTCAATATTTATTTCCCTTAAAAATGTTTTTGTTAAAGTTTAGCTGATAATAACTATTATTTCACATTATCGATTTACACTTTAGAGCAAAGCAACTGGGTGGTCGATAAAGTTGTGACCTGGAGACTCGGTCAGCCACAGCGCCATCTTTGATATATAAGTTGAACTTTTTCCTCACCGTGCTAAATGTAAATGTTAAATCAGGGATTTTCGATAAACTATATTACTTAATAATTATATATTATAAACAAGTAGGCAAAGACGTTGAAATTAAAATAAATGAATAACAGGCAGAGCGGCGCAGCCCCGCGTTTTTATGTTAAGTGACGAGGACCAGAGACACAATTATTGTGGAATAAGACATTCCATATTAGTTCTCTGAAATGACAACAAAAATTATGATTTTTGAGCTATGATTGTTGTCGGATTTTACGGATGAAGTAAATTCACAGTGAGCAATAAATATCAGGCAGATGCGTGAGTGTTTATTTAGCCTTACGAAAAAAAAGTACCCAGAAGAAAAAAAAAATCAAAAAATTAATTCATATAAATAAAACTAATTTTAACGGATTTTATCGCGTTTAATTTTGAACTATTTCCAACCAAACGCGACGTATTCGCTTAAATTTATTTCAGCTTCTATAAATTCTATAAAAAAGTTTTGTTACAAACTTTATTGAATTTAATGCGATATTTCTAAGTAGATTAAGACAAATTATATTAAATTAATATAGACGTAAGTATGTACATATTTATGTATATACTTCATCAATCTCAAAATTATCGCCGATTAGTAGATTACAGCTAAACAAGCCTAATTCGTTACAGACAAGTGCATTGCAAAACTAACTTTTTTCAGTTCCAAATATAGTTTCTCTGTGAGGTTTTATGCACTGCAGAGGCTGTCGACAGCTGAGAATACGCAAAGAAACACAAGAAATCGCCTGTCCCGAACCAATTTGCTAATGTTACGTTTTTAGTTAGAATTGTCTATTGCTAATTTTTATCGGACCTGTCTCATTCGTATTCTTTACTCGGCGTTACTTAGTGGTCTAGGGACGAATCACAAGCCCCGCCGAAATTTATAGAAAAAACATAAATTGTTGGTTTTGGGTGCGGTTGTGATGTGATTGGGAGCGTTTTGAGTAGGTTAGGTAGGACAAGTGTGTGACTCTCTGCTTGCACGTACATTTGTTGCACTATAATATCTCCCGCGCAGTTGATTAGCGTCGTGGATATTTAGCGGGTAGGTTGTTTTATGAAATCTTTATTTATTTAAGCGAAATAAAATATCGGAAACTTATATTTAGTTGTGTATTGGTTAAACCTAGGTTAATAATTTATGTAAAGCAGTGTGTACATTAACATTAAGCTAAGCGTGTAGTGTGTACAGGACCTAAGACTAAAATAAAACTATTTTACAATTCATGGATTTTTTATTCAACATCAAAAATATAGGTACCATACCATCTCTAAATACCTATGGTATATATTTATATATACAAAATTAAAGTGAAACCTTCAGAAAACTGAACTTCTAGAGAATGAGACGAATGCAGAGCATCAGGAGTAGGTTAATTGTAGGGTATATTTATTATAATATTGTTATCAATTTAAAAACATTTTATTCTACATATTATACGTTTGATGGCAACATTGTTAACTTATCTTGTAATATAGTTTAAAAAAATATATACTGTTTAGCGTACTGTGTAGTACAGTAGACAAGAAACATAAAGAGAAGCATGCATATTTATGTGACAAACACAACATTTACAATCATATCTAAATTATTGTAAACATTAATTGACAAGTTTAAAATAACTTTTTTACATATCAATGAGTGATCCCACGAACAACAATACCATAGACAATATTATAAATGAAGAAGTCGAAGTACAATTATTATAAATGATGAATAACTGGTGGTAGGTATCCAATGTAGGAGTCCGTCTAGGTAGGTACCACCCCAGGGCCAGTTATTCTACCGTGAAGCAGTAGTGTGTATTACTGTGTTTCGGTTTGAAGAGCACTGTGAGCTAGCGTAATCACTGGGCATATGAGACTTAAGAACCTATGTCTCAGGGTGATGGGCACAGTGTAGTGTCACACGGAAATTTTCTGGGTGATACAACATTTGTTATGGGCAGACGTTGCACTTACCATCAGGTGAACGTTTTGCTCGTTTCATCACAATAAAAAAAAAACTAAAACAGAAAATGATTAGTCTGTCACCGCGTCCTATTCCAATGTCATAAGAGTCGCCTAAAGGAAATGATTGGAAATCTCTTTTTAAACCCTTTCCCTTACCCTTCCCCCCTACTTGGTGATATGCCGTAGGTTTTAGGCTACCCCTTCCCCACTCAATATAGCAATAGAAATAACTCATAGAAAAATAATTGTTTGCATCATCATATCTTATTACCTACACCCAATCATGTACGAAAACCCGTGAAACACAGTTCTATATAAAAATAACTTCAAAAAGCGTCCTCGATCGATCAAAACCGATAAATAAAGACAAATATCACAAATTCCGAATGAGTAAACACAAATTTAATCTTATGCCCTCGATATAACGTGGCTTTTTAAATGAAATCGACTATAGTTCAACGTTTGTTGTTAATACATATATATTTTCGGTGATGTAATTGCTGTTAGCCTTCTCGGCTTTTACAGCTTCATCGGATATTTGTTGTTGATACAGTTAAGGTGACGTAACGCTAATCGAAACGAGCGCATTGTGCGCTCTTTTTTTGGGGACGATTTTGTGTCGCTAGCTGTGTTTTGTGGTTTTTGTATAATGCCTGCAGCATAAGAGTCGAACAAACTTACACATTTTGAAGGTTCAATTTAACTCCCCTAACCAGTTTGATCTTATATTGCCACATGTCCTGAAACCAAGAAATATATGTTAGTTAAATTTAACCTCGACAAGTTAAAGTCACCTTTTTCCATAAAAAGTGGTCGTTGTTGTGGGAAGTCCGCCTTTCCATCGCAGCTTGTTGGTGTCGTGAGAGTCGTGTGAGGGAACTGAACATTATCAATGTAACAATGTCATCCGCAACACTGCTTCACTGCATATGAATCCTTACACCAGTGAGTCTCTTACTGGGGCTTGGCGACATTTGTGCAAAAACACAATTTGTTGGTTTTCGGTTCTGGTTGTGATGTGATTGTCTTGGTGTTACTGACACTGCATCCCAGCCCCCCTCCGACCGTATTGCAAGTGCGTTACTTCGGGCGCGGGTAGGTTTGGACAAGTGAGTGCCCCTGTGTTTGCGCGTCCACTTGTGGCACTGTAATATCTCCTGCTAAGTTGATAGCTCCCGACAGTATTCGGAAGTTGTCACGGTGGCCGAAAATAGACCAGCATGACATCTATGTAGGTACCATCGCAGTGCTATGTTGCTAGTGTGGTTACGTGGCATATGAGATTTAAGAACGTGTAACCACCTCAGGACCAGTCATTCTGCCGTGAATCAGTAGTTAGCCAACAGTGTGTCGGTCTAAAGGGCACTGAGAGCTAGTGTAATCACTGGGCATGTGAGACTTAAGAACTGATGTCTCATGGTGACGAATGCAGTGCGGTGCTACACGTTTGTGCTTAGTTTTGTGTGACTCTTCAAATGTTATGGGCAGGCGTGGCACTTACCATGAGGTAAGCGACTTGGTCGTCTTCATTTCCTTCCATTTAATAAAAATTAAATAGTCATATTGGTGACGACCGCGTGGCCTTCTGGGTCGGATTCCAGCCGAAGCCATCAAGGTGCAAAAATATCTTTATTATGGTTATGATTTTAAAACGCAACCATCGGAAATCTCACTGTTGGGTACCGTTTAGAAAAAAATTTGCTTAAAAACTGTTACGCAAATGCAATTTGCCAAACGTTTTCGATGTGATCATCTTGGAAACTGCTGCTTATCACCGGTCTTGATATTTTTGGATTTGGCATACTCGTACTGTACATAGTTCATAGAATTTTGTTGCTTATTTATTGGAGAAAGTGATGACAGACAGGCTATACATTCACCTGATGGTAAGTGCAACGTCTGCTCATATAAAATGCTGTGTCACCCAGAAAATTTCCTCAGTGGCACCACACTGCGCCTGTCCCCTTGCGACATCAGTTCTTAAGTCTCACATGCCCAGTGATTACACTAGCTCTCAGTGCCCTTTAGACCGACACACTGTTGGCTAACTACTGATTCACGGCAGAATGACTGGTCCTGAGGTGGTTACCTGCCTAGATGGATTTTGTCCGAAATAATTTTATCAATTTCTTCATTTGAGATGGTTATTCCGTCATCTGACGCAGGCCTCGACAGTTTTCCTGGCATTCCCCTTAGTAACGAAACTTTGATGACGGAATCTCTGACGCCGCCAACCAAAATGTCCAGTCACACATCGAAAGCACGTTATACATTCATCGGAAATGCCTTACCTTAAAGCTGTGTCTGAGTTTTCCCCTGCGAAACTGGGCGTCTACCTCTCTGGCAAAGGACTCATACATCGTGCCTTCCACAGGCACGTAGTGACATTCTCCACTGACATAGTGGCAGCTGATGGATTTGCGATAACCCTGTAGAAAATCGGTGCAAATATATATAATAATAGGGTGAGATTTGAAATGTCACAATCAGCCCGTCTGTTCAGACGTCTGTAACTTTGCACACTGCACCTGTTACAGACGGTAGTAACAGAAACTGACTTGTTCCAAGTACCACTGCAGCTTACATAATCCATATTTAAAAAAAATAGAAAAAAAATGATGTTTATACAAAATAACGTACTAGCAAAAAAGAAATAATACAAAAATGCAAATAAAAAAACTTTCATCTTTCAACTATCAACGAGAACAACATAAATTAACTATCTAACAAAATATCATAAATTGATGTCCTTCTGACCGATTTTCCACTACGGCGATAACTACCGATTACCGATATTATAATGCCACAAGTGTACGCGTAAACACGGAGGCATTCCCTCACTCAAGATCGGAGGTAGGCTAGGCTGTAGTGTCAGAGACTCAAGAATAATTATAACACAACCCGATCCGAAAACCGACAATTTGTGTTTTTTTCACACATGTTGGCTAAATTGACTACACTATACTTAAATAATTGGGTATGCTATATGTGGAATGTGATGATCGCACAGAAGAAAGACGAATTTACTATTATGACTGGCGTACGTGGACCCTGAGAATTCAGTTGAAAATTAGCCAGTGTTAGTCACTTCAGCGATGTCAAATTGACTGCCAGTATATCAGGGTTGAACGCCAGAAGATTGGTAGAAGGAGAGGAGATGTTTCATTTCCCTTACTCAACATCATACAACCACGGTATGAGATATGAGTACGAGATTCTCTACTAGAGGATACCTGCAGAGTTTCTTTCGCCTGTTTCTTCTCCGTACAGAGGAAACTCACTAAGGAACGGTGGTAGATTGTAAAAACATAATATTTTTTGACAAACGAAATCTGAATTTCACATGTCAGAGAATAAACATATTTCATTTTATTGCTTCACAAGTAGAGGACTTGTCACCACGATATTGAAGAAATATTTGAATGGCATAGAGATTGTTGTACAATGGTTTGGATGTTTGTGTGTGATCTTTTTATTTCTATATATTTCTATGATGCATAAGATATGATGAAACTAGACATGATCCTTGTCCACGTTAGGAATTGATTTCATTGATCACAGTGCTTCGGTCTACCAGCGAATCGGCTTGCAAAAAATTTAGGAAAGTGAAGTACCAAGTACACTACATACGAAATGGATATATATACGAGGGTGGATTGAAAAGTACTCGGCCTAACACAGATCCATTCAATTCTAAAAATCAAATCTACCCACATTATTTAGTTCAGTTCAGACGAGTTCATTGTGTGAAGTTCGAAACGTGTGCGATAATTAGTTGTGATTTTATAAATTTATTAACAAAGTAATCGGTCATAATTTCCGCGAATGGAGCAAATCGAGCAGCGTGCCGTCATTAAGTACCTCCATAAGAAGGGGCTATCATCAAAAGCCATCCATGATGTCATGGTCAGTACATTAGGCGATTGTGCTCTGTCATATTCATCCGTCAAAAAATGGATAGCAGAATTTAAGCGTGATAGAGAGAGTGTGAAAGATGAACCCCGCTCTGGAAGGTCTTCGACATCAACTACTGACGAAAATATTAAAAAAGTACTTGATTTAATAATGGGAGACCGCAGATTAAAAATTAGAGAGATAGCCGAGATTATAGGCATCTCTTATGAACGAACTCAAAACATCATTGTCAACGAGTTGGGTTTCCACAAGGTGTCTGCGAGGTGGGTTCCGCGACTGTCCTTTTTTGTTCAACTGAAATGAACAAAAAAGGACGCGATTGACTATTTCACGCGACTGTTTGGAGTTATTTGAAGCCGATGCAGATGATTTTTTGAATCGTTTTGTTACTATGGACGAAACATGGGTTCATTACTGTACACCGGAAACACAGTATTCTGGGACTCGAAAGGTGTGATTATGATTGATTATCTTGAAAGGGGTCAGACTATAAACTCTGATTACTACTGCACCTTACTACGTCGTTTACGAGAGGAAATAAAAGAAAAACGTCGAGGAATGCTCAGAAGAAAAGTCCTGTTTAATCAAGATAACGCCCGTGTTCACACGTCAGTACAGTCAATGGCTGGAATTCACAACTGTGGCTTTGAACTGTTACCGCATCCGCCGTATTCACCTGATCTGGCACCATCAGACTTCTTTCTGTTCCCTAACCTAAAAAAGCACTTGGGAGGTCAAAGATTTTCGACAAACGACGAGGTCAAAGCAGCTGTAGACGCATATTTTGACTCTAAGGAAGAATCATTTTTTTTAACGGTCTAAATGCTTGGAAGGGGAGGTGGCAAAAGTGTATTGAACTTGATGGTGATTATGTAGAAAAATAAAAATATAACTGATTTAGTATGTGTTTATTTTCTTGGTTAGGCCGAGTACTTTTCAATCCACCCTCGTATATATCATCTCTCGTTAATAGATATTGTAGCCGAACAGCAGATCTGAATTTGTCAAGTTTATACAGCGTTCTTATAGACAGCCCCCTTCTTGCCCCCGTCCTTACTTTAGACACGTTGGGTCCCGAGCCGTGCAGGAGCAGCGGGTGGAACAGCGCGGTGTCCCCTGGCTGCATGGTGAGCGGCACGCGACAGTGTTCGGCCGCTAGCGACTCGTCCTCGACCTCGTGGTATATCTTATTCAAATCCTGTGAATTATAAACTAAGAAATGAAAATGAAGAACCAGGAGATGGGCAGGGGCATCTTTCGTTGAATTAATAAACTGCGGTTGTCAACCCGCCCAGCGTGGCAACTATGGTAAAATCCTCCAAATTTAGAGCTTTTTGTGGCAATCTGTTGCTGAGCAGTGGACTAGTTGTGGGGACTAAAATGATGATGATCATGAAAAAATCAATCATATGAAATTTCTTTTAAATTATATCTTGTACAAGTTTTCAAGATAAAAGTATGTGTTTTTTGCGAGTTCTCTTTGGGTTTCGACAGCACGGAACATTGATATATGAATTGGAGGAATAATGAAACTCATAACTATTCTATTTTAAGTAATTTTTTTATTTCTAACCATATAAGTTCGTCAAAATGGCTTAATGACTTCAGTTGGTGGAATGTGGGTTCCACAGGGGTCGATTCTATGTCCGTTCCTATAATAAAATGAAAGAAATAAATATTCTTGCAGGACACGGTTACGTTATAAGTTAAGAAAAAAAATGAATTTCAGACTTTTTAATTTTTACTCTGCGATTTGAGTCAAGTTTTTAAATTCACATGAGCTGTACAAAGCCCTAGACATTGATAAACGCATTTCTAAGACTATTTGCAATGATTAAAACTTTGAAATAGAAAAGTTAGTGAGTGTGTCCATGACTTATTAGTGTTATGCCATGGCTGGGCCCTCTGGGTAAAGCCATATCGCTGAAACACATTTATCGTATCTGATTCCTATAGTAACGATAATTTATCAGGCTCTGTTAAGGTGACCAACTTCGAAATCGCGAAATCCAAAATTAAATTTTACATTGCCAAATACTAGTGGACAAATTTAGTTTGCAAATCAGATAATAACGATTATTACTCGAAAGTATTATAATAATTTTTAACGTCATAATATTAGATCGAAACGTCATCAAAATTACATTTGGACGTTTTTACGTTGTCATGACAATAGGCATGTTGCCGCAATGTAACAACTGTCTGTAACACTGATTACTCTATAATATTAAGGCAGTTACATTAATATTCTTACAGATAAAACTAAACCTGTGGTCTTGACCAATAATGATAAAATACTATAATTTTTAATTGATCATGCAATAATTATTAAAAAATTTACTCAGCGCCTGTATTATAGCAAGATCCATAAGTAATTTAAAAAGATCTGCGGCTGAAGTATAGACATATGAAATATAGACTCTAACACAGATAGAAAGTAGCTGGAGGCTTTTGAAATGTGATACCGGCAAAGAATAGAGAGTATCAGTTGGACAGATAGTGATAGAGACTACTAGAGTGTTAGAAACTACATGACATACTTGATTCGAGACAATAACTTTATCAGATTCACTTTAATAAGAAGAATAACAGGTAAGAGATGCAGAGGATGACCTGGGAGAGATTATATCACGCTAGTTAAGGGAAAAGTTAGTGTGACCTTGTATCGATATTTACTAGCGGTAGTCGTAGGATTCCTATGCAGCAATCCATCTAGGTCGATAACACATGAGGCCAGTTATTCTGCCGTGAAGCAGTAGTGTGCAAACATGACTGTGTTTCGGTCTGAAGGGCACTGAGAGCTAATGTAATTACTGGAGATATGAGACTTAAGAACTGATGTCACAAGGTGACCTGCGCGGTGTGGTACCATACAGAAATGTTCTGGGTGACACAGCATTTGTTATAGCAGACGTTGCACTTATCATCAGGTGAACGTTTTGCACGTATTTATCCAATAAAAAAATTCGAGTCAAAAATATTTAGTACATTCAAGAGAAGAGTGCTGCCTACACCATCGACTAGATTACAGCTCACGAATGAAAAATTTGGATTTTAGTGTAACGTAACGTACCTTAGATATTGCGGTGTGGAAGGGACATAAGAGATTCTATCATCTCGTTACGTGGACGTCGCAAAAGTCTCTGACAGATGACGGAATTACAATTTCAAATATGTTAGACAGCATTATCTAAGACGTGAATCATACGTTATTGCGTTCACTATTGCGGCTGCCAAGTGAGGTGATTCCAGGAAATCTCCCTTGTTATGGAGAGGTCTATCTCCAGCAGTGGACTATTAGGAATTTTATGAAAATAATGATGCATAGACATCTCTCATAATCGATGCTCAAGGTTTCAGGTGTAATAAAAAACTTTCCCTGGATTTGTCAAAAATTTTCAAGAGATAGTATAAGAAACTATTTTATTTCCTTGAAAATATGAACTACAAAGTTATACAGGCACATTTTAAATCAAACTTACTGGCGGCGATCTATGTGCGTTGATGGTCTGCTTCTTGTGCGACTTGGGAATTACGTAGAGACATCCATTTTCTTCGTTGACGTGGTCAACGGCTGTCCAAGCTGCAACGATCTTATCTGCTGGTCGAAATGGGAAGTAGTATAAATCCTGAAAGAAATAATTGTGTTACGCACATTCCCAAGGCGACATTAATTTTTTTTAACGACGCTTTACTAGCGAGATCTCGATTCGCTTGTATTTTAATGTGAGTTCACTCATGCGCGATGCTGCAAAAGTCGATCCTATTGATTTTCATCGTCTCCGGGGCTGCGGTAGTGTGCAAAAGCGTTCCCGCAGTCCCGACAAATGGTGACGGGGGGAACACCGTGGGGTTTTAAGCCGACAGGAGACCGGCATAACCCCTTCGTTGCCTCCGCGACTGTACGCGGGGAGAGAGTATCTCTGTAGATTTTTCTAAGAAAAAGGCACGTAATAAGAAACGATGGTTTTTCCAACAGGTGTTTTGTTCCAGCTTCTGACCCAACAATCAACGTATGAAGCCAAACATTACGCGAACCGAAAAGCTTAATCGCATAACACCTAAAAATTAGGACAAGAACCACGGTTTTGTGGTTATATCATCATCATCATTTCTGTCTATCACTAGTCCACTTCTGAACAGAGGCCTCCCCAATAGATGGCCACAAAACTTTACAGCTCTCTTGGGGAAGGGGGGGGGGGGGATTTACAGCTTTACTATTAATGCTTAATACCACAACACTATGTTGTTGAGTGCTGGTGTGCGGAACTTGATATTTTATAGGAGAAAGTGACATACATACATACATAAGATCACGACTGTATCCCATAAGGGGTAGTCAGAGACTGGGCACTCACTCACTCAAAGTGACGCGTCGAGGAAAACGTAACTTAAAGTGACGCGTCCAGGAAAACGTAACTGGTGGACCCATAAGAACGGCTGTGTCACTCAAAAACATTTCTGTGTGGCGCTCTTCCCCCTCAGACCTCACTTCTTTAGTTTCATATGCCCAATAATAACACAAGGTGTTAGTGCCCATCAGATCGAAACACAGTAATGTTTGAACACTACTTGATTCACGGCAGAATAACTGGCCCTGAGATGGTACCAACCTAAACGGCATGTGCATGCTAAATGTTGGGACGGTGTAAAATTACACCGTCTCCGTTAAATTTTGCATTAAGATCTAAGGAAATTAACTTTTATTCCTTCCGACTACCGTAAAGGATCTCATTAGCCAAAGCAAAGCCTGATTGTATTATCTTTAAGGGTAATAATAATTTTATTTCTAGTAAGGGTTTGTAGTGCATAAAGTTAAAAATCAGAAGATGGGCAGCAGCAATTTCCTGGAACATCTGAATAAATACACTGCGGTTGCCAACCCGCCTGCCAAGTGTGGCAACTATGGCAAAATCCCCCCAAAATGAGAGCTACTAACTTCTGTGGCAATCTATGGGGGAGGCCTCTGTTCAGAAGTGGACTAGTGATAGGCTGAAATGATGATGATGATGATGAATATGTTACAACACAATTGTCATAAATACTTCAGAGTTAAAAGGAATTGCCATACTAAGCATAGGCTCGGTAAATCAATGTGGAATAACAATACGAAATTGTAACTATATGTAAAAATCAAAACTAAAACAATGCAGATAATTATTAAACAGTGAACTTGACCTTATTAACCAGCTTATGCGAAGTTTGTGAGTGTGTGTTTGAGGGAGAGAGGTATTAGTCCAGCAGTGAACCGTCCATGTGTTGTTAATAATTTTGAATGAAGAGAACGACCGGAGGATTCTTATTAATTCTTTCGCCTTTTGCAAATAAAATATTTTTTTCACTGAAAACAACATAAATACAACGCAGTAAAATAAATGCTTCAAACTAAGTGTACAAAAATATGACAGTCAATAGCTTTAATATAACACGCACCACGCTTGCGACCGCTGTAGAGAGCGGCGCGCAATAGTCAATAATCACACCGCGTACACACGATTCACCCGTGTTCCTGGGCGGTTCTCACCGCCCAGAGTTACCGACACACAAGTCGACAGTCCGAATGGAGGTCCGCAGCCTCCCTCGGACGGTCATTAGACGACTTAAAATATTTAAGATATTCGAAATCGCGAAAGCACGCAGCGAACGCGACACAATCCGAATTTCGAGGTTTTTGTAGGAGTTTTTATTTATTTATGTTTGGGTCAAACCAAACCTGGCACGCGGGCCCCTGGCCCGCGAGCACAGTATCCGATGAAGCTGTAAAAGCCGAGAAGGCTAACAGCAATTACATCACCGAAAATATATATACAAAAATATGAAATGCAACTCACCTGGTGAGGCGGATGCCTTCCAGTACCAGAAGGTTTATTTATAAACATAGAATGCATAACGGAAATGCTGTCCCCAATTACTTGTGATATTATATCCAACATTTTTCGGTTTTCGCAATAAGTGCTGAATACATCGTCGAAGTGGATGTCCTGGAACTGTGGAAAAGGGACGCAAGATAAATTATTATAGAGATCCATTATAATAAGGGAAAGTTATTAGACCCGCATTCAAAAAAGAAAAACGGTGTGTATTAACCTAGTTGTTGAAGGGCACCGCCAGCTCTCCTACAAGCAACGAGTACCTCCACCACATGTGCTTCATCACTACAACACTAGTTTTTGAATAACACCGTCCTCCTTCCCACAATAGTGTGCACAAGCAAACTAATACCGCTACCGGGAACTGCCACCAGATGCCCTCCACCACTACGACAGTCAGCCGTCACAATTCCGAAACGTTTTATGAATTACAGTGATAAAATCAGTAATAAGACATTTAAAAATTGCATGTGACACATTCAGTCCATCCTTCGACAAGTGGACATCGACATCCAGTGAACGATACATGGATGCCATTATACTCGGATACAGATACATTCGTTAATATAACAAAAGAATGTTACTTAATCATGGAAATGTGGCGGTTGAAAATTGTCTTCGTATATAAATAGAGCGTCAATTGAATTTGATAGTGACGAAACGAGCAAAACGTTCACCTGATGGTAAGCGCAACGTCTGCCCATAACAAATGCTGTGGCATGTGGTGTGAACATTTCTGTGTGACACCATACTACGCCCGTCACCCTGAGACATCAGTTCTTAAGTCTCATATGCCCAGTGATTACGCTAGCTCTAAGTGCCCTTCAAACCGAAACACAGTAATTTTTGCACACTACTGCTTCACGGCAGAATAACTAGCCCTGGGTTGGTACCTACCTAGACGGATTCCTGCATAGAAATCCTACCACCAGCTGATAACATAAATGACAGCGATGATGATTAAGAAGACTTAGACTGATCAGAATCAGGTTTAATCTTAATGTCACAAAATTATCTTGCGTGGGAACAGATACCAGAGTTAACAGAATATGAAAATATTATTGAGCTGATAAAGATAACAAAGTTGCACTGGATTTCAAAAAAACATATTCAAACAATATATGAGGACTGAACATGCAGACGACCTGTCACTTCTATTGGACTGTAAAACCAGGTGGAATAGTCGTTTAACAATGCGGGAGCGATTTTCTGTTTTTAAAACCTGCATACTAAAAGCTATTATAGATCTCAATCATCCAATCCGATAAGAAGAAGCCAATTGTAATTTTGATTACAAACAGGTGTTGAGCCAAGGGAAGTAACCTCCCAACCCCTATTGACACTAAAGGAAAAGTTTACTAAAAAAGTTTACTGGTGGTAGGATTCCTATGTAGGAATCCGTCTAGGGTAGAAGGGTACTGTGAGCACATTATATTATTAAATACCCGATACAAGGTATTCGCTTCACCACACTTTATTAAAATGTGGTGAAGGCACACATCGCCGTGTGCGGTAAGCCCATCTAGAAAATACAATCCCGAGGATGTTTTTCAAACCCGGTATTACGGTATTTTTCATACTTAATCCCGAGAGTATCCCTGGATTAGAATATGTAGTTCCAATACTGTGTTACCCAGAATATTTCTATTGATACTACACTGCGTTACCGTCTCCCTGATGATTCTTAAGTCTCATAAGCCCAGTGATTACACTAGCTCTCAGTGCTCTTCAGACAGAAACACAGCTGTTTGCACACTACTGCTTCACGGCTGAATAACTGGCACGTCGGTGGAACCTACCTAGACGGATTCCTGCATAGGATCCTACCATCAGTAACGGACTTACGGTTTCTCTAGTGAATTCAAGTTACTAAAGAAACACAACGTAATTACCCCGTTACTAAGACGATCCGTACTAATATTATAAATGCGAAAGTATGCTTTTATATTCTTTGTGATGTAAATTAATTATTTATTATTAATTTATTAATTTATGCTTGTAATATTCTGTTTTTGTGTATTTTACGATCGTTATCCATCTATTAATGAAAAACACATTTGTATGTAATTTCTCATGTAAGTGAATTAATTTATTATGGGAAATAAATAAATTCCTAACCTCAAAGTAACTCTCTCTGTCCCTCAGTCTGTTGCACGTCTCATGGCGCTAAGCGGCGTGAGGTAATGCTTTTTACCCGACATGTCAAAGCCAAGCGATTCGGTGGTCTTCAAATGCCACTATCACAATTATATTGCAGTTATATGGTGATTTGAATAGATTCATATCAATTTTGTAACAGGATGAGATAAGGTAAGCCTGAATTGGATTAAGAGGTTTTCATAACTACAATATTTCGTTGACAAGTATACTTACACAGACCATAATTTTTACAACGAAAGAAATAATTTAACGTATTTAGTCAGAAAGCCGTAGTTCGCCTCAACACCCAATCCCCAGTTAAAAAATCAATAAGATGGCGAAATAATCATCTACAGAAATGAAAAAAATTTGTCGGTCTGTGTTCGGAGTATGTTGTGTTATAGGCGAAAGTTTCAACGTCAGGTGAATGTTTTGTTCATCTCGTAATTTGCAGGATACCAAAACTCGAACACGCGTTTTGTCCGTCTGTTCTTCCGGGCTAATCTCCGAAACGGCTGAATCGATTTTGATAGGACTTTCATTAGCAGGTACACGACTTTTCAGACTGTAATTTAAGCAAATTTTTATATCGAAAAAATTTGAAAATATGTAGTAAATCGGGAATCCATGTGGATGGACGTGTTACGCGCGGTTTTAATTTGCATTATGTTCCTTATTATTGAAGTTCATGGCATAATTATTTCTTTTGGTATCTTGATAAGAAATTATATTTCATAGTTCTTTTGCGTCTGTACTCAACAGTGTTCAGGGCCCTTAAAGTGTTCACTGCTGGACATAGATAATTACTGGTGGTAGGATTCCTATGCAGGAATCCGTCTAGGTAGGTAACACCGCAGGGCCAGTTATTCTGCCGTGAAGCAGTAGTGTGCAAACATAACTGTGATTCGGTCTGAAGGGCACTGAGAGCTAGCGTAATCACTGGGCATATGAGACTTAAGAACTGACGTCTCAGGGTGATGGACATAGTGAGGTGTCACACAGAAATGTTCTGGGTGACACAGCATTTGTTATGCCGTTTCATCACTCTATACAATAAAAAAGACCACTTCCAAGAAGCGCCACTTCGCCAGATCTTCGAATTCAACATCCAGTAGCTGCCATCCGCCAGGATGCAGTGGTCGAAGACTTTCGTCTGCAGTATTGGTGGTATGATAACGAGTCAGATACTCATTTCAAGTATGGGTTACACCGATACGTCACTGAAGGATGTAGAGTCCATGGCACCTACATTCTTCCCGAAGAAGAATCGAGATGTAGGACGCGATGCTATCAAAACTGAGACAACTGGACGCGAATGGTGTGATTACCTAGTTGTTGTAGCTATCTGAAACCCAGCCTGCAGCTGTTTATTATGGAAGAAAGTGATAAGACGAGCCACATTTTGACTTGTTGGTAATTGCAGAAACATAGTAATGTTTGCACTACTGCTTCACGTCAGAATAACTGATACTGTGCACCCACCTAATACACCTTCTGCATAAGAAATCTTACAACCAATATCCTGAAAGCGATGCTCTTCTTTTCTTTCCATTTCACAGCCATTATCTGATTGTGTAAAGGTAACTTTATAAATTGTGTAGAAACTACAAAGTTTCTGGGTATAGAAGTTGACAAATTCTGTAAATGGGATGCGCACACAAAAATTACTATATCCAAATTGAACAAATTTGTTTATGCGATAAAAAGGTTAAGACAAGTAGCATCAATGGATATTCCACTTTCAGCATACCATGGATATGTATCATCAGTATTACGATACGGCTTACTTTTGTGGGGTAACTCCGTGGAGGCTGAATGTGTATTTAAGCTACAAAAGAAATTTATTCGAGCTTTATGTGGCATTGGTCCTATGGAATCTTGTAAACGTCACTTTCAATCACTCAAAACACTGCCACTCCTTTGCTTATACTCGTATATATTTGAAATCTGTATTTTCGTTATAAAACGCATCTGTTTAAATGTAAAAAAGACACAGAATTCAGCAGAACTAGACACAAAGATAAACTAGAAGTACCTTTACAGAGACTGCACTTATATTCTAATTATTCCTATTGCATGGCTATAAAAATATACAATCATCTTCCAGATAGGTACCATAAACTAAATACCAATAACTTTAAAAAGGCATTATTTTCACTGCTATTAGAAAAACTTTATTACAAGGTACAAGATTACTTAAATGACAATATAACCTGATACCACTGCAAATGTGACATAAAGGTATGACTTTTAACGCTATATAAAAATATGATAAAGATAATTGACAAATGTTTTAAATAAAATATATATTGCAACTGTGTAACTGATTAATTAAATATACTTATTATGACAATACTCGTAAGCTGACATTATAACCATGACCTAATTGTAATATAAATTGTAGAAAGTAATTAACCATTATTAATAAAATTAAATCCTAAATTGCAAATATGTGACATATAACTATGAATCGAAATGTAATGTAATGTAATTTAATTTAGCTCCTAATTCCTACGCCAACTTTGGCAGAAGATGCTTTTACTAACCTGACTTGTACACCAAAATTGTAACCATTTTCTTAGGATTAAATGATTCTGATTCTGATTCTGATGACTTTGATACGTGTATAAATTATTACCTTATTAATTGCGTCTTCACCTTTTGCACCTTTCGCGAGTAAAGCCTGGTCACGGACGACGGATATATAACCTTTGTCGTCTAAATCTTCTGCAATATTAATGAATCGTTTTCTAAAACAAGAACATTAAATTTATATATTTAATGACAAATATTTCAGCGTGGTGAAACAAAAAAAGACTCTTGAAGTGGCGTAGGGGTTGTCCGGTCACCACAGCCGATTCTTTGTTTCTCTTAGCCAAACTTGCGTTGACGTGGTGGTAGGATTCCAATGCAGGAATCCGTCTAGGTAGGTACCACCCAAGGGCCAGTTATTCTGCCGTGAAGCAGTAGTGTGCAAGCATTTCTGTGTTTCGGTTTGAAGGGCACTGTGAGCTAGCGTAATCACTGGGCATTTAAGACTTAACAACTGATGTCTCAGGGTGACGGGCGCAGTGTGGTGTCACACAGTAATTTTCTGGGTGACACAGCATTTGTTATGGGCAGCCGTTACACTTACCATCAGGTGAACGTTTTGCTCGTTCCGTCACTTATATGAAATAAAAAAAAGAAAGATGAAATCTATCAGAGAATCCGCCGTACTAATGTTATGATAAGTAGGCTAAAGATAGCAATGTGAAATTAACTGTTTCAATTATTGTGCGTAGTTCACGTGACGTGGCAGTGTAACATAGGTCAGTGGTAAAATCGCTTATTATAATATGACGAACACCTAGACGGATTCCTGCATAAGAATCCTTCCACCCAAATACATACAGGTTTACGATGAAATGTAGTACGCGATGCGATTTGTGGGTTCCGATGCAATGTCAGAGACAAGAGGTATAACACAATACTTCCTGACCCGAAAACTAATAATTCATTTTCCTTTTTGAGGCTCTGGTTTTAATTCGAATTCTGGACAAGAAAGCTACGCAGTCTAGGTGTTCTTCGTATAACAACAGTATAAGATATTTCTTACTTAAAATTGTTGAGAGAAGCGGAGTCAATTAGTCCTTTGATCACCAGAAATCCATTCCCATTGTAGAAATTCAATTGTTCTTTTGACAGGATGTAGGAGGACGTACTTTTTGTATGGGCACTGGAAAAATAAACCTTGTTACAGTACCATAAAGTCCACAATACGCATCTGAATCGTTCAGCTTTGAAGTCTCTTCTAAGAAAGATAACAGATACATAGATTAAAAAACATATTTTGGTTACCGAATTTTAAATATTCTTCGTCTCTTCCAAAGTTGAGAGCAGTTGTCGTAATCGCTATGATTGGTGGCCGAATTGGCGGTCAGTATCAGACACTTCGCGTCTATCCTTTATTCGCATATCTCAATTATCGCTTTAATGATGAGATAGGGTATATCACGTCATATTACTCTCTAAACTTGAGGCTCTCGTAATACATTGCGTTGGATAAAATCTTACCTTTCCAATAGGTCTCAAGTGGTAGTTAAGGGTGGATTTAGATTAGATATTATTCCAGTACCTACGGGTGTGCCACAGGGATCTCACCTTGGTCCTCTCCTCTACTACTACTACTATATATACGATATATATTCAAGTCTCACATCTGCCAACATTTTGGCTTATGCTGATGACATGAAAATCTTTAAGAACATTAAAACTGTTGCTGACTGTGAACCATTACAGCAAGATTTTAACAAACTTTACACCTTCTATAAAAAAATGGAATCACAGTGAACATCAGTAAATGTGAGTGTATCACTTTCTCTAGAAAAAAGTCTACTTTACGTTACTATTACAAGTATAAGGACGCTGTGGTGGAGAGGGTGGAGGTTATAAAGGATTTGGGAGTTATGCTGGAATTCCAGAATGCTTCTTTCTTGCCATTGAGATATGATTATTAATAAAGCATACCGCAACTTAGGCTTTGTACTAGAAGACTGCAAGCCCTTCAAAAACACTATTAGTTTAAAAATTGTTTACTATGCATACGTCAGAACCGTTCTGAAATATGCTAGCAGCATTTTGAATCCGTGTTACCAGGTTTATACTGATAAAATTGAGCGTATTCAAAATTATTGATAAAACATCTTAACTACAAAAATCACAATACGCTAAAAACTGACACATAAATAACATGCTTACTCTCAAGGAACGCAGAACACTAAATGACATGTACGACCTACTGAGAGATAACATCGATTGTCCAGATCTCCTAGCTGGGTTGGGCCTAGGTGTTCCCTTAGGGCGAACAAGACTCACCCGTTTGTTTCCTGTGCCTTATCATTTTACTAATTACGGTCAAAATACTGTTATTACGCGTACACGAATAACTTATAACGAACTGTTTAATGCCGTGGATATCTTTTTGTCCCTTAGATCCACCTTTAATAAGGTAGTAATTTCCATTTTACTTAGCGAAGGATAAGGTAAGATTACTGGATTGACTTGGCTTGAGCTTAAATAATTTTTTTATTGTTTAAAATGTTACAGCTTCTTTTTATTTATTTGATTTGTCGGCGTTCTCTTGTTGCTTCTCGCTCTTGTCGCTTGGCAATGTTGTAATACTAAGCACCTTAGAGACAAAATTATAAGCTGACGATTTCTCGTAAAATAAAATAAAATAAAAAAACATACGTAAGATCACGACTGTATCCCATGAGGGGTAGTCAGAGATTGGGCACTCACTGCAAAAACAGATGACTGCCACAATCCACGTTTCACCAAAACAATATAACGCACTGGGTGTGATAGGTGGTGAGCCCATCGCCACCATGCGCTGTTGGGTGCACAGTGTAGTTTAATTCCTTACTCGCCTTCTACGAGATCCATTGGATGAGATGGAGAGGTAGTATTCTTTTAACGAGCCGCCACCACACGGCCATTAAAAAAAGATTCCTGATATTTCCCTTAGTCGACTTTAACTACGGCCAAGTGGTGAAATGGGGTTGTACCACACAGCACTGATATTGAAAAATACATAAACATTCTCCACACTCACAGTCACCGTTATTTTCAACTTACTAAACACTTAATTATAAAATTTAAGTAACAGTACTGACTTCAACCATATTTTATTGAACATTATTTTCCAGTTTCTAGAAATTGTAGCGTACATGTCTAACGTTTGAAATTTACTGCGAAAAAATGTTAGTGTAATTTAATGTACAAGGCCTAGTACATTAACATTTTTTCACAATAGGGCAATAGGTTTGACGTCATTTAACATATGTATGTGAACTTAGTGACCGTATAGAATGAATTTTATCAAATAAAAACGTAATTTTTTATTTAAAATTATCTATTCTTTGAGAGAGGTCTCTCGCATGGAAAGCGCGGGCGCGGGTGCGAGCGTGGCAAAATCAAACTCTTCTAGCTATTAAGAAATCGTGCAGACATTTCCAGTGAACGAGCGGACGCAGTGTGATAGCGCAATAGTTTCATTTTGGCGCATATTTGCGCGGCCCACGCTTTCATTGGAGAGGATATCTTATACAACAACTGGCCTGCGGGCAAAAAAAAACCGCTAAGAAACGCTGCCTAAGACTAATATGAATTAAAAAAATTCTCGAACCGCTTCGAACCTTCTCGAAAAAACTAAATTTAAAAATCTACCAGTTTTAAATTTAGTTCGTTTTTTTAATCACACAATCTAGTGTGAGCCGTGGTTGCTCAGGGGCTAAGGCTGGGCTCGCTTTAAGTTTCATAGGACGCGAGTGTTCTAGGTTCGATTCCCGGTACCGGCACAAATAAAATTGTTAATTGCAATTTCAATTAGAAGTGCTTATTTTTTTTTTGCCCCACTGTAGGATTTCTACTGTGTCGTGGGTGCGTTTTACAGACATAAATTCCACATGCACAAACACCCAGACCCGGAACATCTATCTGTAGGTCATACATATATTTGTCCCGTGCGGGAATCGAAACCGCGACCCGCGGCGCAGAAGTCAAGCGCTTAACCACTGCGCCAACCGAGCCGATTATTTATGTGCTCGGCATCGAAAGAAAACGTCACGAGAAAAACTGCATGTCTGGGAAATAAAAAAATATTTCGAGAACACGTGAAGTCCGCCAACACGCACTGGAGCACCGTGGCTGACTCCTCCCGGCTCCAAAACCCTTTCAGAAATATGAGGAGGCCTGAGCCCAGCATTGGGACGTTTATAGGCTGTTACATTACTTATTTACTTTATAATCTGACGACCGCGTGGCCTTGTGGTCAGAGTACCTGACTTCTAAGCCGCAGGTCTCGATCGAGGTCGAATCCCAGCGGGAGCCAACATTTGTGCTAAAACATAAATTGTTGGTTTTTGGGTCTGGTTGTGTTGTGATTGTCCCTTGTTTCTGACACTGCATCCTAGCCTACCTCCGATCTTATCGCATCAGCGTTACATCGGGCGCGGGTAGGTTGGGACGAGTGAGTGCCTCTGTGTTTGCACGTACACTTGTGGCACTATAATATCTCCCGCGCAGTTGATGGCTCTCGACAGTAGTCGGCAGTTGTCGCCGTGGTCGAAATCGGCTAGGGGAACATCATCATCATTACTTTATAATCTAGTGAACTAGAGGCTTACAGGTGTTTAGCAAAATGAAATTTTAGATAATATTTAACATCCTTAAGTCATTTCAAAGAGAGGGGAAAAATGGTTCTCGAGTGGCAAACTCGTACCGGATGTAGTGTAGCCCACGCGACATTTATAATACTGTTCTTGAATTAACAAGGGAGTATAATTGAAGACGTCAAACAAGCAACATCTCTTCTCATTAACAGCACTGATCTCGCAGTGTAGGGCTTTTCCCTTTAGTTTCCAGCTAGATGGAGCTACGACTGGCACGGTTTTTTTTTAATTTCATAAAGTGACGAAACGAGCAAACCGTTCACCTGATGGTAAGTGCAACGTCTGCCCTAAACAAATGCTGTGTCACCCAGAATCATGTCTGTGTGATACCACACTGCTGCCCGTCACCCTGAGACATCAGTTCTTAGGTCTCATATGCCCAGTGATTACGCTAGCTCTCAGTGCCCTTCAAACCGAAACACAGTAATATTTGCACACTACTGCTTCGGCAGAATAACTGGCCCTAGGGATGGTACCTACCTAGACGGATTCCTGCATAGGAATCCTACCACCAGTAGGTTCTGCCGGAAGTCGATGGATGCAGGTGGCTCAGGACCGTGTTTGTGGCAATCTATGGGGGAGGCCTATGCTCAACAGTGGACTAGTGATAGGCAGAAATGATGATTATGATACCGGTCAAGACATCATTATAAACAAAATAACGGTTTTACATAAAAATAAAACCGATATTATTTGCCGAAGGAGAAAACATACAGCATGGTTTGAAGACGGTATTTGTTATCTGCTGGTGGAAATAATAAAACAACGCTACGGTGATAAAGATAACTGTAATATGATTCAAATGAAGCAACTATTATGAAAGGCTAATTTTATTTTATTACATCATATAGTTCAAGTTTAAATTGACACATTGACATGTAAAGAATCAATTTAAATGAAACTAATTTTACGGATTTTATCGCGTTTATTTTTGTTATTTATAACCCGTTATTTTATTTCGTTACGTTTCGAGTGCTTTACAGCACCCATGGTCACGGGGACCATGAGCACTCGAAACGTCGGGTTATAAATAACAAAAATAAACGCGATAAAATCCGTAAAATTAGTTTCATTTAAATGTGTAGTGTTCGCGTAAATATAAGAAATAATTAAGAATCAATTTCATTAATTGATTACTTCAGTGGCTATCATGAAATAAATTAAATAAATTAGAATGGATAAAATGTTGTAAGGAACGAATTATGATGATTATCTTTTTCAAGTTCAATCATTCGGCAATAATGATTGAAAAGTGCTGGACGATTTCCAGTTGCCTCGAGAAAGTATTTCGTCTATTGGTTGATTGTCCAGCCGCCCACTGCTGATCTGCAGCTTCCTGGGGATGCATCAATGCCACTGTTTAGTAGAACTGTGCGTGACCCAATAACCAATAACGATGCGAGATGCCGCCTTTATGTTACCACATACCGAAACGAAAAGATTGTTTAGCTCTGTGGCTTCAGACCTTGACATACTTTTGTCTATTAAATTTCTGACTAATGTAATTGGAAATATGTCTTTATGTTCGTGCATTTGGGGCATCCATGCTGGTATAAGAAAAATGTTTTCATTATTGTCAAAAATAACTGTCGTGAGAAAGTTTGAGTAAAGTGAGATCATGCACTCGTCCCGAGTACCAAGAGTACCGTTGCTGTCCTACGAATTATTTCAAAGAGTCTTTGGGGCGGTTAGATGAAAGCCAGTTTAAAACTATTCTCGGATCCCGAGTGAATGGTGCTTTAGCCATCTTTGGTTTGGCTACTCCAATTGCCTTAGGGGTAAGTTTTATAATAATATTCTAAAATGTTTGTTCCTCTACATGAGGGCCACGGAAAGATAAAACTGCCGATTTATGTAAAAGAATAATGTTATATGTAGCCGTGTGGTGGCGGCTCGTTAAAAGAATAATATCACTCCATCTCATCCCATGATCTCGTAAAAGGTGAGTAAGGAATTAAACAGCACTGTGCACCCAACAGCGCATGGTGGCGATGGGCTCACCACCTATCACACCAAGTGCATTACATTGTTTTGGTGAAACGTGGATTGTGGCAGTCATCTGTTTTTGCAGTGAGTGCCCAGTCTCTGACTACCCCTTATGGGATACAGTCGTGATCTTATATATGTATGTATGTAAAAATGTTATAAAAAAAGTTTTCTTTCAGAAACAGATTTATTAAGAACTAGCGATCCGCCCAGGCTTCGCACGGGTAGATAGATATTAAAAAGATAAATTAGTACTTTATTTGGACAAATAGAACAACAAACATGCGGAGTGTTCCGCGCAGTTGTTCGGATTAATTCCTGCTGCTAAATTCTACCATCGTACATTGCGGCACACAACAAAATTTCATTGACACCACCCGGATGACTGGCATTCCACCACTGTGCGCTTTACCAGAAATTTTCTGCCACTCACAACCACTTTGTGGAATAGGCTGCCGCCAGCAGTTTTTCCGGACCGATGCGACTTAGGGACCTTCAAGAAAAGAGCCTACTCCTTCATCAAAGGCCGGCAACGCATTCGGAATTCCCCTGGTATTGCGGATGTTCATGGGCGGCGGTGATCACTTACCATCAGGTGAGCCGCCTGCGCGTATGCCCCGCTTCGTATAAAAAAAAAACAACAATCCCTTCACTAACATATTTTTTAGCGACTATGCTCATCGGTGGTTCGCAGCTGGTCAGGTAAGATTAAGTTACCAAAATAATGTTTTATTTATGGGAACATAAGCATATAATTTAGTGGCTCAGAGCTTCCTTGTAAACAATATTTGATGTCGTGTTAGCAAAATAAAACGAACGCTCTTAACCGCTGCGCAAAGGGAGCCGCGCACCTCGATGATGCCCGCTCGCATGTCGCGTGAAATCGGGCGGCGCGGCGTTCGAGACCGCGGCCGCTGTGTTTATTACTAGCGATCCGCCCCGGCTTCGCACGGGTAGATAGATATTAGAAAGATAAATTAGTACTTTATTCGGACAAATAGAACAACCACAATTCCGTACACTAACATTTTTCATAGCGACTATTCTCATAGGCGGCTCTGCAGCTGGTCAGATAAGATTATGTTATTTAACAAAATAATGTTTTATTTATGGGAACAGAAGCCATGAAATACAGAGACACCGCGGCCGTTGTATTTTTTAAAGAGCGTTTTAAAGTTTTAAATAAAATAAAATATGTAATTAAAATTACAAACCACTATGCAATTGTTTCTAGTTCACAAAAAATAATATGAGTAGGTAAGTAATTAATAGACCTTAGTATATTCGCGAGTAGCTCGGGCGAGCGTAGGAATTTACAGATACGACTTTTATCTGAAAAATTTTGATACCTTGAGTTACATCATAGCGATTTTTGTAAGGATATCGGATTTTTTTTAATTAATTCAACTCATGTTACTCGGTAAGCCGTGTGGTGGCACCCAACAGCGCATGGTGGCGATGGGCTCACCACCTATCACACTAAGTGCATTATATTGTTTTGGTGAAACGTGGATTGTGGCAGTCATCCGTTTTTGCAGTGAGTGCCCAGTCTCTGACTACCCCTTATGGGATACAGTCGTGGTCTTATGTATGTTACTCGGTGATAATGTAGTTGTATATACGAGGGGTGATCCAAAAGTAATGATAATCAGTTATTTCTAGTGCACACAAAAATACAAAAAAATTTCAGTCACTTACTCAGTTAACCACTAGTTCAGGGAAAAAAAATCATATAAATAGGCCACGATTCCCGGGAGCTACATTCATTTGAATACGGACTGTCAAGGAGTGAACATCAAAATGGAAAAACACGAAATCAGAGCTGTCATTAAATACCTCTGCTTGAAAAAAATGTCTACCAAAGACATACACAGCGACTTGGTGGAAACATTAGGGGACTCTTCTCCTCCATATTCCACAGTTGCACGCTGGGCTAAGGAGTTTAAGTTGGGAAGAACATCGACGGAAGACGAACACCGCGAAGGACGCCCATCGACGTCCCTCACTGAAGAAAATGTGAAAAAAGTTGAAGAAGTTGTATTGGAAGATCGAAGAGTGACTATCAGGCATGTAGCTGAGGTCACAGGGATCTCATATGGCAGCATTCAAAGAATCCTTGCGAACGAATTGCATATGAGAAAGGTCTCCGCGCGTTGGGTACCGAAAATGTTAAACGACGAGCAAAAGAAGAAACGAGTCGACATGTCAAGAGCAAATCTCGAAAAGTTCCAGGCAGACAAGGATAATTTTTTGTCACGTTTTGTGACCATGGACGAGACCTGGATCCACCATTTTGATCCTGAAACAAAACAACAATCGATGACATGGAAACGATCCGATGAACCGACGCCGAAGAAATTCAAAGTGTCAAGCTCAGCAGGGAAGGTTATGGCGTCTGTTTTTTGGGACGCTGAAGGAATAATCATGGTGGACTACTTGGAAAAGGGGGCCACTATTACAGGCTCCTACTATGCAGAACAAATAAGAAGATTGCGGGAGGCTATTAAGGAGAAAAGGCGAGGCAAACTGCGGGCTGGAGTGCTGTTCCATCAAGACAACGCACCGGTTCACAAAGCTGCAATTGCCATGGCTGCCATTCAGGAAGCGGGCTTTGAGCTGGTGGAACACCCCCCCTATTCACCAGATCTAGCCCCCAGCGACTTCTATCTCTTTCCACGACTCAAGGAACACCTCCGAGGCAAGAAATTTGACGATGATAGCGACGTGATGGCCGCGGTTGAGGACTTTTTTGAGAGTCAAGATAAAGATTTTTTTTCTAAGGGAATTTTAGGATTAGAAAAGAGATGGACTAAATGTATAGACTTGCTAGGAGACTATGTTGAGAAATAAATTTATTTATTTATTTTATTCATTGTGTTTATTATTGATTATCATTACTTTTGGATCACCCCTCGTAGGTGAAAGAATTTTTAAATCGGTTCAGTAGTTTTTGAGTTAAATCATTACAACCAAACATACAAAAAATCAAATCTTTCCCTTTTTATAATATTAGTTTAGATAGAGCGTTTCAAAATTTTAAATTAAAAAAATATGATTAAAATTAAAATGAGTAGGTAGGTAATTAATAGAACTGCGGGCGAGCGTATGGCTTTTTGCTCAGATCGCAGCATTTTTCTTATTTTTAGCATTTTTATACCGGTCGTAACTTCTAAATGATAGGTCAGATTCGAATAATTTAAAGAGGAATTTAAATGTACATAATCAACCTTGACTTGATCGTTCGATTCTACTCGTGTTTTGATTGACTAATTTGAACAAAAAGTGGTTATTGTGACTTAACTATAATAGTTATAATATATATAGCCGTAGCTCAGGGGCTAGGCGCTCGCTTTAAATTTCATAGTACGCGAGTGACCTGGGTTCGATCCCCGGTGCCGGCACCACTAAAATAGTTAATTGCAATTTTAAGTGCTGATTTACCACGTGCTCGGCGGTGAAGGAAAACATCGTGAGGAAACCTGCATGTCTGAGGAATAAAAAATATTTCGAAGACATGTGAAGTTCGCCAACCCGCATTGGAGCAGCGTGGCGGATTCTTCCTAGCTCCAAAACCCTCTCAGAAATGAGAGGAGGCCTGTGCTCACCATGTTATACAGTTGATCGAGGCAATGAACTTATAAATTGAATTGGGCGTTTTTCCATTGAGCAGCCATCGAAATAACTCACAAGTACTAGGATAACATGAAGCTTAAGGAAATCTGTTGTTAAGTAAATCTGTTATTATGACGCCGTAGTAGGGTAACATAAATTAAATGAAGAAGAAAACTTATTTTGAATTTATTTGGTTCGGGGCAACGACATTCTGAGTTAGGGTCGCGTAAACTTTAACAAAACAAATAATTTTAATGTTTTGTATGAACATTTTTAGTATATAATGTTGTCATTAAAGCTTCACCGTTGTGTTTATCAGATCATATATATATATATATATATATATATATATATATATAGCATGGGTAGCTTGATGGGTGGGTAGGAGATGTTATACCATTTATTAATAACGTTGTATAGATGAATTTCTGTGTGATAAAGGTATTGACATTTAATATATAGGCAATTATAAATTCAATAGGGTAATAAATATTTATTGACATTTAAGCTAATATCTTCATGTATTTACTAATGATTTACATACATACATACATAAGATCACGACTGTATCCCATAAGGGGTAGTTAGAGACTGGGCACTCACTGCAAAAACAGATGACTGCCACAATCATTCGTTTCACCAAAACAATATAATGCCCTTGGTGTGATAGGTGGTGAGCCCATCGCCACCATGCGCTTTTGGTTGCACAGTGCAGTTTAAATCCTTACTCGCCTTTTACGAGAACCATTGGTTAAGATGGAGTGGTAGTATTCTTTTAACGAGCCGCCACCACACGGCTTTACATGTTTTAAATTATTGATTCTATTTCAATACGTGACTTCATAATTAATTATGTGAATTTTAATGTTGAGACCAACTTTCTAATATATTATAATACTATTTTTAAAAGTTGGGAAAATAATTTAGAGTATTTTAAATAATTTTTAAAATGGCTAATAGCTTTGACTTAACCGTATGGTGGCGGCTTAAGAGAATCTACCACCCCATCTCATCCTGTGGGTGTCGTAAAAGTCGACAGAGGGAAAATGAAAACCAGAATACCGGCAACAGCCTCTTCCTGGTACATCAAAATAAACACTTTTATATTAAGTTTTGTATAGGATGAACTTACATACATTCAGTCACGCCTTTTTCCCATATAAGGGGTAGATATTACTCCCCATTGCGTTCCCACGAGCAGTGTAGCGACAGAATCGCATAGTACGGCGTTGTTCTGCACTAATAAACAGTTGCACTCGACGCTCGACGCCAGACGGTCGCATAGCGCCCCGCTACGACCCGCTCCGGTAATCCGATCGAAGCGTGCAGCTACCTGCGCCCAACCCTTCCGGGAATTAGTCAAGGCGACTTTCGTTGTATTGTACTAATTTCCCAGAATTGTTTCCACGTCATTTGCGAATCCACCTGTTGTGGTTACACTAGCGGATACCTAACGGTGACATATAATTTCGGTGATGTAATTGCTGTTAGCCTTTTTTGGCTTTTACAGCTTCATCGGATACTGTGCTCACGGGCCAGGGGCCCGCGTGCCAGGTTTGGTTTGACCCAAACATAAATAAATAAATTAACTCCTACAAAAACCTCGAAATTCGGACTGTATCGCGTTCGCTGCGTGCTTGCGCGATTTAGAATATCTCAATACGATTTTAAGTCGTCTAATGACCGTCCGAGGGAGGCTGCGGGCCTCCATTCGGACTGTCGACTTGTGTGTCGGTAACTCTGGGCGGTGAGAACCGCCCTGGAACACGGGTGTATCGTGTGTACGCGGTGTGATTGTCGACTGCTGCGCGCCGTTCTCTACGGCGGTCGCGCGTCGTGGTGCGTGTTATATTAAAGCTATTAACTGTGTGTACAGTGTAGCCTGGATCGTGACTGACCGTATCGTGGTCAGTAACGGTGACAACGAAACTAGTGTAGGCTAGCCCCGTACGCCCGCGGTTCCCCATCTGGGAAACGCGCAATCGGAAGAAACCCACAGAAATTGGCCTTGGGTAGTGCCCTAGTCAATGTGGGTTTACTCGACCGACTCAAAAGTCCACGCGTAGTTGTAATTAGTTGTAAGCACACACCCGAGTGTTGAAAATAAGATCCACACGAGGACGCACTAGGGCTACACACCTAGGCATTCATCCTCCCTGCCTATACCCGGCAGGGAGGGAAGTTAGGCCACACACCCCGGCATCCCACCGGCGGCCACTTCCCCGTAGGAAAAAAGAGAAGGACAAGTATGTCGGAGGCGTTAGCTAACGCACTCTTAGCGGCCCAGGCGGAGCAACCGGAATTACTCCGGTCGCTACTAACCGCTCTGCCGTCAGTAGCCTCAGCTTTTGAGGCGCTATCTAGGCCCCCCTCTAGGGCCTCGTCCTCGGGCTCCGAGATGGAGTTCGAGTCTTCCTCGTTGCCCGAGGACCCCCGCGACACCGGCCGCGACACCGGCGACGACATCGGCTTCTTGCTTGTGCAGAAGTCTAAAAAGAAGCGCAAGAAGCGCGCCTCGCCCACACCCGACAGTCACGCCAAAGCTGCCAAAGCCTTGGATAGTACGCCAATCCCGCAGGTCATCCCATCAGCCTCTCAAGAGGTCCCCGCTGCTTCACAGCAGGCCTCCGCTACTTCACAGCAGACCCCCGCTGCCTCACAGCAGGCCCCCGTTGCCACACATCAGGCCCCCACTGCTTCACAGCGCAATTCTTCGCAGTTCGCTGCTCAAGCCAAACGGCCACCGCCTATCTTCATCCGGGCACTGGACAGGTGGCAGGAGTTAACATCGGCCATGTCCAGGCTTAAATACACTGCCGTCTCCACCCCAAACGGCATCAAGTTGCAGGTGGACACCTCAGAGGTCTACCGACAAATAACCCGCTATCTGACAGATAAAGGTGTGTATTTCCACACCTACACCCCAGCCGATGAGCGGCAACTTAGGGTGGTTCTCAAGAACCTACCTAAAGAGATTAGCGCGGAAGAGGTCAAAAAAGACCTCATCGCCCAAAATCTCCCCGTCGTCGCTGTACACCGTATGTACAGCGGGCGCACTAAGGTGCCTTATAACGTGGTGCTAGTTGCACTCGACCGCTCCCCCGCAGGAAAGCAGATATTTAATCTGCGGACCTGCTGCAATCTCTCTGGGCTCTCAGTTGAGGCCCCACATAAGAATGGCCCTCCCAGCCAATGCCACAAGTGCCAATTATACGGCCACTCAGCAAGAAATTGCTACGCCCGTCCCAGGTGCGTCAAGTGCCTAGGCGACCACGCCACCATAGACTGTCATCGTCCAAAGGACAAAGCACTTTTAGCCTCCTTCGGCCCACCTGCCTGCGTACTATGCAACGCAGAAGGCCACACGGCTAACTACCTCGGTTGCCCGAAGGCGCCAAAACAAAAAAGGCCTGCGGTTAAACAGGCCCCCACACAGAGGTACGTAGTACCCCCCCCCCCCCACCCTCCGTATGGAGGCCACTTCCGACCCGCGCAACCCTAAACGCGCCTCCCCCGGTCGCTATCACGTGCAACATACCGGCACCATCACAGGCCGCACCTGTCTCGAGCCGACCAGTCGTCGAAAGCGATCTAGACTTAGTCTGTCGCTTCGCTACCGCCTTCAACGGAGCCGACATCACAGCTCTCGCCACGGCTCTCCGGCTCTCTTTAGGGCTTAAAAATGACTCATATAGGCAGAGAGAAACCGCGCTCCCTTAACGTAGCATTTTTTAACGCTAACGGTATACAAAAGCAACGCGATGAAATCTTTAATTTCACTCGCGACCACCAAGTCGACGTACTACTCGTGCAAGAGACTTTTTTAAAACCGCACACTCGCGATCCCAAAATCGCAAATTACAACATCATTCGGAACGATAGAGTTACCGCTGCGAAAGGCGGCACTCTTATCTACTACAAAAAGTCCTTGCACTGCGTACCAGTCGTCACACCGCCACTCAGCCATCTTGAAGCATCGGTCTGTCAGCTAGCCATGACCGGCCACTCCCCCATTACCATCGCGTCTGTCTACTTACCATGTAGAAATGACGCCAAAATCACACGCAGCGACTTCGAAGCACTTCTCTCCCTCGGGAGCTCAACTATCCTTGCCGGCGACTTTAATAGCAAGCACACCCGGTGGAACTCAATAACAACCAACCCGCGTGGGGTGGCCCTAGACTCGCTTGTCGACCTCCTCGACTTCGACGTCCTGGCGCCTACAATACCGACCCACTTCCCGCAAACACTGGGACACACGCCAGATGTGCTTGACATAGCCATTCTTAGCAATATAAATCTCGCCATCCGCGATATAGAGGTGATCCACGAACTAACATCTGATCACCGCCCCATTCTACTACGGCTAGGACCTTCCGTCCAAGCCTCACCACCCAAAAAAACAGTAGTCGACTGGCAAAAGCTAGCCGAAAAACTTAAGCAAACTTCTCCGCACCTTGATGCGATTCCATCCACCATCAATTCAGTCAGTGACACGAACCTTGCGGCTCATGCATTCACTAGGCACATCCAAACTGTCGTCGAGGATTCCTCGAGACAGGTCCCAGTGGCGGACGACCACCGCTGGATCCTGCCTAACGACATTAGAGACCTAATGAGGCGCAAGAACGCAGCCACTCGCGCTCACGACTTATATCCTACCGTCAGCAATAGAACAACACTACGCACCCTGCAACGTGAGGTCCGAATACGTATGCAGGAGCTCAGAAACGATCGGTGGGATAACAGTCTCATTAACATCGAACCGTCTCACCTCGCCTTCTGGCAACTTCCAAAATCACTAAAAGGAGGCACATCCCGTTCAATGCCCCCTTTAGTACGACCCAACCAACCGCCTGCCTTCCTAGACGAAGAAAAGGCAGAATGTCTAGCTGACAGCCTAAAATCTCAATGCTCCCCAAGCACCTTACCGGTCGACTCCGCCCACGTCGCGTTAGTCGACAGCGAGGTCGATCGGAAGGCTTCTCAACCGCTCCGCGATTCCATACCGTCGGTTAACAGCACCGAAGTAGAGTCTATTATTAAAAACCTCCGTCCGAGGAAATCTCCCGGTCCCTATGGTATCACTAACAAAGTAGTTAAGCTCCTGCCTACTACCATCATTCAGCTATTGGTATTAATCTACAACGCAGCTCTGGCCAACGCAATCTTTCCGAACACCTAGAAAGAAGCAGAGGTCGTAGGAATTCTAAAGCCCTCTAAACACCCGTCCGATCCCACCGCATATCGGCCTATAAGCCTCCTCAAGGCTTTAGGCAAGATATACGAACGCCTACTTCTCGCCCGCTTAAGAGACTTCATGCAGTCTCGAGGGATCCCCATCCACGAGCAGTTTGGATTCCGTGCCAAACACTCATGTACCCAGCAGGTGCACCGCATAACGGAGTACATTCAATCCCGCTTCATACGCGGGCTTCATACCGGAGCGCTCTTCTTCGACGTGGCGAAAGCATTCGACAAGGTCTGGCACAACGGGCTCATATACAAGTTATATGGACTCGGTGTGCCAGATCGCCTCGTACTCATCATACGAGATTTCTTACGCAGTCGAACCTTCCGCTACCGCGTCGAGGGGGTGCGATCCGAATCACATCCCATCCTAGCCGGCGTACCACAAGGCTCAGTGCTTAGCCTAGGTCCCGTGCTCTACACCCTTTTCACGAACGACATACCGCACACCAGCGGCGTCGAACTCGCCCTCTTCGCAGATGATACCTGCCTCTATGTGTCTGGACGTAATCCAGACACTATCTCTAAACGCCTCCAATCCGCAGCCCGAACCCTCAGGAACTGGTTTCGGAAATGGAGGATCGAGGTCAACCCAATCAAAAGTGCAGCCATGTACTTCTCGCGGCGCATAACGCAGCATCTCCCCACCATAGAGTTATTCGATAGTCCAATTCCCTGGGAAAAGACAGTCAAATACTTAGGCGTCCTATTAGACTCGAGACTCAGCTTCGGTCCACATATTAACCGAGTAAGGAACCGAGCGGCGTTCGTCCTCGGCCGATTACATCCGTTACTAAATAAAAATAGCAAAATGTCCCTACGTAATAAAATTACACTTTACAAAGCCTGTATTCGGCCAATTATAGTATTTGCGCATGCCTCCCCGCGTCAAATTCACCGACTTCAGGTAATACAAAATCGATTCATGCGTAAAGCCACGGGAGCACCGTGGTTCGTGCGTAATGCTAACCTTCATATCGATTTAGGGCTTCCTACCATAGCCCAATATCTAAAGTTGGCCTCTCGCCGATACTTCGACTCTGCAGCCACGCACCCCAACCCACTGGTTGTCAGTGCCGCCACTTTCAACCCCCTCGCGATACACCAAAACTCGACCCGCGGAAAAAGGAGACCGAGGCACGTCCTCGAGGACCCTGACGACGCGACCACTATTGCCCAAGCGCTCTACTCAACACTACACAAACACCCATTATCACCATCATACCGCCCCCGCCGTCGGCGTGGGCGTATCAGACAAAGTTATTCGCGATACCGACGCTTCTCAGGCCGGTTCTCCCCTAGCAGTAGTGTCATAAACAGAAGCGTCGCTGGAGTTTCTTGCGCCATTTCTTCTCCAGCGGAAACGCATTCCGAATTGGTGGTAAACCTATCTAATAATAATCATGTTATTAGTACTCGTAGTAGTAGTAACATTGCCCTCCCGATTGCAGTAAGTGACCGAGCCGAGGCCGGCCCCCTTGGGCACCCTCGAGTCTGTTACTCTCGCGAACAGGATGACGGTCCAAGCCGAGGTCCCCTCTCGGGGGCCCTTGCGCCAGTCATCCATAAATAAAGGTTTCGGCTAAGCGCAGCGCTATGCCACCTTTCAATCCGGCGAAGCTGTAAAAGCCTTCGGGCTAACAGTGACCATCAGTCCTACAAAAAAAAAGCACGAATAAACGCTGTACAATACTTTAGTCGCCTCTTAAGACACCTCGGTAAGAAAGAGACAGGTGCTATACTACTCTGCCGGACACCTATCGGCTAAACTAAAAAGAACTAAATAACTTCTATAACCAACTTGGATAAAACTAAGTTTATTATTCCTGCAAAGCAGTGCGTCCATTAACATTAGCTGCTGTAGTATGTACAGGACCTAAGACTAAAATAAAACTATTTTACAATCCATAGATTTTTTTATTAACTTTAAAAAATAACAAAATAAATTTTAAATACATACAGATTTTTTTTTCTGTCTGCTTAATGGTAACTTTGTAAAACATATTGTAGAATGGCGTTATAGATATTTCGTTTTTAAAACGAAGACTATGGTAACACTGGGATTGCTTCTGTATCTTAGGTTTGTTTTATTCACATAAATTGCACATGCATAGACAGTTAGACCGAGGGTATACCACGACTTACGGTTAAATGTTCCGCAAAAAATCCGGATGAAAGTCAAGTATACCGCAAAAATTATCGCGATCGCAGAAAAAGTTTGAGAACCGCTGCTTTTAGTAACTACAGTTGTTCCAGGGCGCCTACTACCGAAATCGAAAATAAGGACACACTTACACTACCATCAAGACGCCCACAAAGTTGTTTATTCATGTCCCGGGGTTAAAACTGATATTCGAAATAACTGGCTGAGCTTGCTCGATTGGCGAAATCAAATAATTTTTTTTTGTGAAGATCATTTCGATGTAAGTAACAAACCATTGACTTTTTTTTTAAAATCACTAAAGTGACGGAACGAGCAAAACGTTCACCGTATGGTAAGTGTAACGTCTGCCCATAACAAATGCTGTATCACCCACAAAATTACTGTGTGACACCACACTGCGCCCGTCACCTTGAGACATCAGTTCTTAAGTCTCATATGCCCAGTGATTACGCTAGCTCTTAGAGCCCTTCAAACCGAAACACAGTAATGTTTGCACACTACCGCTTCACGACAGAATAACTGGCCCTGGGGTGGTACCTACCTAGACGGAATCCTGCATAGGAATCCTACAACCAGTGAAACTTATAGACTTTATATCTATTTAATAATAACAATAATAATAATTTTTATTTCAGGTATTAACAACCCATATTGTGTTAGTGGCCGTGTGGTAGCGGCCTAAGAGAATCTACCACCCCATCTCATCCCGTGGGTGTCGTAAAAGTCGACAGAGGGAAAATAAAAACCAGGAGATGGGCAGCAGCATCTTGCTGGAACATCTGAATAAATAAACTGCGGTTGCCAACCCGTCTTCCAAGCGTGGCAACTATGGCAAAATCCCCCCAAAACGAGAGTTACAATTTTTGTGGCAATCTATGGGGGAGGCCTACGTTCAGCATTGGACTATTGATAGGCTGAAACGACGATTGTGTTAGTAACATCTTATATGACTATGTTATTAATAAAACAATTCATAAAATAAAACAATGAAAAATGTCACTCCGAAGAAACTTCACCGCAATGCACCAGCTCCCGCTGCTTGCAGCTCAGCGAGCCTCCCAAGGACATAACAGTCGACTCTTTTACCTATCGTCTTCAGGATTTTGTTGGTGCTTTCCCGCATACGGGAAATTAATGAGAATGATTTCTTTCGCATCAATGCGAAAAAATTAACCAAAGAAAAATTTAAGTAACCTCACTTAACCTTAATCTTTTTTGAGGTTATGTTGTTTCCGAGTAAATATTTATTGAACGATGACGTCACTTTTTCCGATTACCTTCACTTTATATCTTTGTGTATATTTGTATCATTCTATGCTCTATTAATAGACCAATATTATTAAATAATTAACTTTAAGCATACTGTCAACTTGCGGAATCCGAGAAATATTATTAAATATAGAAATGTATCCATTACAATAGAATTTATCTCTGCGTCGCTGTCATTTTCAAAATCATACATTTTATAAATATTTCACGTTACATGTTATAAATTTTATAAGCCCTTAAACACTTATTCCCCTTAAAAATCCCCCGGTACAATTTTTTTATATAGTAGGTACCCCTAATTTGACCCTGCCCCGCCACACTAGGTAATTTATTACATTACGGTTTCATTAATGCTTTACTTGAGAGTATTACATAGTCATTTAAATATAAATACAATAGAAATATAAATTTTGATACTTTTTATTGTTAATTGTATGTTTTTATGTTGTTGTATTGTGCGTAGCAAAGAATAATGTTATTTTCTTTCTTTCATTTTTATAAGTGTCAGTCAATATTAGAAATATTCAATAGTTAAAATAGAAAAAATATTTTTGCCCTCTCCCATGTATCTTATTACCTACACCGTAAGAGTTAAGATCGAACGAGCTTACAGCATTTCAAAGGTTCGATTTAACTCCCCTAATCACTTTGCTCTTAAAACGCCATGTGTCCTGAAACCAAGAAATGTATCAGTATAATTTAAAATCGGCAAGTTAAAGTGAAGGCGTGAGTAGAAGATAGTGGTTTAGTTTGCAGTTTTTTTTTCTAAATACAGTGATTAGACGAACAAATTGTTCAAATGATAGTAAGTGCAACTGCCCATAACAAAGGCTGTGTCACCCAGAACATTTCATTGGCACCACACTGCACTCGTCACCCGAGATCACATCTTAAGCCTCATACGTCCAGTATTATTCTAATGGTAAGCCGTGTGGTGGCGGCTCGTTAAAAGAATACTATCACTCCATCTCATCCAATGGATCTCGTTAAAGAGCAAGGAATTAAACTGCACTGTGCACCCAAAAGCGCATGGTGGCGATGGGCTCATCACCTATCACACCAAGTGCATTATATTAGTTTGGTTAAACGTGGATTGTGGCAGTCATCTGCTTTTGCAGTGAGTGCCCAGTCTCTGACTACCCCTTATGGGATACAGTCGTGATCTTATGTATGTATGCATGTAAGGTTCATATGTTGGAATCTGTTTAGGTAAGTAACACCGCAGGGCTCGTTATTCTGCTGTGAAGAAATAGTGTCCCAAGATTATAGTATTTAGGTGTGAACTGGCACTGTGAGCTAGCGTAATCACGGGGCATAGAAGACTTAAGAACTGATGTCTCAGGGTGACGGGCCCAGTGTGGTGTCACACAGAAATGTTCTGGGTGACACAGCATTTCTTATGGGCATACGTTGCACTTACCATCAGGTGAACGTTCTGCTCGTTCCGTCACTTTTGTCAAATAAAATAAAAATCACATGTAGCCTAATTTTCCCCTCCCCCAGAAAATGTGAGGTGACGAGTGGAGAACCACGTGGCCGCCATTTTGGTACGAGTCAAGAAATTTTTACTCCCCATTGCGTTCCCACGAGCAGTACAGTGACAGTATCGCATATTATGGTGTTATTCCACACGAATAAAGGCTGTCCGTACAATAACTTAGTCACCTCTTAAGACACCTCGGTAGGAAAGAGACAGGTGCTATACTACTCTGCCGAACACCTATCGGTGGTGGCGGCTTAAGAGAATCCACCACCCCATTTCATCCCGTGGATGTCGTAAAAGTCGACAGTGGGATATTGAAATCAAAATATGGACAGCAGGATCTTCCCGGACGTCTGAATAAATAAACTGCGATTGCCAACCCGCCCGCCAACTACGGCAAAATCCCCCTAAAATGAGAGCTACAAAGTTTTGTGGCAATCTATGTGGGAGGCCTGTGTACAGCATTGGACTAGTAAAGTAACAGCCTATAAATGTCCCACTGCTGAACACAAGCCCACTCTCATTTCTGAGAGGGTTTCGGTGCCGGGAAGAGTCCGCCACGCCGGTCCGCATGGGTTGGCGGACTTCACATGTCTTCGAAATATTTATTATTTCTCAGACATGCAGGTTTCCTCGCGATGTTTTCCTTCACCGCCGAGCACGTGGTAAATCGGCACTTAAAATTGCAATCAACAATTTTAGCGGTGCCGGCACCGGGAATCGAACCTCGGTCAGTCGCGTACTATGAATTAAAGCGAGCGCCTAGCCCCTGCGTTACTAGTGGACTAGTGATAAGCTGAAATGATGATATTTCAGGTTATTCCGTCATCCGACGCACATCAATACGGTTTTCTTTTATTGGATAAAGTCAAAAATCTTTGATTGGATTGCTGAAACGAGCAAATAGTTCACCTGATGGTAAATGCAACGTCCGCCCACGACAAATGCTGTGTCATCCAGAACATTTATGTGTGACATCACACTGCGCCCGTCACCCTGAGACATCAGTTCTAAAGTCTCATATGCCCAGTGATTACGTTAGCTCACAGTGCCCTTCAAACCGAAACACAGTAATGCACACTACTGCTTCACGGCAGACCCTTAGTCGATAAATAACTAAAGAAACTTTGATGACGGAATCTCTTACGCCTGCACATGGCAAGCTCCTAGAAAACCCAGTCACAAAACAACGTCCCCCTGGCGGAATTTCGACCACGTTGATAACAACCGAACACTGTCGCAAACTTAACTTAGACACTTACAGCACAGGCACTTAAAGCTTGCCTAACCATACCCGATAACATCGGAGGTAGGCTAGGAAGCAGTGTCAGGGACACAAGGACAATAACAACACAATCGGACCTGAAAATCATCAATTTAGTTTTTTTACACATTTTTTTATAGAATAGAGGGCAGAAGAGCAGGTGGCTCACGTGATGGTAAACGATCACCGCCGCCCATGAACACCTACAATATCAGAGGAATAGCTGGCTCCGGCTGGCATTCGAACCCAGGATTCACGGCGTGGTTGGTCAAAGTCAAGAGTCACAAAATACACATATCAGAAGTTTTAACCGGGAATGCCTTACCTGGAAGTTCATGTTGAGTTTCCTCCGGCGAGCCTCTGCCTCTATTTCCCTTGCAATGGACTCCTGCACCGTGCCTTCCACTGGCACGTAGTAGCATTCCCCACTGGCGTAGTGGCAGGTGATGGATTTGCGATAATTCTGTATGAAATCAGTGCAAATATTAGGGTGACATTTTAAATTTAATTTCCTTTCAAAGAGGACTAACTAAAATAGTAATTGGAACTGAGTCATCCCAAGTTTCACCGTAACTACTGGATTTCAAAGAAGAATAAGTAAGTAAAGTTTCAGCCTATAAATGTCCCACTGCTGAGCACAGGCCTCCTCTCATTTCTGAAAGGGTTTTGGAGCTGGAAAGAATCCGCCACGCTGCTCCAATGCGGGTTGGCGGACTGCACATGTCACCGAAATATTTCTATTCCTCGGACATGCAGGTTTCCTCACGATGTTTTCCTTCACCGCTAAGCACGTGGTAAATCAGCACTTAAAATTGTAGAACAATATTAGAGGTGCCGGCACCGGGGATGGAACCCAGGTTACTCGCTTACTATGAAATTAAAGGCGAGCACCAGGCCCCTGAGCTACCACGGCGGCCAAAGAAGAATGAGAAAGGTTTATACAAAAGGACGTATTAGAAAAAAAAAACTAAAATACGGATAAACAAATAACTTATTTCTTATTCTTATTCTTTAAAAAAAACGAATGCACAAACACCTTGACCCGGAACAACTATATGTAGGCCATACAAATATTTGTCCCGTGCGGGAATCGAACCCGCGACCCGCGTCGCAGAAGCCAAGGCCACTGCGCCAACCGAGCCGACAAAAAGTAAATAAAAAAAATATTCAGTTTAAAACTACCGTGTGGTAGCGACTTAAGAGAATCTACCCCCCATCTCATCCCCTGGGTGTCGTAAAGGTCGACAGAGGGAGAATTAAAACCAGGAGATGGCCAGCAGCATCTTCCTAGAGCATCTGAATAAATAAACCGAAGTTGCCAACCCGCCTGACAAGCGTGGCAACTTAGGCATCCCCCATAGATAGCCACTGCTCTCAAACAGCTTAAGAATGGCAAAGCGCCGGGTGAGGATGTAATCGCAGCGGAGCTTCTGAAAGCGGGTGGGTAACCGGTACTGGCAGTCCTTCAGAAGCTCTTTAATTCCGTCATTCGGGGCGGCGTTACGCCGGAAGCGTGGTTGTCCTGTTCTTCCAGAAGGGCGATATGGCCTCTTGAAGAACTATAGTCGTCGAACTATCGTCGCTCCTACACTGCGTTCGCCGGTACGAGGCTGCCCCTCGAGAATCTTTCTTCCCCAACGGTTATCGGTTCTTCGAGCTATACGGCCGTTCCATTGTCACTTCAGTTTGCTATCCTTGTGTCGATTATTCGTTCCTCATAATTAAAGCTGTGATCGTAAACACAAACTGTTGGCATTGTCGCGGGCCTGTACAGTCGCGCGCGTCTACTCGCTAATACTTCGTATCTTCACCGCTCAACGCTCTCCTGTACAGAACCACCATCGACATACATACCCTGAATGTGACCTGTTTGCGGATTAATGATACCGATATCTCTTCTGAGTCGCGTCTACATGCTGTTTTCGAGAGTCATCACGAATCTTCCGAACAAGCCGGATTTCGAAAAGGCTTTAGTACCATAGACCACATACATACCCTTCGCCAGATTGTACAAAAGAGCGAAGAGTGCAATCTCCCACTATGTCTGGCGTATGTAGACTATGAGAAAGCCTTCGATTCCGTCGAAATTTGGGCGGTGCTACTTTCACTTCAGCGGTGCCGAATTGACTGTCGGTATATCGATGTGTTGCAGTGCTTGTATACCAATGCTACGATGGCTATCCGAGTACAGAACCAGAGTACGAAACCGATCCAATTGCAGAAAGGTGTAAGACAGGGCGATGTAATATCCCCGAAACTCTTCACCGCTGCATTGGAATATGTCTTCTGCGCTACTGAACTGGAAAGGATACGGTATCAACATCAATGGCGAATACATCACTCACCTTTGATTTGCCGACGACAAAGCCATAATGGCAGAATCGCTGGAGGACCTTAGCGCTATGCTCAATGACGTCTATAGTGTCTCCCAGCGGGTAGGTCTTAAGGTGAACATGGACAAGACGAAGATCATGTCTAACGTCCATGTCACAGCTATACCGGTTGTTGTTGGGAACATTACGATCGAAGTTGTCGACGAATATGTATACCTTGGACAGATTGTCCGACTAGGTAGGTTCAACTTCGGCCAAGAGGTCAGTCGATGGATCCAACTCGGATGGGCAGCGTTCGGGAAACTGCGCCAAATCTTCTCGTCGGGTATACCTCAATGCCTTAAGACAAAAGTATACAACCAGTGCGTGTTGCCAGTGATGACATACGGAACTGAGACATGGTCCTTCACAGCAGGCCGTATGAGGAAGCTCAGAGTCGCGCAGCGAGCTATGGAAAGGGCTATGCTCGGAGTTTCTTTGCGGGATAAAATCCGTTACGATATTATTGATTTTACTGGTAGTAGGATTCCTATGCAGGAATCCGTCTAGGTAGGTACCGCCCCAGGGCCAGTTATTCTGCCGTGAAGCAGTAGTGTGCAAACATTACTTGTTTCGGTTTGAAGGGCACTGAGAGCTAGCGTAATCACTGGGTATATGAGACTTAAGAACTGATGTCTCAGGGTGACGTGTGCAGTGTGGTGTCACACAGAAATGTTCTGGGTGACACAGCATTTGTTATGGGCAGTCGTCGCACTTACCATCAAGAGAACGTTTCGCTCGTTTGTTCACTTTCTCCAATAAAAAAAGCCGGTACGCCAGTTTCGCTGTGGACTACAGTACAGTTCTTTCCCTGACCGACGCCTGAGTTGTTTCGGCGATATCACCAGATATGACCCAAAACACAGTCCCCTCGTTGTCCCCGTCCTTACCTTAGACACGTTGGGTCCCGAGCCGTGCAGGAGCAGCGGGTGGAACAGCGCGGTGTCCCCTGGCTGCATGGTGAGCGGCACGCGACTCCGCTCGCCCGCTAGTGACTCGTCCGCTATCCCGTGGTATAATATCTTGTTCGAGTCCTGTGCATCGTAAACTGAGTGAAACATGTTTAAATTCAATTTATTTATTTTATGAGTATAAGTATGGTAGCGGGTAGCGGCTTAAGAGAATCTACCGCCCCATCTTATCCCGTGGGTGTAGTAAAAGTCGACAGAGGGAAAATATAAATGTGGCAGATGGGCAGCAGCATCTCCTGGAACATCTGAATAAATAAACTGCGGTTGCCAACCCGCCTGCCAAGCGTGGCAACTATGGCAAAATCCTCCCAAAATGAGAGCTACAACTTTTGTGGCAATCTATGGGGGATATATAAATCTATAGGGATTTCAAAAACGAATCCCTGTGCTATAAGTACCAGCATCCTTCCAATTCCTATTGAGACGTTATAATAAGTAATAAGTATGTTACAATACAGTTCGATCAGATTATTCGACATGAAGAACGTGCCCGTGTATGCACGCTTGTGATTGTGTGATTGCGTGCGTACGTGCGTGCGTGCGTGCGCGTGTGTGTGTGTGTAGTCGATTGTGTTTGTGTATATAATATTTATCTTTAATATTATAAAATAGGAGAGCCGTGGTAGCTTAGGGGCTAGGCGCTCGCTTTAAATTTCATAGTACGTGAGTGACCTGGGTTCGATTGCCGGTACCGGCACCACTGAAATTGTTATTTGCAATTTTAAGTGCTGATTTACCACGTGCTCGGCGGTGAAGGAAAACATCGTGAGGAAACCTGCATGTCTGAGAAATAAAAAATATTTCGAAGACATGTGCAGTCCGCCAACTCGCATTGGAGCAGCGTGGCGGATTCTTCCTAGCTCCAAAACCCTCTCAGAAATGAGAGAAGGCCTGTGCTCAGCAGTGGGACATTTATAGGCTGAAACTTTACTTTTTTATATATTAATATATATCTGTTACAATAATTATTGTACCTAGTCCGGCCATAAGTTCTGTTACAAATGAAAATGATTTTTTTTAATGAAGTAATGTAATACTATTAAAATTTATAGGTATCTACATATTTATTAGTCTCAGCAAAAAATAAAAAAAATATTCTATTCGAAATGGCCACCTTTGGCTTTTATACAGGCCTTATAATCTGTTTGGCCACGACTCTATGGATTTACGCACTGTTTCCAAGGGAAATTTGGCCACTGCTTGCTCCAAAGATTTTTTAAGGGACTCAATGTCGCCGTGTCGTTTAGAGCAGACCATGTCCTCTAAAACTGACCATAATTTGAAGTCTAAAGGGTTGAGGTCTGGGCTAGATGGGGGCTTTATTATTTTGCTTATTGTAGTGCTCTTCAATCGTCAAAATCGATCATCTGTAAAGTGGATATTTCTGTGCCTTTCACCTGCGTATCGCGACAGAAGGCGTTTTGATCGATCCACTCTCTTTAATTGTAAATATTGATTTAGGGCATGACTTGTATATCGACGATAAGCACCGAGCTTCAGGTCTTGTTTTATAATACGCGACAGAGTTTTAGAGGGAATCTTCATTTCTCGCGATAAGATTTTTTGCTTCCTAATGGGATTTCGATGAATTCTGGCTTTAACAGTATTAACAGCCTTTGTAGTTCTAACAACACGCGGCCGCCCCGATCTTTTCTGCTCTTCGACAGAGGAAGTGTTGTTGTATCTGTTGATAGTACGATATACGAACATACGGCTGATACCAAGCTTTTGAAGTGTCTGGAATATGACCGACGGCCTCATACCCACTTTGTGCAAGGCTCTCACTGCAATTCTATTTTCTTTAACACCCTATTCCATATTATAATTTGATAATGAACACTAAAAAATATGTGAAATGGCGCAAAATCGAAAGAAGTTTTTAAAATAATATACGCGTTCCAAATTCAAAATAATTAAAAAGTTGAAAAAAAATTTATGCCATTTTTTTCACAGAGGACGTGAGGGTTTCGCAGGGGTCGATGCTTTGTCTTTGTTGGTAAAAGATCTTTTTGTAAATGACACAGATTAGTTAAAATATAATAGAAAAAAATATTTCAAAGTATATTTATTTATTTATTTATTTATTCTTTATTGAACCATTAAAAAGGAACAAAAGGCGGACTTAATGCTAAAAGCATTCTCTGCCAGTCAACCTTAGGGCAGTGAGTAAACAGCGATTGCGGTTATTAAAATAAATATAATATTATTAACTAAATAAACGAATATACACATACATATACATAGATAAACATACCTAAATACTATATGACAATATACGAATAGATACTACTAATACAATATAAATAATACATATTATTCTAAACAAGGATACTATATACTAATGATGATGATGATCATTGTTAGGATAAGATTTATAAATTAAGAAATATGAGCAAAGAGTTTCTTTTTGAATGCGTATTTGCTGGAGGGTTGTCTAAGATTTTCAGGCAGCGCATTCCATAGTCGGGCGGCTTGGACAGCGAACGATGATGAAGAGAAACCAGAGTGGTGAAGTGGAATAGACAGAGTAAAAGTCTCTGAAGATCGAAGCTGTCGGCTGTGAGTGTCGCACAATAACTGAAATTTGCGTTTAAGATAATCAGGGTAGTTGTTATCAAATAAAACAGAGAAAACTGTAGAAAGTATCCTGAAATGTCTTCGTTGACGAATAGGAAGCCAATTGAGCTGAGAGCGGAAAGAGGAAACATGATCAAACTTGCGAAGGCAAAAGATGAAACGGATACAGTTATTGACGAGACGATCCAGCTTGTCCAAAAGATCCTCATTAATAGCAGGATAACACACATCAGCATAATCAATTATGGGAAAAATAAGTGATTGCACCAGAGTTACCTTTACCTTTATTGGAAGAAAGTTTCTAAGGCGATTCAGAGCACTCAGCTTACCAATAACTGAACCACTGATTTTTTGAATTTGGGTAGACCAACTTAACGTTGAGTCAAAGTATACACCCAGATTCTTAACATGATCGGAAAACGGTATGATAGAACCCGCAAACGAGACAGGTGATACATTCATAACATCTAGTTTGGCTAATTGCCGAACACTCCCAATTACTATAGCTTGACATTTACGAGGGTTAACTTGAATGCCAAATTTACAGGCCCAGTTATTCAAATTAGTCAAATCATAATTAAGCCTGTCTACAGCATTGTTAATAGTGACGAAATTAATTTTGAAAAATATTTCTACTTCGGAAAAATTAAAAATAGGAATCTGTCTTTCTCGGTGATTCAAAATTCATTCGACCGTGTTTGATTGTTTGACTACGCTTCTAAAGATGATAAAGTCTTGTCTGTCGATACAAGAAATATATTATAGCACTTCAGTATTCGCGGTAAAAATGCGAAAACTTCCAGTTCTCTCAAAACAGATGGATTGAATTATTCGTTAGAGCTAGAAAGCTAGCTGTTATCTCAAAGGCGCATAATAACTATAACTAGAAATGTAATTAGCATGTCATACAAATAATCTTACTCTACGATCAAGTTTCTAAAATCACCTGAGCTACACCGAGCGCTGGAAGTTGCCAAACGCATTTCTGAGACCAAATGGTGTCAGTGAGTGCGACCATGACTTACCTTGGGCTACTGGCACTGTATCTCTAGCGCTACGTAATCTATTAATCATCGTCATCATTTCGATCTATCACTAGTCCACTGCTGAACATAGGCCATCCCAGCATTAGCCGGAGATAGTAAAACGAACGAAGATCTCTAGGTTAAAGAGTTCTCATGACCATTATCACCGCTTAAGGTTTAAGATGACATCGAAATGTTGTTAGTTACGTGGATACGAACTATTTTATTTCCCTGAATAAGATATCAAAGATTACTGGCACATTTTAATGAAACTCACCGGCGGCGCTTTATGTACGATGAGAGTATGCTCCTTGTGCGACTTGGGAATGACGTAAAGACATCCATTTTCCTCAGTGACGTGGTCAACGGCTGTCCAAGCTGCAACGATCTTATCTGCTGGTCGAAAAGGGAAGAAGTATAAATCCTGAAAGAAATGATTGTGTTAGGCCCGTTCCCAAGGCGACATTCCATTTTTTTTCGAGACTCTTTCATTGCGACATCTCGAACCGGTTGTGTTTTAGTGCGAGTGATCGTGAATACATGCGCGATTATATAAAAGTCGATCCTGTGGATTTTCTCTATAAGACACAATTATGCAGGAAATGGCGTGTCGTGAGAATGCGGCCTCATTTAATGTTAAAATTAGTATAGGCATATAATAAGAAAGGAGGTCAATAAGAGGTATTTTCTTCCTTCTGTCACAACAATCGAAGTATGCCAATAAACATTACGTGAGCTCTCTTAATACCTCGTCGAAAAAACTTGATCACACAACAACCTTAAAGATGAGGACAAGATGAAGAGGACAACAGAAACGACGCAGGGGTTTTTACGATATTTTTCTTTGTACAGGAAGTCTATTGTGTATTGTGTGTGTTTTTATTTTCCCTCTGTCGACTTTAACGACACTCAAGGGATGAGATGGGTTGGTGACTTCTCGTCAGCCGCCACCACGTTCGTCAAAATCATTATAGCGAAAATTAAAAATTAAAATCCGTATAAAAAGTGACCCATATGAAAGTTGTAGATTTATTTATGATCTACAACTTTTGTGTAGTACATTTTTTGATAGACCATCCAGTTGCGATAGCCGATAGGTGCCCGGCAGAGTAGAATAGCACTTACCTCTTTCCTACCGAGGTGTCGTAAGAGGTGACTAAGGTGTTGTATGGACATCCTTTATTCGTGCAGAATAACACCATTATATGCAATGCTGTCACTATACTGCTCGTGGGAACGCAATGGGGAGTAAGAATTTCGAATACGAGGGCGAAAAGTGGGCTACATGGGTGGCACTGCCTACCCCCTTATATGGGAAAAAGGCGTGACTGTATGTATGTATGTCAAGTTTCGCCGTAAAACACAGTAATATACATATTTCACCTTTCAACCTCCCTAATTAATATTAATAATAATTTCTTGTTTCTACGTTCATTAGGAGCCCCTTTATCATTTCTAATGGCAAAATTCCTGTCTAAAATTAATAGAGGTTTCGGCTATTGGCTTATAGATGGAGCGTTAACCTGCCCGTTTTTGCGGGAAGACGATGGATGCAGGTGGGTCAGGACCGTGTTTTGTAAAACAATTAGCAGGGTAACCCACCTGGTGAGGCGGATGCCTTCCAGTCCCAGGAGGTTTATTTATGAACATAGAATGCATAACGCATATGCTATCGCCGATCAGTTGCGATATTATATCCAAAAGCTTAGGGTCTTCGCTGTAAGTGCTGAATACATCGTCGAAGTGGATGTCCTGGAGCTGTGGACAAGAGATACGGAACAAATTATTTTCAAAAGCTTAAAAATTGAGCAAAAATAGCAGGTAAGCTGTTGTGCATTTTCAAGCGACAATAATCACTATACGTAACAATGGTATTTTTGTCAAACCTGGGAATACACAGGCAAATAATATTATATAATCTCAAAGGCCGGCAACGCATCTGCTATTCCTCTGGTATTGTAGGTGTTCATGGGCGGCGGTGATCACTTACCATCACGTGAGCCACCTGCTCGTTTGCCTCCTATTCTATAAAAAAAAAAAATACACCGTACAAGGTCGAAACAAGGTCGGCCAAAATGAGTTGAAAAATATTGTTCGTAGATATTTCGGAAAGATGATCTAGTTGCCCTACAGTTTAGTCCCGATTTATCAAATTTCTGGTGGTAGGATTTCCATGCAGAAATCCGTCTAGGTAAGTACCACCCCAGAGCCAGTTATTCTGCCGTGATGCAGTAGTGTGCAAACTTCACTGTGTTTTGGTCTGAAGGGCACTGAGAGCTAGCGTAATCACTGAGCATATGAGACTTAAGAACTGATGTCTCAGGGGGCTGTGCTTTAGTTTACGGTCGCACGATTTTCGTGATAATTTGAATTTTAATAGGTAGGTAACAGGTTATTTTTTTTATAACCACCCAGAAATACTGGCCCTACATAGCAGGACTCAATTGACTCGCTATTGTTTGGTTAAACGCGACGTTTAACCAAACAAACTTCAACTTTATAATATTAGTATGGACTAGTAAAAAACTTCACAATAACACGCTAAGGCTCATAATTAACAACTTGTATAACTACTTTTACCGTTATCTAGAAAGAAAGAAAGAAAAAGTTTATTGGTACCAGCGAAATAAGTACAAATAGAAATAAAAATAAAAAAATAAATATACATACTTATTCTAAGAGACCAACAATTTTTGAACAAATCTAACATTTGAATTTTTATTTAATTTAAAAACAGCAACATAAATAAAAAATAATTTAAATTCTAAATGGCCTACCAGATGGCCTTCACACATTATAATTAATGCCTTGGCCAATTTAAGCTTCGACGCTGGTCTTACACAGAAAAAATGACATTTAAACTATTAATTAACTTTTTTTTTCTATCAAGGAATCTATTTTAATAATTTATACTATTTAAAATTCATCAATTCTCAATACGTTACAGACACACAGTTTAAAACAAAAACAAACGGGTACTCTTATCCAAAGCCGTGGTAGCTCAGGGGCCTGGTGCTCTCCTTTAATTTCATAGTAAGCGAGTAACCTGGGTTCGATCCCCGGTGCCAGCACCTCTTAAATTGTTCTACAATTTTAAGTGCTGATTTACCACGTGCTTAGTGGTGAAGGAAAACATCGTGAGGAAATCTGCAAGTCAGGAATAGAAATATTTCGAGGACATGTGAAGTCCGCCAACCCGCATTGGAGCATTGCGGCTATTCCCCGCTCCAAAACCCTCTCAGAAATGAGAGGAGGCCTGTGCTCAGTAGTGGGACATTTATAGGCTGTTACTTTACCTTTTTTTTACTCTTATCCACACATTCAAACATTAGTACACACACACATACGTACACATTCGTATACACAGCACAGGTGGGTTATGGTTTGCAACTTTTGTAAATGTAATAAATTAGGTCTTGTAGACTTAGAATGGACTTAGAAAGTCTTTTAGACTTTCTGTTTGGCGGAGGGATATTATTCCAACATTTTGTCGCAGAACAGAGAAAACTTCCACGAAATGCAGCCGCGCTGTTTGCCGGACGTCTCATTCGTGATGGAGTTCGTTGTCGTTCTGTGAAGCTTCAGCGTTTTAAATGCCGAGGATTCTGCGTCTTCGTTATGCCAAATAGTAAGCATGCAAAGTGCAAAGCGCGGAAAGGTGCCACGTGCGCCCCGTGTTTGTGCGTGGGATTTGAGAGTAAGGGCGGATTTCACCGTTGAAAATAAACGCGATCAGTCCAAGCTGAACGAAGTTTAAGCGTTTAACTGAGTTCAATGCTACAGTTTGCATTTCAACAACATCAAATGAACGCAGTCAATGCTAAAAGCGGTTCAAATTCTGAACGCCCAATTTTCGACGTACAGCTCTTTAAACGCGTTTAGAGCTGTCATTGTCAATTGCACAACTATGTTAACACAAAAATTATTTTTAATTCGTATTGTTTATTGTTTGCATACCTATGTAACCTATGCATAAAAACAGGCTGTTCGATGTCGCAAAATACGAAATACATCGACTTTTTGTTTTTAGATTGTGACGACATTTCATGTAAACTTCGTTTTTCTGAACGCGATCAAAATGGCGCCGGTGAAATCGGTTAGACGAAAACCGAGATCAAATGATACATGTGAACGAATGAAATATACTTTATCGTACATCGATAATCAAAACGGAAATATACAAAATAAAAAAAACTGCTAACAAATTAAGGTACAATTGGCGGCCTTATCGCTTACAAGCGATCTCTACCACGCAACCACGTTGCAAAGGATATGACCAGAGAGAAAGGGTTAGGCTGTAAATATAATTAGAAGCTCAGTAATATTTAGGAAGATATATATATTTATATAAATAACAATACATACTTAAACATAAACTTGGTTTCCAAAGTGATCGGTGAAATCGGATCTAAGAGTTCTGTAATCGTTGAATTAATTTATTCGTGCGTGCCAAAAGACTATCTGTAATGTGTCGACCGCGTGGCGTAGTGGTTAGCGTACCTGACTTCTGCGCCACCGGTCCTGGGTTCGATTCCCAGGTGGAGGTAATATTTGTGCAAAAACCCAAATTGTTGCTTTTCGGGTCTGGTTGTGTTATGCATGTGAAATGTATGTTTGTAAAACGCACCCACGATAGGAGAAAATCCTAATGTGGGGGGGCTTCGTTAAAAAAAAAGTTTTACTGTAAGTCTTCTTAAAATAAATAAATAAGTATCCAAGTTCATCCCGTGGTTCGACTTAGGGAAATGCCTCGAATTGCTTCGGACAGACAGCGACAATCATCTGGAGACCTCAGTCTTTAACACTGCCTCCTACCATTCTAGCTGCAATCACAATACAACTGGTGGTAGGATTCCTACGCAGTACTTCAGTTCTGCAATCGTTGAATTAATATATATATATCCGTGTGGTGGCGGCTCGTTAAAAGAACTAAAAAAATTAAACTAAACTAATTAAAACCACTCCATCTCATCCAATGGATCTCGTAACAGGCGAGTAAGGAATTAAACTGCACTGTGCACCCAACAGCGCATGGTGGCGATGGGCTCACCACCTATTACACCAAGTGCATTATATTGTTTTGGTGAAACGTGAATTGTGGCAGTCATCTGTTTTTGCAGTGAGTGCCCAGTCTCTGACTACCCCTTATGGGATACAGTCGTGATCTTATGTATGTATGTATGTATGAATTAATATATTCGTGCGTGCCAAAAGACTATCTGTAATTTTTTTCTGTAAGTATTATATGTATCCAAGTTTCGGCGCCATAAGAAAGTGCAGACAGAACACATGGCTCTTTCGTCTTCATTCTTTGCGGTATGGTGATGCCTCTGATATGTTTTTAAATATATTTTCATTGGATAAAATTACATGCATACATAGAGTCACGCCTCTTTCTCACAGGGGTAGGCAGAGACCACATCTTTCCACTTGCTACGATTCTGACACACATCGTTAGCTTCCTCTAGTTTCATTAGTGTTTTCATACAAGCTCGTCGGTTGCGGGTACTTTTGAGGTAGCCTTTTTTTAAAACGATTTCGATCTGATCGTAATACGTTCGCCTACTTCGACCCATACCGGCTTGCCCCTTAACACTCGCCTCATAAAAATGTTTCGTCAGTCTTCTTTCATCCATCCTCTCTACGTGTCCAAACCATCTAAGCATCTCTTTCTCTATATTTGTCACTACATCTTCTACCACACCGCGTTCTCTTATTACGTTGTTTCTCAGTTTGTCCATCAAAGTCACTGCAGCTATACTTCTCAAACTTTTCATTTCAACAGCATTAATCTTATTTTCATGCTTTTTCTGCCAGACCGTGTACACATTATTACCTTATTAATGGCGTCTTCACCTTTCGCACCTTTCGCGAGTAAAGCGGGTTCACGCACGACGGTGATATAACCTTTTTCGTCTAGGCCCTTTGCGATATTGATGAATCGTTTTCTAAAAGAAAAGATTGCATTAGAATAGAATAGAATATAATAGAATAAATTTTTATTCAATATAGATTATTTACATAATACTTATTGAAAGTCATTTTTTTTTAAATACACTGGTTCGCAAAAAATGCCTCTGTCCTGGGAAGAACCAGTAAGAAACCCAGCGGGCTTTTTTTTAGTCATTTTTAAAATAATGTACAAATAGTTAGTTAAGTGTTTAAAATAATGTTAAATGTAATCACGACTATTTGAGCGTGGCAAAGCAATAAAGCTTATTTAGTGGCAGAGGTTGCGCGGTCACTACGGCTTATTCTATTCTTCTTTTTAGATAACCAAAAAGTACCTGTCGAAGTCCACTCATGGTCATCATAATCATATCAGCCTATCACTGTCCATTGCCGAACATAGGCCGTCCTCATAAATTACCACAAATGTTTGAAGCTCTCATTTTGGGGGGATTTTCCATAGTTGCCACGCTTGGCAGGCGGGTTGGCAACAGTTTATTTGTTCAGATATATTACGAGAAGATGCTGATGTCCATCTCCTCGTTTTCATTTTCCTTCTGTCGAATTTTAAGACACCCACGGTATGGAGATGGGGTGGTAGATTCTCTTAAGCCACCACCACACGGCTGAACATAATTCAAGAAAGCGCCAGCAAAAGCTGGCATGCATATTGACCACGGTGGGCAATTGGCAAGCATCTCGTGCTTGTCGTTAAAGTCGACCGACGGAAAATGTAAACCAGGATATGGGCAGCCACTTCTTCCTGGAACATCTAAATAAATAATCTGCGATTGCCAAGCCGCTTGCCAAGCGCGAAAACTAAGGCAAAATCCCCCCATTTTGGTAGGAGTCATAAAAAACTTACTCCCCAATGCGTTCCCACGAGCAGTATGGTGACAGCATAGGATTTTATGGTGATATTCTGCGCGAATAAAGGCTGTCCGTACAATACCTTAGTCGCCTCTTACGACACCTCGGTAGGAAAGAGGTAGGTGCTATTCTACTCTGCCGGTCACCTATCGGCTATCAGTGCGGAAAAAATAATTTTATATAAACGTTTTTTATGTTTAAATTAATTCGAGTCTACATGTGAATGCTCCTGTCTACATCATCATTTCAGCCTATCACCAGTCCACTGCTGAACATAGGCCTCCCACATAGATTGCCACAAAAGTTTGTTGCTCTCATTTTGTTGGGGATTTTGCCGTAGTGCCAGGCTTGGCAACCGCAGCCGATTTATTCATATCTTCCAGGAAGATGCTGCTGCCCATCTTCTTGTTTTATTTTCCCTCTGTCGACTTTTACGACACCCACGGGTTGAGGTGGGGTGGTAGATTCTCTTAAGCAGTGTGGTGTGCCGTGTGGTGGCGGCTCGTTAATAGAATACTACCACTCCATCTCATCCAATAGATCTCGTAAAAGGCGAGTAAGGAATTAAACTGCACTGTGCACCCAACAGCGCATGGTGGCGATGGGCTCACCACCTATCACACCAAGTGCATTATATTGTTTTGGTGAAACGTGGATTGTGGCAGTCATCTACTTTTGCAGTGAGTGCCCAGTCTCTGACTACCCCTTACGGGATACAGTCGTGATCTTATGTATGTATGTAAGCCGCCACACGGACTGTCCAGAGCTTGTATAGTATGCAAAAAAAAATGAAAAAATGTCAAGACTACGCGATGATTTTTGTGCGTTCAGATGTTATGTCAGAGACACGGGCATTACCACTTAATTCCCAACTTAGACTTGAATTTTAGTCAAGTTCGAATCCTAGACAACACAGAGACCAACGAGAACGCCTACGCGTTCTCGTTGGTCTTTATATGATAACAGTGTAAGATCTTCCTTAGTTTATTTCTTACTTAACATTGTATAGAGAAGCGAAGTCAATCAGTCCTTTGACAACCAGAAATCCATTCTCATTGTAGAAATTTAATTGTTCTTTTGACAGCTTGTAGGTGGCAGAACTTTCTGCGTGGACACTGGAAAAATAAACCTTGTTAAATTAAATATAACTTTATTGTACACCATAATCCAAAAATCCAAAAATAAAATAAATAAAATGTACAATGGGGGCCTTATCACTAAAAGCGGTCCCTTCCAGAGAACCTATGGATCGAGAAAAATTGAAATTCAACAAAAAAGGACGACAGTATACAAATGGATAAAACAAATCAATAAACTATGTCTAAACTACTCGTACATACATAAAGGTTAAATATACATGATATATATAAGATAGAATATAATGTTTCTATACTTAAATATACGTATGCGAGATACCAGGCGATGACCAGGATGATAATGAATGTAAATACAAAAGTAATTATAGTAAATAATAATTAGGACGACGTATTTAGCGATGACAAATAGTGTTCAGCAACTAGCGTTTTAAAAATGGGCACAGATTTGGCATGTTTTTTTTTTTAGGAAAGGGGGCGAGCGGCTCACCTGATGGAAAGTGCTCACCGTACACGACGTGCTCAACGGTGAAGGAAAACATCGCGAGGAAACCTGCATGTATGAGGAATAAAAATATGTGTGAAGACCGCGAGCCCCTGGAGCAGCGTGGCGGACTAATCCCGTCTTCAAATATATCGTCTCAGAAATAAGAGGAGGCCTGCTCTAAGCAGTGGGACATTTATGGCTGTTTTTTTTTACTATATATACATAAACGCATATGTAAAGAGACGTATATACAAAAATAGCCAAAAAACCGGTAGTGGTCCGGCAGAGTAGAATAACCTGTTTCCTACCGAGGTTCTTTATTCGCAGAATAACAACATAATATGCAATACTGTCACTATGCTGCTCGTGGTAACACAATGGGGATTAAGAATGTTTTGACTCTTACCAAAATTTTCCCGGGGGGTGCGAAACTCTGCCTACCCCTTATATGGGAAACGGGCGTGATTGTATGTATGTAAATACAAAAATGATAAATGCATATCAATACAAAAATAATCATAATTAATAATAATTAAGGAGCTAATCATCGCATCAATATTTCATACCTAACTGACGTAGATAGCGATGAAAGATGGTGTTTTTTTTTTTATTGTATAAAGTGACGAAACGAGCAAAACTTTGACCTGGTCAAATGAAATGAATATTCTTTATTTTTCGTCGTGAGAAATAAAAATTTCGTGTGTCAAACGTAATTTTTTTACAATCTACCGCCATTTCGTAATGAGGTTCCTCTGACAAGGAAGAAACAGGCGAAAGAAACTCCGCAAACTCCAGCAGACCAGCCTCCACCAACAGCACCTGTTCACAACCATGACGTATGTGGCAGCCATCGCCGTCCTCAACCGTTTCAATGGGAACGCGAAGTGCAACGTCTGCCCATGACAAATACTGTGTCACCCAGAAAATTTCTGTGCGACGCCACAATGCGCCCGTCACCCTGAGACATCGGTTCTTAAGTATCATATGACCAGTGATTACGCTAGCTCTCAGTGTCCTTCAAACCGAAACACAGTAATGTTTGCCCACTACTGCTTCACGGCCGAACAACTGGCCCTGGGTAGGTACCTGCCTAGACGGATACACACACATTTAAATAAAACTAGATTGTAAAACTAGATTTTACGGATTATATCGCGTATAATTTACAGGGCGACGACACTTGGTAGACGGGTTGGCGGGCGGGTTTATTAATTCATATGTTCCAGAAAGACGCTGCTACTCATCTCCTGGTTTTTATTTTCCCTCTGTCGACCTTTACGACACCCACGGGACGAGATGGGGTGGTAGATTCTCTTAAGCCACCACACGGCACAAACAGTACATGTCTGTAATTCAGTGATGACATCCAAACAATCTTCGATATTCGTAACGACTCCTAATACGTCATCATAATTAGCAGCATGTTTAAAATGTCTTCCTGACCACGACGACAACGTCACGGAAACATTGTAGCGTAACAAGTGTAGCTATTCAGTGAACCGGTACACTGCTCCGAAACATCCATGTGATCCGAATGTTCCGATTTTTTTTTATGGGTGCTCGTTGCACTTTTTTTTATTGGATAATGTGATGAAACGAGCAAAACGTTCACCTGATGGTAAGTGCAACGTCTGCCCATAACAAATGCTGTGTCACCCAGAAAATTCTGTGTGACACCACACTGCGCCCATCACCCTGAGACATAAGTTCTTAAGTCTCATATGCCCAGTGATTACGCTAGCTCACAGTGCCCTTCAAACCGAAACACAGTAATGTTCGCACACTACTGCTTCAAGGCAGAATAACTGGTCCTGGGGTGGTACCTACCTAGATGGATTCCTGCATAGGAATCCTACCACCACGTTGTCTCTGTACAAATGTTTAATTTCGTTGAAATGCAATTCTTCCAATCTCGTTAAAGCAATTCAACAACTTGCAACACTCTCGTATCAACAAGCATCAACTTGTTGATACGACAGCGCTGTTTATCGATAATTTTGTTTTATCATTGCTGTCATAATGTTTTCTTTTATTTACGCGAATACTGCACATTTAAATAAAACTAATTTTTATGGATTTTTTCGCGTTTAACGGGAGTCCTCCCGTGACCATGGGTGCTGTAAAGCGCTCGAAACGTCGGGTTATAAATAGTTAAAATTAAATCCCCCCAAAATGACAGCTACAAAGTTTTGTCAACTTTATAATTTTTGTTAAACTTTACAGCTTTTTTAAATTTTTTAGCAGTGGACTAGTGAGGGCTGAAATGATGATGAAGGCAATAAAAAAACCTGTGCCTAATGCATAATGATCGGAAACGTCAAATGGTGAATTTCATCAAACATGTGCATAAAATTAGTAACCAGATAAAATAATTTTATCAAAAAAAAACGTAATTTTTTATGTTAAATTATCTCTAGAGAAACAACAAGTCTGTGGGCAAGAGTTAAGAAACGCTGCTTTAATGTGATTTCAAAATATACAGAACAAAATATACCAGTATCACCATTCATTTATTTTTTTAACATGTTCACGTGTAGTAGCGGCTTAAGAGAATCTACCACCCCATCTCATTCCGTGGGTGTTGTAAAAGTCGACAGAGGGAAAATAAAAACCAGAAGATGGGCAGCAGCATCTTCCTGGAGCATCTGAACGAACAACTACGGCAAAATCCCCTCTAAATGAGAGCTACAAAGTTTTTGAGGCTGTCTATAGGGGAGGCCTATGTTCAGTAGTGGACTAGTGATAGGCTGAAATGATGATGATGAATGATGTTCACACAATCTTATGAGATGGTTTAAGGTCAACCAAAGCCTATAGCAACATGTACTTATAGATAACACTGTGACCCGCCCCGGCTTCGAACGGAAGTTATTGTTATATCAAAGTCAAAATTTCTTCATTCTGTTTCGGCTTGTATAAAGCTCTTATAAATAATTAGTCAAAATCTACACCGGTTCAAAAAATAAGACCTTTTCAGAGAAGAACCGGCAAGAAACTCCGGAGTATTTCTTTTTTTCATTACTATATTACATAATGTCATTTATAAATCACATAAAAAGTTCATCATAAAGTTAATAGCAACGGGGGTTTGCAAGTGCAGAATCCCCACAGTAATACGCCATAGGACATAATACTGTCGAAGTATGCAAAATGACCAATTTAGCTGTAGCTTCATCAGTCAACTGTCTGATACTTGTAACAGCAAAAATGGCAGAAGTTAATTTCGAAGCTATTTTTTCAATATGTCGTCCCCGCTGTAGCTTGGAATTAATAGCGATTCCAAGAAATACAGTTGAATTTTCAAAAGAAACGTTAGAATTCTCTAAATTAATATAAATGTTATGTGACCAAGTCGTCACATAACATATATATTAATTACAAAGACATTACAAAGTGTAGACAATTAGTTTTACCTGCATTTGAAAGTAAATTATTTGCCGCAAACTATTTCGAAACAATATCCAGAGTTTTATTGGGTTGTTCCAGTGTCAAGTCATTTGTACCGAATAAGGATCATTAATGTAAGCCAAGAACAGAAAAAAAACCAAGGATCGATCTCTGAGGAACACTCATTTTTACTGAAAAACCTGACGATATAACACTGTTAATACCTACTTTTTGCTCTCGATTTGTTAGGTACGATGTCCAAAGATCTAGTGAGGCTTCACGAATGCCGTAGTATTTCGAAGCCACATTGCTTGTCGTATTAAATTCTATGTTTATTAAAATGAACGAGCAATTGCTGTATATTTTATATATATTGCATATTTTATTTTTATTGCATATTTTTTTTCAACTATTTTCCTTAAAGCAGGCAACACAGAAATGGGAAAGCAATTTGGAGGACCAGCAGCACCAGCCCTCTTGGGGTCTTCCGAGTCAGTTACTTTCGCGCACAGTATGATGGTCCCCGCCGAGGTTTCCTCACAGGGACCCCAGCGCTGGTGATCCATAAATAAACGTTTCGGCTTAAGGCCCTCAGCGCTCTGCCACCTTTCAATCCGGTGAAGCCATAAAAGTAGGCGGGCTAACAGAGTTATAAAAAAAAAATCCGCGTCCCGTGAAAAGAAATCGAGACTATCGGTATATCGGTGTAGTCTCGAAAATCGCGGGAAAAACGATACTTTCGAGACCATTACAAAGGTAGGTTAAGTTAAGATATTTTGATCAAGTTTTTTATTAACTCGATCGCTAGTTTTTTATTAACTCGATACTAATAAAAAACTAGTTTTTTATTAGTAACCGAAGCTCGAATTATAAAATCGAAATATCTAATACTAATAGTGTGCAAAATTGTATAGTCAATTGGACAAAATGTATAACATGCCAAATTTTAATATTAAATGTAGTAGAAAGTAGATATTTAGAAAACAAGACAACTGGATATCTTTATATAACTAGTCTGGCCATAAATACTGTTACATAAAAACTTTTCTTTTTTTCAACTTTTTAATAATTTTGAATTTGGAACACGTGTATTATTTAAAAAACTTCTTTCGATTTTGCGCCATTTCACATATTTTTTCGTGTTCATTATCAAATTACAATATGGAATGGGGTGTTAAAGAAAATACGATTGCAGTGATCGCCTCACACAAAGTGGGTATGGAGCCGTCGTTCATATTCCAGACACTTCAAATTGGCTGCTTGGTAGGGGTGGAGGGTATCTGGTGGCGACTCCCGGTGGCGGTATTGGTTTTCTTGTGCACGCTGTTGAGGGAGGGCGGGCGGTGCACATCAAAACTAGGTAATACACACCATTTTATATTTTGCATGCGGATCTTAGCAAATTAACTTTCTCTCCTTTATGTTTTTTACTTTCATATTTTGATTATACCGCGTGGCCAATGCCAATATGTGCTTTTTCTTACGATGAAGAATAAATAATTTTAATTTCATTTCACAAGTTTCTCGCTTAAGAAATATTTCATACATCCGATAATCGCGCTATAAAAGTTTCTGAGACGCGAATATATATATATATGTATATATATAATCAACATCTAAAGATTACTGGTTGGAGGAAACGTCCTCCCCAGATCAGACCACCTGTTCTGGCGGGGAGCTACCACTTTTCCTTGGCAATATCATCCGCTAAAACAGTATCGTTGATATACAGAAAACTTAGTTGGAAATAGCACGCGGCCTTGTCAACCAGCCTTTCTCCACCTCCGGATTATGAAAAAACTTTTATCCCAAATGCAAAATTTCCCGAAAGCTTCGAGGGAAGTGATTTATGCTAGACTCTATCAAAAGCCTTCGCTATGCCCAGACTAACTGGCAAGGCTCCACCTTGGTCTCGACTGCCTCCACCCATCGATGAGTTAGATAGATTAGAAGATCACCACCTGAGCGACCCCGATGAAACCGTACTGGTGGTCACTAATCAGTCGGTGCTCTTTTAGGTACCTCATGAGCTAGCAATTCATAATGGATTCCATTATTTTGGAGAACATGGAGGTAACGGCGGTAAATGGAGATAATTGGACGCATCTGAGCGGTCACGAATAGGTGCCAAATCCGGAGCGACATCCTCAGGATAATTCGGGGGGGATTCCATCGAGCCCACTCCAGTTGTGGATGTCCAGGAAGAAGAATGCTTTGCGGACTATGCTTCGCGGAAACTTATTGTACGGCATGGATTACACTCACAGGGCAATAGTTGGCGGTGACTTCCCTCTGAGATAGACGCAAAAAGAGCGCTTAAGAGATCGGCGTTTCTTTGCGGAGATAAAAGTCATGGCAGACGGACATGGCATTCCCTAGGACAGTCTTGGCGTGAGATCAGAACGCACGTGTTCCCGAAGGAAGGCTAACTTCACGAGCCTCTTTGGAGTTGAACTACTTCCTAAAATCGCTAGCTTTCACATCACGAGACGTTGATGCATTAGTCCAGGCCCGGTAACACATCAGCTTTTGGCGTGATGCTGTTTTCCAGGTGCTACCGAACCAAGTCAGGGATCTATTTTGGTTGGGTACCACAAACGATGGAACTAAGAGTTACATTCCCTGAAGAACCAGGTCAGCGATAGATCCGGCAAATACTTGGGCGTAAGTATGCAAACAAAGACGGCACCCCTCACGACCTCTAGTGCTAAATAGTGGCAGACTGCAATGAGCATGTTATAAGCAACATACTCCAGATTCAGACATTGACGGAAACCGGATAGCAGTCTGGATGAGAGATCAGCAGAAGATATTATTATATTGTGATTGTACTGAATCTCTGACATTGCATATATGTATGTTTATTGGCTTTATGATAGTCTCTATCTAGATAGACCTGCATTAAAGTCTTACAAAATAAAACTACCTTTCATATAGCGAGTTACTAAATATTACAATTAAATAAAGTAACATAATATTTGGATCTTAATCTTTTCCTTAGTTTTATAAAACATGGGCAAAAGTAGGATCCGCAGAAGTAAACAGAGCATGTATCACTAAGCACTATAACCGAAGTTGGAGTGAGATATTAGAGAGTATGTTAAAACAGGTACCACATGTACCCCCAAATGATTATGTTTAAGTACTAAAAAAACAAATACAATTTATAAAGTAAAAACAACTAGGAAAATGATTGTTAGATTAATTGGAAAAGTCGGAAAGGTTGGAATTTTGATTGTGCAACATATCTCTTTCCAACACTGAATTACTCTGTGCATTAATTATTGGTACTGTTGGTGTTTTAAAAAAATTGTGTTTTTACTTTTGTTTTTTTTTTTAATAAATTATTGGAGACAGTGACAAAACAAGCAAAACATTCACCTGAAGCTAAGTGCAACTGCTAATGACAAATGTATCACCCAATTAAAAACAATTCTGTGTGATACCACACTGCGGTCATCAGCCAAGAAATCAGTTCTCATATGCTCATTGTTTACACTAGCTCTCAGTGCCCTTCAGACCGAAACATAGTAATGTTTCAACACTACTGCTTTATGGCAGAATAACTGGCCATGGGGTGGTACCACCAGACAGTTTATACTTATTTCCTTCCATAGCATGATGTCATATACATTTTGCTATAACAAAATGTGGAAATCTCTATCAATTTAGAAGCTATTAACAGAAGAAGTTTTTAAAAGCTCTGAGTATTTCTTAGATATAAGTTTAGAAAATAAATATTTTAAAGTTGTGCCTCCCCACCTCATATGAAATATTATATAAGCACTACAATAAATTTATATTAAAAAAAAATATTAAAATATTATTAAAAAAAAGGATGTGTGCAATGAAACTAGCAACAGAAGCTGCAGAAAGTTTACATAGTATTAACAAGTTTAACATTTTTCTTTATGTGGTATTTATGTTGTCTAATAAGAAGAACCAACAATACAGGAGTACACCTATTAAGGGACATCTATTTTATGTTTTAAAGACAGACATTCTATATAGAGTAACTAATTAAGTTAGTTAGTTTTATACAATGTATATGCAATGTATCTCTTATACAATGTATATGTATTTATATAATGTATATTAAAAATGTATTTAACCATTAATCATTAACTGTATGTTTTGTTAAAAAGCTTATTGGCTTTTTGACTAGAGTGTGTTGAAGTGAAAAATTAATTAAAATTTAAAAATATGAAAAAAATTACAGACATAACTATCATATAGAAGTTAATAATCATGAAAAAGTTTTTTATAGCACATTTTTGCAAAATTTGTACCCAACAGTCATACAAACAGACATACAGAGAAGAAATCGAGTATAATGGGTAATGAATTGTCATTCAGTTATAAGCTGTTTAAAGTTCCAAGGCTCTAGCTCCTCAGGAAGATAGTTTAAAATCATTAGCTAAATTTGACATGAACAGACAGACTAATGAGTTAAATGAGGTAAAAATCAATCTAATCTATTTAAATTTATAGTACATGGAGGTTTTATATTTAAATACATTCTAATCGAATGACATTTAGAATGAACGTCTTTCAATATTTTTTTATCTAAATAATAAAATAATGATAATAAATTACTTTTCGTATCAATAACATTTTTTTTTATTTCTACAATTTCTTAGTAATTTGGCTAGAATAACTTATTTTGTAGTTTTCTACCATTCCGTACATCTTCCTCGGATAGAAGTATGAAACTAATTACTAATTAACACTTAATTAGAACAAAAACTTACCTTTTAGGATAAACTTTCACAATCTTTTCATTTTTTGGTAATCCCATTGCGTCTTTAACTCTGGAGTTTTAGAATCGACGTAAATATACTGCTGAGAGTTAAATTGTAATTATTGTATAAAAACTGTCAAGGTAATCGTAATTTAACATGTAATAAAAGTTGTTATTATTAAAACAATAAAAAAAAAGTTTCCTGCTATGATTACGAGTAATATATATAGTATAAGACGACGTGTGTAAAGTATTGCAAATAAAAACTGTTTGAATGTATTAATCTACGTTATTATTCAATTCAAATTTATACAGTATGTAGATTAGGGATGAAAGATGTTTGCAAAACATCGATGGTCCGCTCATGAACATCGATGTTATAGAGAACGATAAATCGCCGATACATCAACGGCAAATGTTTCGAACATCGACATCGTTATTGATTCCGTTCGTGCTCTGCTCTGTGATTATAGTTATATACTTAAACTTGTTTTCAAATATGTGAATTGAGTTCCTTTAAAATGTATCTTTCTAAATACCAAAATTTTACGTCCTAATAAAGAAATATTTTCAATTGCTGAGATGTTTTTATTTATATGATCAATTTTGTTGTTAGTGTTCTAGTTAATTGGAAGTTAGCTACGGTTTTAGGTTAAACGATGGTAAGATTGGTATATTTTGTCATTTAGTTACGTCACAGGTATAGCATACTTACATTTGTATTGAATTCGATCTACACTCGGCGTCAAAAAAATAGCACATCCGAAAAAAATAATTTAAATACTATTTTAACACAACAGGCCAATGGCAATGTTGTGGTTTGAGGGTATCATTCGAAAGGTAATTTCATTAGCTTTCAGGAATTTTAATTGAATTTTACTTTTATAACGAGACGAAAGAGAAATTAAAGAAAAAGACAGGGTATGTACAAATTTGCAAATTAATAATTTAAAAAAAACTTAATAAATACAAAAAAAGTTCTTAAAACCTTGTGTTACCCCCCCCCCCCTTGTTTTCATGCGATCTTTCATGGACCTTACAAGGATCGCAACAGCCTCTTGGGGTATTTGTTCCCACTCTTCAAGTACCGCATCTTGGAGCTCTTGAAGAGTGGCTGGAGCTGGATCTCGAGCTCGCACGCGCCGTTTTAGGTCATCCCAGAGATGTTCTATTGGGTTAAGGTCTGGACTTCGTGCTGGCCAATGCATAACAGGGATATCGACCTCCTGTAAATAATCCCGTACAATAGCCGCGGTGTGGCAACGAGCATTATCATGCATTAACATGAATCCATCACCGATATAACCAGCATACGGGACCACATGTTCCTCCAGGATTTCAGTAATGTACCGACCAGCATTTAATGACCCTTGCCCACGGCCACCCCGAGTCTGGGAAACGCATACAATTTCCGTTTTCCCGTCGACGGAAATGCCGCCCCAAAACATACACGAGCCACCCCCGTATTCGACGGATTCTTCGAAGCAGGGTTGTGTGAACCTCTCCCCCTGTCTTCTGTAGACCCTTCTACGTCTGTCATTGCAGAAGAGACAGACCCTCGTCTCATCAGAGAAGAGTACGGTCCGCCACTGTTCTAGAGTCCACTCGCAATGATTGCGAGCAAACTCTAGGCGATCTCTGCGATGCTGTGCAGTAAGTTTTGGACCTTTAGCAGGTCTATGGGTTGTTAAACTCTTTTCGTGTAACCTTCTTCTTATCGTAGAAACACTCACAGATGTTCTCCGAGTTGATCGAAGCTGGCGTTGCAACTCAACAGCATTTGTAAAACGTTTTCGTAAAGATGAAACGGTCATCTCTTTCCGATGTGCACCGTTTTCTTCCAGATCCCGGTTTTCTAACATAACCACCAGTCTGCTGAAAACGTTGGAGCACCCGTCGAACTGAAAAACAGGACAGGTTCAACTGTCGAGCAACGTCACACTGCCGCATCCTTCAGCAGGCTTCTTCAGAGCTGGTGTCCATCTTTACTTGTTTTTACTTGTTCATGTTTGTTCACTGCAAAGTCTAAATTACGACTGGCCCATATTTCATCCAGATCGACCCTTTTATACCCTTTTTAGGTGGTGTAACTAGCGTCCTTACTAACGAGCATTTCACAGTGTTTATTTTTGACGCTCTGTAATGATAAATGTTTTAATGATTTCATGACTTTTTTATTAATAATGTAAAGCTATTCAAATACCCATTTCAAACATACCAATATTTATATAAATATAATTCGTTTCTAGCCATTACAGCCATTTTTCGCGCAAACTCAGAGAGGTGCGATTTTTGTGACGCTGAGTGTAGTTCCTTTATGTTTATTAAAAAAAAATAACGTTTTAGACGCGTGAGTGTGATGGATGAGATAAATTAAAACATCGGAAAAACCTCGATGTGTCGTTTTAATTTAAAGATATTTAAAGACATTTATTCCGACACTTCATTTCATTCACAAATTACAATACAACAGGTGAATAAAGAAAATTAATAAGAATAGGAATAAAATAAAAAAAACGAAGGAAAATCAATAAACAAAAAAAGAAAATAAAGGGTATAACAACAATTCATTAATTTATAATCGAAGCAGATGAAGTGGCGTAAAGGACCGCCTCAGCATAAGCCGCGGGATAGCGACGCTGATTTTCAGTCGGCCCCAGACGGTCTTATGGAGACCGTGCCGTAAGTGTCGACATTATGCGAGTAGTAGATATGCTAATAACAACTGATGAAAATGGAAGATACGTATTGTGTAGTTGTGCTGAACGTGAGTTGCTGACCGCTATATGAGACGTGACGTGAATATTGGTAAGTGTCATAAATTTAACAGTGTATATTATAAAATTATAATATAGTATAAGATTTGTTTTATACATGTAAATACACCCATACATATACTTATAATATATATATATATATATATATATATATATATATATATATATATATAGATATACATACACATTTATATTTACCCATACATACAATTACAAATTTACGATGTTCTTTACATCGATGTTTGTCGTGGGAACAGCGATGTTGGGAAACATCGATGTTTTAAAGAGTGATGGTGCATCCCTAATGTATTTAAGATAATAGTGTTATAGTATTGCCAGGTGTCCTGTTTTGCGCGGGACGTCCCGATTTTCAGGGGTCTGGTGACAAGTTCCGATTCAGCCTTAATAGTAGTAGCCCGCGCCTATAGATCTTAGTCTATTGAGGCGTTACAGTCTAAGATCTATTAATTACCGACATACTCATTTTATTTTTTGTAAACTAGAAACAATTGAATAGTGGTTTGTAATTTTTATTATATATATTTTTTTTAATTTAAAACTTCGAAACTCTATAAAAAATACAGCAGCCGCGGTCTCGAACGCCGCGCCGCCGCCCGGCTTCATGCGACTTGGGCATCATCGAGGTGGGCGGTTCCCTTTTGCGCAGCAGCCGAGAGCGTTCGTTTTATTTTGCTAACACGACATCAAATATTGTTTACAAGCCACTAAAATTTCATAGCTTATGTTCCCATAAATAAAACATTATTTTGGTAACTTAATCTTACCTGACCAGCTGCAGAGCGTCGATGTGAATAGTCGCTACACAAAATTTTAGAGAAGGGATTGTCGTTGTTCTATTTGTCCAAATAAAGTACTAACCTTTCTATATCTATCTACTCATGCGAATCCGGGGCGGATCGCTAGTTATATTACATTTTAGTCCCGGGAATCAAACCCACGTACACGTACACTGCAAAATCACAGTCTAACATGAAACCTCTAGCCGAACGAGGCAGTTAGTACCTAAATACGACCTACAAATTTTCTATTCAATAGGAAGTGAATTTTATTTAAATTGACAATAATTCGATTATTAAACTGAACCAAGATGATATACCTAATAAATGTATCAGTTTTCTGTGAAAATTTAATCTCGAGCCTCGGCAAAGTTAAATGTTATTTACGAAAGTGGCACTTTTGGACTACTTAGGCTAATACGAACTTTCAATAATTTGACTCAAATTGTAGTAAAACCTATTGCATAACTATTAACACTTTTAAACTATTACACAGTAATTGAATTTGAAAATAAATAAAAGGTTTACTAAGTACTTTCATCATTAAAATTTGATATTTATTGCCAGGAATCCTAAATAGCGAGCGTCTCCTTTAACGTAATTCCACCAAAATTCGTGCCCTTCGAGACATACCGGCTGTTTGATATTGTAAAAATGTAATAACCAAAAAAAAAATATGAAAACAATTATAATGAATTAATACAACTGTATTTTAATTTTTAGATAAAAATTGCGCGTTATCCGATAAGACAGCGACAAGAGTCGTTTAGACTAATGTAAAACAACAACGGCCCCGCGCTCCCCCGGCTCACACACCTCTAATCAAAAGTAAAGTATGTCTGCTTAGCGTTATATGTGATAAAAAATGTTTTGTTATTTTAGAATTTATATATGAATTTTTTTGTACATTAAATTAATGCCGTGTCAAACTATTTTGCATTAAAACCTGAAATTGACCAAATTTCAAGTAAGCGTAGTGTTAATTGCAGATGTCGAAAGGTCAAATAGCCTGTTTGTCCGACTTCAATCTGCTTTTTTATTCTCTCTGTGTCATTTTGATCCATAATCTAGTAATTTACAATGAATGTACAATGAAGGTAACATATATAAAAGATAGAAATAATCAATCTAACATAATGGATACATAATACAAGTAAGGTAAAATCAGCACAAGGGACAATTATTTTGAAGTAGTGAAAAACGGGTCAAAATAATTCTTAAAAAAAAATAGAAACTGTTGTAGGTTATGTTATTTGCTATGTCTACTTTTGTTACTGTGTTAACGATTATATAATGGTTGAGCTGGGTTGAAAAATGTTGTCGTCAAAACGCATATACTACGTTATTGTCCTACAGAGAGTAAAACTCAGATCTTTTTTTATTATTTATAACCCGACGTTTCGAGTGCTTTACAGCACCCATGGTGCCCGCCCGTGACCATGGGTGCTGTAAAGCACTCGAAACGTCGGGTTATAAATAATAAAATTAAACGCGATAAAATCCGTAAAATTAGTTTCATTTAAAAACTCAGATCTTTATGAAACTCTCGCATGGAAATCGTAAAAAAGACTAAATGTCTTATAAAATAGACGAGTAAATGACGGCACAATTACTGTTATACAATTATATATCAAAAATATCATGTAGTGGTCTCAGTTGAGACAACTACATGATATTTATAATCGTATAGCTTACGACTATGAGACAGAAAGTTGAATAAAGTTGTGGTGTAAATGTAGCTGAGACCGTTATATAATTGTCGTATAATTTCGTAACGTAAACGTTTACCGGACATAATTATTTAATTAGAGTATTATGTGATGTTCTCCTAGCGATTTCGACCACGGCGACAACTTCCGTCTACTGTCGAGAGCCATCAACTGCGCAGGAGATACACACCAGGTGTGCCACAAGTGTACGCGCAAACACAGAGGCACTCACTCTTCCCTACCTACCCGCGCCCTATGTAACGCTGATGCGATAAGATCGGAGGTAGGCTAGGATGCAGTGTCAGAAACACGGGGACAATCACAACACAACCAGACCCGAAAACCAACAATTTATGTTTTAGCACAAATGTTGGATGCTGGCATTCGAACCCAGGACCCGCGGCTTAGAAGTCAGGTACTCTGACCACTAGGCCACGCGGTCGGTTATATACTAATAATAAAGCTGAAGATTTTTTGTTGTTTGGGCCCGCTGATCAGCGGCTCCAAACTACCAGTCGGACTTGAAGAAATCTTTTTTTTAGAATTTTTTTATTTAGTAGCCCAATTATTGAGGATGATAATAGGCTATTTAACGTCACGCTACGACCCTTTTAAATTAAACGGCGTGTGAAACCGCGGGGCACAGCTAGTGTCTTGAAAAACCGTTTTAAAAATCTGTTTGGGTTTGCTTGTGCACGCTGTTGAGGGAGGGCGGGCGGTGCTCTTCAAAAACTAGGTAATACACACCATTTTAAATTATGCATGGTGATCTTAGCAAATGAACTTTCGTTCCTTTAATATAATGGATTCCTGCAAAGTAACGCCTGATTATGTTAACTATGCAAAAAAATTTTTTCTTGACCGATGGCATTGCCTTACATTGTACGAGTTTTCTGAATCGTTCAAATATTATACTGTTTGGCGGCAGAATAACTGGCACTGTGGCAACATTTTTCGATAGCAGGCGGTGTAAGAAAAAAAGTTTGGAAAATCCATAAGTGCACGTCTCACGATTTAACTGTTATGAAAAAAAAATCGTATTGAGCTTCAAATATTTCCAGTCATTTACATTTCAGATGAAAACAATAAGAAAAAATAAATGAGACGTGCAAAACGATTGTTTTCTTAATAACTACAAGTGATATTGATATGAAATAGGAAACCAGTAGATAACATTCTGCATACGATAAAAAAAACCCGGTCTCGATACGTCAATTTTTTTCGGGAGTTATCGTGACCATATACCTAAAAAAATCCGGACGTCCGCGTCAATTTTTTTACTCGGTTTTAGGACTAGTGATAGGATGAAATGATGATGATGATGAATGGTAAAGAAAGTACGAGTATGTTACATACATGAATCATCAGTATGTTTTGTTACTTGAGACTATAACTGAAGAGTTGCCAGTGACTGACATATTGTGTGCAGTGCACTAGCGGCGTTACAGTATTTTCAATCCCATTCTATCCAGTGGATGTCGTACGAGTTTCATAAGGGAAAATTTCAAGGCTTCTTCCGATAGATGACGAAATACCAAAAATACAGAGGCAAATGGGCAGAAGCGTTTAAAGTGCGAGGCATCTGGTACTGTACCAATCCGCCTGCCAAGCGTGGCGATAACAGTAAACCCTCCCATCATGGGAGAGACCTATGTCTAGCAGGACATCTACAAGCTGATGAAGAAGAGATTATGAGAAAAAAAAGGAGATATTATGAGAAAAAAAACTAGGACTAAACTTAGTTCTTTATTTTGTTTACACAGAGGTTTCAACTACAAAAATGAGATTACAACCAAAATTTACTGCAATGGAAATATACATTCTTATTTACAGTCCAACTTGTCTTGATAGTGTGGAGCTATGTCGGGAAACATTTAACAGAGGGTTTTTTAGTATTTGCTAGGCTTGGAGTAAGCACCTGCGAAGACTGGTATAACTGTTTTCTTGTCTACAATCATGAAGAAGAATGGCTTATTGGCAGTCAGTTGGTAAGGTAGGCTCTTGAACGAAAATTCGGCCGCCGTTGCAGCACTTGCTGTTGTGCCTTCCTCTGTCACCTCTACATCAGCTTTCTGTATAAGATTTGAAATGTATAAAGGATAGTCGGAAATGTCTGGAAATTGCGCTTGGTTACCATCAAATATAGTCCTCAATCCCATGTCTATAAGAAGTTCTTTCAAATTATTTAATTCTGTTGAAATCTTGAATCGGGGTAGCTGCACCATTATCTCTTGAGTTTCTTGTTCTTTGAACAGTGTGAATATTGATTTGAGGCTGATTCCTTTAAGGGAATCTATGACATTACTCAATTTACTGTCTTCATATGGTATGAACAATAACGTTGAAAATCTTTTATCACTATATGGTAGTTCAACAACTGTAGCATTTATTTCATCTATGAATTTCACATTAAAATTATCTTTAACAAACATGAGGTTAACGTCACCAATTTTGTTATTCATTTCGTCGTAGAATGAGCTTTCTTCTGTTTCTTCTATAAGGAAAGGAATTTGCCATGTTCCTTTGAAGCGCAAAGCGTCGATGATGATTAGTGCCACATTCTCCAAATCGCTGGCAAGCACCATTTCATCTATGGTTCCGTTAGTAGCTGATCTTACGTAATTGTTTATATATGCAGCGACATATTCGTAATTGTCGAATGATACTTGTTTAACCTCACTAACACCCGCACTCTTAACTAGTCTTTTGTACCCTTCGTTTACAGGTATCCTTTCGTCGACGAATATCGCTGAAGTTCCCTGTAAAGTCGTGTCGCTTGCTGGTGAGTAGATATTTTTCGTTATTTCGAAGAATTTCTTGTTGAAACATTTGTGGGGATGCAATCTTAGAATAGTATTGAGTTCTTGTAAAGTGTTATCGGCGGCTCCGAGTGAAGTATAGGCTAGTAATGTCCAAGGCGAGAGAGTAGATGCAACGAAATGGTAGTCAGTATCCTGAGCGATTCTTCTTATTAAGTCTATAGAGAACTCATATACCGACCTTGAAAAGTAAGGCTCCGCTTTTTCTATAGTACACTGAGATAATATGGACGGAATTAACGCACAAACTATGAAAATTAGTTTCGCCATTTCGTGTAGGCTTATCAGGACGGTGTAAGAATAAGTGATCTTAAAGTAGCAAACGTTTGTGGTAAGTATGTTATCGAAGTGACCCGACTTGGAGATAAAGCGGAGGTTACAGATTGGTACTCGTAAGTTATGTTTGGGGAATTCTGTTTCGATATAAATTAATTTACGTGGCAGACATTTCATCTAGATTTTTTTTTGACTTCATTTCAACGAGACTGACTCTTTTCACGCACATTCCGATAAAGAAAAAAATAGAATTATTTTTATATTAGCTGTCCCCTGAATTTCGTAGGTGTGGAATTTATTTTTGATTCATAAAGTGAAATGGGAAATTGTTAGGAATAAGCGGGATGCGGGTCAAAATTTCCGCTTCTATGATGTTACGTTGGAGAGAAGTAACTTTAATCCCCATAACATTATTTATAACATTATTTCACAAAAAAATAATCGGGTCGCGTTTTTCAAAATAATTTTATGTGATGCAAGGCTAGCTGCATTAAGAGAGCTTATAAATTCGTCTGGGTGACTGGTAGTGTCATCTTGCTCCAAAACTCTGTTAATAGAGATATACAATTCATTTTCTCGAGTTTATTCGAGTTCATTCTTGTAGCTTGATCGCTCCAAAACTCCGACGCTTGATTGCTCCAAAACTCTGTTAATAGAGATATACAATTCATTTTCTCGAGTTTATTCGAGTTCATTCTTGTAGCTTGATCGCTCCAAAACTCTGACGCTTGATTGCTCCAAAACTCTGTTAATAGAGATATACAATTCATTTTCTCGAGTTTATTCGAGTTCATTCTTGTAGCTTGATCGTATCGAGGTGTCAACATTTCAACAAGCCATGACTTTTATTAATTTTTGTTTTCATCTGAACGACATAGCCGGAAGAAATTGCCTTGAACTGAAAGTACCGGATGGCACAAATTACCATGCAAAACCATTTTGACAATATTCTTCCGGATTTGTTTCTCGGGTAGCTACACTGACCGGGAGAGACACTAGCATTTGTAAGAAAGTTTTTATATAAGCGTAAAAATCTTAGTTGCGTGTCAATGGGATGAGCTAGCGCCTATGGTATGGCAGTCTTGTTTTCATATTCTCCTTTCCATTTGGCCATCCATTGTCGATATTCGTTTGTTACAGTTGACTCACAATCGTTAATGAATGGCTGGTACATCTGGACAACTTTTTTTCACTGTCTCGATATCGATATCCCAGTCTTTCACACCAGTCACAATGACATTTGGTTTAGATAGAAAAACTCCCAACTGAAATAGTTTGAGTACCTCCGGAGAAAGTCTCTGCTCTCCTCCTTTCAGCCAAAAAATAAGGAGAAACTGACTGACTGACTGATCAACGCACAGCCGAAACCGCTGGGTCTAGAAGCATAGAAGCATTTTTACATGAGCTGTATTTATTTATTTCACCTAAGCGACGAAAGTCTGTGTGGCAAGTGCATCATTTTTTAAGTTATCAATATGGAAATTGGTGCATAGATTTCTGTTTGTAAATAAAATTTAGATTTATCAGCGTTTTTAGAAACTCAATCCCTTAGGAGGTAAAGTAAGGGAGGATAGGTTGTATGGGAGCAGCGTCATTACTAAAGACAGAAACGTGAAGTTGATATTGAGGCTACTAACGAATTACGAAACTAATTACCTAATAAGAAAATGATCTATCAAAAGGGAAATGTCACAGACCAACCAGAAAATAAATGTATCCACGCATTAAAACTGACAGGAATACAGACACTTCAAAATAATTATGTTGAGACACATGTAATGTGCACCTGCATGTCTGAGAAATAAAAAAATATTTCGACGACATGTGAAGTCCACCAACCCGGATAGGAGCAGCGTGGCGGATTCTTGCCAGCTCTAAAACCCTCTCGGAAATGAGAGGAGGCCTGTATTCAGCAGTGGGACATTTATAGGCTGTTACTTTACTTTAGTAGTTTGTTACCGTATGTTTATAATTTTTAACTAGGATAATTGTTAACTAGGATAACACTAGCGAATACTTATGTTATGTAATTAAACACAAATTCTTCCATAATTAATAAATTATCAACTAAAGAACCTTTATTTGTGATTTGTACATTTCAATTGTTTCTTGGTAGGTAATTGTATTTATAATTACCTGATTACGACATAACTCATGCTATTATATCACTCTTCGTTGTCGTAGTAGAATTACTATTACTATTCACTGGTGGTAGGATTCCTATTCAGGAATCCGTCTAAGTAGGTACCACCCCAGGGCCAGTTATTCTACCGTGAAGCAGTAGTGTGCAAACATTACTGTGTTTCGGTTTGAAGGGTACTGAGAGCTAGCGTAATCACTGGGCATACGAGACTTAAGAACTTGTGTCTCAGGGTGATGGGCACAGTGTGGTGTCACAAAGAAATTTTCTGTGTGACACAGAATTTGTTATGGGCAGACGTTGCACTTACGATCAGGTGAACGTTTTGTTCGTTTCATCACTTTCTAAAATAAAATATAATAAAAATAAAAATAAAATATCATAGGTTAAAACGGAAAAGTTTTTATTTTTTTAGAAGTGTTATTTTTCTGAACTAAAATACATATACTCGTATATATGGCCAGTAACTCAACCAGTATTTATATTATAATATCGCGGCGCTACCGCCCCGGCTTCGCACGGGTAGATAAATATTAGAAAGACAATTTAGTACTTTAAAAAAAATGTTTTATTTATGGGAACATAGCCATGAAAGTTTAGTGGCTCAGAGCTTCCTTGTAAACAATATTTGAAGTTGTGTTAGCAAAATGACCCCTCTCGACCGTTGCGCAAAGGAAGCCGCGCACCTCGATGATGCCCAAGTCGCATGAAGCCGCGCGGTGGTGCGGCGTTCGAGAGACAGCGGAGCCGCTGCATTTTTTAAATGAAAGGTTTTAAATTAGCAAAATATGTAATTCAAATTACACTATTTAACAAAAAATAATATGAGTTAGTAGGTAATTAATAGATCTTAGTTTATTCGCTAGAAGCGCGTGCGAGCGTAGTGTTCACTCACACCGCGACATTTTTATCATTATTATAAGCGTCGTACCTTCTAAACGATAGCCCGGATTCGAATAATTTAAAGAGGAATTTACATGTATATAATCAACCTTGATTATGAAACTATTTAGTAGGATAAGGATTAACATCATAATACCAATGTCATCATCTATCGATTTTACCCGTGGTTTCATTAACTAATTTGAACAAAAAGCGGTTATTGTGAGTTTACTATAATAGTTGGACATATAGCCACGCGGACTTTTTTGTGAGTAATGATGAGTACTATTAAAATGTAGTACAATATTTTATTTATCATCAATCGTATTTTCATATTTTGCAGCGCACGCCAAATAATGACTTTTTTTAGTACATGTTTGATACCTTGAGTTACATCAGAGCGGTTTTCGTAGGTATCTCATATTTTATTTAAATTTAATTTAGCTCATGTTAGTCGCTGATAATGTAGCTGTATATACGTGTATATACGGGAATTTTTAAATCGTTTTAGTAGTTTTTCGAGTTTATTCATTACAACCAAACAAACATACAATAAATAATAGTTTGAAAAAACTAAAAAATACGCTTTATATAGAAAAACAAACTAAAAAATTAAAAATAAATTTTGATAAATTTGAATTAAGTAATAATAATAATAATAATAATAATAATAAATTGATTTATTTGTTTCACAAATCTTTTACATACTATTCTTATAAAGTCTAAATAGTTGGATACAATAACAAATACAATAAGTAATACTCGTAGTATAAAAAAGAAAAAAAATATTTTATAAAAAGCGTGGGGTGCTTTTAAGTTATCATCGAAATGATAATCCTTCTTCTTCATATCTGTCAATAAAAAAATTATAACTATTGACACCATGCACCCCACGCTTTTTTTAAAAAAAAACATTTTTTTCTTATTTACACTATTATTCATTTATATTTATTAGAATTTTTTATACTATTCTTAATTCAAATTTATTAAAATTTATTTTCTATATTTTAGTTTGTTTTTCTGTATAAAGAGTATTTTTTAGTTTTTTCAAACTATTATTTATTTTCTAATTTTTAGTTTGGTTTATTTTTAAAAGCGTGTTTTCTAATTTATTATTTATTTTGTTACAAACTAATTTAAGACGATGGCCTCTATAACAGGTAATATATTAGCGCCATTTATTGAGTAATTTAGTTGGAGTTTCTATAAAAGCGTGTTTTTTAGTTTTTAAACTATAATTTTTTTTAGTTGGATATTCTATAAAAGCTTTCTTTTTTAGTTTTTTTAAGCTATTAATTATTTTGTTACAAACTAATTTAAGACGATGGCCTCTATAACAGGTAATACATTAGCGCCATCTATTGAGTAATTTAGTTGGATCTTCTATAAAAGCGTATTTTTTTAGTTTTTTTAAACAATTATTTTTTATTTTTTAGTCGAATTATTGCATTGTCATCGGTCTTTGACAGGTGTGCAAAATTTGAATTAAATCGGATCGTTCAAAGAAGAAGAATATCAAGCCCTAAGGAGACGGTTACAAACATACAAACATACAAGTGAAGCTAATATAAAGCGTATAATGAAAACAAATCTTTTCTGTTTATAATATTATATAAACATATCATATATAGCTTAGATAATATCGCTTATAAATAGATTAAAACATTTATTCGGCACAAGAACATAAGACCAAAAATAAGTAACAAATATATTAATACTAGCTTAACAGAATCTACCACCCCATCTCATCCCGTGGGTGACGTAAAAGTCAACAGAGAGATAATAAGAACTAGATGGGCGGCGGCATCTTCCTGGAATATCTGAATAATTAAACTGCGATTGCCAAACCGCCTGCCATGCGTGGCAACTATGGCAAAATCCCCCCAAATTGAGCTACAAATTATTGTGGCTTATGTTCAGCGATCCAGGTTGTGGGCTGAAATGATGATGATGATGCATGCTAATTTTTGAATTTAAACACGGAAATTGCAATTAAACAACTCGAGAGCATATTGGATTCTTTGAATTTAGTTAATAAATTAAGCATTCATGTCAATAATTTGTATCCAGAAATAGTTATGATAAATTAATAATTTTCTGCCACGCACAAGCACTTTATGAAATCTGCTGCCGCCAGCGGTTTTTCCGGATCGATACGACTTAGGGACCTTCAAGAAAAGAGCCAATTCCTTTCTCAAAGGCCGGCAACGCATCTGCTATTCCTCTGGTATTGTAGATGTTCATGGGCGGCGGTGATCACTTACCATCAGGTGAGCCGCTTGCTCGTTTGCCCCCACCTTTCATAAAAAAAAAATATTTCAAAAGGAAGCAAAGTGCAAAAACACACACAAATTAATAATTAAAATCGTTTACTTTCTTCTCTCCATTCCTGAAACTTCCGCTTTTATGGAAATAAGGAAATATTTCGTGAATATGAAATGGCGGGAGAAAGAAACAGAGCACCCGACAGCAACAGAGTATTAATTTAATTAAACATGAATTGTTAATTTACTTTAGTATGTATCTAAATTGCTCAGATTCCTGCAATTGTTTGAAAATAATAAAACTTTAATAACTGTAATAACAAATATACATGGTAAAATAAATAATGCTTAATAATAAATTGTGTAATTTTTTTTTTAATTCAAAAAACAACTCATTCGCGCTCTAACAGATTACATAAAGTGTTTGAAACTAAGCCATACCGTACTAACGCGGGTATACAATCACCATTATATCGTTTAGTTAGTTCTTATAATAGTAATTTCACACATATTGACATCATCGCAATAATTGGTCATGGCAAAACTAAAAAATGTTAATAGACAATTAATGCAATAAATAATTTGTCAGGATGTAATCGGAAAACAATACATCTTTTTCTCATTTGCGAATGTATTATTAGTTTTAATGATTGCATATTAGTCAACTATTAAATTTTGAATTGTATCTATGTTTCTTTTTTTTCGTTATTAAGTTTTGAATACGTAGTAATTATTAACAAATTGGCATAGAATATACGTTACCTCAACAAAACAATAATTACGTAGGGAAAGTAACTCTCTCTGTCCCTCTGTCTGTTTGTTACCTTTTAACCGATCGCGACGAAATATCGCAGAGAGATAGCTTGCATCCCGGAGACGGACGTAGGATACTTTTTATCCCGAAAAATCAAAAAATTCCCGCAGGATATATAAAAAACCAGTATCCAGGCGGACAAAGTCGCGGGCATCAGCTAGTATTATCTGTGACGAGAAATTGGTATTGCCTAAAGTATTAAAGGATCAGTAAGCCAGCAGTGGGCCAGCAAGCCACATCTAAAGGGGCTGAAGTGGCAGCCTCGTACTGGAGAACGCAGAGTGAGGCAATGCGAAAGAGGAGAGACGATCTGTCCAAAGCACATGCGGCTCCTACTAGGCATGTACTATCAAACAGTTTGCTTAACTGCGCTGACATGTTCTTTATATCCACTAATATTAAAAAAGGTTACTTGAGAGAGTAATTTTCAAGGCGTATTCATTGCTTTTGAATTATATATACAACACAAAGCAATATAAGAGAGAAAAGTGAACACGGGAAGGAATCGTAATATATTTTACATTCGTATCTAAATATTATACAGTCGTAATAAATTACATTTTTCGATTTCTTCCTTTGTTTACTTGACCTTTGTCAACTTTTTGCGCATAAAATGTCTATTTATATATATCTCTTTATATTAATAAATTACAAAATACATAAGATATTTTCAACAAGCTTTGTTATATACCTAGTGGGTTCAAAAGTTCTGTCACAAACACTTCATTATAAATTTATTCTGCGACTTGTTGTTTATATAAAATATATATACTTGTACTTGTTATTGGCAAATGTAACTATTGTATTTCCAACTTTAGAAATAACTAGCGATCCGCCCCGGCTTCGCACGGGTAGGTAGATATTAGAAAGATAAATTAGTACTTTATTTGGACAAACAGAACAAAAACAATTCGCCGACTATTGTCATCGGCGGCTCTGCAGTTAGTTAATATCATGATACGAGTACGAAGCATCCGATGAAGCTAGCATCCGATGAAGCAAGCATCCGATGAAGCTAGCATCCGATGACGCAAGCATCCGATGAAGCTAGCATCCGATGAAGCTGTAAAAGCCAAAAGGCTAACAGCGATTACTTCACCGAAATTATATATATCATGATACGAATCGCATCATCTTTCGATTGTACCCGTGTTTTGATTGACTAATTTTTTTTTTGTTTTGTTACTAATTTATTGTGACTATACGATAATAGTTAGACATATAAAGTCACGAACTTTTTTGTGAGTAATAATGAGTATTATGAAAATGTAGTATTTTATTTTATTTATCATCAATAGTTTTCGCATCGCACACCAAATAATGACTTTTATTATTAAGTTTTCGATACCTTAACTTCATCATCATCATTATCATCATTATAGCCTATTACAGTCCACTGTTGAACATAGGCCTCCCCCATAGATTGCCACAAAAATTGACATTGATTTGCCCATAACCTTGACTTACAACAGCAATTTTCGTAAGACCTTTTTTTTTAATAAAATACAACTTATGTTATTCGCTGATAATGTAGCTGTATGTAGGTGAAACTATTTTAAAATAGGTTTAGTAGTTTAGAATTTATTCATTACAACCAAACAAATATACAAAAAATTAAATTTAAATAAAACTATTTTTACGGATTTCAACGCGTTTAAATTAATAAACTATTTATAACTCGACGTTTCGGGCGCTTTACTGCACCCATAATCGCGAGGTGACAGATGTCCTGATGTCATAGTTAACCCGGAGTACCTTCAGCTTTTAATTATTCTTTTTAGTCCGATCTACGCAGAAAGAGCTTACTGTGTCTTGAAGCCTTGCAGTGGTATGCTTGGTTTTTGATTTAATTTTACTAACAATAGGATCCCAAGCCGGTGGTAGTACCCAACCATCTTCCTTATTGAAATTAGGATGTTTTTTAATATCAATAGCCTCGCGAATCATCCTTGGTAAGAATCGGTGCTCTTTTGCAAGGATCTGTGGTCTATCAAATCTGATGTAATGGTTGGGATGATCCAAAACATGGTCACAGACTGCAAACTTCCTAGAGCGTCGATGCTTAACATATAGCTGATGTGAAGCATCGACGCTCTAAGAAGTCTGCAGTCTGTGAATCAATGAAAATTAAATCTTTTCTCTTTATAGTATTAGTTTAGATACATTTTGATATGCCTATTTAATTAATTTTTCATATGTATTTCCTGTTGTCATTATTAATTGAAATTTGATTTGTGAAGGGTGTCCACTCTGGACATTCTTCTTCTCTCTTCTCTTTATAAGGCGAAGGTGTAGACAGAGTATAGTAGTATAGACGGGCTCTTAAAAGAATAATAATTTTCTAAAGTGAGAAGGCGTAATGTCAGATGTATAGGCGGGAGCAAGACTAGACTACGGTTTTTTGTCTCTCTTAGCGTTTTGGGGATTTTTTCAAAATCAAATTCTTTATTTGCTACGTATACGTGACTTAATCCTATTGAGCTATTTTTTATATCAAGCAAACAATTTATATACAGTTTTCTGAATAAATAACATGTCAAATTTCACTTAGTTGAAATAATTAATAATTTCAAATAATTATGACTCATACAATATATAATTTAAAAAATAAATAATAACAATGAAATATAAAATGAAAAATGTAAAAATGAATAAATATAAATGAATAATAGTGTAAATAAGAAAAAAAATGTTTTATTTTTAAAAACACATAATTTTCCATCGGTAAGTAGTTAATTTTTTGTAATGGCCCCGTAAAATTTAATATTAAATAGATTAATGTGCATATGCAGTCAATATTACAGCTAATTTTGCTTAAATTGTAGCATGAATGAATGTAAGAAAATGAAAACTAATTTTGCACGACTAACCAACCAAAGTGCGAAGCGCGTGGTACGTCATTTGGTTAGATTACTTGCTTCCTGTCATCTGTAAATAGTTGGATTATAGTCATAGGAGTTACCATCAGTTGACTAATTTTGAGATTGATAAAAGCTTTTTTTTCAGTTTTCCGAGTGAACCATTTTTAATTAGTAAGTGGTCCATAACTAGCATCGTACTAGGCACTCCCTGATCGTTTCGAAACATTTCGAATCCAGTTGCTTTCGACAGGGAAATAATAAACCTACTGCAGTGCCTACACCTTTTATCCACGTCAACTAAATGAGAGAATTATTTTGTATTTATTAAGGCAAAGCTGAAAATAATACTGTAGATACACACCTACACCTAAAAACATACATATATCAATTTGGCTTTTTTTTAATTTCAGGTCAAACAGGCTTAAAGCTAGCAGTGCCAAGTACCTTAAAATATGTCACTTTTGGGAATGGACACTTTAGCAAAAGATTCTTGGGTATGGTAATATTTTTTTGGATGTCTAAAAAATATTTTCCGTTTACCTTATTATGAGTAAAGGTTTATTTAAATATTGAATGTTACAAAAAATATTTTACAGCTGGATGATTCACTCTACTACCACCACACATAAACACGTAAAACATTTACCGGCAGAAGAAACTTCTAGAGAAATACGTATAAAAAGTTATTCGGTGAGTTTATAAAATGTAGTGAAAACCTTGATTTATTAAAATTAATACTTATTGGTATACCATCCTACCATCACTACAACCGGATGGTGTTGGTAGGCTCGTTTACTGCTACGATTTTGCCATAATTTTGCATACGTTCAGGGAATAAGCATTTATTTTAATAAATCAAGGTTTTTACTACATTTTATTCTAACTATCCCAGATGCCAAATTAAGAATGCAGTGTCGCGGTGTGTGCAACTGTGCCACTTTGTACTTATTTGAAACAAATTTTTTGTAGCTAAATATTTAAACATAAGGTTGGGAAAAAGTTTCTTCTCATTTTATAAAAACTAACGTCATTCTTTTCCAAAGTTCAAATCCGCTGCTGAACTTAAGCCTCCCCCATAGATGGCCACAAAAGTTGTCACGCTTGGCAGGCGGGTTGGCAACCGCAGTTTATTTATTCAGATGTTCCAGGAAGATGCTGCTGCCCATCTCCTTGTTTTCATTTTCCCTCTGACGACTTTTACGACACCCACGGGATGCGATGGTATGGTAGATTCTCTTAGGCCGCCAATACACAGTCGCTTTTTAAAAGTTTATTTACATTTAATTACAGTATATGTATGTGCTATTTTGTTCGATAACTCTTTGCCATCTTGAACGTAGTGACATGATCCTGTTGCTGTAGAAATTTTAGGACTTATGAGCAAAACAACGCGACAAGTTATTTTGGCAGTCCTCTATTGATGTTAACCTGACACTATCTAAACAATGAATAAAAGTAAGTTACTTTGCTAAGATCCGCATGCAAAATATAAAAATGGTGTATATTACCTAGTTTTTTGAAGTGCACCACCCGCCCTCCCTCAGTAGCATGCACAAGCAAACTAACACCGCCACCAGGAACCGCCACCAGGTACCCTCCACCAACCACTACAATACCACCACTAGATAATATACACCACTGAAGTCGAGAACACGACACGTGTTTCGCCCCAAAACGAGGCATTATCAAGCGTTATAGACTCTACGACAGACGGCCGCCGAGTGAGCGGCGCGGTCAAAGAGCTGCCTATTTATACTACAGGTGACGCAAACGGCCCCCACCTACGACATTGCGATTACAATATCGTGATAGCGACCGCTTGCTCACACAATCCACCACCCGAATTACATAAGCAGCCGTTTGCGACCGAATTGATAGCAAACGACTACTTAGAGTATATTTAAACTTTAAGTACTGGATTTAAAGATATTTAAAAGTGGTGAATTCGAGACGTTTGTTTGTTCATTCAGCAGTGCAATGTTATTATTTTTATTTTTAATTATTTCTAATTGTTCCAGCACACACAGCCGAAGCCCCTTGTCGCAAATATGTAGGACTTTAAATGTGTGGTCGCTAGTCAGGTTATGCCCAGTTTCCAAAAGATGTTTTGCGAAGTGTGATCTGTCGGGATTGCAATTTCTGTACGCGGCCAAATGCTCCTTGTATCGGGTATCGAAATTGCGACCAGTCTGACCCACGTAAACGGCGCTGCATTCACTGCAAACAAGTCTATAAACGCCGGATTTTTGGCGTTCATCAATTTTGTCTTTGACGTTACAAGCCCCACTCAGACAAAATTGATGACGCCAAAAATCCGGCGTTTATAGACTTGTTTGCAGTGAATGCAGCGCCGTTTACGTGGGTCAGACTGGTCGCAATTTCGATACCCGATACAAGGAGCATTTGGCCGCGTACAGAAATTGCAATCCCGACAGATCACACTTCGCAAAACATCTTTTGGAAACTGGGCATAACCTGACTAGCGACCACACATTTAAAGTCCTACATATTTGCGACAAGGGGCTTCGGCTGTGTGTGCTGGAACAATTAGAAATAATTAAAAATAAAAATAATAACATTGCACTGCTGAATGAACAAACAAACGTCTCGAATTCACCACTTTTAAATATCTTTAAATCCAGTACTTAAAGTTTAAATATACTCTAAGTAGTCGTTTGCTATCAATTCGGTCGCAAACGGCTGCTTATGTAATTCGGGTGGTGGATTGTGTGAGCAAGCGGTCGCTATCACGATATTGTAATCGCAATGTCGTAGGTGGGGGCCGTTTGCGTCACCTGTAGTATAAATAGGCAGCTCTTTGACCGCGCCGCTCACTCGGCGGCCGTCTGTCGTAGAGTCTATTACGCTTGATAATGCCTCGTTTTGGGGCGAAACACGTGTCGTGTTCTCGACTTCAGTGGTGTATATTATCTAGTGGTGGTATTGTAGTGGTTGGTGGAGGGTACCTGGTGGCGGTTCCTGGTGGCGGTTCCTGGTGGCGGTGTTAGTTTGCTTGTGCATGCTACTGAGGGAGGGCGGGTGGTGCACTTCAAAAAACTAGGTAATATACACCATTTTTATATTTTGCATGCGGATCTTAGCAAAGTAACTTACTTTTATTCATTATAATGGATTTCCGCAAAGTAACGCCTGATTCTATTAACTATCTAAACAATTCTGAAGAGACTGAAACAGGCGTAAATCTGAAAGTGTAAGGTCAGGGCCAACAACACATGGCGCAACAACCACTTCCCAGCCAAACTCTCTTAATGTTTGCTGAGTGGCTAAAGATGTGTGTGGTGTAGCGTTGCAGAGATGAAAGACAACACCCTTTCTATTGATCAATTCCGGCCGCTTTCTCTCAACTTCCTGCTTTATTCTCATCAGTTGTTGGCATCCAAATCGATCGTTTTGCCCGGCGTTAAAACCTCATAAAGAACAACGCCCTTCCAATCCCACCGTAACCACTACCTTTTTGACATTAACATTACAGACATTAAAGACATTTATTCCGACACTTCCATCTACACACATAATACATGGTACACATAACATAAGGTATACATAAAACAAAGAAAAAAAATTAAAGAAAAATAACAATGTAAAGAGAAAAAAATAAAATAAAAAAATATGTGTTTGTGTGTGCGGTGATGAAGCGGCGGAAGGGACCGTCTCAGCATAAGCCGCAGAATCGCAGCGCTGATTTTCAGTCGGCCCCAAACTACAGTAAGGACGGCAACAGTAAGCGAGTAAATGTTTGTTATTCTAATTTTAAAGTGTAAGTTTAAAAAGTAAGTAAGTAAGTAAGTTTAAGTAATTTAAAACAAAAACAGAGCTAAATTATATATGAAATAAACTGATTAGTCTAAACTTCTACATTGCTACCATGAACAATGTAAAAGTGTACATTTTCTATGTTCTTACTATGTTTGCACACATATAACATTACATGATAAAAAGAAAATTAAAAAGAATTCCCTGTGTTAAGCTTATTAACTACATGTGAGACGCGTGCATATATATTTTAATGATTTCTATAATTTATAATTTATTAGTGGAAGAATTTAGAAAAATATTAATGATTTAATATATATTTACGAATGGTTTGCGGATATAAAAGTATACATTGTTTAATTATTAATGAGAATGTACCCTTCTGTTTGTTAATTAAACAATCCTTTAAGTATTTTTTAAAAATGTCTAATGTTTTTAGATCCCTCAGCGGTGGTGGTAGGTTATTCCAACAGTGGGTGGCCGCATACTTATAACTACTTACCTCTAAAGGCCGAGAAACTACGCCGAGGGACAGTAAGAGGAGGGAGCAAGTAAGAGGAAGCGCGAGTGAGAGTTTTTCGCATGTTCTTGTCGTACGACTTTTAATCTCCAGTTCTCAAACTCTCTTCAAAAAGGGTTCGGTTCCATTACGTCTCAATGAAAACTCGCTTGTGTGGCACCCAAATATCAAGCTTTTTTATGTACCCAGCTTTATTCTAATGGATCAAAACTGTTTTGTGGTCAATTTACAGTTCTTCAGCTTTTTCGTAACTACTGATAAGCCAATCTTGCTCCAGTTTTTCAAAAATGGCGTCCATTTTATCCGTAACATGTCGACCAGAGCGAGGTGCATCTTTGACATTAAATTCCCGGATTGAAAACGTTTAAAGCAACTTTGTGCTACTCTTAATGACATTGCATTAGGTCTATAAACGTTTTTTTCCTTTTTTGAAATAAAATTTTAAAATGTAAGTAATGTAATGCAAGTGTGCATACGTAGTCGTATTTATAATGTGCATATATTATCAGCCGTGTGGTGGCGGCTCGTTAAAAGAATACTACCACTCCATCTCATCCAATGGATCTCGTAAAAGGCGAGAAAGGAATTAAACTGCACTGTGCACCCAACAGCGCATGTTGGCGATGGGCTCACCGCCTATCACACCAAGTGCATTATATTGTTTTGGTGAAACGTGGATTGTGGCAGTCATCTGTTTTTGCAGTGAGTGCCCAGTCTCTGACTACCCCTTATGGGATACAGTCGTGATCTTATGTATGTATGTATGTATATATTATTTAATGCAGTCATTACATTATGAACAGGCTCAGTGTTTCATCAATAGAATTAACGTTGATAAAGCCAGGAATTCCCAGAAAATATAACTGATTAATCTCATAGAGAACACAATACAACAACTTAATTGACCTCGCTTTATCACCGACGATATTAAAAGTTGACTGTTTACCACAATTTAATATGACCTATTTAGCTTATTACGCACATCATTCATTCACGATTAGTATTGCTCTTTGGTGCAATTGTTAGTTCCAATCCAATATTAATAAACAAATCGATATGATCAAAATAGTGATTCTTATCAGTCTGTGTGCGGGGGCATTCGCACACAGATATTATTGCAGCCACGAATCAGCTTTGAATTTATTAAAGAGACCATCTTACGAGTTCTCTATTAAAATTCTAGATAGAGTGACACATGAAACCGGAGGCCATTTTGTATTCTCGCCTCTGGCGACCTGGTTGCAGCTTGCCACGTTAGCAGAAGGAGCAAGGGGAAGCACCTTGGACGAAATAAGGAAAGTAACAGGACACCACCGACTGCGATGCTTCAGGCGGAAATTACGAGACATCTTAAACATGATGGAGAAGGAATTGAAACAGATAAGTAAAAGAAGCAGCGTAATCATCGTTGATAAGTTTTATCAAGTAAAAGAGTCGTTCAAGAAAGAAGTGGAGAAGCTAGACGGAGTCAAAGTTTTGTCTTTAAACTTTAATGATCCTGTGAAAGCCGCTTCTGAAGCAAACTCTGCTATAGATGCCTATATGAATGGAGTTATAACGGAGGCAGTTTACCCGAGTGATTTCAATTTAACAGTTTTACTTATGATGGACATAGCGTATTTCAGAGGGGATTGGAAATATCCATTCAATCGAGCATATACTACAACAAAACCGTTTTACTCTGAGCAAGGTATTGAACTCGGGGATGTGAAAATGATGCATAAAGTCGCGAACTTTAACTTAGTCGACATTCCCATGATAAATGCGCAAGTTCTAGAACTGCCGTTCAGTGCCGACAACCCGGTTTCCATGTTGGTGTTGCTGCCTACCAAAGGCTCTGTACACGATATATTTTTTTCACTAAACGCTATAAGATTGACGACGATTTTCAATTTATACAAACGAAAAGGAATGCAGTTGGTAAATGTGAAATTGCCCAGGTTCAAAATAATCACAGAAGTGGACTCCATACCAGAGTTGGTCTACGATATGGGAGTGAAGAAAGTTTTCTATCCGCACCTGGCCGATCTGAAAGGAATAAGTGATTACATGACGTACGCTTCCTTGATGTCGCAGATAGCTGATGTAGAGGTCATAGAAGAAGGGATCACGGCTCAATTTGTGGCTGAATTTCTAGTCGCTGGTAATAAAACTGTAAACTTTAACGCTGACCACCCGTTCGCCTTTTTGATCGTTGATAAAAAAACAGAGATGATTCTGTTCGCTGGAGCTTACAACGCACCGTCTGTATATTGATTTGTGTGAAATAAAACCATATAGTATTAAAAGTTATTTTATTTCGCATGTTAACATATAACAATATCTCATATTATGACTAGTATCACATTTACAGCCTCGTACGATATTACAGTTAAAATATAATCTATAACTAATCTTATTTCTAAATAATGGGTTATTAAAAAAAAAAATTACATTCAAATCTGTACACAAACATTTGGTGTTCTTTTAAATTACGTTTTTTTTTCCCTTTAAAATACATCAAAATTATATCTATTAAAAAAAATAATATGTATTTACAAAATTTACTTTTAAATTTAATGTCTTTTTTGTTTTTTCAAGTTTTATGCAATTAATATCACATGTAAAGTTTTAGTTAATAGACACACCAGGAGTTACTTCGTGGAAATCCATCGCAAAAATTGCGGATCTTACGTAAAACGAAATAACTTTGTTTCTCTCCTTTTATAAATAATGTTTTCGGTTCTATTAATCGTCTTTAAAAGTTATCAGAGATTTATTACCGAAAAATATTTTTCATAAACACTTACTAGTTGAACGCATTCTAAGTATGTATTCAATAACGACTTCATAAGTTTCTTAATTTTTGCTATTATAGTATTATTTTTTATATTTATATATTTTTTTATAATTAATTTGATCAGAACGGCAACATTATCATGTGAAATTAATCTCATAGCGGGATTTTATACTATTAATAGGCGTAATAAGCGTCAACGTAGACGAACGTATTACGATCAGATCGAAATCGTTTTATGGGAAGGCCACGTCAAAAGTACCCGCAACCGACGAGCACACTAATGAAAGTAGAGGAAGCTAAAGATGTGTGTCAGGATCGTAGCAAGTGGAAAGGTGTGGTCTCTGCCTACCCCTATGGGAAAGAGGCGTGACTCTATGTATGTAGTAAGCGTTATAGTTATCGGGTGTTATAAATACATTATAAGGGATTTATATGAAAAATACCGCTACAATGTTTAGTATGACGTTTTTTTTTATTGGTTAAAGTGATGAAACGAGCAATCGTTCACCTGATGGTAGGTGCAACGTCTGCCCATAACGAATGCTGTGTCACCCAGAACATTGCTGAAGTTTATCGAGAAGGGCCGAAGTTTATCAAGTACGGGCGTAGTTTATCGGGAGGGGTCGAAGATTACAGAGAAGGACCGAAATTATTCAAAAAGGGCCGAAGTTTATCGAGAAGGGCCGAAGTTTATCGAGAACGGCCGAAGTTTATCAAGTAGGGCCGTAGTTTATCGGGAGGGGCCGAAGATTACAGAGAAGGGCCGAAATTAATCAAAAAGGGCCGAAGTTTATCGAGAAGGGCCGAAGTTTATCGAGAAGGGCCGAAGTTTATCGAGAACGGCCGAAGTTTATCAAGTAGGGCCGTAGTTTATCGGGAGGGGCCGAAGATTACAGAGAAGGGCCGAAATTAATCAAAAAGGGCCGAAGTTTATCGAGAAGGGCCGAAGTTTATCGAGAAGGGCCGAAGTTTATCGAGAAGGGCCGAAGTTGATCAAGAAGGGCCGAAGTTAATCGAGAAGGTCCGAAGATTACCGAGAAGGGCCGAAGTTTATCAAGAAGGGCCGAAGTTAATCGAGAAAGGCCCAAGATTACCGAGATGGACCGAAAATCATCGAGAAGGTCCAAAAATTAGCAGTTGATAACTTGCTACAGCATTCGGTAGTTATCGCTGCGGTCGAACGTCGGCCGGCGGGACATCATTTAACATAGGCGACGCGCGAGTTGTATTGTATTATTTTTCGTTTTGATGGCGTTCAAAAATAAAATTTCCTTTATTTATTTTATATGTGACTGCTTTGTAAATGTGCAACTACTTCAAAAAAAAAAATATGAAAGTCATTGCGACGCACGCGTTCAATAGCTAGTCCATACTAATAAAAATCGATGTGTATTATGTCCTCTGTGGACTCCAAATCGTGGTTTTCATTTTCCCTTTGTCGACTTTTACGACACCCGCGGGATGAGATGGGGTGGTAGATTCTCTTAAGCCGCCACCAAACAGCGCAGTCGCCACCACACGCCACATAACTATACACGAGTGTAATGTAAAAATCTCATTATCGTCTAACCCAAAAAATTTACACCTGTTTAATACAGTAGAGCAGTTACTGTAATAAACAAATGTAATTTGTACACCATTCGTACGTAAATCGTTTCCAAAAAAACATTTTCACAGTATACAGATTTTAGTCAATAGAATCAGGCGTTATTTTGCGGAAATCTATGATAATGAAGGGAAGAAAGTTAATTCGCTAAGATGGTGCTAAGGTGTGAATTACTTATTTTAAATTTTGCATGCGGATCTTAGCAAATTAACTTTCTTTTCTTTATTATACAGACTTCAAAGTCACCCGTCAGTTAAATCCCAAAGGACCCAACTCACTTGCTACTGGAAAGCGAAAACCATGATGAGCACAGGCACAGCTATAACACAGGCGAGGTAAATCGAAGTTCTGGGTTCACATTCGGAGATGATGACGAATTGCTCGTTCCAGAGGGAGTCGTTGTTACGTAGGGGGACTTCGAGGACCACCTGTAAAAAATGTTTCATCAAAAATGTTTAAGCAAAATCGAATAGGGCGCTGTCTGACGCAACACAGAAATGGTCTGGGTGACAGAGGATAGGTGTCCGGCAGAGTAAAACAGTATATTATACCTCTTTCCTACCTAGATGTCGTAAGAGGCGACTTAGGTATTATAATTAACACCATAATATCCAATGCTCACAAGTCTAGTCACTATACTGCTCGTGGGAACGCAATAGGGAGTAAGATTTTTTGACCGTCGCGTCTCGTTCCGGCGTGGTCGAAAAATAGGCTACGGATGTGGTCTCTGCCTAACCCCCTATATGAGAAAAAGTCTTGACTGTATGTATATATGACTCATCATTTGTTATGGGCTGACGCTGCACTTACCCATCAGGCCCTGCTTGCCAGCTGGCCCACTGCTGACTTACTGATCCTTTGATCCTTTAGGCAATACCAATTACTCGTCACAGATAATACTGGCTGATGCCCGCGACTTCTTCCGCCTGGATACGGGTTTTTTAAATATCACCCAGTGATTACACTAGCTCTCAGTGCCTACTACTGCTTCACGGCAGAATAACTGGCACTGCAGTGGTACCTACCTAGACACGGTAGAGTACATGAGTTCAGGCGTACCGTTGGCGTTTACCTCTGCTGTACCCTGCAGAGGAAACCTAAAAATTTATATGAGACCTGTATTTATACGGTACCCTCTTTCTAAGAAAATTATAATTTCATAAGCCGCAGTTATGCCCGAACACATAAAAATATACAGACGAATTGGGAACTTTTTTTTTATGCATAAAGTGATGAAACGTGCAAAACGTTCACCTGATGGTAAGTGCAACGTCTGCCCATAACAAATGCTGTAAAAAAGTAAAAGTAAAGTTTCAGCCTATAAATGTCCCACTGCTGAGCACAGGCCTCCTCTCATTTCTGAGAGGGATTTGGAGCTAGGAAGAATCCGCCACGCTGCTCCAATGCGGGTTGGCGGACTTCACATGTCCTCGAAATATTTCTATTCCTCGGACATGCATGTTTCCTCACGATGTTTTCCTTCACCGCTAAGCACGTGGTAAATTAGCACTTAAAATTGTAGAACAATATTAGAGGTGCTGGCACCGGGGATCGAACCCAGGTTACTCGCTTACTATGAAATTAAAGGCGAGCACCAGGCCCCTGAGCTCTGTTTCTTACACTACACTTTGCCCATCACCCTGAGACCATAACTTCTTAAGTCTCATATGCCCAGTGATTACGCTAGCTCTCAGTGCCCTTCAAACCGAAACACAGTAATGTTTGCACACTACTGCTTCACGGCAGAATAACTGGCCCTGGGGTGGTACCTACCTAGACGGACTCCTGCATAGGAATCCTACCACCAGTAAAGAAGGAACTTTTTTGAAGTCTACACCCGACTACAGTGATAACTTTCGAACACTGTCGGAAGCTATTAACTGCGCAGGAGATATTATAGTGCCACAAGTGCACCCGCGAACACTATCGCATTCATTCGTGCCTATCCGAGCCTGATATAACGCTCATGCGATGAGCTCGGAGGTGGGCTAGAACGCAGTGCCAGAAAGTGACAATCACAACACAACCAGACACGAAAACCAACATTTAAATAAAACTATTTTTTACGGATTTTATCGCGTTTAATTTAGCACTATTTTTAACCTGACGTTTTGGGCGCTTTACTGCACCCATGGTCACGAAAACTAACTATTTGTGTTTTCGCACAAATATTGGCTACGGCTGATATTCGAATCCTGGACCTCATGCGTACAAGTACGTACCTTCTGACTGGAGAAGATGTCCAGGGACAGGTCGCAGCGGTCGGTGCTGTTCCTGCACTCGCGCAGTGTGGTCTTCGCCACGTCGTACCTGGTCTTCTGCAGCTCGAAGCGCGCCCGGATGAAGTTCCTCTGCACCTCGTTCTCGGAGTTGAACACGAAGAAGTAGTAGCCGTTCGCAGGCACTCTACGTGGATAAATAGCATATTAACTTTGGAGAAAAACTATGGTACTAAGCAGCGGCGAACACTTACTGGTGGTAGGATTCATATGCGGGAATCCGTCTAGGTAGGTAGTTCTTCTGGTTTTATATTCCCTATACCCTACACCCACGGGATGAGGTGATGTGGTAGATCCTTAAAAGCCGGCTTCACACGTGTAGTGTCACGCAGACTTTGAATTGTAAAAATTAGTGTTGTGTAGCGACATCTATGTCGCCACATGAGAAGCTCAAGAAATATTCGCATACGTCCATAATCGCGTTATGAAAGTTTTCTGAGATGCGAACTATATATACAACATCTAAATATTACTAGTTGGAGGAGACGTCCTCCCCAGATCAGACCACCCGATCTGGTGGGTAGCTACCCTTTTCCTTGGCACCATCATCCGCCAAAGTTGCATTGCACTAAGTTAGTGATCTCGAGGCATCAGCGATTTAATTATACGCCCAGTAATTTCACTACCTACAGTAACCTCCAAACTACAGTAATGCTTGCGCACTGCTGCTTGAATTACTGGCGCTGCGGTGACTTATCTAGGCAGACTCTTCGAGATATTATAGTACACGAGTTTGAGACCTGGTATTACCGGCAAAAACATTATTGTTTGCAGTTATTACGTGGTAAGGGTAAGCTTGTGATAGGTGAGCGGGTTGGGTCGGTCAGATGTGTGTGTCTGTGTGGGTATACCTGTAGGTGAGCGCGTTGGGTCGGTCGGATGTGTGCGGATGTGTGTGTCTGTGTGGGTATACCTGTAGGTGAGCGCGTTGGGTCGGTCGGATGTGTGTGTCTGTGTGGGTATACCTGTAGGTGAGCGCGTTGGGTCGGTCGGATGTGTGTGTCTGTGTGGGTATACCTGTAGGTGAGCGCGTTGGGTCGGTCGGATGTGTGTGTCTGTGTGGGTATACCTGTAGGTGAGCGCGTTGGGTCGGTCGGATGTGTGCGGATGTGTGTGTCTGTGTGGGTATACCTGTAGGTGAGCGCGTTGGGTCGGTCGGATGTGTGCGGATGTGTGTGTCTGTGTGGGTATACCTGTAGGTGAGCGCGTTGGGTCGGTCGGATGTGTGTGTCTGTGTGGGTATACCTGTAGGTGAGCGCGTTGGGTCGGTCAGATGTGTGTGTCTGTGTGGGTATACCTGTAGGTGAGCGCGTTGGGTCGGTCGGATGTGTGCGGATGTGTGTGTCTGTGTGGGTATACCTGTAGGTGAGCGCGTTGGGTCGGTCGGATGTGTGCGGATGTGTGTGTCTGTGTGGGTATACCTGTAGGTGAGCGCGTTGGGTCGGTCGGCGGCCGGGTCGCGGCTGTGCGCGGTGCAGGCGGGGTGCGGTGTCAGCGGCAGGTTCAGCACCAGGCCCGCGCACTCCAGCAGCGCCTCCTCGCTGCTGGAGAACGACGACCAGAACTCCGAGTTGGACATGTCGAAGGGCGTCGTCTCGTTCACTTGACTGTGGTGCTCTGCGTAGCCGTCAGGGGTGAGACCCTGGAAATCATACAGATTTACTTTTCAAAACGAAATGAAAATGAACCCAATGCACGGGGAGGTGGTAGAATTCCTATGCAGGAATCCGTTTAGGATGATATGACCCCAGTGACAGTTATTCTGAGGGTGAAGCACCAATGTGCAAAAATTACTGTATCAATCTGAAGGGCACTAATATCTTCTTAATTCTTTCTTGCATAATTTTTTTTTATTGGATAAAGTGACGAGACGAGCAAAACGTTCACCTGATGGTAAGTGCAACGTCGGCCCATAACAAATGATGTGTTATCCAGAACAACGAGTGGCACCACACTGCGCCCGTCACTTTGAGACATCAGTTCTTTAGTCTCACATGCCCAGTGATTACACTAGCTCTCAGTGCCCTTCAAACCGAAACATAGTAATGTTTGCACACTACTGCTTCACGGGAGAATAACTGGCCCCGGTCTCGTTACTTTCTTTCATAAAAAAACACCTCTTCAAGTTAACCAAAGGACCTTTTGCTGTAATCACCACGAGTTGCACCAGACAATCTGCACCTTAAACGCTGATTCCCAGGACAGGCCAGGACAACATTCTCATTAGCTGCAGAGTGACTTTACTATGTGGTTGTTTTCAAAGTGTTCACGGTCGTTACACAAAAAATCACAAACCTCTTCAACAGCCGCATTTCTTGATTCGTCGTCTTCATTAAACTCTTTCTGCAGCTCTATTTGACCGAGCATAAGTTCTCTTTTAGCTCTGGCATCTTCTCTTGCGTCACGACGTCTTTCTGAAATTACGTTTGTTTTTACTTGAAAAGTTGTTTTATGTAAATCTGAGAGAATCTACCGCCACAACTCATCCCATGGGTATCGTTAAATTTGTCAGGGGGCAAATAAAAACCAGGAGATGGGCAGCAGCATCTTTGAAATTTGCAGATCTCATCTCAGAACCCTTCTTAAATTCCCATCCATTGCCATCCTAGAAAACCGATCTCTATTCTCATTCCTTCTCCGTACATGCAGTACTACTCTGGAATTCTCTTCCTAATAATATTCGAGAGGCTAACACAATTAAACGGTCCAAGAAACACGTAAAAGTATACTTTTCAATATTGCAACAATAGATATAATTTTCAGTGACGACCGCGTGGCTCAGTGGTCAGAGTACCTGACTTCTAAGCCAAAGGTCCTGGGTTCGAATCCCAGCCGGAGCCAACATTTGTGCTAAAACATAAATTGTTGGTTTTCGGGTCTGGTTGCGTTGTGATTGTCCCCGTGTTTCTGACACTGCATCCTAGCCTACCTCCGATGTTATCGCATCAGCGTTACATCGGGCGCGGGTAGGTTGGGACGAGTGAGTGCCTCTGTGTTTGCGCGTACACTTGTGGCACTATAATATCTCCTGCGTAGTTGATTGCTCTCGACAGTATTCGGAAGTTGTCGCCGTGGTCGAAATCGGCTAGGATAACATCATCATCACATCACAATTATCAGTATTCATTTTGAATTAATTTTTTTTTGTTATATAATTTATAAATTGTCTTACACTGTTATATTTATTTTGTTTACATGTACGAGTATCTCTACATATGATATAATTATTGTTTTAAAAGTACACACTTAATTTGCTTCTCATTCAAATTGTCCAGTAACCTGCTGGAAGATATTTCATTATGAAATAAGCAATGACTCTCTTTTTTGTGTGTTATATACACATTAAATAAACAAATAAGTGAATTACAATATATTACGTTGTCTTTGACTCCTAGTCTTCTCTTCATCGATGGCTTCCACCAGCACTTTTCTCAGCCGGTCCAATTCCTCTTCACTGCCGGTCACCGTTGACATTATTTTCGACTTATTCATTGCCTGGAAAGAATTAAAGATCTTTGTTAATACTGAAAAGTGCTTTGACTTCTTATTCGAGATCTGTATGTCGATGACCGGTAACTTTATACCTGGCTTTAGAATTCATATAGTTAATCGAATCAGGCGTTACTTTGCGGAAATTATGTAAAATGGTGTGTATTACCTAGTTTTGAAGAGCACCGCCCGCCCTCCCTCAACTGCGTGCACCAGCAAAAAAAACAATACCGCCACCGGGAACCGCCACCAGATACCCTCCACCACTACAACACTACTACTAGGCAATACACACCACTGTAGTCGAGAACACGATACGTGTTTCACCTCAAAACGAGGCATTATCAAGTGATATTGACTCGCGTGCTCTAAGAGTCGCACCATTTTACATTTTGCATGCGGATCTTAGCAAATTAACTTTCTCTCCTTTAGAATTCATGTCAATCTGAAATCGTTTTAAATACAATCGACTTATTGTAGATATCCCTCTAGATAGGTACCACCGCAGTACCGATTAATCTGCCGTCAAGCAGTAGTGTGCAAACATTACCGTGTTTCTTCTGGAGGGCACTAATAGTTGGTTTAATTACAGGATATATGAGACTTACGAACTGATGTCTTAGGGTGACGAGCGCAGTGCTGTGCCATACAGAAATGTTCCGGACGACAAGCATAGAATAGAATAGAATGGATTTATTTGACAACACATATATAACAATAACAATGAGAAAACAAATGAGCACACAAGAAAAAACATAAGCAAATTTAAAAAATCGAAATTCCTAATACATAAAAACTACGATATAGCAAAACTAAATTCAAATAAGAAAAAAAGAAATTAACCATAAAATAAGAAACTAAACGTTGTAACCCACTCTGAGAAACAATAACCAAAATTAAAGTTTCAGAAATATTAAAAAAAAAAAAAAAAAATTTGGTATTACTTTACAAATTAACTTCCATCTAATAGCGGGGTCGCAATGTGCATCCAAGAATGAACTGCGTGACGCCAAAATGGTCCCACTCAGCAAAAAAACTGAAGCATTCGCTCCAGCACTGATTTTCAGTGAATCCGGATTTCGGAACAAAAAATGTAACCCGGAAGCAGAGGAGCAGCGGTGCTTCACTCGCCTCTAGTGTAACATTATTTCAGGACAATTACATGACATAGCAAAAGACTGACATAAAATAAGTAAGACGCTGTTGGCCCTAAACTTAGATACTCCTTATACGATGTTCTCCCTCCTAACATTCCTCGTCCTGTTAATTTACCTTATTTGTTGACCCTTGTGTTTACTAAATTTGTAAATTTTTTATGTAATTGTACTCATACTAATAATATTAAATTGTAGCATAATTATTAAGATATTCTGGTGTTAGGTTGTCAAAATATTTCGTTGTTTTGTTGTAGATTCGGAAGTCTCTCACAAAACCTGCACTTCGTGAAAATTATTTGTTCGAAGTTATTTGTTATCACTCCCATGACTGACTTCACACTGGCAGAATTGTAATAAGAGAGGCCAAAACTAAAAGAAGAAGAAGACACAGTTGTTATGGGCAGGAGTTACGCTCACCACCGCAAGGTGAACAATTTGATCGTCTCGTCATTTTCTTCCATAAAAAGGGAGTTTAATCGGTAAACGGAATCATCATAACAGATATCATCATATTCAAGGATAAGGGTTTCAAAGTTACCTGCTCTTGGTAGTCAACACCCATGGTTTCGTGCAGCCGAAATAGCACTCTCTTTCCCCTGTCTCCTAGTGCTTGCAATTGTTTAAGGACATCCTCAAATACTTCTTTTGAGTTAACTTCTGTGCTCTGCTGCGTTTCTGTTGTAGCCTGCTGCGAACAACAAATTTAATTTTAACGGTCTCAAATAATTAAACTGGTCTCAAATCGATTTGCATCCATTTTAAAGAACGTGTATTAGTGAAGAAAGGGAAGTTGATTTGCTAAGATCCGGCAACTTTCCAGATTTTGGAAGACTACGCCACGTTTTGGGGCGAAACACGTGTCGTGTTCTCGACTTCAGTGGTGTATATTACCTAGTGGTAGTATGTTAGTGGTGAACGGGTATCTGGTGGCGGTGTTAGTTTGCTTGTGCATGCTACTGTAGGAGGGCGAGCGGTACTCTTTAAAAACTAGAACGCGGTACTAAATATACACCATTATGGGTGATTGGGTATTGTCAATAAGGAAAGTTCACCACATAAATAATAAAGTTTATTGCTATTACAATAAGGCACAAACACGCATTCAATAATTGTTAATGTTAATAGTCAATAATACACAGAAGGTAAGGTCTTAAGCACTAAAAATAATTTGGAAGAAAGATAGAACAATATATAAAAGAACTGATTATTAAAAAAGGCAAAAATAAAAATTTATAAAACAAGGATATCAAGCGAAAGCAATATTAGACCGGCAAGCGAGAAAAGCGACGTGCGCTTCGCGTCGGATGTAGCTGCGGACTTTTCATACCGGGGTCACCATTTTGGCGTACTATATTGTCCAATGAAAAGGGTAGTTACCCGCTAGATCGAGTGGTCTGATCTGGGGAGGACGTCTCCTCCAACTAGTAATATTTAGATGTTGTATATATAGTTCCCATCTCAGAAAACTTTCATAGCACGATTATGGCCGTATGCGAATATTTCTTGAGCTTCTCATGTGGCGACATAGATGTCTTAGCAAATTAACTTTCCTTTCCTACATTATAATGGATTTCCGCAAAGTGACGCCTGATTTTATTAACTATATGAACATGTATTATTTATTGTCAGTCCAAAAAATACGCACCGATTTCAAGGATCATACCTAAGTAGAGCTAAATAAATAAGGTAAAGATCTGGCATTAAATTTATATAAGGTTCTGTACAGAGGACGGCTTGAATAAAAAAGGAGTGACATTATTTAAACTATTTTTTTTAATATCATAATCTTACATTCATCATCATCATCATCATTTCATCCTGCCACTAGTGGAGTAGAATGCAACCAAAGTTTCTAGTTGCTCTCATTTTGGGGGGATTTTGCCATAGTTGCCATGCTTGGCAGGCGGGTTGGCAAACAGTTTATTTATTCAGATGTTCCAAGAAAGGGTATTGCCCAACTCCTGGTTTTTACTTTCCCTTTGTCGACTTTTGCGACATCCATGGGTTGAGATTGGGTGGTAGATTTCTCTTAGGCGGATACCACACGGCGCCAGAAGGACATAAAGTAAGAATAACTATGTAAACTGTTACTGGTGGTAGGATTCCTATGCAGGAATCCGTCTAGGTAGGTACCACCCCAGGGCCAGTTATTCTGCCGTGAAGCAGTAGTGTGCAAACATTACTGTGTTTCGGTTTGAAGGACACTGTGAGCTAGCGTAATCACTGGGCATATGAGATTTAAGAACCTATGTCTCAGGGTGATGGGCACAGTGTGATGTCACACAGAAATTTTCTGGGTGACAGCATTCGTTATGGGCAGACGTTGCACTTACCATCAGGTGAGCGTTTTGCTCGTTTCTACACTTTATACAATAAAAAAAATGGTGGTTGGATTCCTATGCAGGAATCCGTCTAGGTAGGTACCACCCCAGAGCCAGTTATTCTGCCGTGAAGCAGTAGTGTGCAAGCAGTTCAGATTCCATATAAATCATAACGATCTCCATGACTACATAATGTGGTTAACGCACAGATTGGATTTTTTTTATTGTATAAAGTGACGAGACGAGCAAAACGATCACCTGATGGTAAGTGCAAGGTCTGCCCATAACAAATGTTATGTCACATAGAAGATTTGTGTGTGTCACCACATTGCGACCGTCGCTCCTAGATATCAGTTCTTCAATCTCGTTTGCCCAGTGATTACACTAGCTTTCAGTGTCTTTCAGACCGAAACACAGTAATGTTTGCACACTACTGCTTCACGGCAGAATAACTGGCCCTGGGGTGGTACCTACCTAGACGGATTCCTGCATAGGAATACATATTACATTACATATTATACAGACTCGAAGTTTTCAATTCCAACAAATGATACAACTGGTTTATGGCAAAGTATGAAATAAATGTTTTTGTTTGGATTTGATCAATATATCTTTGAAATACAGCGACAATTACTGTTTTGCACGTCTCACGGCGCAAAGCGGCGTGAGATTGTGCTTGATACCCGACATGTGAAGGTCAAGCGATTCGGCGGTCTTCAAATGCCTCTATCACTATCACATGCTCTATCACATGCATTGAACTTATTCAGATAGAAACGCGACCGTACGCAAACGTCGCCCGCGAAACGTGCTAGACGACACGGACGTCTCAGCACTCCCTGACCACGATACGGTCAGTCACGATCCAGGCAACACTGTACACACAGTTAATAGCTTTAATATAACACGCACCATGACGCGCGTAGAGAGCGGCGCGCAGCAGTCGACAATCACACCGCGTACACACGATACACCCGTTTTCCAGGGCGCTTCTCACCGCCCAGAGTTACCGACACACAAGTCGACAGTCCGAATGGAGGCCCGCAGTCTCCCTCGGACGGCTATTCGACGACTTAAAATCATTTGAGATATTCGAAATCGCGCAAGCACGCAGCGAACGAGACAGTCCGAATTTCCAGGTTTTTGTAGGAGTTTATTTAAGTATTTATGTTTGGGTCAAACCAAACCTGGCACGCGGGCCTCTGGCCCGTGAGCACAGTATCCGAAGAAGCTGTAAAAGCCAAAAAGGCTAACAGCAATTAAATCACCGAAATTATATATGCACTTATATGCTAGTTTGAATAGATTCACATCAAGAAAACACTTTAACTAATTCATTAAAATTATTTTGAAAAATCATCTAATATTGCTTCTTAAAAAAAACGATTTAAAAAAAAATGACTGGATTTTTTTCGGTCTGTGTTCACTCACAAACGATTGCTGAATACTTACCACCTACCCAGACTATTCAGCACTGAAATACAGCTGTCATCGGAGGTAAAATACCTTGGTGTAATACTGGACAGCAAATTAAACTGGAACAACCACATAGAAAATAAGATCAATAGGGCATGTATCACTTTTTGGCAACGTAGAAGAATGATTGGCAAACGCTGGGGTTTGTCACCGAAAATCGTTCTATGGCTGTATAAGATGATCATCCGCCCAATGATTTCCTACGGAGCAGTAGTATGGTGGCCCAGAACGAATCTTACTACTGCTAGAAACAAATTGCAGAAATGTCAGAGATTAGCGTGTTTGGCCACAACAGGATGCATGAGAACAACCCCCTCAGCAGCCCTTGAAGTCATGTTGGATCTGCCACCACTGCACCTGTACATCCAACAGGAAGCAGCTTTGGCGGCCATAAGACTTAGGACTCTGAATCTCTGGAACGACAACAAGATCCCACACACCAATATACTTAAAGAACTCATCGAAGAAATGCCCGTTCTACAGGCTGTGTATGACAGGATCCCCAAACAATTTGTCTTTGATAAAAAGTACAAAATACAATTACATGAGGATCATCGCACTGAGGGACTGAATCCACAAGAACTCAGGATCTTCACAGATGGCTCCAAAACAGAGACAGGTACCGGTTCTGGAACCTTCTCAGAGTACCTAAACATTCGAATAAGCACATCACTTGGTACACACAACACTGTGTTTCAAGCAGAGTGTATGGGCATTATCGAAGCAGCATCGGCCATAGCAGCAAGGAAAGTTAAAAATCATTCTATAAGAATACTCTCCGACAGCATGACAGTACTAATGGCCCTTGACAGTAATGTCATGAATTCAGGCCTAATACATAAATGCTACCAACGACTAAATGAGTTATGTCAATTCAATAAAATAACCCTTCAATGGATCAAGGGACACAGCGGATCTAGAGGGAACGATGCTGCGGACGAGCTTGCTCGGGGGGGATCCAACAGGTGTGCCGTGGGACCAGAACCCATAGTCCCGCCTCCCTTCAGGTATGTTCGTACGCTAGTTTGTAACCGCACTAAAACCAACATGCACACCTCTGGAAAAACCATCCAGAGTGCAGACAGACAAAAGCAGCTCTGCCTGCTATAAACAATCGCATCTCCAAGGTGCTACTCCGTCTGAAAAAGCCCCAAATCAGAATGGTTAGTAGCGCCATAACAGGACATGGATCTTTTAACAAACATCTGTTTTCTTTAGGTGTCACGGACAGCCCTCTGTGCACAGCCTGCATGGAAGAGGATGAAACAGCGGCCTATGTTCTGCTGGACTGCCCAGTGGTCGCAGAATACCGGGCTAAGTATCTCGGCTCGCCGAGATCTCTCCCCGAGGTCGTGGGCAACACCAAAGGTTTGCTGCGGTTCCTGGAGGAGATAGGTTGGCTCGAATAAACCTATTATTCCTGCCCCAACGCAAAATACGCGCATAGACGTGGAGTTCTTGGGTTCACGATAACTCCCGAAAAAATTGACGTATCAAGATCGGTTTTTTTTATCGTGTCCAGAATTTTATCTACTGGTTTCCTATTTCGTATCAAAAGTCGCCTGTAGTTATTAAGTAAAATAATCGTTTTGCACGAATCATTAATTCTTTTGTTATTGTTTTCATCTGAAATCTAAATGACTCGAAATATTTGAACCTCAACACGATTTTTTTTTCTCAAGAGTTAAACGAGCGTCATGAGACGTGCAATTTTGGATTTTCCAAACTTTTTGGTCTTGTTGTCGAGCTAATGAGATCAACATCTACGAACAAACGAAGACTTGGACGAATTCGAAAATATAAATATAATAGGAATTTCAATCAATGTACTCGTATACTGTACTCGTATCCTATCTCATTCTCACGCAGGCTAAATCCTACAGATATATTAGTTTTTCTCTTTTTAATGTCGCGTTTTATTTTCATAGAGTTTCAAATCACAACGATTATATAGAAGTTCTTATTCTCACTACAATAAAAATAAATTTAGTTAAACTAACGCTTTTTCTTCTGCTATCTTTTTCTGTCGGACGTCAAACAACTATGTTATCTTATTTTAAGTAATTAATTGAGTAATACTAACGTAACTGATAAAAAATATGTTCAGGCATCGTTTAATATTTTTTTATGTTTAATATTATATAATGTAGCTACTGTCGGACTCGATAAAGAAAAGCTGTTTGTTCATAATCTTTTGTGTTCTGATTGGAGTTCAATTACATTGCTTTTGGGCTTCCTTTCTGACGATAAAGATAAAATTACACAAGACGAGTAAAACGTTCTCTTGATGGTAAGTACAACGTCTGTGTAACGAACGCCGTGTCACCCAGAACGTTTCTGTGTGGCACCACAATACGTCCGTCATCCTGGGACATATCTTTTATAGATAGCGGAAACCATCCTAAATCAGACCTAAAATATCATTCGTAAGCGATTCGTAACTACAGGCGCTAGACTTTTGTTACGAAATAGGAAACCAGTAGATACAATTCTGGACACGATAAAAAAAACCGGAAGTTAACGTGACCACATACCCAAAAAAATCCAGACGTTCACGTCAATTTTTTTTGAAATCGTTTTTTAGTAGCAATATTAGATGATTTTTCAAAATAATTTCAAAATCAATTAAAGTGTTTTCTTGATATGAGTCTATTCGAACTAGCATTTAAGTGCATATACAATTTCGGTGTTGTAATTGCTGTTAGCCGTTTTGGCTTTTACAGCTTCATCGGATACTGTGCTCACGAGCCAGGGGCCCGCGTGCCAGGTTTGGTTTGACCCAAACATAAATACTTAAATAAACTTCTACAAAAACCTCGAAATTCGGACTGTCGCGTTCGCTGCGTGCTTGCGCGATTTCGAATACCTCAAATGATTTTAAGTCATCGAATAGCCGTCCGAGGGAGACTGCGGGCCTCCATTCGGACTGTCGACTTGTGTGTCGGTAACTCTGGGCGGTAGAACCGCCCTGGAAAACGGGAGTATCGTGTGTACGCGGTGTGATTGTCGACTGCTGCGCGCCGCTCTCTACGCGCGTCATGGTGCGTGTTATATTAAAGCTATTAACTGTGTGTACAGTGTTGCTCGGATCGTGACTGACGGTATCGTGGTCAGGGAGTGCTGAAACGTCCGTGTCGTCTAGCACGTTTCGCGGGCGACGTTTGCGTACGGTCGCGTTTCTATCTGAATAAGTTCAATGCATGTGATAGAGCATATGATAGTGATAGAGGCATTTGAAGACCGCCGAATCGCTTGACCTTCACATGTCGGGTATCAAGCACGACCCTTACCGGCTTGCCCATTCACACTCGCCTCATAAATATCAATATATATATATATATATATATTTATATATATATATATATATTTATATCTATATTCTTAGGTATACTTTTGCAACAAATAAGTGTTAGTGCTATGGGATTGATGGGGGATTCTCCTAAGTAATCTATTTATATTTGTCTAAGTTTGTGTTGATCATCAGGGAGGAAGCAGAAAATTAGATAAAAGCAGCGTCAAATACGCAGAATTTCTTGAAAAGAAAGTAGCTGATGATGAAGATAAAACTTCTTGAAAAGAATCGTTGAGATTTGAAGCTAAAAAGAGCGACACTAAAAAGAGACACATATATATACATTATAGAATTCAGTCTGCGAGAGAATGAGATAGAATACACCATATAGTGTTTCCTATTATATTTATATTTGCGAATTCGTCCAGATCTTCGTTTGTTCGTAGATTTTGCTCTCATTAGCTCGACAACAAGATCATAAAGTTTGGAAAATCCAAAAGCGCACGTCTCACGACGCTCATTTAACTCTTAAGAAAAAAAATCGTATTGAGGTTCAAATATTTCGAGTCATTTCCATTCCACTTGTGTTATTTGTTAAAATTGAAAACTCGGAGTATGTATAATATGTAATGTAATATGTAGAATAAATGTAAAATAATTTTCAAAGTCGGTAACAATATTACAATAAATAACAACTATTATCCCTACAATTATCCTACTCCTGTCACGTAGTTTTGTTTTCTGAAATTTTCACTACCTCTGCCGCTACGACCGCTACCACTACTACCGCTACCGCTACCGCGTTTGAGCTTCGCATGTTTTTTTTCTTTGCTACACTGTAAGGGTTTTTTAACATACTCTATAATAATTCAATCGCTGAAATAATTTTCTCCACTGTGAAGTAGTTTATCAAACTATGTTCTCTTTACTTTTACTATCATCCTTGAAACAACAATTAACTCAGATATACTCGTACTATATTACCTAGCAATCATTATAAATATTGTATTTATTTGATAAGAAGCAGGCTGTGATAATGTAAATTTCCATTACGTGGAATTTACAACACCATATATAAAAGGAATTAGCTTTAATTGTACATGACAAGAAATTTTGGATGCGGCATATTGTTTTGGAATCTACGTTTTTACTAAAGTGATGACGAAGCACTTTTTTGCTTACGTACATCTCTAATAATACCTAAACAAAAACACTTGAGTCGTGGTAGCTTAGAGGCCTGGCGGTCGCTTTACATCTTACGAGTTCGATACCCGGTGCAGGCGTCTCTGAAATTGTTCTGCAAGTTTAAGTGCTGGTATACCACGTTCTCAACGGTGAAGAAAAACATCTCGAGGAAACTTGAATGTCTGGGAAATAACATTATTTCGAAGACATCTGAAGTCCACCAACATTTATGGGCTGTTACTTTATAATATTAGATCTGATAAGTCAGTTTTGTTAAAAAATTAAATTAAGTCTAAACAAGAAATCCATTCGTTTGTTTTCTGGAAAATCGTTCTAAGGCACAGTAAAATACAATTACTGTCAAACAGATAAAAATTGTGCGATATTTGTTTAAGAGACTTGATTACGAAATTATTCACTTACTTCTGTTGTTTTCTCAAGATCCAATTTCACACTTAAAGTCGTAGGTGTTTGATATTTTTCCGTCACTATCACAGTATTATCTTTATTATTTCTATAGACTACATTTGTGGACGTTTCTAGATATTTTACTTTATCTGTTGTTTCATTAGCTATATATATATTATTAGTGTTCGTTTCAAAAAGTTTCTGTATTTCCACAGATTTGTTGATCTGTTTTGTGTTTTCTGTTGCGACGTTTTGATCGCTGATGTTGCCGTCTAGGTCTGAAACAGAATTTGTTTTTTTTTTCAATAATTCTTCATTACCATACAAACTTTACAACGTGAAAACGCTGACCCCAACATGCGGAAAATGTCTGTCCCGTGGGGGAAGTTGCTATAATTTCTAATAAAAATATGTCATTTGATCAACAAGCAATAACAAAAAAGGAAATAAGGTGCCACTATGCGTGGTGGCGGCTTAAGAGAACCTACCACCCCACTTCATCCCGTGGGTGTCGTAAAAGTCGACAGAGGGAAAATAAAAAACTGGAGATGGACAGCAGCTGCATCTGATTAAACTGCGGTTGCCAACCCGCCTGCCAAGCGTGGCAACTATGGCAAAATCCCCCCAAAATGAGAGCTACAAACTTTTGTAGCAAACTATGGGGGAGGTCTATGTTCAGCGGTGGACTAGTAACAGGCTGAAATGATGATGATGATGATGATGATGATGATGATGATGCCATATTCTACTCTGCCGGACACCTATCAGTGGTCTCTTCATGCCATTTTTATTTATTTAAAAAACTTTGTTGTTTACACTTTAATTAAAAAGATAACAAAGGGCGGACTTAATGCATATTGGCATTTTCTCCCAGTCAATTCGAGGGTGTGGAAAGAATTATATTAGAAAAAATTACTTATGATGACGAGCCGAAAATTAATAATAACAAAACCACATCTATTATTATTTTTTATTTGATAAAGTGACCAGACGAGTAAAACATTAAGTGCTACGTCTGCCCGTAACAAATGCTGTGTCTCCCAGAACACCTCCATGTGACACCCCACTATGCCCGTCAACCTGAGACATCAGTTCTTAAGTCACAAATGCCCAGTCATTACGCTAGCTCTCAGTGCCCTACAGAGCGAAACACAGGAACGTTTGCACACTTCTGCTTCACGGCGGAATAAATGGCCCTGGGGTGGTACCTACCTAGACGGATTCCTGCATAGGAATCCTACCACCATCATTCGTAATGTCCTATACATCCCGGCAGGCTGGGTTTAGGGATGATGTGTATATGCCTGATAAAATATAATGAGCCTCGTGGCGTGATACATGTAGGCGATATGTCGACTTAAATAATTTGCATAAAAGTCATAGGTCACTACTCCGTTACACAGCAGATCGAGGCAATAGATTTAATTGTGCGTTTTTCCATTACCCGACCGATGACGGCATAAGAGAGAAGCAAGTTTTGCATCAAGTTAAAGCAAACGTCTTTCCTTCAAACAGCGATGAGTCCGCTTGTCGTCGACGCCGGGATAGCAAGTTTTCCGCTTCCAGCCGTCTGACAAAACTGAACATATGTTGCCTAAATATGTAAGCTATGGTAGTGTGCGTGTTTATGGTGCGTTGTGGGAAACCTGGTATGAATTATTTTATAACTTATTTGCCTTCAGTATGCACGTGTTGCACTCGTATAATTAATTTTCGCCCATTTTCCATACAAAGTACTCGGCTCTGCTTAGTAGACTAAACTAATGAAACTAGCTTAAATTAAATACTCCGAGAGAAATACTATCAAGAAACTGTACGTTTCATCTCATACTTTTAACATCACCCACCTGATAAAGTCATTTTACGTAGTATCTGAATTCCGAACAAATTTTTGTCCTTTTTTCGCAGTCGAATCTTCCACTATTGGGTTTAGATTTTATGAGGACATTGTGCTTCATCGTTGTTTAAGGATATTTTCTAGTGTGATGGAGGTTAATCGTAAAGTTGTGGAAGCCGACTGTTGTGTGAAAACGTAAAAAGCTTGTGAATTGCGAAAACTATTACCATCTTAAGCAGTATTCAACGCTCATCGTTTCATTTATTTTATTATTCTTAATTTTTTTTTATTTGTTTAATAAGGCTTACCAACTAAATACATATAGAAACAATTATAATGAGGTGCACTTAAAACATTGTATATATGCATTTAAATTAAAGGTAAACACAACACATAATAAAAGACTTCCTTTAAGGAGAACAGTACCCTATAAAAATATCAGTACAATAATAAAATTAGAACCAAAAAAAAAAAAAATATAATTAATAATATTATTATAATTATGAATTTAATTATAATTATATTATTATAATTATGAAGTTTAATGCCACGCCCAGCCGCTAAAGCAATGACTAGTAAGTAAGTACGAGTAATACACTTATTCACGATTAAAAAACATACAGCATACAATCCAAACAAGAAAATACTACTCAAGCTATTATATAATTCATCTTATTTATTGATCTTAATAGATTGAAAACCCGTGAAACTTAATAAATCAATAACTAATTCATTACGCGATGCACTGTATTGTCACCTATAACCTGCAGTCTAGCGGCGCCACAGACTGCAGTGCTAACACTGCAGTATGTGGCGCTGCTACCTCTGATGTCTTAAGTTAGTACGGCGTAGTTCGTGGCGGAAGTTTGTATCGTTAGGACGTGAAGTCGTTTCTTTAAAAGTAAAATATGAGTTACGCTGACGCGGGGTACATAAGGTATGTCTGGATGCTTGTGATGATATCATAATCATTTTATTACTAAATTTTCTTTGAGCAATGTTGTGTGTATGTGTGACTTTGTGATATTAGTGAACGATCGGAGGTTCAAGGTCAAGTACACCGCCGATCGCCGGCGCGATCGCCAAGATATTATTCTTTAATATTACTTATTGAAATGATCTTAATTTTTTATTAACAATAAAAAGTCACAACGCATAATGGAGGTACAAGCATACATATTTCTGTTATCCAATAGTAAAATAACAGATCTTTTTATAATAAAAGTAATTATCAGTAGAACTATTATTTCTAAGGTCAGCGTTATTGGTAATTTGTTAAATATTTTTTTAAGAATTTGACATCTGAATCTGCGACAGTGATACTACGCAGTTCGCGTAGATTGGGCAAGTTTTATTAAAAGAGTCTGCCATCGAAAGAACTCGTAATTACTAGGATAACATGAAGCTTAAGGAAATCAGTTGCGAAGTAAATCTGTTAGTATGACGCCGTGTTTTTCGATCTTATAAATAGTTACTTGGGTAACATAAATTAAATGGAGAAGAAAATGTATTTTGAATTTGTCTGGTTCGGGGCAACAACTTTCTGAGTTGGTACGCGTAAATAATTTTAAAGTTTTGTATGGACATTTTTAGTATCCAATTGTGTTTAAAGCTTCACCGTTGTGTTTATCAGATCAAAGTAGCATGGGTAGATGCCGGGATGTTATGCCAATTATGAATAACGTTGTTTATGAATACATTCACAATTCAAAAGACTTTTCACTGACAGAACGGCTTAAGGGAATCTACCACCCCATCTCATCCTGTGGATGCCATAAGATTCGATATAGGGAAAACGAAAACCAGAAGTGGTCAGCAGCACCTTCCTAGAACGTCTGAATAAATAAACTGCGGTTGTCAAGCGTGGCAACTATGGTAAAATCCTCCAAAAAATGAGAGCTACTAACTTTTGCGGGTATCTAGTCATCGTCTTTTGGAGGCCTATATTCAGCAATGAACTAGTAATAAACTGAAATAATGATAACTGCCAAAAACAGACATCTAGAGAGCGGCTATTGTAATTATTTTACTGGTAGTAGGATTCCTATGCAGGAATCCGTCTAGGCAGGTAGCACCCCAGAGCCAGTTATTCTGCCGTAAAGCTGTGATTTGCAGACATTACTGTGTTTCGGTTTGAAGGGCACTGAGAGCTAGCGTAATCACTGGGCATATGAGACTTAAGAACTGATGTCTCAGGTTGACGGGCGCAGTGTTCTGGGAGACACAGCATTTGTTACGGGCAGACGTAGCACTTAATGTTTTGCTCGTTGCGTCACTATATCCAATGAAAAAAAATATGATGCCTTTCTCGTTATTGGAACTGACAAGAATTAAAGTTAGTATTGATTAATTGGTCTCTAAGTGGTGCGGAATAATTATCAGTGGAAGTGTCTATTTGAGGTTATCAAAACAGGAGGGGCTGGCAATAGGTATGTTTACTGTGCTCTTATGTTGCTCGGCATTTAGACCTGTTTATGGTATTTAATACGGAAAACGAGCTTAAAGAACGTTTCAAAGAAATTGATGTTTTTAAAAACGATACACATATGTAAATCCGAAAGTGTGTTTTTTGGTGTATTGGTTTGTTTGTCCGTCTTACACACGTCATCTGTGTGATCGATCGACGTGATTTTTGGTATGTTGACAGATTAGAGGCCCCAGAACAACATAGGCTACTTTTTATCCCGAAAAACGTATGTCTCCTGAGGGATAGCAAAGTATCTTCGTTAAAGTATAGTGAAATCTCGCGCGGGCGAAGCCACGATATCAGTAAAAAAAAAAAGTAAAGTTTCAGCCTATAAATGTCCCACTGCTGAGCACAGGCCTCCTCTCATTTCTGAGAGGGTTTTGGAGCTAGCAAGAATCCGCCACGCTGCTCCAATGCGGGTTGGCGGACTTTACATGTCTTCGAAATATTTTTTATTTCTGAGACATGCAGGTTTCCTCACGATGTTTTCCTTCACCGCCGAGCACGTGGTAAATCAGCACTTAAAATTGCAATTAACAATTTTAGTGGTACCGGCACCGGGAATCGAACCCAGGTCACTCGCGTACTATGAAATTTAAAGCGAGCGCCTAGCCCCTGAGCTACCACGGCTCAGCTCACGATATCAGTAGCTGTTTCATATTTTAAACTTGTGTGTATGAATAAGGTGTATATAACACCTTATCCATACACATGTTATAAAACCGAAAGTGTGTTTGTCGGTTTGTTTGTCCGTCTTTCACTTTTCAAAGGAGTGACCGACCGACCTGATTTTTGGTATGCAGGCAGTTCAGAGGCCCGAGAACAACATAGACTTACTTATTTTTAGATTGTTTAACTCAAATCTGCTAGAGTAATTACTGGGCATATTAGCTTAAGAGTTAATCTGTCAGGGTGACCAGCGCAGAGCTGTGCCACACACAGAAATGATATAAGTGAAAAAAACTTTTATTATGGGCAGAGGATACACTGGTAGTTTATGATGTAGTGTAGGATTCCTATGCAGGAAGTCGTCTAAGTAGGTACCAACCCAGGGCTAGTTAGTCTATGTGAATCAGTAGTCTGCAAACATTACTGTGTTTCGGTTTGAAGTGCACTGAGAGCTAGCGTATTGGACTTAAGAACTGATGTCTCAGGGTGACGGGCGCAGTGTAGCACAGAAATGTTCTGGGTGACATAGCGTTTGTTACAGGCAGACTTACCATCTGGTGAAGGTTTTGCTCGTCTCGTTAGTTTATCCAATAAAAAAAGGAAACCAATACATGTCGCTGTGTTAGGACTGATCAGATCCTGTCATCGGTTCCACTGTTTGGCTGGTAGCCAGATCCGCCAGATCGGGTGGTCTGATCTTGGGAGGACGTCTCCTCCTACTAGTAATATTCAGAAGTTGTATATATAGTTCGCATCTTAGAAACTATCACAGCGCGATTATGGAATGTATGAGGTATTTATTGAGTTTCTCATGTGGCGACATAGATGTCGCTACCTACAGCTCTGATGAACTTTGCATACCTTTAAATGATAACCATCTCCTCTCATCTCGGTCAACGTTGGCGTCCCTGTGTCGGTGGAGCGCCGGTAACGACATCAGGTGTGAAGGCGGGCGGTAATACTTAGCCTGTTCGTCCTTGGCTGCTTGTCTGATAGCGTGGAGACGCTCGAGGATTTCTCTGAGTTCCTGTTATAGAAAGATCGAGACTTCAACTTATGGTGAGTAGAAACTTACTGACATTGGGAAAAATTAAGAGTGGTAGGCTCCACGTCACATCTTCTTGTCTCGTCACCGTCGTCGTCGTTTCAGCCTATCAATAGTCCACTGCTGAACATAGGCCTCCCCCATAGATTGCCACAAAAGTTTGTAGCTCTCGTTTTGGGGGGATTTTGCCATAGTTGCCACGCTTGGCAGACGGGTTGGCAACCGCAGTTTATTTATTCAGATGTTCCAGCAAGATGCTGCTGCCCATCTCCTGGTTTTCATTTCCCCTCTGTCGACTTTTACGACACCCACGGGATGAGATGGGGTGGTAGATTCTCTTAAGCCGCTACCACACTTCTCGTCTGAATGTCTTAAAATAAAAGTCTTCAACCAGTGCGTATTACCGGTGATGACCTACGGAACCGAGATGGGGTCCTTCACTGCAGGCCGCATGAGGAAGTTCAGAGTCGCTCAGCGATCTATGGAAATGTCTATTCTCGGTGTTTTCTTGCGAGATAGAATCCGTAACGATGATATTCGCAGCAGAAATGTAGTAACCGACAAAGCCCTAAGGATTAGCAAGCTGAAGTTGCAATGGGCCGGCCATATACTTATCATACACTCGGCGTCAAAAAAATCGCACATCCGAAAAAAATAATTTAAATACTATTTTAACACAACAGGCCAATGGTAATGTTGTGGTTCGAGGGTATCATTCGAAAGGTAATTTCATTAGCTTTCAGGAATTTTAATTAAATTTTACTTTTATAACGAGACGAAAGAGAAATTAGAGAAAAAGACAGGGTATGTACAAATTTGCAAATTAATAATTTAAAAAAAAAACTTAATAAATACAAAAAAAGTTCTTAAAACCTAGTGTTACCCCCCCCCCCCCCCCCTTGCCTTGATAACGGCTTCCATGCGATCTTTCATGGACCTTACAAGGATCGCAACAGCCTCTTGGGGTATTTGTTCCCACTCTTCAAGTACCGCATCTTGGAGCTCTTGAAGAGTGGCTGGAGCTGGATCTCGAGCTCGCACGCGCCGTTTTAGGTCATCCCAGAGATGTTCTATTGGGTTAAGGTCTGGACTTCGTGCTGGCCAATGCATAACAGGGATATCGACCTCCTGTAAATAATCCCGTACAATAGCCGCGGTGTGGCAACGAGCATTATCATGCATTAACATGAATCCATCACCGACATAACCAGCATACGGGACCACATGTTCCTCCAGGATTTCAGTAATGTACCGACCAGCATTTAATGACCCTTGCCCACGGCCACCCCGAGTCCGGGAAACGCACACAAGTTCCGTTTTCCCGTCGACGGAAATGCCGCCCCAAAACATACACGAGCCACCCCCGTATTCGACGGATTCTTCGAAGCAGGGTTGTGTGAACCTCTCCCCCTGTCTTCTTTAGACCCTTCTACGTCTGTCATTGCAGAAGAGACAGACCCTCGTCTCATCAGAGAAGAGTACGGTCCGCCACTGTTCTAGAGTCCACTCGCAATGATTGCGAGCAAACTCTAGGCGATCTCTGCGATGCTGTGCAGTAAGTTTTGGACCTTTAGCAGGTCTATGGGCTGTTAAACTCTTTTCGTGTAACCTTCTTCTTATCGTAGAAACACTCACAGATGTTCTCCGAGTTGATCGAAGCTCTTGTTGCAACTTAACAGCATTTGTAAAACGGTTTCGTAAAGATGTCGTAACGATGAAACGGCCATCTCTTTCTGATGTGCACCGTTTTCTTCCAGATCCCGGTTTTCTAACATAACCACCAGTCTGCTGAAAACGTTGGAACACCCGTCGAACTGAAAAACGGGACAGGTTCAACTGTCGAGCAACGTCACACTGCCGCATCCCCGACTGAAATAGGGAAATCACTTGAGCGGCTTCTTCAGAGCTGGTGTCCATCTTTACTTGTTCTTACTTTGGTTACTTGTTCACGTGTGTTCACTGCAAAGTCTAAATTACGACTGGCCCATATTTCATCCAGATCGACCCTTTTATACCCTTTTTAGGTGGTGTAACTAGCGTCCTTACTAACGAGCATTTGACAGTGTTTATTTTTGACGCTCTATAATGATAAATGTTTTAATGCTTTCATGATTTTTTTTATTAATAATGTAAAGCTATTTAAATACCCATTTCAAACATACCAATATTTATATAAATATAATTCGTTTCTAGCCATTACAGCCATTTTTCGCGCAAACTCAGAGAGGTGCGATTTTTGTGACGCTGAGTGTATATACCATATATAGAACTTTTTGAAATTAGGGAAGAAAGGTTCTGGAGTGGTTTTGGAGGTTAGGGTGACCTCTCTATAGAAGATGGAACAACGGACCTAAATGGTTTACGGGAAGTTGATGAATGCAGGTGGCCCAGGACCAAGTTTAGCTGCAATCTTTAGAAAATGCTTATGTTCAGCAGTGATGGGCTGAAGTGATGACGATAATGGTGATATCATCCCGACAGTGTCTCAAAATTCGGTTGACGACCGCGTGACCTAGTAGTCAGTGTAGGCGATGTTACGCAAAAACCCAAGGGTTTGTGGCAATATTTGTGCCAAAACATTGTGTCTGTTTTTGTTGTTTTACTATCGCCGTGTTTCAGACACTGCATCCTAGCACGACTCACGATATTATCGCATGATTATTATTTTATATTATTTTACATTAATAACATTGGGCCTACAACCTACTCGCAGGTTAGCTCCAGTGCCTTTGTGTTTGCACATTCACTTGTGAAACTGTAATGACCTGTGTAATTGATAGCTTGTAGTAGCTGACAGTATACGGATGGATGGTATCCTACCAGGAATTACTCTATGCAGGAATCTTTGTTGGTACCACCGCAGGGCCAGTTATTCTGCCGTGGAACAGTAGTGTGCAAACATTGCTGTTTCGGACAGAGGGGTATTTATAGCTAGTGTAATAAATGGGTATAGGGGACTAAATAACTGATAGTCTTAGGGTGACTAGCGCAAGGTGCCACAGCATTTGCTATAGGCAGACGTCGATCTTACCATCAGGTGAACGTTTGCCCGTGTCGTCCTTTTATCCTATAAAAATATGGAAATTGTCGCCGAGAACAAAAATTGCCCATGAGGACATCAAGAGTATATAAGAGGACATAAGAGACTATCAGTGACAAGAACTGGAGATCTAATTACTGGAAATGGCATTCCATTAAAATGGAATCACTATTGAGGAGTAATTAAACAACCTAGTAGGTCTCATTTAAAAAAACATTCTTTTCTTCTCTACAGTGAGGGCGTTTCAAAGACATACACTTCACATGGACAACATCACCGAATCTAATCGAAAATTTGTAATTCTTTACATAGGGTAAAAAGTTTTTTTTATTGGATAAGTGACGAATTGAGCAAAACATTCCCCTGATGGTAAGTGTAACGTCTGCCCATAGCAAATGCTGTGGCACCCAGAACGTTTTTGAACAGTTTTGTGTGACACTCCACTGCGCCCATCACCCTGAGACATCAGTTCTTAAGTCCAATATGCTCAGTCATTACGCTAGCTCTCAGTGCCCTTCAAACCAAAACACAGTAATGTTTGCACACTACTGCTTCACGGCGGAATAACTGGTCTGAGGTGGTACCTACCTAGACGGATTCCTGCATAGGAATCCTAACACCAGTAAAATAGGTCTTCTGTGAAGTATCTTCAGTGGGAACATTCAGCAATAATCACGCGGATATTTCCATCGCTGCTGCAAGATTGTAATGCCAAGCGAACTAACATTGTGGCTAATACAATGACTGACAGCTGGGATTCGAACCCGGGAGTCGTGGCGTTAAAGGCATATACTCTGACTACTAGGTGACGCGGTCGACTAGAAGCACCTATATCTTGATACTCATTGAGGAGAGATAGAGTTGTCATCGGTCCATATTTACCATACCATCAGGTGGACTGTAGGTCTGTAGACAGAGCCGTGGTAGTTCAGGGGCTAAGCGCCCGATTCGGCACTGCTAAAAGTGTTAATTGCAATTTTAAGTGCTGATTTACCATGTGCTCTGCGGTGAAGGAAAACATCGTGAGAAAACCTGCAGAAGTCTAAGAAATAAGAAATATTTCGAGAAAATGTGAACTCTGCCAACATGCACTGGAGCAGCGTGGCGGACTCTTCCCGGCTTCAAAACCCTACCGAAAATGAGAGCCTGAGCTCAGCAGTGGGACATTTATTTTTATTTATTTACTGTTTATGTACACATAAAAATTACAATAGAAATTACAAAGATAGTAAATTAGTACAAAGGCACTGCTTATTTCATGATGAAATTTCTTCCAGCAGGCCTGTTACTGGATATCCTTAAAGAGAAGCAGACTCGATGTGCACTTTGGACAAAAAAAAAACAGAAAAAAAAAGAATATTATAAAATCACAAAAAAAAAAAAATTATATGCTGTAACTTTACTTTTTTCTACTTCACTGTAGAAATATTCCTGTAAACTCAAAACTCCGTCATACCTTTGGATCGTGGTCCGTCACATCAACACTCGGGACAGGGTCCGATGAAGTCATATTTGCCATCTGTGTTGGGTCGTGGAAGCTCACGCCGGCCTTGTGCCGTTTCATGGTTCCTGTAGACATGCATACGTTGATACACTGATCTTTGTTTTTCTAAAATCGTTTCACTTATTATTTATATTTTTGATAAAAGAAAATGAGCAAATCGATCAACTAATGATGAGAGCAACGTCTGCCCACATGATGCCGTGTCAGCTAGAACATTTCTTTGTTGCACTACACTGCAATCGTGACCTTGAAACATCAGCTCTTAAGTCTCATATGCCCAGTAATTACTAGCTATTAGTGATCTCAATACCGAAACGCAGTATGCACATCACTGCTTCACAGCGCAAAAACTGGAACTGCGTACCACCTACCACCATTAACGACGCGCATTATTGGACGACTGCGCGGCCTAGTGGTCAGTGTCTGACTACGTCGCGGGTTCTGGGTTTGAATCAGAGTCGGAGACGACATTTTAGCAAAGAGATAGATAGAGTAAAATATTCGGATCTGGTTGTGGCTGGATGAGTATGTGAAATTTATTTCTGCAGAACTCGTTCACGATACAGGATAAATAATAGTGCTGATATCTTATAATCGGGTTGTAGCGGTTTAAGAGAATCTATCACCCCATCTCATCCCATGGAGGTCGCGAAAGTCGACAGGGAGACAATTAAAACGAAGAGATGAGCAGCAGCATCTTCTTGTAACGTCTGAATAAATAAACTGCGGTGCCAAGCGTGGCAATTATGACAAAATCCCCGCAAAATGAGAGCTACAAACTTTTGTAGCAATCTATGGGGGAGGCCTATGTTCAGCAGTGGGCTGGTGATAGGTTGAAATGATGGTGATGATGATGATGATTTTCTAAATAAATATTTTTTTAAATATTTTTATGTTTTTTTATTTGTATTGACTAAGTTGTATTGAGTATTGATACCCTACAATGTCTTATTTATAATTTCCTTCTTCACAACTAGGTGTAACGAACTCTGGTGATAAGTTTGCAAACATGAATGATATCAGTATCTGATCGAGTTTTTTAGAAATGTTGTACTTTGGTCGACCACATGCACCGTATTGCACCGTACGCCATGGTATCTCGTTGACTTTAGCATTCTCAGTTCGGTCTTTCTTTTTTTTTATTGTATAAAGTGATGAAACGAGCAAAACGTTCACCTGATGGTAAGTGCAACGTCTGCCCATATAAATGCTGTGTCACCCAGAACATTTCTGTGTGACACCTCACAGTGCCCATCACCCTAAGACATCAGTTCTTAAGTGCCCTGTGATTACGTTAGCTCTCAGTGCCCTTCAAACCGAAACTCATTAATGTTTGCACACTACTGTTTCACGGCAGAATAACTGGCACTGGGGTGGTACCTACCTAGACGGATTCCTGCATAGGAATCCTACCACCAGTAGATTCCTCGTTAATGTGCGATGTGTGGCGGGAAACTTTTTCACCCTGTAGTATCATTTTTTATATACTAAACTTTTCTTAATAAACGATAGGGTCAGGCATCTGGCAGTGTGGTGGCTAGAGAATCTACCACTCCATCTCAACCCGTGGGCGTCGTAAAAGTCGACAGAGGGAAAATTAAAACCAGAAGATGGGCAGCAGCGTTTTCCTGGAACATCTGAATAAAAAAGTGCGGTTTCCAACCCGTCTGCCAAGCATAGCAACTATGGCGAAATTCCCACAAAATGAGAGCTAAAAAACTTTTGTGGTAATCTATGAGGGAGGCGTATGTTCAACAGTGAACTAGTGATGGGCTGAAGTGATCTGGGTTATGGAAAAAAATCCAAAAATGTTGATAAAGCTGAATCATATTTTCAGGAGAACAACACATCGCGTGTGAAGGGTCTTACCAGGGTCGTTAGCCTTTCCATCCACTTTCTTCAACTTTTCCACCTTCTCCAGTAGCGTGGTGTTGGAGAGCAGACCCAGTTCGTAAGCCTCGTACAGTTCATCCAGCTCTTCTGACGAGTCGTCCCCGATGTATGCGCACTCTTGGAGATGTTTGTAGCCTTTGATCATGATAAGGGATGCGCCTGGCCATCTGGCAACAGTAGAAATGCCGAATATAGATATTGGTTTTGTAATCTCTATTGTAGGGATTTACGACGATCTCTTTCTTTCGTAAGCGGCACAATAAGTGGACCTGGATGAGCCCGGACGGTTCCACAAAAAATAAGATCGACTTCATCATGACGACCAAATGACAGCTGTTCAATAATGTCTCTATGATCGCAGTGTGAAGACCCGCAGTGATCACCGAATGGTAAGAGGCACATAGAACCTGAACTTAAAGCTGGGTGGCTGGCTTAAAGGAGAGGTCTCGTCTGGTAAAGTCTACGCTCTGTCAATCTCGTGCCCTCATACAAAACCACGAGAGCTTCCAGCTCGAATTGCTCAATCGCTTTCAGTGCCTGGATGATTGCGTTACAGTGGACGATATGAACAAAAAGACTTATGGTATGCTATGGGAAAATGCGACTGATGCAGAAGTGATTGTTGTTACGCAAAAGGGGGGCCGTAAGATCTGTTTATAATCTTGGCTCTAGTGTCTTTTAGAGATAAATTTAAAGAAATTAATATCTGAACCTTCGCCTCTCCAAAGAAAACAAAACTATTTACTAAAAAATGTGATATTCATAATGTAAACACCAGGATCTAGCACAAATAAATAATGCCAGTCACTCGACTTCACAGAGTCAGTAACTCTTTTATGTCAATGTATACAGTTTTTACAACAAAATCCCGGAAAGGGCACAAAGTCTTCAATCAAAAAGTTCGATATATTTTATTAAACAATAAAAAGGCTTCATAAAAAGGGTTATTATAATATTAAAGAATACATGGATGATGGACCCCTGGGGATGAGGTGATCGCTGCCAAGCTGTTTCTAGATCTTCATAACACTGCAATTGTACATTATTTTTAAAATAACTTAAAATTAAAAAAAAAATGCCCGCTGGGTTTCTTACTGGCTTTTTAGCGAACCAGTGTAGTTAAAAAAATAAAAAATAAATGACTTTCTATAAGTAAATAATGTATGGTAAAGGAGAGAAAGTTAATTTGCTAAGATCCGCATGCAAAATGTAAAATGGTGGGTATTACCTAGTTTTGAAGAGCACCAACCGCCCTCCCTCAACAGCGTGCACATGAAAACCAATACCGCAACCGGGAGCCGCCACCAGATACCCTCCACCACTACACCACTAGGCAATACACACCACTGAAGTCGAGAACACGACACGTGTTTCACCTCAAAACGAGGCATTATCAAGTGATATTTACTCTACGACTGTCTACCGCCGGGTTGACAGTCGGTTGACAGTCGGTTGACAGTCGGTTGACAGTCGTAGAGTCAATATCACTTGATAATGCCTCGTTTTGAGGTAAAACACGTGTCGTCTTCAAAACTAGGTAATACACACCATTTTACATTTTGCATGCGGATCTTAGCAAATTAACTTTCTCTCCTTTACTATAATGGTTTTTCCGCAAAGTAACGACTGATTCTATTAACTATAAATAATCTATGTTCAATAAATATTATTCTATTCTATTCTATTTACTGCAGGCCGCATGAAGAAGCTCAGAGCTGCTCAGCGAGCTGTGCAAAGGTTGCTCGGAGTTTCGCTGCGAGATAAAAGTATTGCTTGTACGGTTTTGCGGGGCTTGGCTCCTGCCTACCCGATATATGGGAAAAAGGCGTGACTGTATGTATGTATTACAAAAACCACAGGTATTCCAAGCAATCTAACATCTATATGAACGCAGTTGCAAGCAGACCTTGAGGTTAATAGAATATTGTACCTGACACAAGTAGACACGGTAACAGAAGACCCCTTCAGCAGATAGAACCCCCAGTACTCCTTCATGTCGTCCTCGAGCTCCAACTCCCGAGTCATGGAGACTGGCACCAGTTCATCGGCGAGGGCCGGAGGTCCTGGTACCACGAACGCGTTGAATGTGGCGTTAGACTTCACAACTTGGCGCTATGGAATACTGGAAACTTTAATATGTTTTAGGCAATTTGCTGTTTCGGATTTAGTAGTGTTGCTTTTATATACGAGTATTACTAGCGACCGAGCCGGGGTGGCTTCGCAGGGGGCAATTTACTAATGAAGAAAATATAGTTAATAGAATCAGGCGTTACTTTGCGGCAAAAATGGCTCTATTTGGCAGCCGATTGCCAGGATCATCTTCACTGGTGGTAGGATTCCTATGCAGGAATCCGTCTAGGTAGGTACCACCCCAGGGCCAGTTGTTCAGCCGTGAAGCAGTAGTGTGCAAACATTACTGTGTTTCGGTTTGAAGGGCACTGAGAGCTAGCGTAATTACTGGGCATATGAGACTTAAGAACTGATGTCTAAGGGCGACGGGCGCAGTGTGGTGTCACACAGTAATTTTCTGGGTGACACAGCATTTGTTACGGGCAGACGTTACACTTACCATCAGGTGAACGTTTTGGTCGTTCCGTCACTTTTATGAAAAAAAAAAAAACATTATGGATTGCCGCAAAGTAACGCCGAATGAAGGAAAGAAACCTATATATTATCAAGTGATATTGACCGTTTTGAGGTTAAACACGTGTCGTGGTCCCGACTTCAGTGGTGTATATTACCTAGTGGTAGTGTTTTAGTGGTGGAGGGTATCTGGTGGCGGTGTTAGTTTGCTCATGCACGCTACTGTGGGAGGGCGATGCTCTTTCAAAACTAGGTAATCTACACAATTTTATATTTTGCATGCGGATCTTAGCAAATTAACTTTCTTTCCTTTATAATGAAGCAAATAAAAAGCACGCTTAGCAAAAAAAATATTAAGTACTGAAAACATGTGACAGGAGAACTGTCAACCGACTGTCACTTTTTTATTTAGATTTGAATACAAAAATACCATCCAAATTTCAGACTTTTCCGGTGGATATTTCAAAATGTTTTTTTTGAAATTGCAAACACCACAATAAAAAATCAGCCATAACGGTCAAGCCGTTCTCAAGTGATGATCATTCACACATGCGGCAATGGATTTTTATTTACATAGAAGATAGAAGAAGATAGGAGAAGATAGACGATAGATAGATAGATAGACTAGCTGTTCTCCGCCGTTTCGTCCGCTGAAGTAAGCTGACCTAACAAACGTACGGCATGGTACCTCGCTGACCTGGACCTTCACCGTTCGGCCTACCTCGGTGATATTCGATTCTTAGCGTGCGGTTCTTAAGGTCGTTACAAAGAGTTTCGTGCAAAACCTTTCTCTAAAAATAGGCTAATGAATACAAAAAAAAAATCAAGTCGGCATTAAGTAATAGCTCGACTCTTGCGATTATTCGCACGGTATCGTGGTCATGAACAGACGGTGACATCTACCATCTTTAAAGAATGTGAACAAGTCCAACCGATAGCTGTCGTGCATGATTATTCAATACAATCTTTTTAATCATTTTTTAAACAATAACATAAATGTTAAAACGTCTACTTTTTTTGTCATTAGAGGGGAAAATAATCTCCAAAATGATAACACATAAATTTTGGTACTAATTGATATATGTAGTACTAGGGGAGATATTTCATACGGATAACCTTTGAGAAATAATATATATAGATTTCCTGAGATTATTTCGTTTAAACATCCTAAAGGGGTTTAGACACCCTAAAACTCTTATATTTTCAAGGTCGACAAACTAGCAGACGGAACAGGTGGCGCACCATTATAAATGCCATTGCCTAACAACATGCCATTCTGATCAACTATATTGTAGTCGACCGATAGCTTATCTTTACGAGCTTATCATTGACAGTCAAACTAACAGACGCTTAGCACTGTGATAATGTAGTGAAAATGAAATGCAAGATATAACTTCGTCTCAGGGCATGGAAAATTACAGAAAGAAATATTTTATCTCGGGGTAATGGAAAGCGATAAAGTGTAAATAGAGACTGCTGAGCCGTGGTAGCTCAGGGGCTAGGCGCTCGCTTTAAATTTCACAGTACGCGAGTGACCGGGTTCGATTCCCGGTGCCGGCACCACTAAAATTGTTAATTGCAATTTTAAGTGCTGATTTACCACGTGCTCGGCGGTGAAGGAAAACATCGCGAGGAAACCTGCATGTCTGAGAAATAAAATATATTTCGAAGACATGTGCAGTCCGCCAACCCGCATTGGAGCAGCGTGGCGGTTTATTCCTAGCTCCAAAACCCTCTCAGAAATGAGAGAAGGCCTGTGCTCAGCAGTGGGACATTTATAGGCTGAAACATTACTTTTTTTAGAGACTGTTGAAAATTAAGTCTAAAAAGGTTTTAGATGTGAAAGAATACATTGTATCCGTTGTCGCAGTGGCTAAGTGATTGGCTTCTGCGCTACAGGTGTCCGGTTCGAATCCTACTATATTATTATTGATTATAAATAGTAATAGTAAAAAGTTGTATTTTTTAAAATATACTATTCAATACATTTTGTAGTTGATGAAAACTCCGTAATATATAAGCGCCATATAGGCGATAGATCGGAATAATTTATCAATTTTTTGATTTTTCTCAAGAATTTTCTTGTAGTCAGTCGAAATTTACAATTGCAGCATACAAATGCGTAGAAAACGGAGTTTGCTGAATATTTAACATAATTTTATTTTTCTATTTATGTTTGAAGCTTCTTTTGTTTGTCTTATAGCATCGATTTGGTTTTTAACTGTTATGGTGTTATAATTATTTCTAAGAAATAAATAAATAAATAAAAATCTTAGTGAAAAACATTCAAACCGATGCCCCTTAAGTAAAACTATATTAATATAAAATTCCTTATTTCAAAATAAGCGAATAAAAGTAGAATATGTTAAAATCCTCATGAAAAATTCAATATATTTAAATTCAATATTTTTTTTTATTCAACTTCATATACACTCTAGTATTATATATACTAAACACGTCCGCGACACTGAAACCGAGACTTTTGCAAAAGAAAATATAATAGCGAACAACATTAAATAAATAAATATGAACAAATATATAGATAAATAAAATACAAAATATATACATAAATACATATAAGATATATAATATATAAGTAATTATATAATATTAAACCACTATTTCTGTGATGGTTCTGCCAATTTACTTAGGAAATGCTCACGTGCTTTCATTTTGAATGTGTAACGGTTACTTGCTGTCCTGATTTCGATAGGGAGAGCGTTCCAAAGAAGAACAGATTGTACAGGAAATGATTGACGGACCAGGGAAGAGCTATAAGATGGACACTGAAGTAAAAGATTGTTGGATGAACGAAGGTTTCTGTCATGATTAGAGCAAAGGTACTGAAAATAAGAAATAAGGTAGGAAGGGGGAGTAGGAGACGTCAGAATGGAGTAAAGGGTAGTGAGGGCACGCAAACTACGGCGTTGACGAATGGGAAGCCACTTTAATTGAGACCGGTAAGTAGACACATGGTCATACTTACGAAGATTAAAAATGAATCGAATGCAGTTATTCAGAAGACGATCATATTTATTGAGGACATCTGCATTCAGGTCGAAATAGCACACATCACCATAATCGATTAGAGGAAAAATTAAGGTCTGCACAAGCATAGCTTTAACCCTGGACGGGAGAAAATTTTTAAGGCGGTAAAGTGCCCGCAGGGTACCGGTGACTTTCTGGCTCACATTCGTCACTTGGGCCTTCCAGCTTAGAGTGGCATCGATGTATAAGCCAAGATCCTTAACAAAAGGCATTACAATATATTTAAAAAATTAAACGCGATAAAATCTGTAAAATTAGTTTCATTTAAATGTGTTGTGTTCGCGTAAATATAAGAAATCATTAATTCAATATATTGTCAATATCACTTGATAATGCCTCAAGTTTTGAGGTGAAACACGTGTCGTGTTCTCGACTTCAGTGGCGAATTGCCTAGTGGTACTGTTGTAGTGGGAAGATCTGGTGGCCAGTTCTGGTAGCGGTATCAGTTTGTTTGTTGGAGAGCAAGCGGTGCTGTTCAAAAACTAGGTAATACACACAATTCTCAATTTTGCGTGCATCTTAGCAAATTTGCTTTATTTCTATACCAGAATGGATTGCCGCTAAAATAACGCCCGATTGAAATAGGACGCATAGCAAATATAATGCAAATAGGACGGGTTGTCCGTGGAAGTACCATGCTCTCACATTTTTTTTATTGGATAGAGTGACGAAACGAGCAAAACGTTCACCTGATGTAAAGTGCAGTGTCTACCCATATCAAATGTTATGTCACCCAGAACATTTCTGTGTGACACTACACTGCGCCCGTCACTGTGAGACATCAGTTCTTAAGTCTCATATGCCCAGTGATTACGCTAGCTCACAGTGCCCTTCAAACTGAAACATAGTAATGTTTGTACACTACTGCTTCACGGCAGAATAACTGGCCCTGGGGTGGTACCTACCTAGATGGATTCCTGCATAGGAATCCTACCACCAGTCAATTATTATTCAGCTTATGAATATGGTTTCATATGGCGTGTACATTCATCTTCATCATCATCATTTCAGCCTGTCACTAGTCCACTGCTGTACATAGGCCTTCCTCATAGATTGATAAAAAAGTTTGTAGCTCTCATTTTGAGGGGAATTTTACCATAGTTGCCACGCTTGGCAGGCTGGTTGGCAACCGCAGTTTATTTATTCTGATGTTCCAGGAAGATGCTGCTGCCCATCTTTTGGTTTCAATTTTCCCTCTGTCGACTTTTACGACACCCACGGGATGGGGTGGTTGACTCCGGCTGGGATTGAGACCGCTAGGCCTCGCGGTCTCCAAATTCTATGTGGTGGATGTACTCGTATTGTGACAAGAAAAGAGCCTATTCCTTTCTCAAAGGCCGGTTACGCATCTGCTATTCCTCTGGTATTGAAGATCTTAATGGGCAGCGGTGATCACTTACCATCAGGTGAGCCGCTTGCTCGTTTGCCTCCTCTTCCATAAAAAAATATATTTCAGTATACTCGACACTCCATCTTACGCGATGATTACATCGGATGCGTTGTTGTGACTAATATTTCATGTGTATAATATTTTTAGACAAAATATGTTGCCTTGACCCTAAATCGGCTTGGAGAACATGTGGTGAACAAAATGGAACATACCTGACACCAAGTCGGCGATATCTTGCTGTCGATCAGCCTCATATCGGTCATGCTCATGGGGTACATCTGACCGGAGAAAACTCGGTATCTGTAACAGGAATTTTCCATTAGTGAGTGGACATGGACTTCCCATCACCACCTAGCGCGTATAAAAGAGGCCTTCATTGTCTTTCTTTCTCCACTTGTCTTCAGTTTAAATGGTTTAGGACACGAACGATTATATGTCTTGGTTGTGCGTAAGGTAAAATGTAATATTTACTGGTGGTAGAATTTCAGGAATCCGCCTAGTACCATACATAGATACCAACACAGGACCAGATTTTCTGCCGTAAAGTAGTAGTGCGCAAATATTACTGTGTTTATGTATGAAGCCCACTGATAGCTAGAGTAATCACTGGGCCTATGAGACTTAAGAACTGATGTCTCAGGTGACGGGCGCAGTGTGGTGCTACACAGATATGTTCTGGGTGACAGCATTTTTTATGGATGGACGTTCCACTTTCATCAGGTGAACATTTTGCTTATCTCGTCTCTTTCTTCAGTATATGAAATCCACATTTAATACTCCGCTCATGGACATAGATGTAATCTCCACGCCTTGCAGGTGAATTAGTGACTTTACACTTTGCTGTATGTAACCAGTTTTTGAATTTTCGGTCTGAAACCATAGATTTTCCAGGTATTTCCTTTTGTCAAGTCTTGTGGCGCCCATGGAAAGAGACGGCTGCCCCGTTTCATATTTTCATACGCCTCAACCACGTCTAAATAGAAACCCACACAATATTACAAAACATATTATACGTAATATTCAGATACAGCACTGAACCAAATACGAACTTCGTGACAATAGTTCTTAAGTCTCATATGCCCAATGCACTAGCGACAGAGCTCTACTAAACGGAACACAGTGATGTTTACCTACCGCTTGCTCACACTGCTTGACGGCGGTATCACTGGCGTTGCGGTGGTACTTACCTAGACAGATTCCCGCATGGAAACCCTAGTACCCGCGAGTAACCTGCGTTCGATCCCGGTGCCAGTACCTCTAAAATTGTTCTACAATTTTGAGTGCTGATTTACCACGTGCTCAGCGGTGAAGAAAAACATCGTGAGGAAACCTGCATATCCGAGGAATAGAAATATTTCGTGGACATGTGAAGTCTGCCAACCCGTGTGTTTGCCCAACAGGACTTACCTCATATACAGTGGCACGAAGATGAACAAGCATGGCAAGACGATCGTCAGAGCCAGTATTCTGCAGAGTCTAATCGGACCCTGATAGCAGGATCTAGAAGGAAGGTGGCTGAACTGGCGGTTCGGTCGTGGCCGGCGGAACAGGCCCGCTGCAAGAAAATGTGTTAGCTGTAGTGAAATCCCACCCAGTAGACAAACCAACAGTAGACTAAGTTGGCTGTTGCTTTTCTTAAGGCCAAAAAATTATATATTGTGTTGTGTTAATGACTACTGATTATTCTGATTAAAATTCCACCGCCATTTAGGAATTCTGTCAGAATTTGTTTTGCTTTAAAGAAATAGAAACAAGAACCAACGGAAGTAATCACTATGTAAATCCGATATTTAAAAGCTTAACTTGTTTTATTTTTCTTCGTGGTTCAAGGTCCAAATATACTCGTGATCTTTGAAGAATGCTATTTCTTTATTGAGCAGTAAGGCCAGGGAGTCTTTGACCTATTTGCCTAGTCCGGTAAATACGGTAGAGTATCGGGTAAGCGACCCCGGCCTCCCGAGCCACTGCCGTCTCCTCCTGCTCCTTCCGAGATACGAGTAGTAGTATCCTTCACTTTATAGTTCCTTTGCCAACTTCCCCATTCCCTACCTCAAGTCCATTTCCTACCTAATCCTTTTTCCTTCCTCTCTGCCAAGCCAGTCGCAGTCGTGACAATGGCGGTGTGGCTAGGGGCGAGCCTAGTCGATACTATGCTGTTACGGTGCTCTAAGACCGGGCGACCTCAGATCCAGGGTAGCTTTACCCAGGCATTCGAGGCTTTTTTTGGGTAGGCAACATTTTCCCTAGCTACTCGTGGGAGTGCAATGGGGAGCAAGAATTTAAACTCGTACAAAAATAGCCTTTATCTTGTACAAAAACAGGCCCGAGGGGGAGAAAAGTGAACTACGGATTTAGTCTTTGCCTAATCCAGTAGGAAACAGGCGTTATTGTATGTATGTCTTGTCCTTTAGCCATTATCATTTATTTTCTTTTTATATTACATTGTCTTTGGTACAAAATCGAGTCCAAGATCCGCGACTTGACATGCAAGTACGCTGATCACTGAGCTATTTCTGTTATTGGATAAAGTGACCAGACGACCAAAACGTTCACTTGATGTTAAGTGCAACTGTAGTCTGCCCATGACAGATGCTGTGTTACTTAGAATATTTCTGGGTAGCACCACACTGCGCCCGTCACCCTGAGACATAAGTTCTTAAGTCTCATATACCCAGTGATTACACTAGCTCTTAGTGCTCTTCAGACCGAAACACAGTAATGCTTGCACACTACTGCTTCACGGCAGAATAACTGGCCCTGGGTGGACCACAGTAAAAGTCATGCGGGAGTTGATACAAAAATTTATAAAACAACACACTAAATATAAAACTCACCTTCTAAAGGCACTAATTCTTGTGGATCCATTTTATTAATAACTTTATTATTGAGTCTAACAAATAATTTTTTTTTTAAATTCACTGCATAACACTGAGTCCACTTATATAATCACATGTTAAACTATTCTATGACTGTCTGTTGGTGTATAAATAGCAAAATTATTAAGTAAACTGGTTGGTCACACTCGTTTCACTAGTTTGATATTGTAAGCATAGATTAATTATTGTTTTGTTCTTTATCTATGCTATGGTATCACTGATGATATTTTTTTTTATGAAAACTTTTAATTTAATTTCAAATTGTTTATTTATATTCGTAACAAATATTAATTTCGTTTCACGGTTTCATAATGATCCTCTGGGTCCTCTGACGGAGAAGAGAATCTCCGTAGGTATCCTCGTTTTTAACCTACTTTAAAAAAGGAGATTCTCAATTCGACTGAATATTTTTTATTCTTTTGTTATTTTTTTATAAGATGAAATGATGAAAGCACTGCATGATGAAGAAAAACTTGCACGTGATGGTAAGTGCTACGTCTGCCGATAACAAATGCTGTGTCACCCAGAATATTTCCGTGCACAGTGCTCTCGTCCCCCTGAGACATGAGTTCATAAATCTTATGCCCAGTGATTACGCTAGCTCTCAGTGCTCTTCAAACCGAAACAGTAATGTTTGCACACTACTGCTTCACGGCAGAATAACTGACCTTGTGGTGGTATCTATCTAGACTGATTCCTCCATAGGAATTAGTCTAGATAGATTTAATCTAGTCACTCTACACACACACATTAAAAGAAATTCGACTTTAAAATTTACTCTCATCGCGCCGATCACACCATTCGTATGATCACATATGTAAGTGATGGGATTTTTATCAGACCACGAATACGTATAAAGTATTCTATTATATAAGTATTATACTGGTGGTAGGATTCCTATGTAGCAATCCGTCTAGGTAGGTACCACCCCAGGGCCAGTTATTCTGCCGTGAAGTAGTAGTGTGCAAACATTACTGCGTTTTGGTATGAAGGGCACTGAGAGCTAGCGTAATCACTGGACATATGATACTTAATAACCGATGTCTCAGGGTGACGGGCGCATTGTGGTGTCACACTGTTCTGGGTGACACAGCATTTCTTATGGGCAGACGTTGCACTTAACATCAGGTGAACGTTTTGCTCGTTCCGTCACTTTTATCAAATGAAAAAAAAAAATAAGTTTTATCAACCCTTCACAAAATATAATTAGGGTCAACAGTATCTCACATAATTGAACTTGTCTATCGATTTTTGTTATCTGTAAAAATTAGTTCGTAGACATGACCGTCTGATTGTTTGTATTAAACAAATAATTACAGATGGTCACGTGTCGCGGATTTATACAATAATTGGACTTTATTATGCTTGGTGGGTGGTTACGGTATTTTAAGACTTATTAAGAACGCGATACTATCGAAAATTGATAATACTGGCTGATCTGATCGGAATGAAATGGCTTGTCGTCCGGCAGTTGTCGCTGTGATTTAATCATATTCATAGCTCAGGGGCTAGGCGCTCGCTTTAAATTTCATAGTACGCGACCTGGGTACCTGACCAGGGCTCGATTCCCGGTGCCGGCACCACTAAAATTGTTAATTGCAATTTTAAGTGCCGATTTACCACGAGCGGTCCACGGTCGGCGGTGAAGGAAAACATCGTGAGGAAACCTGCATGTCTGAGAAGTAAAAAATATTTCGAAGACATGTCAAGTCCGCCAACCCGCATTAGAGCAGCGTGGTGGACTCTTCCTAGATTCAAAAACCCTATCAGAAATGAGAGGAGGCCTGTGCTCAGCAGTGGGACATTTATAGGCTGAAACTTTTATACTCAGCGACAACTGCCGGTTACGGGTTCTAGGTGTGAAGTTTTATTTATTGGATAATGTGACGAAACGAACAAAACGTGACTTTGGTAAGTGCAACGTTCGCTGTAACAAATGCTGTTTCACCCAGAACATTTCTGTGTGACACCCAGAGGCAACATTTTGGCAAAAACACAAATTGTTTTTCGGGTCTACTCGTTTGTGACTGTCTCCGTGTCTCTGACACTGCATCCTAGCCTACCACGGATTTCATTAGTGTGAGTGCCTCTGTATTTGAGGTATTTTAATATCTCCTTTTAGGCGTTATGTCCAGCAGTTATTGAAAGTTGTCAACGTGGTTGAAAACCAGGAGGATATATTGGATAGAGTGACGAAACGAGCAAAACGTTCACCTGATGTAAAGTGCAACGTCTACCCATAACAAATGTTATGTCACAGAACATTTATCTGTGACACTACACTGCGCCCGTCACCCTGAGACATCAGTTCTTAAGTCTCATATGCCCAGTGATTACGCTAGCTCACAGTGTCCTTCAAACCGAAACATAGTAATGTTTGCACACTACTTCTTCACGGCAGAATAACTGGCCCTGGGTTCATACCTAACTAGACGGATTCCTGCATAGGAATCCTACCACCAGTCAAAGATAAGCAATTTCTACCGGCCTATGAGTCTGGGCTATTAAGAGTTCAATAATGGCGACGAATCTAATAAGCCAGCAGACCACTAATCCCAGCAATAGATATTTGCCGAAAATGTATGGTATTTACATTATTTCGATTCAGTTAATTTACCAAAAAGTATCTCCTAATTTCTTATTAAACGTTCTATGATCTTACACTTTAACATCCTTGTAAATTTTGCGCAAGGCTATATATACATTATACAATAGTTTGCACTATCGCAATACATGTCACGGCTAAGGGTGATGTCACATTATTGCGGTGGGCATCTTATTTTTTTTTTATTGTATAAAGTAAAAAAACGAGCAAAACTTTTACCTGATGGTAAGTGCAACGTCCGCCCACAGCAAATGCTGTGTCACCCAGAATATTTCTGTGTGACACCACACTGCGCCCGTCACCCTGAGACACTGTCTGAGACTTAAGTCTCAAATGCCCAGTGATTACGCTTGCTCACAGTGCCCTTCAAACCGAAACACAGTAATGCTTGCACACTACTGCTTCACGGCAGAATAACTGGCCCTGGGGTGGTACCTACCTAGGCGGATTCCTGCATAGGAATCCTACCACCAGTAACTATTCGGTTAACATGTATGTATAGAACGTACATAAAATGAATAATTAATATAAAAAAGTAAAGTGGCAGCCTATAAATGCCCACTGCTGAGCACTCAAAAATAAATTAATAAAATATTAATTAATTACAACCTCATCTTTTTGAAAATTGTTGCTTCACACTATATAGTTAACAGAATTAGGCGTTACTTTGCGGAAATCCATTATAGTAAAGGAGAGAAAGTTTATTTGCTAAGATCCGCATGCAAAATGTGAAATGGTGTGTATTACCTAGTTTTGATTTTAGTTATTACCTAGTTCCGCCCTCTCTCAACACAGTGCACAAGCAAACCAATACCGCCCCTCCAACACTACCACTAGGCAATACGCACCACTGAAGTGGAGAACACGACACGTGTTACACCTCAAAACGATGCATTATCAAGTGGTATCGAATCTACGATAGTCCGAGTCAAGCTCGGCGGCTGACTGTCGTAGTTACCTCGTATCGGCAAGTTAATGGCGACCAGATACCCTCCACCACTACAATACTACCACTAGGCAATACGCACCACTGAAGTCGAAAACACGACACGTGTTACACCTCAAAACGAGGCATTATCAAGTGGTATTGACTCTACGATAGTCCGAGTCAAGCTCGGCGGCTGACTGTCATATTTACCTCGTAGCGGCAGTGTATGGCGACCAGATACCCTCCACCGCTACAACACTACCACTAGGCAATACGCACCACTGAAGTCGAGAACACGACACGTGTTACACCTCAAAACGATGCATTATCAAGTGGTATCGACTCTACGATAGTCCGAGTCAAGCTCGGCGGGTGACTGTCATAGTTACCTCGTACCGGCAGTGTATGGCGACCAGATACCCTCCACCACTACAACACTACCACTAGGCAATACGCACCACTGAAGTCGAGAACACGACACGTGTTTCACCTCAAAACGAGGCATTATCTATTGACTCTACGACAGTCAACCGCCGTGCGGCCTTCAAAACTAGGCAATACACACCATTTTACATTTTGCATGCGGATCTTAGCAAATTAACTTTCTCTCCTTTGCTTCACACTCATCTCTCCTTCGTGGATTTAGATGTACATTGGTTAGTGGTCTATATTGGGTGACTTCTACGCAGCTGGTCCAGGGGTTGATCTCACTCGGACCCAACGTTTGTGCCCAAACCGTTGGATTTTGCACTGCAACACGCAATCACGAGAAGGAGAGGAGAAAAAAATATGTAACACTAAAAAACATTGCCTGTGGACCACGTGTGTCAGGATCGTTGCAAGTGGAAAGATGTGGTCTCTGCTTACCCCAATGGGAAACATGCATTACTGTGGCTGTGACTTAGGCCTCGTGAAACTGTCACCCGTGAAAGTTTAGGGAGTAAACCTGAAGATCCATGTCCGAATTCGTCAATGACGCCATCGTCGCTATCGCGTAATCAGCTCATGTGTTACCGAACCTTTATGAATCTATTATCGGATCGGCGAAATATGTGCGTTGCGTACATGATTGGAAGCGGCAGATATATCGACAAGAGCCGTAGATAAAAGTTCCATGACATGCTCCCGCTGAGTTGTGAGTTTAGATTTGGTTTGATTCGCCGAGCGGTAGCAAATTAGCTTCGGTCCATCGACCAATGGTTGTATCCATGGTTGTACAGAACATGTCTGTGCGACGCCACACTGTGTCCTTCACTTGTAGAAATTATTTCTTAAGTCTCATATGCCCAGTGATCACACTAGCTCACATTATTACTATGTATGTTTATTCTACCCAGATGGATTCCTATGCCGAAATCCGTCTAGGTAGGTACCACAAAAGGCCAGTCATTCTGCTGTAAAGCAGTAGCGTGCAAACACACATCCTAATTTCTATAGAGAAAATGGTTGGGTACTACCAATAGTATCCCAAGTATATCACGGCAAGACTTTAAGACCATGTGAGCTCATTCTGCGTAGATCGGAATAAAATAATAATTAAAAGCTGAAGGTACCCCGGGTTTACTTTGACATCAGGACATCAGTTACATCAGTCCTCCTGCGACCGGTGGTGCTGTAAAGCGCTCGAAACGTCGGGTTATAAATAGAAATCGAACGCGATAAAATCGGTAAAATCTAGTTTTATTTAAAACTACTTGTGGTAGGATTCCTGTGCAGGAATCCGTCTAGCTAGCTACCATTCCAGGGCCAGTTATTCTGCCGTGGAGCAGTAGTGTGCAAACATTACTCTGTTTCGGTCTGAAGGACACAGAGCTAGCGTAATCACTGAGCATATGATACTTAGGAACTGATGACGGGCGCAGTGTGGTGCCACACAGAATTGTTCCTGGTGACACGGCATTTGTTATGGGCAGTAATTGCACATACCATCAGGCGAACGCTTTGCTCGTCTCGTCAATTTATCCAATAAAAATAAAAATAAAGTGAGCTACGGGTGTGGTCTCTGCCTACTCACTATATGGGTAAAAAGGCGTGACTATGTATGTAGAAATTCAATAAAAAATAATAAACTATTTTAACTCAATGTTAAAAATAATAAATCTGAGTTATTTTTGTTTATAAATACATATATATGATGATGGTCTAGTATACCATGATTTTGAATGAGAGATGTAATATTTATTGATTACAAGTCATGCTCGGGTATTTACTACTCAGAAGACTAATGAGAAAGAAAAAATATTAACAAAACAAACAGACTAACAAGACAACATTTATTTTGTTTATTTGTACTTCTACGTCGTTTACGAAGAACGCTATAGATAATTGATAATTATGTCATTAGCAGATACTATTATTCTTAATGTGGGTATTGAATAAGTGTGTAGTTCTTAAAAATTTCGTCGTAATCGTCATCGTTTCAGCCTATCACAAGTCCACGGCTGAACGTAGGCCTCCCCCATATATAGCCACAAAAGTTTTTGACTCTCTTTTGGAGGGATTTTGTTATATTTAGTTAGGTTATAGTTGCCACGCTTGGCAGGCGGGTTGGCAACCGCCGTTTATTTATTCAGATGTTCCAGGAAGATGCTGCTGCCAATCTCTTGATTTTTATTTTCCCTCAGTCGACTTTTACGACACCCACGGACTGAGATGGGGTGGTAGATTCACTTAGGCCGCCACCACATATTAAAATTTAATCGTAGTTATTGTAATAAAGTTAGAAATGCACTAAATCATCATCATCATTTCAGTCTATCATAGGCCACTGCTAAAATAGGCCTCCCCCATAGATTACAACAAAACACAGTACCGAGCCACCTGCATCTATCAACTTCCCGCAAAACCATGCAGCTCGTCGTGTCTGGAGCTGCTGCGTTGAAATCGGTTTTTTGATTAAATAATAATATAAGCTGGACCACCAAGAAAAAGGGTCGGTTAGAAAATCTTCAATGTCTTCAAAAGTACCTGACCTAGCTTTATGAAATAAAGACTAAATCAAATATTTAATGACACATAAAATAATATATATTTTTTTGATAATAGTATAAAAAAAACTGAAAATGTAAAATAATGGAGGAATCTGAAGTCATCATGTCGTTAACTCCTGAAGAATATACCAGGATCCTGACAATGTTGGTTAGACTCTTTCGACAATTCAGCGAGTACTCCAGCGTTTATATGAAACTGGATCCAATCTTCGAAAACCAGGAACAGGCCGAACAAGGTGCGCGACGGTGCGGGAGGATCGCTATATGGTGTCAACAATTTTAATTTTGATAAATCGCTTTCTTACGGCTGTTGAAGAAAAGAATCATCATTTACGAGCTGGAGGAAACAATCCGAGTACGGGTACAGTAAGGCGGCGTCTGGCTGAAGCAAATTTAAAGCTATTAAGACCTGCAAGTGGCCCAAAACTAGAAAGACACCACAGAAACTCTAGGTTGAGTTATGGTAGAGAACACGAGAATTGGACTCTGAATGACTGGTTAAGAGTTATATTTTCAGAAGAGTCTAGATTCTGTTTATACAAGCACGACGAAAGGTAAGGAGTGTACAGACGACCGGGAGAGCGCTATAACCAAGCCTGTATAGAAGAAAAAATACCGGAAGCTTTGTTCACACTTGGGCTGGAATTTCTTCCGAAAGCCGCACTGACCCAGCGGTGACAGAAAATGGAAATTAAATTGCAGAAAGATATGGTACTGAAATTCTGAATGACGTTGGTCCATTTTCAGTGGACACGGGCGAGAATGCCGTTTTTATGCAAGACAATGCTGGCCCGTATACAGCTCATATAGTATTTGCCTATTTTCAAGAAGTCGGTATCACACGCATGGAGTGGCCAGCACGCAGCCCCGACTTAAACCCCATTAGGCATGCATGGGACCAACTGGGACGACGTACATCAGCGGAATCCGCCACCAATCACGCTACGTGAAATGAAAGAAGATTTAATAGAGGAATGGCAGAATATTCTGCAGCATCGCAACAAAAATCTAGTAGAAAGTATGCCAAATCGCATAGCAGCAGTATTGCTAGCTCGCGGAGGCAATACAAAGTACTAAAATGCTTAAAAACGGCACATCTGTAACCCTTCTCTCTACATTTACGAAAATACTGGAAAAACTATGCATTTTTATTTATTTTACATTTATTGAAAATAAAACGATTGAATTCATTTATTATTTTCATTTAAGCTCATTAGAATATTCTTTAATTTAGTCTTTATTTCATAAAGCTAGGTCAGGCAGGTACTTAAGAAGATATTGAAGATTTTCTAACCGACCCTTTTTCTTTGTCCAGTGATACAATTGTCGTAAAATATCTCAACTAAATAAGATTCGAATGTTTACATAGCCGGTAGTTATTTTCGTATTTAGTTAGTTATTAATAGTTATTATAATATATAGTTACATGGATTATAACGTCTGAAATAAAAAAACAAATCTGTATAAATAAATAAAATTTAAGTGTCTGTATTGCAAATAACAAAATAACAGCTTTTTACTCAATGCTTATAATACGAGTAGTATATACGGCACTGATAAGAAAAGAACATTTTTTTAAGCTTTTGTCTATCTGTCTGTCTGTTTGTTTCAGCTATTTTCCGGAAAGGCTGGACTGGATTACGCCGGGAATTTCGCTAACAGATAGCTGATATTATAGCGGGTAACTTAGCTACTTTAATTTTACAAAAATAATTAGGGTTCCGCGCAAAAAAATTGAAACCACAAAATCTGATTCAAATAGGGAAGTATATATGAACATCATCGATATCATTCCAACGGGAAACCGGTCTCGGGATGATTATGATTCATGCGCAAATCAGTCTTACACTGTTTCGACTGGTCGTGCGAGACATAAAATAAGATTACGCACACAGCTCTGTTTAACTAACGTTTTAATTATTTGTAGTAATATTTCATTTTTCTCGTTTTTTTCTTCGTTTTATAATTTTTATTGTATGGGTTTCGTATTGTTTTTGTTAATTAGGTATAGGGACAGCTTGTGCGTGTGTGACGTCCGCGCAGTCGTTGGTGAATGCAGTTCCGAGTGGTAAATGAATAATATTTTGATTCGTCATTTAACCGGTCTTGGGACTGTATTCTCCAGGGTATTATCTAGCGGTCATCACTGAAAATCAGCGTTGCGCTTGTTAGCGTAACAATATGCTGAGTAATGACCGTTTTGGCATGACCCGCGACGTACATACAAATGGCCAAACGTACAACTTTGATATAAGATTAGTGGTAAGGTTCTACTTCTTCTGGTTACTTTTATGTCAATGTTGTTTTGTAAATGTATGTTTTGTACGTCAGCGGTCTTTGCTAAATAAACTTTTCTTTCTTTCTTTCTTTCTATATCACAGCTTTTTTACGCGGGTGACACCGCGGGGCACAGCTAGTAAATAAATGATAAAGATGAAAAGAAAAGTAAGTTCGCTTTTCTTTTCTGTTACTGTGCTCCGCCAATCCGCACTGGAGGAACGTTGCACACAGGTGGAAGTTGAATATATATATGCGCTGTTTTTTTACTATTCAAACGTGTCACTATGAACTGTGGTAGCTCCGCCGGGCAATCGACTCAAATTTCATAGTACCTACGCGAATGACCTGCGTTCGATCACCGACGCCGGCACTTCTAACTTCTGCAATTTTAAGTGCTGATTTACCACGTGCTCGACGGTGATTAAAAACCTCCTGAGGCCTTGCAGGTTATGTCCGAGGAATAAAAATATTTCCAAGATATGTCCTCCAATCCGCATCGGAGCAGTGTGAAAGCCCCCTGTGCTCAGCTGTGGGACATTAATGGGCTGATACTTTACTTTCTTTTACTAAGACCATCAGAAGTATCAATAGCTTACTGGTTCAGAAATCCGTCTAGGCAGGTAAAGAAGAATTGAATTGACTTAAGAATTGACGTCTCAGGGTGACGGACGCAGTGCAGCGCCACACAAAAATATTCTGGTTGACACAGCATTTGCAATGGGCGGACGTTATACTTACCATCAGGTGAACGTTTTGTTCGTCTCGTCCTTTTCTCCAATAAAAAAAGAGATTAAACGGACTGTGATAACCATCACTCAATTCAAATGTGGGCACAGAATTTCTTTGTTTGTTCGGCCAGATTTGCTTTAAAAAGTAGAAGGTTATTTATATGAGATTTTCATAAAGTATAGAGATTAATAAATATATGTATAGATTAAAAAACCGATAGAAGTAAATTTTATATTGTGTTCTAGTAGTCTTGTTTGAACCACATCATTTATTTATTTAAACTTTACCCCTTAAAGGATACAATGGGCGGACTTAATGCCAGTTGGCATTCTCTGCCAGTCAACCCAAGGCGTAGCGAAACAATGTGGCAGGTGTAAAATTAAAAAAAAAAAACCTAAATATTTGCACCTTAAAACGTACTAATAAATATATAAATAAATACATAGCAATATATAACTTAGATAAATATACAATGATATATAAATATGTACACACATATAATCTAACATACATACACCCATACATATACAGCAATACTCGTGGTGGTTCGACATAAATTTGAAAAAAGAATCTACAGACAATTTTAAATGCAATCTTTAAAATAATGCTCCCGTACTAACCTCCTAAAGCAGATCTTATTCTGAGCTTTTTTAATGTCATCGGGAAAGGAGTTCCAGAGCAGTGCAGCCTGAACGATAAATGAGTTGCCAACGAATTTGGAGAAGTGTAGAGGAATTGTAATTTTATAATTTGAAGCGGAAGGTAGAACTCTTTCATGAGTTAAAGAAATGTATTGAAATTTGTCCTCAAGATAAGTAGGAGAAGTGGAATCATTTAAGATGGGAGTAGAGAATATAGAGAATTCTAGAGTTGCGCCTCTCTTTGACAGTGAGCCATTTAAGGCGAGACCGATATTCAGAAATGTGGTCGTACTTGCGAAGACCGAAGACAAACCGGATACAGTTATTAAGATGGCGCTCTAGTTTATTAAGCAGCACTTGGTTCAAATATGGATAACATACATCAGCATAATCAATAATGGAAATAATCAGCATAATCAATAATCAATGTATTTTTTTTTATTCGCGTGGATTCATACAAGTGAAGCAAGGTCGCTCAGTGGCCAGCGTAACGGCAAATGGGCCTTGGATACAATTCTCGGACAATTTCAATATTTTTATAACTCGTTTTTAAATATTGGGCGCATTGTGAACTTTAATGTCGCACTGATAGTGCACACGAAACTTCCTTGTATCTTTTAATAAAAACAATTGGACACGGATTTTATCGCGTTTACTTTAACTGTTTATAACCCCATCCGATATAGAATAAAAGCGATAAGATTTGTAAAATTAGTTTTATGTATTATTCGTAAATTTAAGAAATCTTCCTTGTGTTGCTACGATAAAGAAGTTCCACCGGATATGTGAGAAATTGTCTTTTTTTATTTTAAACAGTGTTTTAAACAGTATTTTAAACACAACAATATAGGTATATTAACAATATATTAGTACTAGCTGACCAGTGATATTATTTCGTACAGTATCGCCATCATGATATATAATTTCGGTGATGTAATTGCTGTTAGCCTTTTTGGCTTTTATAGCTTCATCGGATACTGTGCTCACGGGCCAGGGGCCCGCGTGCCAACTTTAGTTTGACACAAACATATTTACTTAAATAAACTCCTACAAAAACCCTTCATCATGAACAGATCGCGCCATCAACCTTATTTAAAGAATGTCAACAATTACAACAGACAGATGACGTGCGTATTAGTTGAACACATTGTCAACAGATGGCGCTTTCATTAATTAATTAAATTTTTAATTAATTAAATATTTCAATGCTAATTAAAATATTACAATGAATAACTTTACTGATTAGTAGAATTCTATCTAGTAAATACGACCTCGAAATCGAATAAATTTTTTTTTTCTAAAAAATATCTTCAAGTTAAACGTCTGCCTTTTAAGATCATACATAGGTCAAGGCAATAGTGGAGCGAAACGCATTGCTTTATCATTAAAAAAATGTCTTAGATGTATAAGTGTAGTGTTAAATATGTGGCTGTGTATAGCTTAAGAGGATATACTACACTATATCATGTCGTGGGTGTCGTAAAAGTCGTCAAAGGGAAAATAAAAATCAGAAAATGGGCAGCAGCATTTTCCTGGTACATCTAAATAAATAAACTGCGGTCGCCAACCCGCCTGCCAAGCTTGGCAACTATGGCAAAATTCCCCAAATTTTTTAAATTCTTTTTTGATAATGTGACGAAACGAGCAAAATGTTCACCTGATGGTAAGATGCACAGAACATTTTTGTGTACAAACATTAGTGTGTTTCGGTTTGAAGGGCACTGTGAGCTAGCGCAATCACTGGGCATATGAGACTTAAGACCCTATTTCTCAGGGTGATAGGCAGAGTGTGGTGTCACACAGCAATTTTCTGGGTGACACAGCATTTGTTATGGGCAGACGTTGCACTTACCATCAGTTGAACGTTTGGCTCGTTTGATAGCTTTATCCAAAAAAAAAAAAAAATTTACAGATTCGAATTTTTCCGATTTGGCGCCAAAAGTTAAATTAAGTAAAAAAAAAAGTGTATATTTTTAAATAGTACAACTCCTTTATCGCCTATGTTCGTCAATGAATAGATAAATTCTTAATAAGTTGTTACATTATTGAAACGGGTCAATACATTTAGTCAAGAGCTTATATCCAACCGAGATAACATTTTCCTCATAGACTGTGTTGAAATTTTGAGAGTTCCCTAATAAAGCAATCACACGCCTTATTAAAAATATTTATAGAAACTATTCATTTATGATGTAAATTTATCTTTCTACACGAACGATTTAATCTTTTCATGATTTTTATAAGTGAAACAAAACAAAAATAAAAAAGAAAGAACTTAGTTGCCTTATGGGCTACTTAAGGCAACTAAGGTAAGCTCTACAATGAAGATTAGCATAAAATAACGTATGGGTCATTAATGTACAGTACAGTAAGCAAATGAAAGAATACATCCTTCTTTGTCTTTTTTTATAAATAAATTTGATTACATAATCCAATTATACAAAGACTGTAAAAACAAAGGAATGCTTCCATAGCAATTGAAGAGCATAGATAATGAAAACCAAGTAAATATAAAAGCAATCAATATGATTGTATTGTGTACGATTTAGTGTGTACTATGTTCTGGTAGCAGTCGTATGCCTTCTGCCAGTGTCAAAGTTGCATATATAATTATTGGAAATAAATACTAATCATCCACTTTTATAATCAAAAGATGTTATAAGAATATGTTTATTATATGATATGAATATTTGCCGTGTGGTGGCGGCTTGTTAAAAGAATACTACCACTCCATCTCATCCATTGGATCTCGTAAAAGGCGAGTAAGGAATTAAACTGCACTGTGCACCCAACAGCGCATGGTGGTGATGGGCTCACCACCTATCACACCAAGTGCATTATATTGTTTTGGTGAAACGTGGATTGTGGCAGTCATCTGTTTTTGCAGTGAGTGCCCAGTCTCTGACTACCCCTTATGGGATACAGTCGTGATCCTATGTGTGTATGTATGTATAAGAATATGGACAGTAAAATATAAAGAATAGTTCGCGTTTACGGACGATCTTTGGACAGATGAATTCATTTCATTTTAATCTCCATCGTTCTCGAATTAAATATTACAATCACTGTACACTTACACGAGCACTTGCTGCATAATAAACTATCAATATTAAACATAAAAACTCCAAATATACGCAGAAATAACCAAATTCCAATAAAAAAAAACTAATGTCATTTCTCGTGTTGGCGCCAAAAGTCCTAATAAGTCTTTGTTCTATCATAATGCGAGTATCTATATATAAAAACGTGTTACACAAATATTGACATACGTTGGTAGCTGTACTCGACGCCTATTCGTCATAAGGCATACAATATAAACATGGCTTCCATCGGTGATTTTTAATCTACACCTGTATTTATTATTGTTTATAATCCATGTTGTTTTGGACTCTTAAATAGCTTTACCTTTATTTTTACGCCATAATATTTAAATAAAAATTAATTTGGGTAAATTAGTGAAGAAATACGACTACGGGATTTGGCGCGTATATCCCACTCGCTCTTGATCGTTTTTTTATTGAACGAATACGTAGAGCTCCTAAACATTTCTGAGGGTGAATGACCTATTCGGAACTGTGTCGCGAACTATCTTAAATTTCTCTGTAATTAATGTTATTATTATATCATTAAATGGTTTAGTAAAATGAAACTAACTATAGAAATTATTAAAACCAGTTTGTAAACACATGGTCAATGATTCCAATGAAAATTAGAAAAAAAAAAATACTTAATTCACATACAAATAGGACGCAATTAGCAGGCATTATTTTTGAATACTAGTTAAAGTTTAACGCGTAATATATAAACGTAAATATCTTACAGAGTTTTAATTATACCCACGATGCTCACACAACGACTTTTCCACGCTATAATTCGTATTCAAAATAGCTTGAACAATAACAAGTTTTCTATAAATATACGTATCAGAATTTGTACGAAAACTCGTAACTTCACAAACATTCAAAAATTCACTAATTTTGAAAAAAACGCACTATAATAATCGAAAACTAAGTCCTTTTAACGATGTGACACTACCACGATTTCCCGAATTTAATTAATAATTATCTCGTATTTTTAATACACGACACGTGCGTCTGCTTCCGCGTTTGTAGTTCTACTAGCATTGTTATCGCCTCACGCACATTTATAAAATATAAATAGTTATGCGAATTTTTTCTTAATTACACGTGTCCGATATAACAAAAGATATTCAGCCAGCGTCGGCTGGAATCGACAGAAACTATTGTTCAGATTAAGATAAGGGAATCAAAAAAGTATTTTTAGTTAATTTGGCAAATGATAATTATATATTTTTCTAATGACACAGTATTAAATAGGATACCAGGGTTCCGTAAACTGTAAATGTTACAATAATAGTAATGAAATATAATTAAAAGAGAACACATTCTAGTATATGGTTTGCTGGAAGAAAACTCTTTTACAGTTGAGCTCGTATTTGTAGATGAATATTTGTTATTTTAATGTTCATAATATAACGTGTATATACAAAAATAAATAAGTAAATAATTAACGTAAAAAAAATCACTAAACCAGTGATTTTTTTACATACATATATTATACATAGCCACGCCATTTTCCCATGTTAGAGGCAGGCAGAGGCTACACATGAAGCCCACTTTTCGCCCTGGCCTCGACGTGACGGGTGGCAAACCACGTCGCCGCCATTGTGGTATGAGTATAAAAATCTGACTCCAGTGTGTTTATTTACATGGTATGGTATGGTGTTAATCTGCATGGATAAAGGTTCTGCGTATAAGACCTTAGTCGCATCTTACGACACCTCGGTAGGAAATTTGCTACTCTGCCGTACACCTATCGGCTATTGTTTTTGACTCGTACCAAAATGGCGGTGACCTGGTCCGCCACCCGTCACGTCTCGTTTCCCGTAGGGGCGAAGCCTACATCTGTGGCGTCAGCCTACCCCATATTGAAAACAGGCGTGACAATATGTTACTTCGCGGAAATCAATTATAATAAAGGAAAGTGACCCTTTATGGTCTAATTGGCAATCATCCAATCATCCATTAAAAGGACATTATTTAGTACAAGAAATAGAGCAATACTGCACTGTGCACCAAACAGCGCATGCATTATATTGTTTTGGTGAAACGTGGATTGTGGCAGTCATCTGTTTTTGCAGTGAGTGCCCAGTCTCTGACTACCCCTTATGGGATACAGTCGTGATCTTATGTATTTAGTACAAGAAATAGAGCAATAATATTTAATTTAATTAATAGAACTTTGCCCCTGTTCCTGTTGACATACTGATAAACTTGGTTATAATTATTAATAGGGAACGTTGTTGGCATATTAGCAGATCTTTGTACAACACACTATATCAGTTACTAGCTCTGGCCTGCGGTTTCACCCGCTGTTTAATGTAAAATAAATCGCTCTAAGGGTCGTAGCGTGATATCATAGCCTATAGCCTTCCTCGATAAATAGGCTATCCAACACTAAAATAATTATTCAATTCGAACCAATAGTTCCTGAGATTAGTGCGTTTAACCAAACAAACTCTTCAGCTTTATAATATTAGTATAGATAAAGACACGTTAAAAGAATACTGCCACTCCATCTCATCCATTGGATCTCGTAAAAGGCGAGTAAGGAATTAAACTGCACTGTGCACCCAACAGCACATGGTGGCGATGGGCTCACCACCCTTCACACCAAGTGCATTATATTATTTTGGTGAAACGTGGATTGTGGCAGTCATCTGTTTTTGCAGTGAGTGCCCAGTCTCTGACTACCCCTAATGGGATACAGTCGTGATCTTATGTATGTATGTATGTATAAAGAGAAGCCTATTGGATTACCATCCTTACCATAGTCAACCATTTCGCCTTCACAATAGAGCTTCACTTTTGTCACCAGTGTTTTCATATTTTTTCAGTCTTTTTATTGTACTTTTATTTTTATTTACTTCGTTTCTTTTTAATTGCGTTTTTTTGCATTGAGATACGAGTATGTCGAAAAAAGTTTAGTGTCTGAGTGACCCAGACTCGCTCGTCATCTTCGAATAAGGCGGGAGAGTGTAATGAATCCTCGTGGGAAGTTGCCACTTGTCTATGTAAACTACTCGTACCAATAAAAGATATTAAAAATTTGTGGCGGCTTAGGAGAATCTACCACCCCGCCTCGTCCAGTGGGTGTCATAAACGTCGACACAGGATAAATAAAAACCAGGAAATTGACCGCAGCATTTTCTGAAATGTCTGAATTAGTGAGCTGCGGTTGCCAACCCGCCTGCCAAGTGTGACAACTACCACTCCATCTCATTCAATGGATCTCGTAAAAGGCGAGTAAGCAATTAAACTGCACTGTGCACCCAACAGCGCATGGTGGCGATGGGCTCACCACCTATCACACCAAGTGCATTATATTGTTTAGGTGAAACGTGAATTGTGGCAGTCATCTTCCCTCATCGTCAGTCTCTGACTACCCCTTATGGGAAACAGTCGTGATCTTATATATGTATGTATTCATTTATCGACAGTACAATGTAAGTCACATTTTCGACTACAATTTTTTCTGGAATTTGATCTACTGAAAAAGTTCCATGCCAGTCTGGATGCCCGAGATATTGAGCCAGCCGAGTCCACTGAAGACACTCAATGTCGAAAATCATGTGGGGACCGATTGTAACCGTTGATGTAACATCATCTGATGGGCAAACTGCACACTGTTTTCTTTTTTGTTGTAATCGATCTCGCAAGGCTTGCTGCAGGGATTGTAAACCTTGGATATAGAATTGTTTTGCACCCAATTCGACTACAGCAATCTGTTCCTTGCAGGACTTACATCATTGATCAATTGTATACGATCGTTCATTCTTAAACAGATGTTTGATTGAGGTCGCCCACGTTCATCATGCAATCAAGAACTACACCATCAACTTTCTTTACATGGGTCATCATATCAGCTCCTTCTTTATAAAATTTTATATAGAAAGAGCTGATATGATGATTGTACTTTTGATAACTAGTCCAATCTCAATAATCTACTAGAAACGATTAGGAAACCGAATCGATTGGACATGTGTTGCGGACCATAACGTTCTCATTATTCAATATTCTATGCTGGATATCAGGACATGGGCGTAAAAACTTACCACGTTTTTTTTATCACGGGTCATACCCTTCCAAGTTTCCTTTTCGTTAAGATACGTGTCTAAGTGATCGCCATTCTTTAGATTATACGTATTACACCTTTCCTGTGATTCCGTGGTATGTATCGTCTTGGTTGATAGGTCCAGTACAAATGGTTGATCAAATTCTTCGCAATCTAGATCCTCGCTATCTCTATGACTTTAGCCCTCGCCTTCAGCGACCCTATCCTCTGACGTTACCCTAACTTCATCCTCGCCCTTCGTAAACTCATCAACCATGACTTTTTCGTCACATGACCCGACCTCGCCGCATGTGACTTTGTCTTCGGTCAGCTTGACCTCATCATCGTTTATTAGCTCGTTGTTATTGTTCAAGATGATTTCTTTGTGTCTCTCGACACTCGCATCATCTACAGTGAACTCTTTCTCGTTTTGCTTCCATTTCTTCCGCGGGGGTTGCATTGTGTCGTCTCTATCGTGGTGCAAAGCGTGAAGGATTTTAGTGGTCCCTGCAAGTGATCGCATGAGCTATACTAAAAATATGTCGACCCGTATGGTTGTTTTTCTTTCAAAATGAAACTACTTGACCTAACGAAAATACTCCTCAATGTACGATGATGTGGCGACAGACGACTTATTTTGTGTCATTACAGCTGTCCACAAAGGAAAAAGTTTTGACATCCTAATAAAATTGCTTGAGAAATTGTGGCAGTAAAAGGATTCGGTCGATGACCGTCGATTAAACGGGATTAAAATTCAGCAACGAGATTGTTCAGGAATTCTGACACAATAATGCTATTGTCGGGACCGTCCACGTTGCTATCGTTATTGTCACATTCATCACAATTTTTTTCGTATTCATAACAGTGAGCATCGCTTTTAAAAGTTTCCATGAGACGCAACTGTGCGGCGAAGCAGCTGTCAGTTGTGTTAATGGACTCTGTCTCTGACAAAGCAATGAGCAAAACATCGCAAAATATAGCTCGAAAACTGTTAATGTCGTCATATTTAGTCCGATAACAAAGCCCGATACATCTCACAAAAAAATCCTTTACGCTGAAATTCTTTCCTTCGAAGCATTTCCATCGGCATACGAATTTAATCACATGCGCAATATCAACAATACAGGTATAATCGAACTGCAGTCATCAAACTTTATTTTGATATCATCCCATATTTTTCAAATCGCCTCCTTATATCTCCTTTCCCCTTGAAGTACAAACGATTTAAAAAGCGGTACAATCCGGTACGAAAGTGGTACAAACGAACTGAAGTCATAAAACTTTATTTTAATATCATCCCACATGTTTAAATTATTTGCACCCTTATATCTCCTACCCCCTTGAGGTACAAACGATTTAAAATTCTGTGCAATCCGGTACAAGCCTGGTACAATCGATTAGAAGTCATAAAAATGTATTATTGTATAGTCAGTTGCTAACGTACCATTCTGAACATAGGCCTCCCCGACATATTACCACAATACTGTGTAGCTCTCATTTTGGGGTTATTTAACCAGAGTCGCCACGCTTGGCAAGCCGGTTGGCAACCGCAGTTTATTTATTCAGATGTTCTAGGAAGATGCTGCCGCCCATCTCCCGGTTTTTATTTTCCCTCTGTCGACTTTTACGACACCCACGGGATGAGATGGGGTGGCAGATTTTCTAAGGCCGCCAACACACGGCGTCTACGTCATATGAAATAAAATAACTACGTTTTAACATGCAACCGTTGATAATTCCTGACAATAGACTGCTGATTAGGGGATGACGTGTGGTGGCGGCTCGTTAAAAGAATACTACCACTCCATCTCATCCAATGGATCTCGTAAAAGGCGAGTAAGGAATAAAACTGCACTGTGCAATAGCGCATGGTGGCGATGGGCTCACCACCTATCACACCAAGTGCATTATATTGTTTTGGTGAAACGTGGATTGTGGCAGTCATCTGCTTTTGCAGTGAGTGCTCAGTCTCTGACTACCCCTTATGGGATACAGTCGTGATCTTATGTATGTATGTATGTAATTTATGAATATTTGATGGCGCGTCGGCGCAAGAATCACGTGCAGTTTATAAATATTGTTTAAACAAATATTATAGACCATACTAGACTTCTTTGTAACTAGCTTTGCCCCCCGGTTTCACCCGCGTAAAAAAGCCGACCCCGATAGATGATATACATGTATACTTTCCTATTGGAATCAGATTTTAGGGTTTAATTTAATTTCGCGGAACCCTACTTATTTTTCTAAAATTAAAGTAGCCTAAGAACCCGCTATAACATACATACATACATACATAAAATCACGACTGTATCCCATAAGGGGTAGTCAGAGACTGGGCACTCACTGCAAAAACAGATGACTGCCACAATCCACATTTCACCATGTTACGTTGTAACAAGGTTCTAAAATATAAAATAAAAACATAAATTCATTACATACAAACAAACAAAATAACTAGTTGTTACAACGAATGGAAACCGCGCGCTTTAACTAGTGATAGCATCGTAATGTCCATATAAGGTATTCTTTGGTACCGGAAGTCGGATTCTTTCTAGAACATCTAATAACAAACGCCCACAACATGGAAAGATCTAGAAGAAATACAATAGCGAACAACGGGTAAACTACTCGAAAATGATTCCATTTCGCTCGGTTCGATTATTGCTATCTCAGTAGCACAAGAAAGTTCTAGAATATAAACAATAGTTTAGGGCGTGACTTCCTTCGGTTGAACCGTTCCTTCCATATATCCATCTCGTCTCATTCGAAGGTTCTAGAAATCTGAGAGTACCTATTTGCGCCTCAGGGAGGAGGTAGGCCGTCCCGATATAAAAACGAATTCGCGCAGGTAGAAAGACTTTTCGACGCCAGAGAGTTCGCACGACAACTGTACGTAATCCATATTCGTAATTATTTGTTCTCATTTTGAAAAGCAGCAAAATCAATGCTATTCTAAAACAAGAAGAAAATATGAAGCAGATTGCATCAATTTTCAACCCCCTTGGAGACTGGGGGTCCACCGTGCGGATAGCAAACTACAGGCTGCTCGCCCACCGTACGGATTGAGAACTACGGGTTGGCCGGATAGTGAACTACAAGTTGCGCGTTCACTGTACGGATTGTAAACTACGGGTTGCATGTCCACCGCACAGATTGTGAACTACGAGCTGCACAGATCGGACAGTCCTAAGATAAGTTCCCAGCGCACATAGGTTGTTAAAGACAGAAGACTCCCCTGTGCTTAGAATCCACACCCCGGTGTAGTTATATCAAGAAACTTAGAGATCATTTTAATTATTTAATTTAATTTTTTTATTTGAGATTTTTATTTCTCTATTATATAATAAATAATTGTAACATTTTTTTTGTTGTGTTTAATTGTACCCGCCGTCAGGCGGTCGTAACAAGTGGCGCCCACGTTGAAAAGGCAAAGCACAGGGAAGTTTTTTTGTACTCTCGTGGTGTCGGTATCTTTCAGTTCCAGGTGGTAAGCCTTTGCGGACGAGGCTGAACGGGGTGGTACCACCGACCCGTTTCTCCTAAAAGAGGAACTGGTAGCCGATTATTGTCATCTGGCTCCGCCGGGTAATCAAATAACATCTCAGATTACCCAAATACGAGAGAACTGTACAGTGGGCAAAAACATTTTTTTTTTATTTTAATTTTGCATTCTGATTTTTTTGAATTTACAAAACATGTTTTTTTTTTGCATTTGTATTTTGCATTTGTGTTTAATACGTAATTGACATTTCCTTTCAAAGATATTATTTTTTATTGGTGCATTATTGCATTCATTTTTTTTATTTTTATTTTTTGCTCTGAAAGGATAATAGCGGTTACGTACATTAATTTACATCGTTCTAAAAATTTTTTTTAACATTGCCCACAATCGTGTCACATTTCGTCACGTGTTGTTTTAAAATATTTCTGTTCACTATTTTTATTTCGATTAATTGTCTCACACAATATTAGAGCCATTTACAATTTAGGTGTTTAATAAAAATATTTATTTCAAATTAGCTTGCACTTAGCCAATTTCTTTAAATAATTCTGCTTAAAAATGGACCGTACCATTAAATATTTACATTTAACTAAACCGGAGCTCACGTATGAAGTAGCCATACGCGGTTTAGAACCTAAGGAAAGGGATGAGGATCTTATACAAATAAATAAAATTATTTCGGAATATCCTGCGGACGCGATTTTAATATTTTTTTTTAGAGTAGTATGTTGTCATACTTTCATAGGGTTCTGACCCTCATATCAAGTTACTTATTATATTGTTATATTCACGTGGGTTGTACACGTTGGATTTACCTTATCATTTTCGTTCTGTTTCGTGGGTTCGACTCATAATTTTTTTAGGGTTGTTATTCAATATTATGATATATTAGCATTCGTTTTATTTTATCATGTATCGGCAAATATTAAACCCACCATTATCTCGTTCCGTAATTGATTATGTTTGTCTTTAGCGGATTAAAACAAGCCTACACGAATTTTGATGTTTTGATTGGGAGTTTTGTTTTAGTGTTGTATGACTTCTTTATAGGTCTACACACGTTTTGTTTATTTGCGTTTTGCAAATTTTTAGCGGAGTATGACAGTTTCTTGGTATAGGTCTACTTGTCTGCTGCTTTCTTTTCGTTACAGCGGGTCGTGACTGTAACAAATTCGCTAAAGACTAGACGTACTCGCAATGCTGCTGAGTTTATTTAATTTTGTTTTAATCAATTATTCGTATATTTATCATAGTCGTCACTATTAACGGTTCGATTCTTGTTTTCCTGGATACTTAGTGTTTCGGAATATCGGTTTAAAATTTTTTACAATAAGTTTTAATTAAAAGTTGTTACGCTTCGGTCTCTGTCTACGTTGTCTTTGATGAATTAAAATAAGCCAACACGAAAGTTGACGTTTAGTTGGGAGATTTTTTTTTTGCGTTTTGCGCTTTATATTAGGTTATGAGCCTTGTATGGGCCTAATTCGCTTATTGTTTTGCGTTTTGCGCATTTATGGCGGGTTGCGACCTCTTGTATGGGTCGGATTCGTCTCGTTGTTTTGCGTTCTGCGCGTATAGAGCGGGTAGTGACTCTTTAAATAAGCCTACACTAATTCTCTCGTAGAGCGGGTAGTGACTCTTTAAATAAGCCTACACTAAATCTCTCGTAGAGCGGGTAGTGACTCTTTAAATAAGCCTACACTAATTTTCTCGTTACAGCGGGTCGTGACTGTAACAAATTCATCAAAGACCAATGTATTTCACAGTGCCGATTCGTCAGATTGTTTCACGTTACAGTATTCTTCCTTTTAGACGCTCTTTGTCATGCAGTGCTGTTCTCGAGTCCAATCTTTTAATAGAGTTGTACTCTAGTTGTATGGTAGTCTGTTGATCATAAATTTCCTCAGACAACTTTGACAGGTCGTATGCTAGGTCGCATGGTAGGTATTTGTTAGGAGAGGTATGAAAGTGAGACAGTTACTGGGCGGTTCTGTCCTTCTTAGGCGCTTACCGCAGCGGATTTTACTACGTAAAATCCTTTCTCTGGGAGAGGGGGTATTGTTACGTTGTAACAAGGTTCTAAAATATAAAATAAAAACATAAATTCATTACATACAAACAAACAAAATAACTAGTTGTTACAACGAATGGAAACCGCGCGCTTTAACTAGTGATAGCATCGTAATGTCCATATAAGGTATTCTTTGGTACCGGAAGTCGGATTCTTTCTAGAACATCTAATAACAAACGCCCACAACATGGAAAGATCTAGAAGAAATACAATAGCGAACAACGGGTAAACTACTCGAAAATGATTCCATTTCGCTCGGTTCGATTATTGCTATCTCAGTAGCACAAGAAAGTTCTAGAATATAAACAATAGTTTAGGGCGTGACTTCCTTCGGTTGAACCGTTCCTTCCATATATCCATCTCGTCTCATTCGAAGGTTCTAGAAATCTGAGAGTACCTATTTGCGCCTCAGGGAGGAGGTAGGCCGTCCCGATATAAAAACGAATTCGCGCAGGTAGAAAGACTTTTCGACGCCAGAGAGTTCGCACGACAACTGTACGTAATCCATATTCGTAATTATTTGTTCTCATTTTGAAAAGCAGCAAAATCAATGCTATTCTAAAACAAGAAGAAAATATGAAGCAGATTGCATCAATTTTCAACCCCCTTGGAGACTGGGGGTCCACCGTGCGGATAGCAAACTACAGGCTGCTCGCCCACCGTACGGATTGAGAACTACGGGTTGGCCGGATAGTGAACTACAAGTTGCGCGTTCACTGTACGGATTGTAAACTACGGGTTGCATGTCCACCGCACAGATTGTGAACTACGAGCTGCACAGATCGGACAGTCCTAAGATAAGTTCCCAGCGCACATAGGTTGTTAAAGACAGAAGACTCCCCTGTGCTTAGAATCCACACCCCGGTGTAGTTATATCAAGAAACTTAGAGATCATTTTAATTATTTAATTTAATATTTTTATTTGAGATTTTTATTTCTCTATTATGTAATAAATAATTGTAACATTTTTTTTGTTGTGTTTAATTGTACCCGCCGTCAGGCGGTCGTAACAAGTGGCGCCCACGTTGAAAAGGCAAAGCACAGGGAAGTTTTTTTGTACTCTCGTGGTGTCGGTATCTTTCAGTTCCAGGTGGTAAGCCTTTGCGGACGAGGCTGAACGGGGTGGTACCACCGACCCGTTTCTCCTAAAAGAGGAACTGGTAGCCGATTATTGTCATCTGGCTCCGCCGGGTAATCAAATAACATCTCAGATTACCCAAATACGAGAGAACTGTACAGTGGGCAAAAACATTTTTTTTTTATTTTAATTTTGCATTCTGATTTTTTTGAATTTACAAAACATGTTTTTTTTTTGCATTTGTATTTTGCATTTGTGTTTAATACGTAATTGACATTTCCTTTCAAAGATATTATTTTTTATTGGTGCATTATTGCATTCATTTTTTTTATTTTTATTTTTTGCTCTGAAAGGATAATAGCGGTTACGTACATTAATTTACATCGTTCTAAAAAATTTTTTTAACATTGCCCACAATCGTGTCACATTTCGTCACGTGTTGTTTTAAAATATTTCTGTTCACTATTTTTATTTCGATTAATTGTCTCACACAATATTAGAGCCATTTACAATTTAGGTGTTTAATAAAAATATTTATTTCAAATTAGCTTGCACTTAGCCAATTTCTTTAAATAATTCTGCTTAAAAATGGACCGTACCATTAAATATTTACATTTAACTAAACCGGAGCTCACGTATGAAGTAGCCATACGCGGTTTAGAACCTAAGGAAAGGGATGAGGATCTTATACAAATAAATAAAATTATTTCGGAATATCCTGCGGACGCGATTTTAATATTTTTTTTTAGAGTAGTATGTTGTCATACTTTCATAGGGTTCTGACCCTCATATCAAGTTACTTATTATATTGTTATATTCACGTGGGTTGTACACGTTGGATTTACCTTATCATTTTCGTTCTGTTTCGTGGGTTCGACTCATAATTTTTTTAGGGTTGTTATTCAATATTATGATATATTAGCATTCGTTTTATTTTATCATGTATCGGCAAATATTAAACCCACCATTATCTCGTTCCGTAATTGATTATGTTTGTCTTTAGCGGATTAAAACAAGCCTACACGAATTTTGATGTTTTGATTGGGAGTTTTGTTTTAGTGTTGTATGACTTCTTTATAGGTCTACACACGTTTTGTTTATTTGCGTTTTGCAAATTTTTAGCGGAGTATGACAGTTTCTTGGTATAGGTCTACTTGTCTGCTGCTTTCTTTTCGTTACAGCGGGTCGTGACTGTAACAAATTCGCTAAAGACTAGACGTACTCGCAATGCTGCTGAGTTTATTTAATTTTGTTTTAATCAATTATTCGTATATTTATCATAGTCGTCACTATTAACGGTTCGATTCTTGTTTTCCTGGATACTTAGTGTTTCGGAATATCGGTTTAAAATTTTTTACAATAATTTTTAATTAAAAGTTGTTACGCTTCGGTCTCTGTCTACGTTGTCTTTGATGAATTAAAATAAGCCAACACGAAAGTTGACGTTTAGTTGGGAGATTTTTTTTTTGCGTTTTGCGCTTTATATTAGGTTATGAGCCTTGTATGGGCCTAATTCGCTTATTGTTTTGCGTTTTGCGCATTTATGGCGGGTTGCGACCTCTTGTATGGGTCGGATTCGTCTCGTTGTTTTGCGTTCTGCGCGTATAGAGCGGGTAGTGACTCTTTAAATAAGCCTACACTAATTCTCTCGTAGAGCGGGTAGTGACTCTTTAAATAAGCCTACACTAAATCTCTCGTAGAGCGGGTAGTGACTCTTTAAATAAGCCTACACTAATTTTCTCGTTACAGCGGGTCGTGACTGTAACAAATTCATCAAAGACCAATGTATTTCACAGTGCCGATTCGTCAGATTGTTTCACGTTACAGTATTCTTCCTTTTAGACGCTCTTTGTCATGCAGTGCTGTTCTCGAGTCCAATCTTTTAATAGAGTTGTACTCTAGTTGTATGGTAGTCTGTTGATCATAAATTTCCTCAGACAACTTTGACAGGTCGTATGCTAGGTCGCATGGTAGGTATTTGTTAGGAGAGGTATGAAAGTGAGACAGTTACTGGGCGGTTCTGTCCTTCTTAGGCGCTTACCGCAGCGGATTTTACTACGTAAAATCCTTTCTCTGGGAGAGGGGGTATTGTTACGTTGTAACAAGGTTCTAAAATATAAAATAAAAACATAAATTCATTACATACAAACAAACAAAATAACTAGTTGTTACAACGAATGGAAACCGCGCGCTTTAACTAGTGATAGCATCGTAATGTCCATATAAGGTATTCTTTGGTACCGGAAGTCGGATTCTTTCTAGAACATCTAATAACAAACGCCCACAACATGGAAAGATCTAGAAGAAATACAATAGCGAACAACGGGTAAACTACTCGAAAATGATTCCATTTCGCTCGGTTCGATTATTGCTATCTCAGTAGCACAAGAAAGTTCTAGAATATAAACAATAGTTTAGGGCGTGACTTCCTTCGGTTGAACCGTTCCTTCCATATATCCATCTCGTCTCATTCGAAGGTTCTAGAAATCTGAGAGTACCTATTTGCGCCTCAGGGAGGAGGTAGGCCGTCCCGATATAAAAACGAATTCGCGCAGGTAGAAAGACTTTTCGACGCCAGAGAGTTCGCACGACAACTGTACGTAATCCATATTCGTAATTATTTGTTCTCATTTTGAAAAGCAGCAAAATCAATGCTATTCTAAAACAAGAAGAAAATATGAAGCAGATTGCATCAATTTTCAACCCCCTTGGAGACTGGGGGTCCACCGTGCGGATAGCAAACTACAGGCTGCTCGCCCACCGTACGGATTGAGAACTACGGGTTGGCCGGATAGTGAACTACAAGTTGCGCGTTCACTGTACGGATTGTAAACTACGGGTTGCATGTCCACCGCACAGATTGTGAACTACGAGCTGCACAGATCGGACAGTCCTAAGATAAGTTCCCAGCGCACATAGGTTGTTAAAGACAGAAGACTCCCCTGTGCTTAGAATCCACACCCCGGTGTAGTTATATCAAGAAACTTAGAGATCATTTTAATTATTTAATTTAATATTTTTATTTGAGATTTTTATTTCTCTATTATGTAATAAATAATTGTAACATTTTTTTTGTTGTGTTTAATTGTACCCGCCGTCAGGCGGTCGTAACAAGTGGCGCCCACGTTGAAAAGGCAAAGCACAGGGAAGTTTTTTTGTACTCTCGTGGTGTCGGTATCTTTCAGTTCCAGGTGGTAAGCCTTTGCGGACGAGGCTGAACGGGGTGGTACCACCGACCCGTTTCTCCTAAAAGAGGAACTGGTAGCCGATTATTGTCATCTGGCTCCGCCGGGTAATCAAATAACATCTCTGATTACCCAAATACGAGAGAACTGTACAGTGGGCAAAAACATTTTTTTTTTATTTTAATTTTGCATTCTGATTTTTTTGAATTTACAAAACATGTTTTTTTTTTGCATTTGTATTTTGCATTTGTGTTTAATACGTAATTGACATTTCCTTTCAAAGATATTATTTTTTATTGGTGCATTATTGCATTCATTTTTTTTATTTTTATTTTTTGCTCTGAAAGGATAATAGCGGTTACGTACATTAATTTACATCGTTCTAAACATTTTTTTTAACATTGCCCACAATCGTGTCACATTTCGTCACGTGTTGTTTTAAAATATTTCTGTTCACTATTTTTATTTCGATTAATTGTCTCACACAATATTAGAGCCATTTACAATTTAGGTGTTTAATAAAAATATTTATTTCAAATTAGCTTGCACTTAGCCAATTTCTTTAAATAATTCTGCTTAAAAATGGACCGTACCATTAAATATTTACATTTAACTAAACCGGAGCTCACGTATGAAGTAGCCATACGCGGTTTAGAACCTAAGGAAAGGGATGAGGATCTTATACAAATAAATAAAATTATTTCGGAATATCCTGCGGACGCGATTTTAATATTTTTTTTTAGAGTAGTATGTTGTCATACTTTCATAGGGTTCTGACCCTCATATCAAGTTACTTATTATATTGTTATATTCACGTGGGTTGTACACGTTGGATTTACCTTATCATTTTCGTTCTGTTTCGTGGGTTCGACTCATAATTTTTTTAGGGTTGTTATTCAATATTATGATATATTAGCATTCGTTTTATTTTATCATGTATCGGCAAATATTAAACCCACCATTATCTCGTTCCGTAATTGATTATGTTTGTCTTTAGCGGATTAAAACAAGCCTACACGAATTTTGATGTTTTGATTGGGAGTTTTGTTTTAGTGTTGTATGACTTCTTTATAGGTCTACACACGTTTTGTTTATTTGCGTTTTGCAAATTTTTAGCGGAGTATGACAGTTTCTTGGTATAGGTCTACTTGTCTGCTGCTTTCTTTTCGTTACAGCGGGTCGTGACTGTAACAAATTCGCTAAAGACTAGACGTACTCGCAATGCTGCTGAGTTTATTTAATTTTGTTTTAATCAATTATTCGTATATTTATCATAGTCGTCACTATTAACGGTTCGATTCTTGTTTTCCTGGATACTTAGTGTTTCGGAATATCGGTTTAAAATTTTTTACAATAATTTTTAATTAAAAGTTGTTACGCTTCGGTCTCTGTCTACGTTGTCTTTGATGAATTAAAATAAGCCAACACGAAAGTTGACGTTTAGTTGGGAGATTTTTTTTTTTGCGTTTTGCGCTTTATATTAGGTTATGAGCCTTGTATGGGCCTAATTCGCTTATTGTTTTGCGTTTTGCGCATTTATGGCGGGTTGCGACCTCTTGTATGGGTCGGATTCGTCTCGTTGTTTTGCGTTCTGCGCGTATAGAGCGGGTAGTGACTCTTTAAATAAGCCTACACTAATTCTCTCGTAGAGCGGGTAGTGACTCTTTAAATAAGCCTACACTAAATCTCTCGTAGAGCGGGTAGTGACTCTTTAAATAAGCCTACACTAATTTTCTCGTTACAGCGGGTCGTGACTGTAACAAATTCATCAAAGACCAATGTATTTCACAGTGCCGATTCGTCAGATTGTTTCACGTTACAGTATTCTTCCTTTTAGACGCTCTTTGTCATGCAGTGCTGTTCTCGAGTCCAATCTTTTAATAGAGTTGTACTCTAGTTGTATGGTAGTCTGTTGATCATAAATTTCCTCAGACAACTTTGACAGGTCGTATGCTAGGTCGCATGGTAGGTATTTGTTAGGAGAGGTATGAAAGTGAGACAGTTACTGGGCGGTTCTGTCCTTCTTAGGCGCTTACCGCAGCGGATTTTACTACGTAAAATCCTTTCTCTGGGAGAGGGGGTATTGTTACGTTGTAACAAGGTTCTAAAATATAAAATAAAAACATAAATTCATTACATACAAACAAACAAAATAACTAGTTGTTACAACGAATGGAAACCGCGCGCTTTAACTAGTGATAGCATCGTAATGTCCATATAAGGTATTCTTTGGTACCGGAAGTCGGATTCTTTCTAGAACATCTAATAACAAACGCCCACAACATGGAAAGATCTAGAAGAAATACAATAGCGAACAACGGGTAAACTACTCGAAAATGATTCCATTTCGCTCGGTTCGATTATTGCTATCTCAGTAGCACAAGAAAGTTCTAGAATATAAACAATAGTTTAGGGCGTGACTTCCTTCGGTTGAACCGTTCCTTCCATATATCCATCTCGTCTCATTCGAAGGTTCTAGAAATCTGAGAGTACCTATTTGCGCCTCAGGGAGGAGGTAGGCCGTCCCGATATAAAAACGAATTCGCGCAGGTAGAAAGACTTTTCGACGCCAGAGAGTTCGCACGACAACTGTACGTAATCCATATTCGTAATTATTTGTTCTCATTTTGAAAAGCAGCAAAATCAATGCTATTCTAAAACAAGAAGAAAATATGAAGCAGATTGCATCAATTTTCAACCCCCTTGGAGACTGGGGGTCCACCGTGCGGATAGCAAACTACAGGCTGCTCGCCCACCGTACGGATTGAGAACTACGGGTTGGCCGGATAGTGAACTACAAGTTGCGCGTTCACTGTACGGATTGTAAACTACGGGTTGCATGTCCACCGCACAGATTGTGAACTACGAGCTGCACAGATCGGACAGTCCTAAGATAAGTTCCCAGCGCACATAGGTTGTTAAAGACAGAAGACTCCCCTGTGCTTAGAATCCACACCCCGGTGTAGTTATATCAAGAAACTTAGAGATCATTTTAATTATTTAATTTAATATTTTTATTTGAGATTTTTATTTCTCTATTATGTAATAAATAATTGTAACATTTTTTTTGTTGTGTTTAATTGTACCCGCCGTCAGGCGGTCGTAACAAGTGGCGCCCACGTTGAAAAGGCAAAGCACAGGGAAGTTTTTTTGTACTCTCGTGGTGTCGGTATCTTTCAGTTCCAGGTGGTAAGCCTTTGCGGACGAGGCTGAACGGGGTGGTACCACCGACCCGTTTCTCCTAAAAGAGGAACTGGTAGCCGATTATTGTCATCTGGCTCCGCCGGGTAATCAAATAACATCTCTGATTACCCAAATACGAGAGAACTGTACAGTGGGCAAAAACATTTTTTTTTTATTTTAATTTTGCATTCTGATTTTTTTGAATTTACAAAACATGTTTTTTTTTTGCATTTGTATTTTGCATTTGTGTTTAATACGTAATTGACATTTCCTTTCAAAGATATTATTTTTTATTGGTGCATTATTGCATTCATTTTTTTTATTTTTATTTTTTGCTCTGAAAGGATAATAGCGGTTACGTACATTAATTTACATCGTTCTAAAAATTTTTTTTAACATTGCCCACAATCGTGTCACATTTCGTCACGTGTTGTTTTAAAATATTTCTGTTCACTATTTTTATTTCGATTAATTGTCTCACACAATATTAGAGCCATTTACAATTTAGGTGTTTAATAAAAATATTTATTTCAAATTAGCTTGCACTTAGCCAATTTCTTTAAATAATTCTGCTTAAAAATGGACCGTACCATTAAATATTTACATTTAACTAAACCGGAGCTCACGTATGAAGTACCCGCCGTCAGGCGGTCGTAACAACCAAAACAATATAATGCACTTGGTGTGATAGGTGGTGAGCCCATCGCCACCACGCGCTGTTTGTTGCACAGTGCAGTTTAATTCCTTACTCGCCTTTTACGAGATCCATTGGATGAGATGGAGTGTTTGTCTTCTTTTAACGAGCCGCCACCACCTGCTATAATATCAGCTATATTTCAGTGAAAGTCCCTTCAGAATGGGCCCAGCCCAGCGGTTTCGGAGATTAGCTGGAACAAACAGTTAGACGGACGGACAGACAAAAATAATAATAAATGTTTGTACTGCTGAGAACAGGCCTCCTCTCATTTCTGAGAGAATGCACATGTCTTCGAAATATTTTTTATTTCTCATGCAGGTTTCCTAACGATGTTTCCTTCACCGAGCACGTGGTAAATCAGCACTAAAAATTGCAATTAACAATTTTAGTGGTGCCGGCACCGGGAATCGAACCTAGGTCGCGCGGGTTTTGTGAAATTTAAAGCGAGCGCCTAGCCCCTGAGGTACCACGGCTACCCCGCCTGTATATTATCTTGCAATTCTTCAATATTACACAAAGCGCCTTATTTTATATATTAGCAATAGTTAACCATTACGTCTTAGTGTAATATATTTTTTAATTTATTTTTTAGGATTGATGGTCACCGTTAGCCCCGAGGCTTTCACAGCTTCGCCGGATTGTAAGGTGGCAGAGCGCTGAGGGCGCTTAACCGAAACCTTTATTTATGGATGTCATCCCGTGACGAGAGAAACCTTTTTTTTTATTGTATAAAGTGACGAAACGAGCAAAACGTTCACCTGATGGTAAGTGCAACGTCCGCCCACAACAAATGCTGTGTCACCCAGAATATTTCTGTGTGACACCACACTGCGCCCGTCACCCAGAGACATCAGTTCTTAAGTCACAAACGCCCAGTGATTACGCTCGCTCACAGTGCCCTTCAAACCGTAACACAGTAATGCTTTCACACTACTGCTTCACGGCAGAATATCTGGCCTTGGGTTGGTATCTACCTAGACGGATTCCTGCATAGGAATCCTACCACCAATAAACTGGCTCGAGGGTGACCAAGGAGGCCGACCTCTGCTCGGTCTATTACGGATGGCAAAAGGGCATGAGACTTATGAACTGATAACTCAGGGGGATGGGGGCAGTTTGGTGCCACACAGAAATGTTCTGGCTGACACGGCATTTGTTATGGGCAGACGTTGCACTTACAATCAAGTGAACGTTTTGCTCGTCTTATCGCTGTGTTTTCCTATTCTATTTTATTTAATTTCAATCATAATTACAGACACCACAAGTTCGATCATCCCCCATAGAGTGCCCCAAAACGCGGTGCTAAGCCCCCTGCATCTACTGACTTTTTACGATAACGTGCATGTTGTTAACCTGATGGTAAGTGCGACGTCTGCCTATAACTAACTGTCTGTCACACGGTGACGACGCACTGTGGTACCACAGTGTTCCACCACACTGCACACACAATGTAAAATGGTGTGTATTATTAGTATCTTCAAAACTAGGTAATACACACCATTTTACATTTTGCATGCGGATCTTAGCAAATTAACTTTCTCTCCTTTACTATAATGGTTATTCCGCAAAGTAACGCCTGATTCTATTAACAATGCTTATACTGTCTCGAATCTGAGACGGAGCCAACATTTGCGCAAAAAACACAAATTGTTTGTTTTCGGGTCTTGGTTGTGCTGTGTTTGTCATTGTGACACTGCAAACTTTCCGAGCCCACTTTCGATCTTATCGCAGAAGAGTTATATTGTGTGATGCATCCTGAAGTAAAAGGACTACTGAAGCGTGTGAAGGTTTTTAGTAAGAGTCGGGCATGCCATTTGGTACAGGCCAGTTGGTATCCATGAGTATTTTCTGCTCATACGAAAAAAAAAGGTAAGGACGATTGACAGTGCATCTGTATTTGCCTACAGTTAATAGATACTGACACCATTTGGAAGTTGTCGTGGTTGTATCGGCCGGAAGGACATTTTCGTAATTTACGATTTAGTTTAGATTGACATTGTACGCAAGTGACCTGGGTTTGATTACCGATGCCGGCACCACCAAAATTGTAATTGCAATTTTAAGTGCTTATTTACCACGTGCTCGGCGGTGAAGGAAGACATCGTCATCAAACATGAGAAATAAAACATATTTCGAAGACACAAGCGTGGCGGATTCACCATAGCTCAAAAACCCTCTCGGAAATGAGAGGAGGCCTGTGCTCAGCAGTGGGACATTTATAGGCTGTTACTTTACTTTTTTTACTTGTGACATTGTACAATCTGAAATGCCTCTAACATTGTACCATCTGAAATGCTTTTAACATTAACCTTATGATAGAAGCATTGATATGTATTGATATGTTACACTGCAATGAATAGAAGGATATACGAGTATGTAATGCTCGTGGGAACACAATAAGCAGTAATAAATTTTTGACTTGAACCATAATGACAGAAGCGTGGTCCTCCATCTGCCACGCCGTGGGGGCGATAAGTAAGCTACGGATGCTATGTATGTATGAAAATCTACCGACACACAAGTCAACAGTCCGAATGGAGGTCCGCAGCCCCCCTCGGACGGTCGTTAGGCGTCATAAAATCATTTGAGATATTCGAAACCGCGCAAGCACGCAGCGAACGCGACACAGTCCGTATTTCGAGGTTTTTGTAGGAGTTTATTATGTATTTGTGTAGTTTTGTATGTTTGGGTCAAACCAAACCTGGCACGCGGGCCCCTGGCCCGTGAGCACAGTATCCGATGAAGCTGTAAAAGCCAAAAAGGCTAACAGCAATTACATCACCGAAATTATATATATTATGTATGAAAAATTAACATTTTATAATAATGGCGTCATCATTTCGGCCTATCAATAGTCCACCGCTTAACATAGGCCACCCCCATAGATTGCCACAAAAGGTTGTAGCTCTCATTTTGGGGGGATTTTGCCGTAGTAGCGCTTGGCTGGCGGGTTGGAACCGCAGTTTATTTATTCAGATGTTCCGGGTAGATGCTGCTGCCCATCTTGTGGTTTTAATTTTCCCTCTGTCGACTTTTACGACACCCACGGGATGAGAATGGGTGGTAGATTCTTTAAAGCGGCTACCACACGGTTAATAATTGCGTACGTGGATCAAATGTAATTATTTCCCCAAAAAGTATATTTTTTCTGAATGAAGTTACTGTGAAGAACCTTTTAGCTTTTACATATTTATTGGGCTAAATACTATATCAAGCTAAGGATCTCGTAAAATAAACGTGGTCGGCTTACCACGGTACTTCAGTTACTCCGCCCACAAATCTCCGCCATTGGAAGGCCGCTCAAAGCCCTCGACCAATCAGCGTCGAGATTTCGCAACCCCTGTTCGAAATTTAAATAATTTTTCCCATTTTCCTCAGTCGCTGTTCCGACGTCGATCAGTGAACATCTGTTTGTGACAAATTGTTTTTATGTTGTCAGTGTTCGTGTTTTTAAAATAGTTTGAGTGTTTTTATGCCAACCGTGACGGATATTTCAGGGAAAAAATGTAAGTCGTATTTTTATGGTGTAACATACATACACATAGTCACGCCTTTTTGCCATATAAGGGGTAGGCAGAGGCTACACATGTAGCCCACTTTTCGCCCCCGCGGAAAACGAGACTTGACGGGCCGCCATTTCGGTACGCGTCAAGATAAATTCTGATTCCGTTACTTTCCCGCGAGCAGTATAGCGACGGCATTGCATGTTGTCCTTACAATACATTAGTCGCCTTTTACGATACGTCGGTAAGAAAGAGGTAGGTGCTATTTTTTACAGTATAGTACCTATAAGAGAAGGAGAAATAGTGATTTTAAAATGTAAGCCGTTATTACATAATTATAATTAAGAACTGAAGCCCGGTGTAATTACGACATCAGAATCCTATCGCCTCATTCCCTCGTGATCATTGTTGCTCCAAAGTTCTCGAAACGCCGGAATGTTCATTACAGTATAGTAAAAGTGAAGGAGAAATAGTGATTTTAAAATGTAATCCCTTATTACTTACTTATAATTAAAAACTGAAGCCCGGTGTAGTTATGACATCAGAATCCTATCGCCTCATTCCCTCGTGATCATGGCTGCTGCAAAGCTCTCGAAACGCCGGAAAATCATATGCAATAAAGTTTATTTGGAAATAGGTTTGTTTAAAGGTCAATACGTTATATTCTAACATAAGAAAGACGTCGTGTGGTAGAGGCTTAAGAGAATCTACCACACCATCTCATCCCTTGGGCGTCGTAAAATTTGACAGAGGGAAAAATATAAACCAGGAGATCGGCAGCAGCATCGTTCTGGAACATATAAATACATAAACTGCGGTTGGCAACACGCCTGCCAAGCGTGGCAACTATATCAAAATCGCCCCAAAAATGAGAGCTAAAAACTTTTGTTGCATTCTATGGGTGAGGCCTATTATCTGCAGTGGACTACTGATAGGCGGAAATGATGACGATGGTCAGAAAAACTTATGTACAAACAGTAATTCTAGATAATTTACATAATACATCCATACTCCAATTGTAAAATGTAATATAAAAATTTGGCCTATCTAGTCTCCTATAGGAGTATCGTACAGTGACTGCATAATTCAGGGGTTACTATACCTGCTTGTTTTTATTTTTGCTTGAGTCGTGAGTTCTGCATTCGAGTCCCAGCCGAAGTCAATGACCATCACTGAAATTACGGTTCTCAGACACTGTATTTGTCCCTTCTACCCATCTTACCGCATAAGTGTAACATCGGGTGTATTGATATTCTAAAGTTTGGCGTTTCTACTTTAACTTCGGCACTATAATAAATCCTGCGCAGATGTCCACTCGTTGTAAGGTGGCTGAAAATCGCCAGGACAATATTATCATCATCATAATAACGTAATTTAATAATTTTATTAACTAGGACAATTTTTTACATTATATAGATAAATTATGAAATATATTTCAACTAGGTATTTAAATAAAGTATTTATGATTATGTTGATTTCTATACGACTATAAACAAAATAATAGAAACCTGCCGCGGGAGTGATCTAGACATTATTTATTTATTTAACTTAATATACACTCCAGTATATAGGCGGATTTAATACCTGAGGCATTCTCTATCAGTCTACCAAAGGGCGATGCAGAGACAGTATGTGGTAGGTGTTGTAGGAAGTAGAATAATATATACTTAACACGTCCGAGACTTAAGAACTTATGTCTCAGGGTGATGGACACAGTGTGTTACACAGAAATTTTCTGGGTGCCACAGCATTTGTTATGGGCAGACGTTGCACTTACCATATATATCCATAAAATTTCTTAAAGTGTGACACAAATATCGGACATACGAGTAAATTTCTAAAAACTTGTCAAGAATACATTACAAGATAAATACATTATATATAAATTAGATCATTATATAGAGGACAAAGATGGGTCAAAATGACTCACACTCTGCGCTTGCAAAACCCCTGGCTAATAAATGTATGATGTAGTTCCTTTTGAAATTTCTAAATGACATTATGTAATATGGCACTGAAAAAAAAAGAAAGACCCCAGAGTTTGTTGCCGGTTCTTCTCTGAGACGGTCTTTTTTTTCGATCCGGTGTAAATTTCATAAGAGCTTTATGTAAACCAAAATTGAATAAAGAAATTTTGACTTTGACTTTGATTAAACTCTTAAGAAGAAAGGCATCCATCATGAATTAAGAAAGAAAGAATATATCTAAACTGCCTGCGAATAAACAAGTTTCTTTCTTCTTTCTTTCTATCACTCATCTCTTCCCGTGGGTGTCGTAAAAGTCTACAGAGAGAAAATTAAAACCAGAAGATAGGCCGCAGAGTCGGCAATCTATGGGGGAAGCCTATGTAATGATGATCATTAATAATTTCTTTGTCTTACTTATGTGTTGTCTATGAGGGAGGTCTATGTTCAGCTGTGGACTAGTGATAAGCTGAGATGATGATGATGACTTATGTGTTTTTGTTTGTTTTCTAAAAAGCAACTATTTATAATAACTTCATTGCTCGGTAGCGGTTTGTCTTATTTGAGAGTGTTTGAAGCTAGGATGAGTTCGCAAAGCTGTACCAATGCTAGTTTTGGATTTCAATCTTTTAAATATGTCATTTCAATATATTAAATATGTGTGTTGTATATGTATCTTTTTCCCCTTAGACTCTGCAGGTCTCCTCACGATGATATTCTTTGCGACCGAGGACGTGATAAATCAGCACAATTTTAGTAACACTATTTAGGTATTGCGTATGAGCAGAACCTTTAAGATGTTCGGACCAGTTGTGTTCCTCGTGGAAGCCAAACTTTAGGCAACTGAGCAGTACAACAGTATTAAGTACAGAGACAGTACTAAGTACAGAGTTATTTTTTTTTATTTTTTTTATTGTTTAAAGTGACGTAACGAGTCAAACGTTCACCTGATGGTAAGTGCAACGTCCGCCCACAACAAATGCTGTGTCACCCAGAATATTTCTGTGTGACACCACACTGCGCTCGTCACCCTGAGACATTAGTTCTTGAGTCTCAAATGCCCAGTGATTACGCTAGCTCACAGTGCCTTTCTTATTTATTATTTATTAAGAAAACCAACAGCGAAAATACAAACATATACAAAACAGTGTTATAACAAAAGTAAGGCTAATGACAGGTTTTCCTTATTTAACAGCATTAGTTAATAAAAATACAAAAGAAAGTAAACGTGCCAAATCTGTTTGTACCTATGCAAAAAACAAACAAACAAAAATTGAGGGATATTGTCAACCTTCCACTCCACATGAAAATTCCCTACATATACATACATACACCTTAAATATACGTTCATAAATGTATTATTAATGCAATAGTCCATCTTTAAGATATATTTCAATTTTTTTTTATATATTTCAAACCGAAATACAGTAATGTTTGCACACTACTGCTTCACGGCAGAATAACTGGCCCTGGGGTGGTTCCTACCTCGAAATGACCGTGATGAGTTAGCCGTTGAAGTGATGGGTCATAATGCTCAATATGATGTCGTCCTGGTCAATTTTCGACCATGTCGACAAATTCCGAATACTGTCGAAAGCTATCAACTGCGCAGGCGATACGCGCGTACACTTGTGGCACTATAACCACAAGTGTACGCGCGAACATAGAGGCCCTCAGTTGTCCCATCCTACCCGCGCCGGTGGTCAGACACAACACAGGGACAATCGCAACACAACTAGACCCGAAAACCAAGAATTTGTGTTTTTTCACAAATGTTGACTTCGGCTGGAATCGAAGCCTAGAACTTGTGGCGTAGAATTTGGGTACCATTACCACAGGCTACTGCTCTACTACTTCTTACTGACTACTGCCTACTCGCTCCTATGCAGGAATCCGTCTAGGTGGGTACCACCCCAGGGCCAGTTATTCTGCCGTGAAGCAGTATTGTGCAAACATTACTGTGTTTCGGTTTGAAGGGTACTGTGAGCTAGCGTAATCACTGGGCATATGAGAGTTAAGAACTTATATCTCAGGGTGATGGACACAGTGTGGTGTGACACAGAAATTTTCTGGGTGACACAGCAACTGTTATGGGCAGACGTTACACTTGCCATCAGGTGAAGGTTTTGCTCGTTTCATCAGTTTATCCAATAATAAAAAAAAATATACTGCTGCTCGATTTAAGTGGCAGCCTTCGCAGACTATCACCCCTCCTACATATTGTTACTCAAACTCGATAATGATATGCAAAGTATTAGCAAATTATCACACGACGTCGGTGCGCTTGCCGAAACCCGTATGTGGATTTTGTCAAATTTTTTGGAGGCGGAAAAACAGTTTTATCTTATACTGTGATAAAAATAATTTATTAGTGTTACTTGAACTATAAATATACGATATTTTATCAGCGTTTTGCTTTTGGTTTCATTTAAAACTTATTAGTAAGCAGATTAAACAGTTCTTTCCCCCTCCTAAAAAGTTATTCCTGCAGGCCAACTGCCCCCTTTCCCTATGGTATTTTAATTGTTATTTAACAAAAAAGATGACCCACAGTAGGATTGTGGCAGGATTCCTATGCAGGAATCCGTCTAGGTAGGCACCACCCCAGGCTAGTTATTCTGTCGCGAGGCTGTAGTGTGCAAACATTATTGTGTTTCAGTTTGAGGGCACTGAGAGCTAGCGTGGGTATGTGCGACTCAGATCTTAAGTCTCTGAGTGGAGGGCGCAGTGTAGTATCACACAGAAATGTTCTGGGTGACACTGCATTCGTTATGGGCAGACGTTGCACTTACCATCAGATGAACGTTTTGCTCGTTTCGTCACTTAATCCAGAAATAAAAAAATTGTGGTTTGCACAAATTTTGGCTTCGGCTGGGATACGAAACCAGGACCCGCGGCTTAGAAGTCAGGTACGCTAACCACAAGGTTAAATAAAAAGAACTTGACCACAGGAGCCCTATAAACCCTATAAAACTAACCTATTACATAACACCTTTAATCGACCTCTTTCCGAACGGCACTTATTCACACATTTGGCGCCAACTCGAAAAGTAACGGTTGTGTTATTTTATTAAATTTAGTTGTTTTTTTGTGTATTTCGAATTTTGATGCGTAGTAAAAAAAAAAGCAAAGTGTCAGCCTATAAATGTCCCACTGCTGAGAACAGGCCTCCTCTCATTTCTGAGAGGGTTTTGGAGCTAGGAGGAATTCGCCAATCTGCTCCAATGCGGGTTGGCGTACTGCACGTCTTCGAAATATTTTTTATTTCTCAGACATGCAGTTTTCCTCACGATGTTTTCCTTCAACGCCGAGCACGTGGTAAATCAGAACTTAAAATTGCAATTAACAATTTTAGTGGTGCCGGCACCGGGGCTCGAACCCAGGTCACTCGCCTACTATGAAATTTAAAGCGAGCGCCTAGCCCCTGAGCTACCACGGCTATGCGTAGTATTGATAGTGTATTACGCAGCAAGTGCTCGAATAAGTGATTGGAATATTCAAGACCAAAATCGCGCTTTTCGTTTTTTCCAAGTCAGTCATAAACCATTTTTACTGGCGATGTTTTCACAAACTTTCAAGTTGGATACTTAATGATTTCTTATAGTTACGCGAACACTTCCGTTGTACGAGGCACTTAGGTTGCTACATTATATATGTTTATACCTGAATAAGCTATTTGAGTTAAGCTTATGACTTATTTTATAAGAGTAAGTAACGAGACGGGCAAAACGTTCACCTGATGGTAAGCGCAACATCTGCCGATAACAAATGATGTGACAACCAGAACATTCTCTAGGGCCCAAAACTCCGCTTGTGACCCTGAGACATCAGTTCTTAAGTCTCATATGCTCAGTGATTACACTGGCATTCAGTGCCTTCAGACCGAAGCACAGTAATTTTTCACACTACTGCTTCATGGCAGACTAACTCTGTCTTGCATAGGACGTCTATGCAAGAATCCGTCTTGGTAGGTAAAACCACCCTGGACGGATTCATGCATGGGAATCCTACAACCCCTAAAGTGTACACACTTCCTTTCATTGCTGAGGCCACAGTATATTTTACAAGTATATTATCTACCGGGTCGTTCTAAATAAATAATTCGAAACATTTATTAATAAAATATATACAAAAGCGTTATTGTTGGATAAGAGCGGAAGTCGCTATCGACGGATGTAGCTATGTTTGAACACTGGTGGCACTGTCCTTACTTCTATCTCTTTATTTTTAGCATGTTCAATAATTGTAGTGCTCGTATAAATGAACAATACGATTTAATGTTATTCTAGTGACTTAAGAAGAAACCGAGCCACATTAAAACTGCTCGTGTAACGGGAGTGCGTTTTAGATACACAAATTTAACCTGCTACTCAGTTTTTATTTTTTTTATTGTGAGCCGTGTGGTGGCGGCTCGTTAAAAGAATACTACCACTCCATCTCATCCAATGGATCTCGTAAAAGGCGAGTAAGGAATTAAACTGCACTGTGCACCCAGCAGAGCATGGTGGCGATGGGCTCACCACCTATCACACCAAGTGCATTATATTGTTTTGGTGAAACGTGGATTGTGGCAGTCATCTGTATTTGCAGTGAGTGCCCAGTCTCTGACTACCCCTTATGGGATACGGTCGTGATCTTATGTATGTATGTATAAAGTTATGAAACGAGCAAAACGTTCATCTGATGGTAAGTGCAACGTCCGCCCATAACAAATGTAGTGTCACCCAGAACATTTCTGTGTTACACCTCACTGTGCGCATCACCCTGAGACATCAGTTCTTAAGTCTCATATGCCCAGTGATTACGCTAGCTCACAGTGCCCTTGAAACCGAAACACAGTAATGTTTGCACACTACTGCTTAACGGCAGAATAACTGGCCCTGGGGTGGTACCGACCTAGACGGATTCCTGCATAGGAATCCTACCACCAGTACAAGTGCCTAATACCGCCAAACTTCATGATATAGTTAATGCAATCAGGCGTTACTTTGCGGAAATCCATTATAATGATGGTAAGAAACTTAATTTGCTAAGATCCGCATGCAAAATATCAAATGGTGTATATTACCTAGTATTGAAGAGCAAACAGTAGCGTGCACGATCAAACTAACACCGCCATCGGGGACTCGCCACCAGATACCCTCCGCCACTACAACACTACCACTAGGCAATATACACCACTGAAGTCGGAACCACGACACGTGTTTCATGCCTCGGTTTGAGGTGAAACTAGGTAATATACACCGTTTTAGACTTTGCATGCGGATCTTAGCAAATTAACTTTCTTTCCTTCATTACACTACAATTTTTTTATTGTATAAAGTGACGAAACGAACAAAATGTTCAACTGGTGGTGCAACGACCGCCCACAACAAATGCTGTGTCACCCAGAATAATTCTGTGTGACACCACACTTCGCCCGTCACCCTGAGACATCAGTTCTTAAGTCTCAAATGCCCAGTGATTACGCTAGCTCACAGTGCCCTCCAAACCGAAACACAGTAATGCTTGCACACTACTGCTTCACGGCAGAATAACTGGCCCTGGGATGGTACCTACCTAGACGGATTCCTGCATAGGAATCATACCACCAGGTAAAACATAAGAAAGAAGGATTTGTAATGGTCACGCTCAGAGGGCGGTTGACAATTGCCGATGCCCATCAGCGGACTGTATATTTTCGGAATGGTTGACCCGCCTTTTGTCGGAAACTATAAGATATTCCAATTATTTCTTAACGTTACTAATATTCCCGTTAACTACTACAACTAAGCTGAAATGCTTCTACTAGGAGGTAGTTCACGATAATAGTCGAACGGCAGACTCGATACACCTACGTATTTTTTACCATATTAAAGACTATTGGTACTTTATTATATTTTTTTTTATTGGAAAAATTACAGCCAGCTTTAAAGAATAATAACAATAATTAAAAATGAAAAGGCCATCACTTCTCACTTCAGCCCATCACTAGTCCACTGCTGAACATAGGCCTCCCCAAAGATTGCCACAAATGTTTGTAGCTCTAATTTTGGGGGGATTTTGCCATAGTTGTCACGCTTGTCAGGCGGGTTGGCAACCGCAGTTTATTTATTCAGATGTACCAGGAAGATGCTGCTGCCCCTCTTCTGGTTTTAATTTTCCCTCGGTCGACTTTTACGACACCCACGGGATGAGATGGGGTGGTAGATTCTCTGGCCGCCACCACACGGCGAAAATCCATATAAAATTTAAATTAAATAATAAAATGTAAATATAAAAAAAAACATTTTCTGTTTTAAACCTAAATCTAGTAATGGAACAAAATATATCGGTAGAAGCCGCTATGTAGTAGCGGCCTAAGAGAATCTACCACCACACATCTACATCTACATCTACTACCACATAAATAAACTGCGGTGTCCAACCCGCCTGCCAAGCGTGCAACTATAGCAAAATCCCTCCAATATGAGAGCTACGATTTTTTGTGGCTATCTATGGGGGCGGCCTATGTTCAGCAGTGGACTTGTGATAGGCTGAAACGACTACGACGACGATATCGGTAGAAGATAAAGACTACAGGCATGAGGAAGAAAAACATTGCGCCATTGTTTGCTGCACAATTCGCGGTTTCGCATGGCTGGCTTAATCATATTACAACTCGGGACCCACTACCAAATAGAAGGATGCGCAGACTGCTGAGTCGTACGTTACTTGTTCATTTGACATGTAATTGTATGGGTTCTTCATTTTCATCAGTTTACTCATCAGCGATGGCGTCTGACCAAGAGTCGACGGACGAGGAGCCGGACAGTGAAATGCTGAGCGACGATATGTGTCTACAAGACAGTGACGATGAGAGACAGCAAACTAGAAGCGTACAGGTGAGTTCAATTAAAATGTCAATTGCAATTACTGGGCATATGAGACTTAAGAACTTTACTTAAGAATGTCTCAGGGTAACGAGCGCAGTGTGGTGCTGATATCCTCCAAGCCGATTTTCGACCACGGCGCCAACTACCAAATACTCTCAGAAGTTTCGACTGCGCAAGAGACATTATAGTGCCACAAGTGTAGGCACTCACTCATCCCAACCTTTTCGCGTCGGATGTAACGCTCATGCTAAAATATTTGAGGTAGGCTGTCAGAAACACGGGGGCAATTACAACATAAACAGACCTGAAAACCAATAATTTGGGCTTTTGCACAAATGTTGGCTTCGGCTGGGATAAGAATCCAGGACCTGCGGCGTGGAAGTCAGGTACTCTTACCACTAGTCCACGAGGTGTAGTGCTACACAGAAATGGTCTGGGTGAAACAGCGTTTGTTATAGGCAGACGTTACACTTACCATCAAGATAACGAATTGCTTGTCTCGTCACAATCCTCGATATAAAAAAAATCCAATCTAATTAAAGTCTACTAAGGGAAATGCTAGAAAAAAAAACATGTCTTCCTACAGATCATGGTGGCTTAAGAATTTATACTCCATATGTTCTTGTGGGTGTCGTAAAAGTCGACAGAGGGAAAATAAAAACTAGAAGGTGGGCAGCAGCATCTTCCTGGAACATCTGAATAAATAAACTGCGGTTGCCAACATGCCTGCCAAGCGGGGCAACCATGGAAACCCCCCCCCCCCCCCAATTTATAGCTACAAACTTTTGTGGCAATCTATGGTGGAGGCCTATATTCAGCAGGAATGGTAATGGTCTGAAATGACGATGATGATGACCACATCTCCACTTTAGGTTGTCGTAAGAATCTAAAAACGGAATTACCTGGTAAAATGGCTACCGACAGATGCCGGAATAAATATGTTGAAAAGTGTCCGATAGAAATACACAGACCGGAGACGGGCAGCAAGCGATCCACTTCTTAGTATGTTACGCTGAGAATGTAATTACAGAATAAAATCTTTATCTCATCAGAATCACCAAGAAGACCATCCATCTCTAAACTCCTGTCTACTACGGCCACCCCGCAAGCTCTTCACAAACTGTCGCGAGCGCTGGCGCCAGCAAAACGTCAGTGGAGCGTTCGCAGAGTTGAGGAGACTGGTGCCAACGCATCCGCCTGATAAGAAGCTGTCCAAGAATGAGATACTCAGGATGGCCATCAGGTATTCTTCATCAAATTCTTGTAAGCATTTTAACCTGTGGAAAATTCATAAGCTCTGATATAACTCTTTTTAACATAGAATATTTTCCCTTTTTGGCCAAACTTGGTTGGCTATCTAAGATCTTAGACTCTACGCAACTTAAGCTACGGTACCTGTCTGCATATACTACGTTAAATCTGAGAAGGATTGTTGAATCTGACTGGACTGGATCTGTCGAAGACAGGATTTTCGTCGAGCCACCACAATGCAATAATATATACCATCCTTTCAGTAAAAGTAAAGTAAACTTCGTATAAATGACCCACTGCTGAGCACAAGCCTCATCATATGTCTGAGAGGGTTTTGGAGACAAGAAGTGATGAAGGATGGTGTGGAGCCGAGGTAGCTCAGGGGCTAGAGGCTCGCTTTAAATCTCATTGTATGCAAGTAAACTATGTATCGAACACAGGTTCGGTGCCGCCCCAATGAAATTGTTAAAAGCAATTTAATCCTTTTAGTATTCAATATTATATCTGGTAATTGTTAAGGTAATCGCTGTCGACATCTAAATTATATAATAGCGGTAATAAATCCATCACTCAATGTGAACATTGTATGACAGGTTTACAATTAGTTTTACTATTGGGCAGCACTTGATCTGAATATTTTCTTGTGTTACTCAGATGCGGTGAGGTTAGAAGCTATAATTAAATTTTATTTCAATAAAATCTGCTTAAGCCTCTTCGTTGATTGGTTGACTGTCCCTTGCCCAGATGAGAAGTGGACGTAAACAGTAGTGTTAGACGAAAAGATAAATCTAGGTAACACGTGTAGGAAATCTATCTATATATAATCCAGTCGGAAAGGAGCAGCTTCCAGCGTCTTCGTTAATGAGTTCATTTAGATATAATCTACATGCATTATTTTCTTATAGGTATATCGGTCTTCTTTGTGAAGTACTCGAATGGCAGAAGAACCACGGTCTCCTCACGAATAAAGAAAACTCCAACCTCGCTGTTAAGTGCGAGTCTCCATTGAGTCCGCAGTCCAGGTATCTAAGCCTAAAAAGACCGTATTTTGACGAAGAGACCAAAAGGTCGAAAACAATGGACGGAGAGAGTGGCAAATATGCTAACGACGAGAATGAAGAAAATCTGCGGAGAAATTTTCATCGGAACATGAGTTTCAATAAAGACTACTTTTTTGGAAAAGACCATCTGAAGATCTTACGGTCTCAGTATTATTTTCCTTCTAAGTGGAGGCAGAATGTGCCGTTCAGAAATTTAGCTGCGGAACGAAATGGAAATAATCTCTTAATGATCGCACCAGCTCAGGCTAAAGACGATGATGGTAAAAATGGCAATGGCAGATGTAAAGATAAGAGTGATGGTAAAGATAAATAGACTATTTCAAGTCAGAAGGAATTAAGTTATGATCTCTTCGAAATAAGATAGGAATCCGAAATTATACATAGTGCTCAATATCGTCATGACTTGCTTGATTAAAAAAAAATAAGAAATATCATATTTACAAAAATTATTTAAAAAAAATTAATAATCCATAAATTTTCACCTGATGGTTAGTGCAACGTCTGCCCATATGCTGTGTCACCCAGAACATTTCTGTGTGACACCTCACTGTGCCCCTCAGCCTGAGACATCAGTTCTTAAGTCTCATACGCCCTGTGATTACGCTAGCTCATAGTGCCCTTCAAACCGAAACACAGTAATGTTTGCACACTACTGCTTCACGGCAGAATACCCTGGGGTTGATAACTACCTAGACGGATTCCTGCATAGGAATCCTACCACCAAAAACTGTTCAAAAAGTCGTGGGTGTGTTTTACAGACATAAGTTGTACGCGTCCAAACGTAAACCCAAATCTATTATCTTTTAACACTGTTCTTTTATATTGGATAAAGGGACGAAACGAGCAAAACGTTCATCTTTTTCCACCTTCGCGGCAGAATAAATGGCCAAGTGTTTTCAACTTTAACTTTTACCACCAGTAAAAGTAATAGTACTTTGTTAAGAACGCGGGCGTGACTTTTGCTAATTTTCATTTATGTTAAATAATGTACAGTATAGTTAATAGAATCAGACGTTGCTTTGTCAATTCTTCATTCGACACGACAGACAGCCGAAGAGTTTCGGCGGCGGTGTGTCGAGTCAATGTCACTTGATAATGCCTCGCTTTGAGGTGAAACACGTGTCGTATTCTTCAGTGCGTATTGCCTAGTGGTAGAGTTGTAGTGTTGGAGTATATATGCCGGCAGTTCCCGGTGGGCCGGTGGTAGTATTATATTAGTTTGCTTGTGCACGCTATTGGGAGGGTGGGGCTCTTCAGAAACTAGGTAATACATACGAGGGTGGATTGAAAAGTTCTCGGCCTAACCAAGAAAATAAACACATACTAAATCAGTTATATTTTTATTTTTCTACATAATCACCATCAAGTTCAATACACTTTTGCCACCTCCCCTTCCAAGCATTTAGACCGTTAAAAAACAATGATTCTTCCTTAGAGTCAAAATATGCGTCTACAGCTGCTTTGACCTCGTCGTTTGTCGAAAATCTTTGACCTCCCAAGTGCTTTTTTAGGTTAGGGAACAGAAAGAAGTCTGATGGTGCCAGATCAGGTGAATACGGCGGATGCGGTAACAGTTCAAAGCCACAGTTGTGAACTCCAGCCATTGACTGTACTGACGTGTGAACACGGGCGTTATCTTGATGAAACAGGACTTTTCTTCTGAGCATTCCTCGACGTTTTTCTTTTATTTCCTCTCGTAAACGACGTAGTAAGGTGCAGTAGTAATCAGAGTTTATAGTCTGACCCCTTTCAAGATAATCAATCATAATCACACCTTTCGAGTCCCAGAATACTGAAGCCATCACCTTATTTGCCGACAAAATCGACTTAGCCTTTTTAGGGGGTGGTGAACCAGGTCTTCTCCACTGTTTTGATTGTTGTTTTGTTTCCGGTGTACAGTAATGAACCCATGTTTCGTCCATAGTAACAAAACGATTCAAAAAATCATCTGCATCGGCTTCAAATAACTCCAAACAGTCGCGTGAAATAGTCAATCGCGTCCTTTTTTGTTCAACTGAAAGCAGTCGCGGAACCCACCTCGCAGACACCTTGTGGAAACCCAACTCGTTGACAATGATGTTTTGAGTTCATTCATAAGAGATGCCTATAATCTCGGCTATCTCTCTAATTTTTAATCTGCGGTCTCCCATTATTAAATCAAGTACTTTTTAATATTTTCGTCAGTAGTTGACGTCGAAGGCTTTCTAGAGCGGGGTTCATCTTTCACACTCTCTCTACCTTTCTCTTTTGACGGATGAATATGACAGAGCACAATCGCCTAATGTACTAACCATGTCATCATGGATGGCTTTTGATCATAGCCCCTTCTTATGGAGGTACTTAATGACGGCACGCTGCTCGATTTGCTCCATTCGCGGAAATTATGACCGATTACTTTGTTTATAAATTTATAAAATCACAACTAATTATCGCACACGTTTCGAACTTCACACAATGAACTAGTCTGAACTGAACTAAATAATGTGGGTAGATTTGATTTTTAGAATTGAATGGATCTGTGTTAGGCCGAGTACTTTTCAATCCACCTAGTACCATTTTAAATTTTGCATTCGGATCTTAGGAAATTACCTTTCTTTCGTTAATGTACAGTAACATTTTGAGTATTATATTTTATGTTGTTTATTGCCATGAGAATGTATTAAGTTTAGTCCAATGTTTATTAAATGTATTCAACACACATAGTATATTTTAATGTAGAATAAGTATCTTGTACAATAAACGTGTAAGTATCTATATTGTTTTGAATTACACCTTGCTTTTCCCCCTTTTATCTAATAGATTTATCTACTATCTGTTAGTCTTGATGGCCAGATGTGCCTTTTTGGAACAGCGTTATTGAAACGCCCCGGTGCGGTACTATGATGTTTCAATAATTAGATTATTGTCGATTATTTTAGTCGTCGTCGTCGTTTCAGCCTATCACAAGTCTACTGTTGAACATAGACCACTCCCACAGATAGCCACAAAAGTTTGTATCTCTCATATTGAAGGGATTTTGCCATGCTTGGCAGTCGGGTGGGCAACCGCAGTTTGTTGATTCAGATGTTCCAGGAAGACGCTGCTGTCCATCTCCTGGTTTTCATTTTCCCTCTGTCGACTTTTACGACATCCACGGGATGTGATGGAGTGGTAGATTCTCTTAGTCCACCACCACACGGTCAGTTTCGGTTCGATACAAGGTAACTATTACTTTATTTTGAAGTGTAACTTCTTTGGGCGCGATGAGATGAGAAACGTTTTAAAAATAAAACGTTTCTGACACAAACTGGACGGAGAATAGGTACTTGGCCATAGAGAGAAAAGGAGAAAACTACGCTGTATACGTAAGCAACGTTCTCAAATTTAATATTTGTTGATAAATTAATCATATCAGCCGTGGTAGCACAGGGGCCGGGTGCTAGCCTTTAATTTCATAATACGCGAGTAACCTGGGTTCGATCCCCGGTGCCAGCACCTCTAAAATTGTTCTAAAATTTTAAGTGCTGATTTACCACGTGCTTAGCGGAGAAGGAAAACATCGTGAGGAAACCTGCATATCCGAGGAAAAGAAATATTTCGAGGACGTGTGAAATCCGCCAACACGCATTGGAGCAGCGTGGCGGACTATTCTCGCTCCAAAATTCTCTCAGAAATGAGAGTAGACCTGTGCTCAGCAGTGGGACATTTAAAGGCTGACTTTACTTTTTTTTTAAATCATTGTTTATATCCTGAGCAGTTACTTTACAGCGAATGATATTTTTGTATCATCATCATCATTTCAGCCTATCTTAGTCCACTGTTGAACATAGGTCTCCCCCATAGATTGCCACAAAGCACGGTCATGAGCCACCGGCATCTATCGACTTCCCGCAAAACCATGCAGGTCGTCGCTCCATCTAGGGCCATGGGGGGCGCCCTACACTGCGTTTGCTGGTACAAGGTTGCCACTCGAGAACCTTACTTCCCCAACTGCTGTCGGTTCTCCGAGCTATATGGCCGGCCCATTGCCACTTCAGCTTGCTAATCCTTAGGGCTATGTCGGTTACTTTAGTTCTGCTGCGGATATCATAAGGATTTTATCACGCAGAGAATCTCCGTGCATAACCCTTTCCATAGCTCGCTGAGTGACTCTGAGCGTATATTTATAGTTATTATAGTATATTTTTGTTTATGTTTATTTATTTTATATAGGTAATGCCGATAGGGTCCGGTAGAGTAGAATATCACTTGTCTTTCCTACCGAGTTGTCGTAAGTGGCGACAAAGGTATTATACGGACAGCCTTAATTCGGCGCAGAGTAACACCATTATCCCATATTACCCCATACCATATGCAATGCTGTCACTATACTGCTCGTGGGCACGCAATGAGTAAGAATTTTTTGATTCGTACCAAAATGGCGGCGCCGTGGTTCGCCACTCGTACCGCCTCGTTTCCCGCGAGTAGGATAATTTGCTAAGAACCGCCTACAAAATATGAAATGGTATACATTACCTAATTTTTTACTGTGGTTGAGCTGTTTAAAAACTAGGTAGTATAAAATATTTTATATTTTGCATGCGGATTTTAGCAAATTAACTTCTTTTCCTTCATTATAATGGATTTTCGCAAATTAACGACTTATTCTGACAACTTTGTATGTTTCCAGGGCATGACAGTGATGTTAAGGCACCGGGCGTCGGCCTATAGCAAAATTATTAGGAATGGGACCATATTTTCAAAGAATTATGAACTTTTTTACTTTTATGAGAGGTGGGCAGAGCCCCAGAGGTCGTTGCCTGAGTAGACTTATTGCTTTTATTAGCGTTATCTAAAATAAAAAAGTCAAAACATGTAATAAATAACACATTAGCCAACCCTTAGGTTAATGGCAGAATTAATTTCATACGCAAATAATTCCCCATAGAAGCCGTATGATCCCTAACCCGACGATAGACACGCGGCGAGACGTCGTTCAATTTCGCTGTGCAAATAGGGTGACGTATAGACAGTCTGCTCGGGCTTAAATTTATTATTATAAGTAGATAATTTTTTATGAGTGTATTGTATGGTATGAGCGATGAGCTGACTATAGAGGTCGAATTTAGATTATTATTCATTTTGTTTAATTTATGGTAAATCTATCTTATATTTTTTTAACTTAGCTCAGGGGCCTGGTGCTCACCTTTAATTTCATAGTACGTGAGTAACCTGGGTTCTATCCCTGGTGCCCAGCACCTCTAAAATTGAACGACAATTTTAAGTGATTTACCACGTTTTTTTTGAGCGTTTCAAAGTTTTAAATAAAAACAAATATATAATTAAAATTACAAACCACTATTCAATTATTTCAAGTTTACAATAAATAATATGAGTAGGTAAGTAAAATAGATAATAGTCGTATTCGCGCGTAGCGCGGGCGAGCGTAGGGCTGTTCGCTCACACCGCGGCATTTTTCTTACTTTTAGCATTTTTATACATGTCGTTACTTCTTAACGATAGGTCCGATTCGAATAATTTAAAGAGGACTTTAAATGTACATAATCAACCTTGACTATGAATCTATTTACTAGGGTAAGGATTAAATGATACAAATGTCATCATCTTTCGATTCGATAATTTGAACAAAAAGCGGTTATTGTGACTTAACTTTAATAGTTAGGCATATAGCCTCGCGGACTTTTTAGTGAGTAATAATGAGTACTATGAAAATGTAGTACATTATTTTCTTTATCATAAATAGTTTTTGCAGCGCACGCCAAATAATGACTTTTATCAGTAAATTTTTAATACCTTGAGTTACATCATAGCAATTTTCGTAGGAATTGCGTTTTTTTTAAAATTAAATACATGTTACAAACACATGTTAGTCGGTGATAACGTAGTTGCATTTAGCTGAAAGAATTTTTAAAATCGGTTCTGTAGTTTTTGAGTTTATTCATTACAACTAAACATACAAAAAATCAAATATTTCCTCTTTATACGAGTAATATTAGTTTAGACATACGGAAACATGTGCTTATTTAATAAAAAAAGTGACTGTATCCTGTAGAATTGGCCGAGGCGACAAGCTAGAGGTTCCTGTGTTTGGGATGGCCAATACTAGAAAATCTTTCCTTAGTAGACCCATAAAATGTTATAACAAAATTCCTAAAAGTGTGCCTTAAAAAACTGACATAGAATTCAACAAACTTGTCAAGAAGACATTAGTACGTATTATAAATTAGATCATTACATAGAGGACAGAGATGTGTGGAAATAACTCTTACTCTACACTTGCAAACCCCCTGGCTACTAAATTTGTGGCGTAATTTTTATGTAATTTATAAATGACATTCTGTAATATGACATTGACCCCAGAGTGTCTTGCCGGTTCTTCTCTGAGGTCTTATTTTTTGAACCGGTGTAGATTTTGACATTCAAAAGAGCTTTATACAAGCCTAGACTGAATAAAGAAATGTTGAGTTTGACTTTGACTTTGGAGTGGCGTGGCGCACTCTTGCCGACTTCAAACCCCTCTATGAAATGAGAGGAGGCAAGTCGTTGTATAATTACACTGAAGGGTAACGTACTGTCACGTGTCGTGGCGCATTGAGAGAACCGGTCTCACTCAGCTTAATGCCGCAGTCGAGACTACAGCGCTGGTTTTCAGTGAGCTTGAGCGGCGAGGGAGATACGGTCGTCCACGCTTGATTATCATAAATTTTGCATATACAAAATTACTTTATTGCACGTCGCACGGCGCGAAGAGGCATGAGATAGTGCTTTATACCCGATATGTCAAGATCAAGCGATTCGGCGATCTTCAAATGCCTCTATCACAATTATATTGCACTGATATGCTATTTTGAATAGACTCATATCAAGAAAACACTACTTAGTTCTTTAAAATTATTTTGAAAAATCTAGTTTTTTTTTTATTGAATAAGGTGACGAAACGAGCAAAACGTTCACCCGATGGTAAGTGCACCGTCCGCCCACAAAAAATGCTGTGTCACCCAGAACATTTCTGTGTGACACCACACTGCGCCTCTCACCCTGAGACATCAGTTCTAAGTCTCAAATGCCCAGTGAATACGCTAGCTCACAGTGCCCTTCAAACCGAAACACAGTAATGCTTGCACACTACTGCTTCACGGCAGAATAACTGGCCCTGGGGTGGTACCTACCTAGACGGATTCCTGCATAGGAATCCTACCACCAGTAACTACTGCTACTTTGACAAAAAAAACGTTTAAAAAAAATTGACGTGGACGTCCGGATTTTTTTAGGGATGTGGTCACAATAACTCCCGAAAAAATTGATGTATAGATACCGGGTTTTTTTTAACCTGTCCAGAATTTTATCTACTGGTTTCCTGTTTCATATGAAAAGTCTAGCACTGGTGGTTATTAAGAAAAATATAGTTTTCATCTTAAATGGAAATGACTAAATATTTGAACTTCCTGTACGAATAAAGACAGCCCGTACAATACCTTAGTCGCCTCTTACGACAACTCGGTAGGAAAGAGGTAGGTGCTCTTCCACTCTGTTGGACACCTATCATCTTTACAAAACGATACAAAATTGAATAAATAAGTTTTGTTCTAACAATTTAAATAATAGATCTTAATATCAATTGTATGTTAAAAAGAACTTTCAATAATAATCGAAGTAAAACTACATTTTATCACCAATATACATATTTTTATAAAAATAACTAAAGACAACCAATATATATGAATTTACAGTTCAGTCTTTACATTATTCTGCTTGTGCCATTTTCGGAAAGCGGAGATTGCTTTCAGAACATCTTCAGAGAACACCTTGGGCAGTTCCATGGCGAGGAAATGTCCGCCGTCGTCTATCACAGTCTCGTTGATCATGTTGTTGAACTTGAACTTCAATATCCAGGGTGGGAGGTAGGTTAACTCGTTCTTGGCTTGAATGAACCAAGTCGGCACTGGCGTTGGGATACTGTGGGAAACGTCATGTGATAAAAAAATGTCAGGTATGTAAACGATATAAGCTTAGTCGGTCGAGTCATAAAACACAGTTATTTTTTTTAATCGTAGCTGCAAAAATAAGTACAAACAGTAGCGCATCCTTACATAAATAAAATCATAATAAAAGACGAAAAAAATTTATAGAAGAATATGCACATGCATGTATCCACATACATTAATACACGCACATATATGAGATGTAACTAAAAGTATCACAAAGTATAATGAAGTCATCGGATACAATGTATGAATCAATTGAATTATCATAGGTCGTGAATTTTGCTCGCATGCACGCGATTTTAAGAAAATATAGGCTGAGGAAATGAGTAAGAGTGCTACTAGAAGGGCTAACTACGTGTTCTCGAATGTACCTGCGCGCACCCATCCGCTTCTAAATTCACCCAGCCGCTTACATACGATCTGTAATCTAAGTAGTCTGGTACGTTTACTTGTAATGGCAATTGGCCATACAGTTCGCAGAATCGATACCAGATTCATCAACATAATTTCAACCTGCCACTTCCACTGTGCATAGGCCTCCCCCAAACAATTTTGGTTTAAAAGGATTCTTACGTTACTTTGAAGCTATGTTTTTTTTTCTTTTATTCGATAAGGTGACGAAACGAGCAAAACGTTCACCTGATGGTATCTCTGCCCATGACAATGCTGTTTACCCAGAAAATTTCTGTGTGACCACAATGCGCCCGTCATCCTGAAACATCAGTTCTTCAGTCTCATATGCCCAGTGAGTACGCTAGCTCTCAGTGCCCTTCAAACCGAAACAGTAATGTTTGGAAACAAATGCTTCACAGCTGAATAACTGGCCCTGGGGTGGTACCTACCTAGACGGATTATTGCATAGAAATCCTACCACCATATGAGACAGTATAATAGGATATTACAGAATAATAGGATATATTTTTATTAAATACATACAGTCACACCTTTTACCCATAAAAAGGGGTAGGCAGAGACCACACCTGTAACCCTTTTTCCGCCCCCGGGGGAAACTAATCGTGACGGGTGGCGAACACGTCGCGAAAACGAACAAATCAAAAAATTCTTATTCCCCGTTGCTTTCCCACGAGCAGTATAGTGACAGCATTGCGCCGCGGTAGGAAAGAGGTCGAGGTAGTGCTCTGCGGGACACTTATCGGCTATTGCCTATCTCTTATTTTTGTTTATTGTTCCTAAATATGATATGTTACGAAACAAATTGCTTACTCATCCATTTTCAGCGAATAGTATCTTTTGTTGAAGGACTCCGAGTACAGTCTCATGGAGGTCGTGATGGAGTTCGTAGTCCAGTACATCATGAGATTGTCAATTAGTTGTTCCCGGCTGAAGCGGGAGCCCAGGCCGCCGTCGGCTAGCTGCCTGTTCGCAAGGTTGGTCCACGTGGAGAATTTTTCTAAGATATATGCGAGGAGACCAGACGGAGAATCAGTTAGCGCTACCCCTGTAAAATAAAAAAAACAGTTGATAAAGAATGTTCGTACAGTTACAGCTTTACTAAAAAGTGCCTTTTGGTTCTTTTGAGAGAAAAAAGGGTGTGTGAAAAAAAATTAATGAAGGAATGTAAGTTAATTTGCTAAGATCCTCCAGGCAGCCTCCAGGGTATCTGGTGGCGGTTCCTGGTGGCGGTGTTAGTTTGCTTGTGCACGCTACTGAGGGAGGGCGTGCGGAGCTCTTCAAAAAAAACTAGGTAATATGCACCATTTTTATATTTTGCATGCGGATCTTAGCAAATTTATTTATTTATTTATTATGACACACCAACAGCATTACATACAAAACATTGCCTAAAAGCAACAAACATAATCCAGATATATTCTTATATGAATGCCAATTATAGGCGTGTACAACATTCGTTTTTATAATGAAGACATGTTATTACTTCTTATTTACGATTGCATTAAAATTACAATTATTAACAAAATTAAAAAAGCGCTGTACTTCTACTACACTACTACTATATTAAATAAGACCTAAAAAAAAAGTAAAGTTTCAGCCTATAAATGTCCCACTACTGAGCAAAGGCCTCCTCTCATTTCTGAAAGGGTTTTGGAGCTAGGAAGAATCCGCCACGCTGCTCCAATGCGGGTTGGCGGACTTCACATGTCTTCGAAATATTTTTAATTTCTCAGACATGCAGGTTTCCTCACGATGTTTTCCTTCACCGCCGAGCACGTGGTAAGTCAGCACTTAAAATTGCAATTAACAATTTTAGTGGTGCCGGCACCGGGAATCGAACCCAGGTTACTCGTGTACTACGAAATTAAAAGCGAGCACCTAGCCCCTGAGCTACCACGGCTCTAAATAAGACCTATGATGATTTTATTTTTTAAACTAAGACAATCATCGTGAAAAATGTCAAAGGATTTGATTTTCGCACATAATTTATTGTACTCCGCTGAGTACAATAAATTATGTGCGAAATCTACGAGTAGCTAACGGGGAGCATTTGAGAAGCATTGTTCTACTTGCAGGAATGTGGAAAGTGTTGATTATAGGATTTCTTGGATACTGATACGGGATATTGAGGTTTACGTCACCTAGTAGATCACTACACGTTATATTTCCGGATAAGAGCTTTTTAAGAAATATTACATCCAGTAACAGACGACGATCACGAAGTGACATAATTTTAAAATGTTTTAGACGGAGGTCATAAGTAGTACGCAAATTAACTTACTTTCCTTCATTGTAATGGATTTCCGCAAAGTAATGCCTGATTCTATTAACTATAAAAAAAATTAAGCTAGGACATATATCCTACTCATAAGTAGCAGGCGTAACTAAATGCACTCTTACGTATGCTCTCTGGTATTAGAAGAAGTGTCTGTCCTGCAGTGGGATATTTAAAATCAAAAATGGGTGTGTACAAAATTCTAACCACTAAGTTAGACACTCAGCATAAAAAGACAGTTATAGCAAATGTCGTGTCGCCCAGAACATTTCCGTGTGACATCACACTGCGCCCGTCACCCTGAGACATCAGTTCTTAATTCTCATATGCCCAGTGATTACGTTAGCTCTCGGTGCTCTTCAAAACGACACAGTAATGTTTGCACGCTACCGCTTTATGGCAGAATAACTGGGCCAATTATTCTTATAATATAGGAATTATATTGAGCAATGGATACCAATATATAATTATCTTAAGTCTGTCTGTCTATATGTTGCACGCGCATCGCTTAAAAAGTAATACACGAAATTGGATGCGTTTTTCACAGTTGTATTGCTGGAGGCCTATCTCAAAATCTGATGTAGGTTTTATATTGATACGCCGCCGGGAAGCCGAGCTATCAATAATATTTTCAATTATTAGTATTGTAAATGGTCGATGTATGTGCATAGGAGATATTGAGAAAAAATAATATGAGGCGTCTTTATAAGAGTAATAGGAAGCCAAAACAATTATCTTTAGAATTTTTGTTTATCTGTCTGTCTGTAGTTTTGTAAGCGCATCACGTAAAAACTTGTATTGTTGCTGTTATTTGAACGCGCTAATCTCAGGAAGTACTATCCGATTTGACAAATTATTTTCGCATTAGATAGCCTGTTTATTGGAGAGGGGTCGTATGCTGTGCACGCCGAAAAGGGCCGAATAGTGCATTCTTAGGTCGAATGCTTAGGTTTGGCGCCAACTCCTAAAGTGGCGGTAGTTTTTTATATTGAATTATGTAATTTCTGTGTATATTTTGAGTTTCGACATTTAATATTGGACAGTTTACCAAGCACTACGTACTCGTGAAAGTGTACGGTGATTTGAAAATTCATTTTACATACATACATACATAAGATCACGACTGTATCCCATAAGGGGTAGTCAGAGACTGGGCACTCACTGCAAAAACAGATAACTGCCACAATCCACGTTTCACCAAGACAATATAATGCACTTGGTGTGATGGGTGGTGAGCCCATCGCCACCATGCGCTGTTGGGTGCACAGTGCAGTTTAATTCCTTACTCGCCTTTTACGAGATCCATTGGATGAGATGGAGTGGTAGTATTCTTATAACGAGCCGCCACCACACGGCTATTCATTTTAAGACCAAAATTATTTTCGTTTTATCTTCATCAGTCCAGAAAATCCTTTGTAAAATTCAACTATCATTTTACTGTCGATCGAAACGAAGTCGTTGGTGTAATTAAATTATCACTCGACGTAGGCAAAAATGGCTCTATTTGGCAGCCGATTGCCAGGATCATCTACACTGGTGGTAGGATTCCCATGCAGGAATCCGTCTAGGTAGGTTATTCATAGGGCCAGTTATTCTGCCGTGAAGCAGTAGTGTGCAAACATTACTGTGTTTCGGTTTGAAGGGCACTGAGAGCTAGCGTAATCACTGGGCATATGAGACTTAAGAACTGATGTCTCAAGGTGATGGACACAGTGTGGTGTCACACAGAAATTTTCTGGGCGACACAGCAGGTGAACGTTTTGCTCGTTTCATCACTTTATCCAATTAAAAAAAATCGAAATATTATGAAGAATGCTGGTCAGCGAGGTACCATGCCGCACAGAGTAATCTTGTGGTCGGCTTATTTTTCGTGGGTAAAACCGCGTGGTACAAGTATACCGTGCGTGATATACTCGTAAGTACAAGTGGTAAGTTAGAGCCGTGGTAGCTCAGGGGCTAGGCGCTCGCTTTAAATTTCATAGTACGCGAGTGAGCTGGGTTCGATTCCCGGTGCCGGCACCACTAAAATTGTTAATTGCAATTTTAAGAGCTGATTGATGACCACGTGCTCGGCGGTGAAGGAAAACATCGTGAGGAAACCTGCATGTCTTAGGAATAAAAAATATTTCGAAGACATGTGAAGTCCGCCAACCCGCATTGGAGCAGCGTGGCGGATTCTTCCTAGCTCCAAAACCCTCTCAGAAATGAGAGGAGGCCTGTGCTCAGTAGTGGGACATTTATAGGCTGAAACTTTACTTTTTACAGTAAGTTACAATATAAACTTACCAACAGTGTCAGGTTTGGTAGCCTGGATGTGCAAGTATCCCATTTCCTCCAAGAGGGTTCCGAATATTTTTGAGAGTGGGTACATGCGATCTACTAATTCAGCTCGCACTACCAGAGGTGGGTAGATGGCCCCGAGGGTGTGGAAGAGAGGCGTTAGAGAAGACGTCGACGAACCAATGTTGCTGTGATAACCGAGAACCTCCTGAAAATAATAGTTAGTTTAATTAATTTTTTTAATTATAAGATGTACTGGACCACAGATAATCATAAAATATTACATACATTGTAATTGTAATAAAAGATAATAGATTATTAATTTTAATAGAATTTCAGAACTATGTTTCACTGTTGGTAGGATTCCTATGCAGAAATCCGTGTAGGTAAGTACCACCCCAGGGCCTATTATTCTGCCGTAACGTGAAGCAGTGGTGTGCAAACGTATGTGTTTCGGTTTGGGGGGCACTAGTGTAATTACTGGGCATATGAGACTTAAGAACTAATGTCTCAGGGTGACTAGCGCAGTGTAGTGTAACACAGAGATGTTCTGGTGGCAGACGTTGCATTTACCATCAGTTGAACGATTTGGTCATCTTGTTACTTTCTCCACGTATCTCTGTTTCATTGTGATGTAAGTAATTTAAAAGTATTTCACAACTTGCCACTTTTTAGTCTTAAGTTGTTTATTTAAAATGTTTGATTGCTGCCCGTAAGTTTGTTTTCTGGTTAATTTCACCGACAGAAACAGCGCTGCAGTCATGCCACTGCAGCAGAATGCTGAGACGGATGCCTTTTTGTTACTGCAGTCCAACATTACGTTTATGTTAAAATATACTTTTATTGTCAAATGTTCATCCACACTTGCAGCAATATTTTTTTTTATTGCATAAAGTGATGAAACGAGCAAAACGTTCACCTGATGGTAAGTGCAACGTCTGCCCATATCAAATACTGTGCCACCCAGAAAACTTCTGTGTGACACTACACTGTGCCCATCACCCTGAGACATAGGTTCTTAAGTCTCATATGCCCAGTGATTATGCTAGCTCACAGTGCCCTTCAAACCGAAACACAGTAATGTTTGCACACTACTGCTTCACGGTAGAATAACTGGCCCTGGGGTGGTACCTACCTAGACGGATTCCTGCATAGGAATCCTACCACCAGTAAAAGTGTGGAGCAACTTTTATAAAAATATATAATTTTATTACATTTACCGTCATAGCTCAGAGGCCTGGTGCTCGCCTTTAATTTCATAGTACCCGAGTAACCTGGGTTCGATCCCCGGCGCTAGCACCTCTATAATTGTTCTACAATTTTAAGTGCTGATTTACCACGTGTATAGCGGTGAAGGTAAACATAGCGAGGAAACCTGCATGTCCGTGGAATAGAAATATTTCGAGGACATGTGAAGTTCACCAACCCGCATTGGAGCAGCGTGGCGGACTATTCCCCGCTCCAAAAACCATCTCAGAAATGAGAGGAAGCCTGCGCTCAGCAGTGGGACATTTATAGGCGGGTTACTTTCCTTTTTTTTACACTTACCTTAGGAAACAATGTGGCCATATTGCTGGCGATCAGCGCACCCCAGTCGCCTCCTTGAACATAATACTTCTTGTGACCAAGTCTGTTCATCAGGTTTCTGAATATGACAGCTACTTTATCAGCGCCAAGACCTGGACGGACTGCCGCCTAAAAGGAAGTTGTACAACTGCTGGTTGAGTCCACATAATATATATATATATATATATATATATATATATATATATATATATTAATATATATATATATAGTATATAATATACAAAGTTACCAATTAAGTCTAAAATTTATAAAAGTAGTTCAGCAGACCGAATTCTGGTTCACTGCTGAACATAGACCTCCCCCATAAATTGTCACAAACGTTAGTAGCTCTCATTTTAGGGGAGGGGGGGGATTGTTCATAGTTGCATACTTGGCAGGCGGGCTGGCAACCGCAGTTTATTTATTCAGATGTTCTAGGAATATGCTGCTGCCCATCTTCTAATTTTTATTTTCTTTCTGTCGACTTTTACGACACCAACGGTATGAGATGAGGTGGTAAATTATCTTAGGCCGCCACCACCATACTAAAATTGTTAATTGCAATTTCAAGTGCTAATTTACCACATGCTCGGCGGTGAAGGAAAACATCATGAGGAAACCAGCATGTCTGAGAAATAATAAAAATTTCGAGGACATGTGAAGTCCGTTTCTATATAAATATTTACATACATACATACATACATAAGGTCACGACTGTATCCCATAAGGGGTAGTCAGAGACTGGGTACTCACTGCAAAAGCAGATGACTGCCACAATCCACGTTTCACCAAAACAATATAATGCACTTGGTGTGATAGGTGGTGAGCCCATCGCCACCATGCGCTGTTGGGTGCACAGTGCAGTTTAATTCCTTACTCGCCTTTTACGAGATCCATTGGATGAGATTGAGTGGTAGTATTATTTTAACAAGCCGCCACCACACGGCACTGCACACATAAACATACATATACAGATACAAATATATATATATATATATATATATATATAAAAATAAATACACAAGTACATAATATAAACATATATACATATGAAAACATAGATATACATACAATCACCGATGGAATTTTGTCGATCTCATTTTACAATAGGTGTTTTTAATAATTATTTTATGCAGAAGAAAGCGTGTGACACACAGTCAAAAATATTCAGCAAGAAATTATGCAAAGAAGAATGAACATTTGTCTGTCTTCTCTCTCAGGAATAAAGACTAATATCCCTTACATTATCTTACTTGCTTCGTTTTATACTTACACTGGAAAATCCATACCCCGGGAGGCTTGGTACGATGACTTCCACTGCGAAGTCCCTGTCCTTGCTGACTGCCGTCAGGAGGGGAATTGCCGCATCAAACTCTCGGACAGAGCCTGGCCAACCGTGGAGGAGCAGTAACGGAACAATTTCTACTCCAGCCGGTACCTAATGTTGATCGAATTTTGTCACGTGAGTATCGAAAGATCGAATAAGGCAAATGTCAGGAAAAATTTCGGGGTGAGCTGGTTTTTTTAAAAAAATGCAAGATGTTCACGTTAAGTGAAACGTCTGCCCCTAACTAATGCTGTGTCACCCAGAACATTTATGTGTGGCACCATACTGCGCTCGTCACCCTGATTGATGTCTCTATCAATTCTTAAGTCTCATATGCCCAGTAATCGCACTAGCTCTCGGTGCCTTTCAGACCGAAACACAGTAATGTTTCCACGTTAAATCTTCGCGGCAGAATTACAGGCCGTGCGGTGGTACCTACTTAGACGGATTCCTGCATGCTATTCCGTACTACCAGGTATTCCGCTGTCAAGAAACCCCTATGTGTTTCGGTTTGAAAGGCACTGAAACTAGTGGACATACGAAAAGATAGAACCGGTCTCATGGTGACCGGCACAGTGCAGTATATTATATCGCTTTTGCAATGAGCAGGCATCGCACTTAACACCAGTTGAACGACTTAATCGTATTGACACACTCCCCCGATTAAAAAAGAGTACTCTAGGACAGATTCCTTCTTTTCCCTTCCACCGTCGGTCGATAAACCGTACGTGAAGACGCCATTATTTTGTTGTTAAAGTATCTCGAACTCGCACGGAGTTGTTTGCAATGTTGTCTTTGGTCTAAGCCAAGGAAAAGCTAATTCTTTGGCTTAATCCAAAAGCAACTACAACTTCTAAAAACAAGCAAAGGCTTGAAACACACGTCGTCAGCTTTACATTGGGACATTAGACTCGAAAACAAGAGACGCCTCACTATAAGACTATTCAGTATCTTGCGCTGCTGGTTACCATCAGTAATTATTGCGAACTGACAATGCCTTAATCCAAGGACAAAGAAATAAAAATACCTAGACAGAACTAAAGTTAGTGAGATGTGTTGTAATATTTATCTAGTAAGTGGGCAGACGAAAGCTTCATTGCCACAAAAGCTTGCTAAACCTTGTGCCATGTCATCGCTATGCTGCATACTGATTCTCTTCTTCGACTTCATTACTCACAGAAAAACTAGAAACACGCACTGGTTACCGACTTGTTTTGAGACATTAAGGTAAATTATAGAAGATGTGACGCAGTTTCCCGAACGCTTCTCGGACGAGTTGAATTTGTCGATGGACCTCCTGGTCGAAGTTAGACTTACCTTATCGGACATTTTGTCCTATTCGCCGACAACTTCGAGCGTACAGCGTAATCTTCTCATAAACAACCTGTACAGAAGTGGCATTGTTTATTACTGTAACAATTAAAACTGGTGATGTTTTACCTGGGGCTTTAAGCTGATGAAGTGGATATCCAGACCTTGGATGTTGGTCTTGAACTGCGGGTACTGGTTGAACAGTTTCTCGCGCTCGGCGAATGGGTACTCGTCGGCCCAGTACTTGATCCAACCGTTTATCTGCTTGGCATTGAAGCCGTACTCAAAGGCCACGCCCTCGAGAGCCGGTACGAAAGGTCGATGGGCTTTGAGACGTTCTTTGAGATCTTTTACCATCTAAAACATTGAAAAAATACTTTTGGGAGATAGTAAAGTTCCGTTTTTCTAAGCGTGTTGGCGGCGTAAGAAAGTTTGCTTGAAAATTACCGGAATATCTCATGGTTTCCGACAAAAGACGGGTCAACCATTCCGAAAATATACAGTCCGCTGATGGGCATCGGCAATTGCCAACCCTAAGCCCTATTGCCCTCTAAGCGTGACCATGACAAATCCTTTTTTCTTATATTTTACCTGGTGGTAGGATTCCTATGCAGGAATCCGTCTAGGTAGGTACCACCCCAGGGCCAGTTATTCTGCCGTGAAGCAGTAGTGTGCAAACATTACTGTGTTTCGGTTTAAAGGGCACTGAGAGCTAGCGTAATCACTGGGCATATGAGACTTAAGAACTGATCTCTCAGGGTGACGGGCGCATTGTGGACACCACAATGCGCCCGTTCTGGGGGACACAGCATTTGTTATGGGCAGACGTTGCACTTACCATCAGGTGAAAGTTTTGCTTGTTCCGTCGCTTTTATTAAATAAAAAAAATGTGAGGCTTATGTACAGGAGACGACAGCGTGGCCTACTTGTCAGAATACCCAAATTCTAAGCCTCGGGTCCCGGGTTCGAATCCCAGCCGGAGTCTAAATTTGTGCAAAAACACAAATTTTTGGTTTTATGGAGCCTGGTTGAGTTGTGCTTAGGTAATTTATGTCTGTAAAACACACCCACGATAATGGAGAAATACAAGTGAGGAGCAACGTTTTTTAAAAATAAAGGAAAAGAAAAAACAGTGACTTTTTTATTGTATAAAGTGACGAAACGAGCAAAACGTTCACCTGCTGGTAAGTGCAACGTCCGCCCACAACAAATGCTGTGTCACCCAGAATATTTCTGTGTGACACCACACTGCGCACGCCACCCTGAGACATCAGTTCTCAAGTCCCAAATGCTCAGTGATTACGCTAGCTCACAGTGCCCTTCAAACCGAAAACAGTAATGCTTGCACACTGCTGCTTCACGGCAGTATAACTGGCCCTGGGGTGGTACCTACCTAGACGGAATCCTGCATAGGCATCCTACCACCAGTAACTTTCGTAATAGGCTCATGAAGATTAAGGAGGTACTGCGGGCCGAGGGTATGATTCTAGCACTGAACAAATATATACGTCAGGGTTGCTTGTGTAGGTGCAATAATTTTTTTACACGAAAAATTCTAGTGTGAGATAACTTTCAATGAAAATATAAAAGTATATTAAAGAATATATAACTTTAGAAAAATGCGATTGCATGTTTCACGTTATTTAAATTAAATTATCTAAATCGCCTATATTTATCAGTGGCTTAGTCGAACGATATTTAAGATAATAATAAAGATAAATAAAGATAAGACGAGTAAGCTTCGAGTAATTTTCTATCAAGGAAAAATTAAAGATAAATTTGCTGTAAAACAATTACAATAAATGGTTTTTTAACTAAAGTAATGTAGTTAATACGAGTAGAATTAGGCGTTACTTTGCGGAAATCCATTATAATATAGGAATGGAAGTTAATTTGCTAAGATCCGCCTGTAAAATATAAAATGGTGTACATTACCTAGTTTTTGAACAGCACCGCCCGCCCTCCCTCAGTAGCGACTCGAAGGCTGTCTGTCGTAGTCTACGACACTTGATAATGCCTCGTTTTGGGGAGAAACACGTGTCGTGTTCTTGACTGCAGTGGTGTATATTACCTAGTGGTAGTATCGTAGTGGTGGAGGGTATCTGGTGGCAGTTCTTGGTGGCACCATTTCAAACACTATTTTATATTTTACATGCGGATTAAAGCAAATTAACTTCCTTACCTACATTAAAGTAATGTATTTTTAGGATGTGGGTACTGTGCCATTATGAGAGCCATGGTCTAAGGCTCTAGGATAGAGGGCCGGGGCTCCACTTAAATTTAAAAACAGCTAGTGTTGGCGGCTTAAGAGAATCTACCATACCATATCCCATCCCGTTGGTGTCGTAAAAGTCGACACAGGGAAAACGAAAACTAGAAGATATAGTGTAGTGGCAGAAGTGTCTTCCTGGTACATCTGAATAGAGTAAATAGAATCAGGTGTTATTTGTGGAAATCCATTATAATGAATGAAAAGTTAATTTGCCAAGAGCCGCATGCAAAATGTAAAAAGGTGTATATTACCTAGTTTTGAATAGTACCGCCCGCCCTGCCACAGTAGCGTGCACGAGAAAACTAACACCGACACCGCATACCCTCCACCACTACAGCACTACCACTAGGCAATATACCACTGAATTCTATGGGCGTTACCAGCATTTTTTTCTATGGTTACCATGATCAAAAATACACAAAACAGCATCTATAGAAACCCATATGGGCTTCCTGATCATGCCGAGAGAAAAAAATAGAAACATTCTAAACTCGAAACACAAGTAATTGTACAAAAATGATTATACTCGCTAGTACAAATTACTCTATTTTTTTTTACACTCTGATGGATATTTTACGTTTTCGAGGAGGTTCATTACACTTTATCAGGGCTGAGAGTGTACGTATGTCCGAGTGGTTTAACTTACCACACCGCTGAATTTCACTTCAAATGGCTTTATAGTGGTATCCTGCTTAGTCTTCAGTTGTTCTGGCCCCCACCATTCGTTAAGGTCAATTTCTGGCAGGGGTGGAGGGCTTTTTAGAAAAATATAGTAGATTGGCGCCCCAAGCACTACCAGCAAAAGCACAAGGAGAACGCGCGCCATCTGTGGAAGACATTTATAATAATCTGAAATTATAAAATTATCATAATAATGTTCTCTTGGCCCATTTTCGACTATCGAATACTGTCGTAAGCTATCAACTGCGCAGGAGATATTATAGGACCACAAGTGTACGCACAAACACAGGGACACTCATTCGTCTCAACCTACCCGTGCCCGATGTAACGCTCATGCAATAAGATCGGAGGTAGGCTAGGATGCGGTGTCAGAGATACGAGGACAATCGCAACACAACCGACACGAAAATCAACAATTTGTGTTTTTGCAAATGCAAATGTTGGCTCCGGCTGGGATTCGAACCAAGGGCCCGAGGCGTGTAGTCAGGTACTCTAACCACTAGGCCACGCTTTTAAAATATGTATGACATATACATGTGTACAAGGATTTGTGATTGACGTGATTCCACCCGTCGCGTCTCGTTTCCCGCGGGGGCGGAGATTAGGCTACGGGTGTGGTGTGCTGCCTACCCTTTATATGTAAAAATGGTGTGACTGTATGTATGTAATATATATAAACGATAGTTAACAGACTCAGCCCCCGTGTGGTGTTCTTAAGATAATCTTCTACCCCGTTTCAGCCCGTGGGTGTCTTAAAAGTCGACAGAGGTAAAATGAAAACCAGGACATGGGCAGCGGCATCTTCCTGGAACAATTGAACAAATAAACTGCGCTTGCCAACCCGCCTGCCAAGCGCGGCAAATATGGCAAAATCCCACCAAAATGAGGCCTACAAATTGTTGTGGCAATCAATGGGGGAGGCCTATATTCAGCAGTAGACTTGTGATAGGCTGAAATGATGATGATTCAGGCGACTCTGCGAATAAAAGGAGATAAAGCAATTTTGCTTGCAGATTTTCGTCGATTCGTCGTCGTTTCAGCCTATCAATAGTCCACTGATGAACATAGGCCTCCCCCAAAGATTGCCACAAAAGTTTGTAGCTCTCGCTCAGCTCGGGGGGATTTTGCCATAGTTGCCACGCTTGGCAGACGGGTTGGCAACCGCAGTTTATTTATTCAGATGTTCCAGTAAGATGCTGCTGCCCATCTCCTGGTTTTCATTTTCCCTCTGTCGACTTTTACGACACACACGGGATGAGATGGGGTGGTAGGTTCTCTTAAGCCGCTACCACACGGCTCTTAGCAAATTCCATCTTTTAATCTGGTGAGGTTAATAAAGGATGGCAGCTTTTATACGTCCCCCGCTCAGGGAGGGGGAGGGAGGGGGAGGTGATACTTATTGAGATTTTTTAATTGGGCTATCCCTCCCGTTATGGCTTATTAGGAGCACCCGCGCGTATTAATATTTGTATCGTGGTTTGACGGCAATCGTTGTGTAGTTTAAAATTATAAAACCATATAATATAGTCCGCTATTTTATTACCTCACCACTGAGCCAGCGGCGTTACAGTTGTAAACCTTTTTTACATGAGATTTTGATGTATAAGACCTCGCTATGTAGACCTCGCTATGTAGACGACACGCGCGTTCCTTACATTCACATTTTTTAGGTAGGCTAAATGTAGTTAGTTTATATAAGTTTAATGTATTTTAAAAACTATAATCATTTTAATTATCAACGTTTTTTATCTGTTTCATTAATCGCTTCAAATGTCGGATGTTCACCTGATGGTAAGTGCAACGTCCGCCCACAACAAATGCTGTGTCACCCAGAACATTTCTGTGTGACACCACACTGCGTCCGTCACCCTAAAACATCAGCTCTAAGTCTCAAATGCCCAGTGATTACGCTAGCTCACAGTGCCCTTCAAACCGAAACACAGTAATGCTTGCACACTACCGCTTCACGGCAGAATAACTGGCCCTTGGCGTGGTACCTACCTAGACGGATTCCTGCATAGAAATCCTACCACCAGTAAGTTTGTATATATAAACTTATACGAGTATTATAAAGAGGAAATATTTGTATGTTTTGTTTTTTTTTTTGTATGTTAGGTTGTAATTGATTTAACTCAAAAACTACTGAACCGATTTTAAAAATTCTATCACCTTTAAACAACTTAATTTAAAAGAAAACCGAGATTCCTACGAAAATTGCTATGATGTAACTCAAGGTATCAAAAATTTACTGATAAAAGTCAGTATTTGGAGTGCGCTGCAAAAACTATTAATGATAAAGAAAATAATGTTCTTCATTTTCATAGTACTCATCATTGCTCAGCAAAAAGTCCGCGAGGCTATATGTCTAACTATTATAGTTAAGTCACGATAACCGCTTTTTGTTCAAATTAGTCTATCAAAACACATGTAAGGAATCGTGGTTGTTCTATTTGTCCAAATGAAGTACTAATTTATCGTTCTAATATCTATCTACCCGTGCGAAGCCGGGGGCGGATCGCTAGTGTATTTTGAGACGATTTCGATGCTTTAAATTTATTAAAATACTTTCGGGTAGTTGGCTGGCGCCAGAGTCAGTCCAACCATTTCCGATAGCTCTTAGACGACGCGTTTTTTTTTATTTAGCGGTTCCATAAACCGCTAGTTTACATTTTATCTGTGACATATAAAGTGTTTACAAAGAACTGCTGAGCACAGGTCTCCACTTAAAGAGTCCGCCACGCTGCTCTAATGCTGGTTGGCGGACTTCACATATCCTCGAAATATTTTTATTCCTCAGGACATGCTGGTTATCCTCACGATGTTTTCCTTCACCGCCTGAGCACGTGATAAATCAGCGCTTAAAGCCTCAGTTCCCAAAGTAATCCAGTTGGACCCCCAGGGGTCCACGGTAACTCGACGGGGGTCTACGTTGGCGTGACAAAAAATGGGTTAGTTATAGTTTTGCGAATATGGTAGAAATGTAGCTGCAGGGGGTCCAGGGGGTTTTTTAAAGTGAAGACACTGGTGGTAGGATTCCTGCTGGAATCCGTCTGGGTACCACCCCAGGCAAGTTAAGTTAAGTTCTGCCGTGAAGCAGTAGTGTAACAACATTACTGTGTTTCAGTCTGAAGGGCATTGTGAGCTAGTGTAATCACCGAGCATGTGAGACTCAAGAACCGATATCTCAGGGTGACGGACGCAGTGTGCTGCCACACAGAAATGTTCAGCGTGACATGACATTTGTTACGGGCAAACGTTACACTTACCATCAGGTGAACGTTTTGTCACTTTATCCAATAAAAAAAATCGATCGGGATCGAACAGATCACTCGCGAATTATGAAATTCAAGGCGAGTCGCTTGGTCCCTAAGCTAAGGGGCTTGTTTACAAATCGGTGTTCATTACTTAAGTGCCCTTTAAAATTTTCTCCCGTTCGATATGCAAGTTCAATGTACTCCTATGCCAGAGTCCACTGCGACACTACCGTTATACATTAATTTGGTTGTATGACGTAGTAAAAATCAACCAGTATTTAATAAAAATCAACAGACGCCGTACGGCGGTACCTCACTGACCTGGACACTCATAATTCGGCTCTTCTTGGTAATGTTTAGTTCTCATCTAGCGGCGCCTAAAGCCTAGCTAGCACAAAGTTTTATAATTTAAAACCTTTCTCAATAAACGGGTTATATAATGCAATATCAATTTTTTAAATAGGAAAGCCATTTAACGCGATAGGCGCGTTCAAACATACAAACTCTTCTCAAAGCTTTGTTATGATAGTAAAATTTCCTATTTTGGTATTAAAATGCAGAAATGTGATCAATACATGCTTAGAGAATGTTGTTTCTCGCTCAACATCGATACGTCTTTATCTCTCTTTTCTAGCCACAGGGGTCGATGACCTTGCCCGTATAGCGGTGTACTTCGTATTTCACTTCACTTAACAGCTATTAATGAGGTGCTGCCTATGTGGTTTAAGGTCAAATTGATTAGTTACGGCCACGAGGCCCACAGGTTAGCGTGTCTGCTAGCTATCGGGGGTCCCGAGTTCGAATTCGAGCCGAAATAACTACTTTTGCTTTTACTTCTTTCATTTCTGCAACACCCGGATAGTAATAGGGGATGTAAATAATAATTATTTAAAAATTACATTAACTTTTTTGACTTCGGTTATTTGAAATTGAAAAAATCATCAGAATGAATAAATGCGGTAAAAAAAAAAGAAAATTAATGTCACTGCATTCACGGGCCTCCTTATTTGTGGAGTGTGGTGACACACGCAGGAAGTGTTCTGGGTGACACAGCATTTGTTATGTGCAGACGTTGCATATGCTATCAAGTGAACGTTTGTTCTTTTCGTCACTTTAACCAATAAAAAAAACTTTTACAACGTTATTCATAATTGGTATAACATCGCGGCACCGTACCCATGCTACTTTGATCTGATAAACACAACGGTGAAGCTTTAATGATAAAATTGAATACTAAAAATGTCCGTACAAAAATTTAAAATTATTTGTTTCGTAAACCTTTACACAACCCTAACTCAGAAAGTCGTTGCCCCGAACCAGAGAACATACGTTTTCTTCTCCATTTAATTTATGTTACCCTACGTACGGCGTCATACTAACAAATTTACTCGCCTTTATAAGACTTGCATAAGACCCGTAATGGCCTATGCTTCGCTCACGCTACGGGACAGATCAATTAAAGAAGTTACAGAGCGTTCAAAATCGTTTCTTGCGAACTGCCACCGGAGCCGGTTGGTATCAACGCAACGTAGACCTTCACAGCGACTGTGAAATGCCCTTAATCTCTGAACACTTCAGAGCATTATCACAGCGGTTTTTCGAAAAAGAAGCGGTTCATTCAAACCCGCTGGTGGTTAAAGCAGCAAGTTACCGCCCAGATAGAAACGGACCGTACGCAAACGTCGCCCGCGAAACGTGCTAGACGACACGGACGTCGCAGCACTCCCTGACCACGATACGGTTAGTCACGATCCAGGCTACACTGTACACACAGTTAATAGCTTTAATACGAGTATAACCCGCACCACGACTCGCGACCGCCGTAGAGAGCGGCGCGCAGCAGTCGACAATCACACCGCGTACACACGATACACCCGTGTTCCAGGGCGGTTCTCGACGCCCAGAGTTACCGACACACAAGTCGACAGTCCGAATGGAGGCCCGCAGCCTCCCTTGGACGGTCATTAGACTTAAAATCATTTGAGATTTTCGAAATCGCGCAAGCACGCAGCGAACGCGACACAGTCCGAATTTCGAGGGTTTTTTTAGTAGTTTATTTAAGTATTTATGTTTGGGTCAAACCAAACCTGGCACGATGGTCGATTATCCGATGACGCTGTAAAAGCCAAAAAGGCTAACAGCAATTACATCACCAAAATTATATAACAGATTTACTTCGCAGCAGATCCTTAAGCTTCATTTTATCCTAGTACTTGAGAGTTCTTTCGATGGCAGCTTAATGGAAAAACACCCAATTAAATTTATGAGTTCATTGCCTTGATCAGCTGTATAACAGGGTCACCTATGAGTTTTAAGCAAATTCTTTAAGTCGACATATCTCATACAGGTATCACGCTACGAGGCTAATTATATTTTTCGTGGCATATGCACATCGTCCCTAAGCCCAGCCTGCCGGGATGTATAGGACATTACGTATGACCCTGTAGATGTGCCGTTTTTTTTCTGGGACAATGTATAGTGTGTTGTTAGTCAGGAGTAGGGTTTGGGTCCCGGGACTTTCGGGTCGAGACTCGAGACGAGACAAGATTGTCGAAATTGTTATGTAATCATTTGTATTTTAAAAACCTATTTTATTAAATCGACAAACAATTATAATTAATGTGTTAGTTGATTATTTAAAAGACTTATTTATAAGTCTGTTTTATTATTTATATGTAGATTATGTAATTATGAAACAAATCTGTGATTACGGGAATCAACAATGTTGTGACTATGACCAATGATTAGATACTAGAATTACTAGATAATAGTAAAGTTTTAATTAGTATGATTTTTAACTAAGTTCGTTTTATTACTATAAGATTTAACTGCTTAAAAGTGAATCTGTGTGTGATTAAAAGAAATAAACGAAGCAAGTACGAGTATAAACAATACTGAAATTAACGTTAAAGTTATTAAGATTTAATTTTCTGTTTAATAAATCTTTAATAAATTCACCTAATGGTAAGTCCACCGTCTGCCCATAACACCTGTGTCACCCAGAACACTTCTGTGAGGCACTACACTGCACATGCATCCAGAGACATCAGTTCTTAAGACGCATATGCCGACTTATTACTACTAAGCACACAGTGCCCTTCCGACCGATAAACTGCTGCTTCACGGCAGAATAACTGGCACTGGAGTGGTACCTATCTAGACGGATTCCTGCATAGGAATCTTTAATACATACATACATAAAATCACGACTGTATCCCATTAAGGGGTAGTCAGAGACTGGGCAATACTGCAAAAACAGATGACTGCCACAATCCACGTTTCACCAAAACAATATAATGCACTTGGTGTGATAGGTGGTGAGCCCATCGCCACCATGCGCTGTTGGGTGCACAGTGCAGTTTAATTCCTTACTCGCCTTTTACGAGATCCATTGGATGAGATTGAGTGGTAGTATTCTTTTAACAAGCCGCCACCACACGGCTATAACAGGGAATCTTTAATGTGTTTGGATTGATTATAGATGTTCTCCTGGTTGATTTAGTGACATCTACCGAATGTTGTCTAGTTGCACTAGAATCTTAAACAGTCACTTGTCATCCTAATTTACCCGCGTCCGATGTAACGCTCATGCGATAAGATCGGTAGGCTAGAATGCAGCGTTGGAGGCACACTGATGAAATCTCAATACAACCAGATTCGAAAAGGAAAAATTTGTGTTTGATACAAACGGTGGCTCGTTCTGGGATTCGAATGTATATGTGTATGGGTTTGCGATTACTAAAAAAAACCCTATAAAACATGACATCACCATTACAGCTAGAACAAACATGCCATTTTCTTTTCGCAGTTCATTGAATTGACTTTTCAAAGGTCAAAAGATTTGAATAGATTTGCTAGCACTTGCAGTGAAGCATAACGAAGAATAAAAAATGCAAATCCGCACATCTATACTAATATTGTAAATGCGAAAATAACTCTTTCTAACCATTGAACCGAACTTAACCAAATCTGGCGCAGAGATAGCTTGCATCCTGGAGAGGGACACAGAATACTTTTTATCTCGGAAAATCCAAATATATTTAAAAAACCTATATCCACGCAGACAAAGTCGCGGGCATCAGCTAGTTTAAAATAAATTGAAAAAGCCCGTGTTTATGGCGTAAGTCTCTCACGGTTAGCCTGTTGCTATGAAGAATAATGTCAAACAGAAATCCATTCTATTGCCTCTAATCATGAACACATTTTAAGCAGTCACTGTGTATTTTTTTTAATAACAGCCATTAAAAATAATTCACGCGCTAGTGTACGTGACTTGATAAAAAAAAAACACGTCAAAACAACCTTTGCTTCCACAGTAATACGACACAATTAGCAAACTAACCTTGTCCTTCACATAAACCGGTAACAAACAAAAAACACGTCCGTCTCGGTCAAGGGACGCGTCAAGACTGAGTGTGTGTGTCTGTGTTGGTTGAGTGACTCTAACTTATGACTTTAATATTTATGTAGTATTATTTATGAGCTTGTGTTACGTCTTTAAACAACAGGAACTTTATCATTTGACATAAATACGTATTTCGGCGTGTGATAAAATATCTTCGCTGCCTTGGCGCTTTTATCTATGAACTCCATAGCCAAGTTGTTAGAGCACCTGACAACTACGCCACAGGTCGTCGGTTCGAATTTCAGCCGAAGCTAAGATTTGTGCGAAAACGCAATTTGTTTGTTTTTGGGTATACCTGTGCTATGCCAGTGTCTCTGGTGCGCAGTGAGTGCCTCTGAGTTTGCGCGTACACTTGTGGCACTTTAATATCTCCTGCGCAGTTGACAATTTCTGAAAATTTTCGGAAGATATGGCCGTAGTCGCAATTAGGATAGGGAGTGGCCGTCTATGAGTCAATGTGAAAGTTTTTTTTTATTTTTTATTTATGAAATTGACGAAACGAGCAAAACGTTCACCTGATGGTAAGTGCAACGTCTACCCATAACAAATGCTTGTGTCATCAGAACATTTCTGTGAGACATCACACTGCGCTCGTCACCCTGAAACATTAGTTCTTAAGTCTCATATGCCCAGTGATTACGCTAGCTCTCAGTGCCCTTCGAACCGAAACGCAGTAATGTTTTCCCACTACTAACTTGACGGCAGAATAACTGCCACTGGGGTGGTACCTACCTAGACGGATTCCTGCATAGAAATCCTACCACCAGGAAGGAAGGAAATTCTAGACTGGCAAATTAATTTGGAGCTACTTCGTATTCTAACCAGATTGTTTTCTATTTCCATCAAAAAGAAGTTTGTTAAAAAAGTTTGAAATAAGTTTTATAAAATTTAGTAAACTAGTTTGGTGATTAAAATTCGTTGTGTAATTATCATCACCGACATAATTTGATTACTTATCACCTTAATATCAATACAATGTTTGAAAGGTATTACGTAATGATGTAAATGAAACTACAATTTATGTACAAAACAGTTTACACCCTCCATATACACATTTTTATAAAAATAATAAAAGACAACCCACGTATGTACATGAGAGTATTTACAGTTCAGTCTTTACATTATTCTGCTTGTGCCATTTTCGGAAAGCGGAGATTGCTTTCAGAACATCTTCAGAGAACACCTTGGGCAGTTCCATGGCGAGGAAATGTCCGCCGTCGTCTATCACAGTCTCGTTGATCAAGTTGTTGAACTTGAACTTCAATATCCAGGGTGGGAGGTAGGTTAACTCGTTCTTGGCTTGAATGAACCAAGTCGGCACTGGCGTTGGGATACTGCGGGAGAAGTGAGTCGATTGGATATTGTTTTAAATGAAGTTAGTGGTCGTTGTAATGTAAGCGACAATTAATTGTTTGAGTCATCAGAAATACTACATACTACGCCGTCAGGTCCAGTAAACTGAAGTGCCATCATTATCATCACCATTATTTCAGCCTATCACTAGTCCACTGCTGAACATAGGCCTCCCCCAAAGGTTGCTACAAAAGTTTATAGCTGTCATTTTGCGGGGGAAATTTTGCTATAGCTGCCACGCTTGGCAGGCGGGTTGGCAACCGCAGTTTATTTATTCTGATGTTCCAGGATGATGCTGCTGTCCATCTTCTGGTTTTAATTTTCCCTCAGTCGACTTTTGCGACACCCGCGGGATGAGATGGGGTGGTAGATTCTCTTAAGCCGCTGCCACACGGTGCCCATATAATTCGTGAAACCAATAAACATTTAGGAAGATAACAAAGTCGCATATTTTACAAGCTGTGCTTGATCTGTGTTAAATGAGCCGACCACATGACTGCGCCATACGGCATGGTAACTTGCTGACCTGCACGCAGTTCGATCTTTCTCGGTAATATTTTGCCCTCGATTCTCATAAAATTTTCAAACCTTATATAACCTTCCTCAATTAACGGAATTCTTTTTATAGTACTAAGTGATAAGACGAGAAACGTTCACCCAGAAAATATCTGTGTGGAACCCCGCACAGACCCAATCACCCCGAGACATCAGTTCTTAAGTCTCATATGCCCTGTGGTGGCTTAACAGAATCCACCACCCCATCTCATACCGTGGGTGTCATTAAAGTCGACAGAGGAAAAATTAAAACCACTAGATGGGCCGCGGCACCTTCCTGGAACACCTGAATAAAAAAACTGCGGTTGCCAACTCGCCTGCCAAGCTTGACAACTATCGCAAAATCCCTCGAAATGAAAGCTATAAACTTATGTGGCCTAAGGGGGAGGCCTATGTTCAGCAGTGGACTAGTTGTTGGCTGTAGTGATGATGATATGCCTAGTGATTGCTTCAGCTATCAGTGCCCTAGCGCCCTAAACACAATATTGAAGGAGGGTGCCAACGAAACTAGGCAGGTTAATACAATATTGTTTAGTTTTTTTTTATAGAAGACATTTATGGGACGAGCATAACGTTTACCTGATGGTAGATTCAAAGTCTGCCCACAACAAATGCTGTGTCAATAGAACGTTTCTGTGTGACACCACACTGCGCTCGTCACCCAGAGACATCAGTTCTTAAGTCTCATATGCCCAGTGATTACGCTAGCTCACAGTGCCCTTCGAACCGAAAAACAGTAATGTTTGCACACTACTACTTCACGGCAGAATAACTGGCATTGGGGTGGTACCTACCTAGACGGATTCCTGCATAGAAATCCTACCACCAGTAAATGTTAATAAGTTGTTTGGTGAGATGTTAAAAAATAAATTGCTTACTCATCCATATTCAGTGAATAGTATCTTTTATTGAAGGTCTCTGAGTACAGCCTCATGGAGGTCGTGATGGAGTTCGTTGCCCAGTACATCATGAGATTGTCAATTAGTTGTTCCCGGCTGAAGCGGGAGCCCAGGCCGCCGTCGGCTAGCTGCCTGTTCGCAAGGTTGGTCCACGTGGAGAATTTTTCTAAGATATATGCGAGGAGACCAGACGGAGAATCAGTTAGCGCTACTCCTGTAAAATAAAAATAGATCTCGATCAAGCATGTCCGTACGTTAAATATATTAAATATTAAGGATATGTTATTAGTTTTTAATAAGTTGTCCTTTTCGTTTACAAAATAATGCATCGTTTTATGAACGTGGAGTTCCTAGTGTACTAGTTCGTACTTTTATTTCTTAAGCATGCAGGTTTCCTCACGATGTTTTTCCTTCACCGCCGAGCACGTGGCAAATTAGCACTTAAAGTTGAAGAACTATTTTAAAGGTTCCGCCAACGGGGATCGAACTCAGGTTACACATCATCATAATTTCAGCCTTACATAGTCCACTGTTGAACATAGACGGTCCTGAACCACCTGCATCCATTGACTTCCCGTAAAACCGCGCAGGTCGTTGTTGCATCTAGTGGAAGTCGCCCTACACTGCGTTTGCCGGTACCCCTACCGCCGTACTTGCCGCTCGTGAACCTTTCTTCCCCAACGGCTATCGGTTCTACGAGCTATATGGCCGGCCCATTGCCACTGCCGCTTGCTTATCCTTAGGGCAGTGTTGGTTACTCTAGTTCTGTTGCGGACAACATCGTTACAGATTTTATCTCGCAGGTCACTCGCATACTATGAAATATAAGACGGACTCCCGTCCCCTGAGCTATCATGGCTTTTCACTTTCAAACAGATTTCTAAATAATGGCCTTATTTACCGCCATTCACTAGGTAAGTAGTCCTAAAATTTTAGTGCTGTCGGTGACCGCGTTTGGGTGTCGATTTCTCGTCGTTTCAGCCTATCAAAAGTCCACTGCTTAACATAGGCCCCCATAGATAGCCACAAAAGTTTGTAGCTCTCATATTGGTGGGATTTTGCCATAGTTGCCACGCTTGGCAGGCGGGTTGGCAACCGCAGTTATTTATGCAAATGTTCCTGGAAGACGCTGCTGCCCATCTCCTGGTTTTAATTTTCATCTGTCGAGTTTTACGACACCCACGGGATGGGATGGGGTGGTAGATTCTCTTAGGCCGCTACCACACCGCGCTTTCTCATTTACTGCGAAATCTGCACTGACCTGAGCTGACCAGCGTAGCTACCATACAATTAATCAACTTACCAACAGTGTCAGGTTTGGTAGCCTGGATATGCAAGTATCCCATTTCCTCCAAGAGGGTTCCGAATATTTTGGAGAGCGGGTACATGCGATCTACTAAGTCAGCTCGCACTACCAGAGGTGGGTAGATGGCTCCGAGGATTCGTAAGAGTGACGCTGTGGAGGACATAGACAAGGCCACGTTGGTATGGTAGCCGAGAATTTCCTGAAAATAATACTCAAGTCAAGTCAATTTTTTTATGGACATAAAGTTAATAATCCTATGAAACCTCTGCCTTTCGAAATATTTAAAACATCTCATGAACCCTATCACCGTATAAAAATATTCTTTGTTCTGTTGCAACCCCATGTCATCCCGTGTGTGTCGTTAAAGTAGATTAAGGGAAATGCTGGGAACAATCTCCCGACATTGATACCGATGATTACGGATTGATAACATATGATACCGGAATAACCATCTATACTTTAGAGATTTTAGCTAAACTTGAAATATCCAGATTGGAAGGTGTTTTTGTGTGAAGATCATGAAATAACTCATAAATATTGTTCTGTATTTTTGTGTTGTAATTTTCTGGGTGACACAGCATTTGTTATGGGCAGACGTTGCACTTACCATGAGGTGAACGATTTGCTCGTCTCATCACTTTATCGTATAAAAAAGTGCCTAAACGATATATGTATGACCCACAGATAGCTGTTTCGGATTCTGGGTTTTTATGGTTGTTGAACGCACACATTAGTCATTATAGTGTGAGGCAATATATTTAAAAAACAAAATGGTACACTACTTACCTGAGGAAACAATGTAGCCATATTGCTGGTGATCAGCGAACCCCAATCTCCTCCTTGAACATAATACTTCTTGTGGCCAAGTCTGTTCATCAGATTTCTGAATATGACAGCTACTTTATCAGCGCCAAGACCTGGACGGACTGCCGCCTAAAACAGTACACATACATTTTTTCCTTGAAGGAATTGTTTAAAAATAATCGCATACGCTTAGTTGTCCGCGCACCTGTCTGCATAGTAAGCATTTCAAATCGGCCGCTAGACATCGTCATAGTCAAAAATGTTTATAGTACGAGTATTTGTTTTATGTTGTTCAAAAGTTGCGTTACATCGGGCGCGGGTAGGTTGGCACTATATCTCCTGCGTAGTTAATAGCTCCCGACAATATTCAGAAGTTGCCGCCGTTTTTAGTCTTTTTTTCCGGAGACTAATATTCCTAAGATTTTTCCTACTTGGTTCCTTACTTTTTTTACTTACACTAGAAAATCAGCCGACTTATTTTATGCGTATGAAAGCACGTGACATAGGCTAGTCTAAACTAATATTATAAAGAGGAAAGATTTGATTTTTTGTATGTTTATTTGTAATGATTTAACTCAAAAACTACTGAACCGATTTTAAAAACTCTTTCAGCTATATGCAACTACATTATCACCGACTAACATGAGTTGCATTTAATTTAAAAAAAAACGAGATTCCTACGGAAATTGCTATGATGTAACTCAAGTTATCAAAAATTTACTGATAAAAGTCATTATTTGGCGTGCGCAGCAAAAAGTATTAATGATAAAAAAAATAATGTACTACATTTTCATAGTACTCATCATTACTCACTAAAAAGTCCGCGAGGCTATATGTCTCACTATTATAGTTAAGTCACAATAACCGCTTTTTGTTCAAAATAGTTTATCAAAACACAGGTAGAATCGAAAGATGATGACATTTGTATCATGATATTAATCCTTATCCTACTAAATAGTTTTATAGTCAAGGTTGATTACGTACTTCTAAAGTCCTCTTTAAATTATTCGAATCAGACCTATCGTTTAGAAGTTACGATAGGAATAAAAATGCTAAAAGTAATAAAAATGCCGCGGTGTGAGCGAACAGCCCTACGCACACCCGCGCTACTCGCCAATAGACTAAGATAATAGATCTTACGTACTTACCTATGCCACCATAAGATATTATTATTATTTTATATTATTTTTTGTAAACTAGAAACAATTGAATAGTGGTTCAATTGGTGGAATTTTAATTATATATATTTTTAATTCAAAACTTTAAAACGATCTTTAAAAAATACAGCAGCTGCGGTGTCTCTCGAACGCCGCGCCGCCACCAGGCTTCATGCGACTTGCGCATCATTTGCCAGAGGTTCGCGGCTCCCGTTGCGCAGCAGTCGAGAGCGGTCGTAACATGTCATCAAGTATTGGCTATATATATATATATATTTATGGGAACATTGTTTTGTTAAAATAACGTAATCCTATCTGACCTGTACTAATTTATCTTTCTAATATCCATCTACCCGTGCGAAGACGGGACGGATCGCTAGTCAAAAATATTTAGACGGAAATGATGCAAAGGAAGAATGAACACTAGCCTGTCTTCTTTCTCAGGAATAAAGACTGATATTCCTTACATTATCTTACTTGCTTCGTTTTATACTTACACTCGAAAATCCGTAACCCGGGAGGCTTGGTACGATGACTTCCACTGCGAAGTCCCTGTCCTTGCCGACTGCCGTCAGGAGAGGAATTGCCGCATCAAACTCTCGGACAGAGCCTGGCCATCCGTGGAGGAGCAGTAACGGAACAATTTCTACTCCAGCCGGTACCTAATGTTGATCGAAAACCTTTTCAATATAATGCAAATGTTTAGTTTTGATGTGACAAAGTTTGACGATACTCTTTCTTTTTCCTTACATGACGTAGGATTATATTATTATCCCAGTTGGTTCCGTGGGTATCGATAAGTGGAATAAGGCAAATGCCAGGAAAAATTCGAGGTACCCAAAATTTTATTATATATTACATACCCAATATTTTAACTAAATATGATGAATAATGATTTCTTATATTTACGCGAACACTACACATTTTAATGAAACTAATTTTACGGATTTTATCGCGTACATTTTTGTTATTTATAACCCGACGTTTCGAGTGCTTTACAGCAGCACCCATGGTCACGGGGGGACTGAGGTGACAGATGTCCTGATGTCATAGTTAACCCGGAGTACCTTCAGCTTTTAATTATTATTTGTGGTCCGATCTACGCAGAAGTAAATTCGATAATACCTTCCTGTGCCAAACCACCAAAGTTGTATGGGTTACCCAAAATACACAAACTCAATGCTCCGCTACGTCCAATAGTGAGTCAGATCGATTCACCAACTAACTGATTGGCTCAACATGTGGAATAAATAACAAAAATAAACGCGATAAAGTCCGTAAAATTAGTTTCATTTAAATAAATACGATGAATTTCGGGGTGAGATTTTAAACGGTGGATAAAAAAGTATTTCGAGAAATGTCTGGTCTGCCAACCCGCATTGGAACAGTGCGGCAGACTCTTCCCAGCTCCAGAACTCTCCAGATACGAGAGGATGCCTGTGCTCAGCAGTAGGACATTTAAAGGCTTGTTACTTTTTACATATACGTCGAGGGTACAGTGTAGTGTTCTCATCAACAACTGGTTAAGAAGTCACGTTGTTCATTACTCTATTAAAACTGGTGATGTTTTACCTGGGGCTTTAAGCTGATGAAGTGGATATCCAGACCTTGGATGTTGGTCTTGAACTGCGGGTACTGGTTGAACAGTTTCTCGCGCTCGGCGAATGGGTACTCGTCGGCCCAGTACTTGATCCAACCGTTTATCTGCTTGGTGTTGAATCCATACTCGAAGGCCACGCCCTCGAGAGCCGGTACGAATGGCCGATGGGCCTTGAGACATTGTTTGAGATCTTTTACCATCTAAAACAAAGAAAAAAGTTAAATATGGTACTTGGTATTGCTTGCTTACCGCGCTTTAACCGTGCGTTGGTTTCAAATTCAAATAAGATCACGTCTGTATCCCATAAACGGTAGTCAGAGACTGGGCACTCACTGCAAAAACAGATGACTGCCACAATCCACGTTTCACCAAAGCAATATAATGAACTTGGTGTGATAGGTGGTGGGCCCATCGGCACCATGCGCTGTTGGGTGCACAGTGCAGTTTAATTCCTTACTCGCCTTTTACGAGATCCATTGGATGAGATGGAGTGGTAGTATTCTTTTAACGAGCCGCCACCACACGGATTAAAAGTTAATAACAAAACATAATTAAAGCACACATACAGTTAGTAAAATTAGTTAAAATAAAATACATGAACTTGCGGTAAGTTATATTATTCTCCGGTAAAGCGTGAAGACTACATTAAATCCTTCTTACATAGAGTCTATCTCCAGCTGTTGAGTAATGCTTTCTTCTTACTAAGTGCAGGAATCCGTCTAGGTAGGTACCACCCCATGGCCAGTTATTCTGCCGTGATGCAGTAGTGTGCAAACATTACTGTGTTTCGGTTTGAGGTTTGAAGGCACTGAGAGCTAGCGTAATCACTGGTCATATGAGACTTAAGAACTGAGGTCTCAGGGTAACGGGCGCAGTATGGTGTCACACAGTAATTGTCTGCGTGACACAGCATTTGTTATGGGCAGACGTTACACTTACGATCACGTGAACGTTTTGCTCGTTGCGTCACTTACATGAAATAAAGAAAAATATAAGAAAATTAATAGACTGTAATCACGTTTGAATAAAATAATAATAATATAAATAATAAAAACAGGTTGAATCTATATAAATAAATAAAATTGTAGTGTCTGTTTGTAAAAACAAAATAACAGATGTTTACTCAATGCTTATGAAAGTATATTAAGGCACTTATAAGATTGTTTTTTTAAATTTTTGTCTGTCTGTCTGTCTGTCTGTTTGTTCCGGCTAATCTCCGAACCGGCTGTACCGATTTTGTCGGGACTTTTTAATGAAACTAGGTAAATCAGTAATGTAACTGCGTGCAATGTAAACCAACAGTGTAAATTAACAAATAGCTTCTAGCTGTATACGCTTTTGTTATATGTTAATAGTAACTTTTAGTTACATATCAATTTATTTATTATTTTTGTTTAAGTGCAAAGTCTCATTTAGATTTATATGAATAGGTTTATAATTAGCTGTAAACCATCATATAATAAAAAAATAAAAGAAAATAGAATAGAATATTATCAGGCTGATGACGAAGAATTGATATATTTATTGTGAAGAGCGTTTGCAGTTTTTTCATTATCTATATAGAAGTACGTGTGTAATTATCTGTGGTTAGGCCGAATAATATTTTAGATAATAATACTGCTATCTGTGTTATGATATAAGATGATAACCTTCAATAGCTTATTAATCTCTGCTTTAGTAATAACCTAAAGGAAGACATAGAAACAATTTTTTTTTTAATTGTACAAAGTGACGAAACGAGCAAAACGTTCACCTGACGGTAAGTGTAACGTCCGCCCACAACAAATGCTGTGTCTCCCAGAATATTTCTGTGTGACACCGCACTGCGCCCGTCACCCTGAGACATTAGTTCTTAAGTCTCAAATGCCCAGTGATTACGCTAGCTCTCAGTGCCCTTCAGACCAAAACACAGTAGTGTTTGCACACTTCTGCTTCACGGCAGAATAACTGGCCCTGGGGTGGTACCTACCTAGACGGATTCCTGCATAGGAATCCTACCACCAGTTGTATGTTATTATGTTATTATATATTATGTTATTATTTTAAAATAACAACGCATTGCTGTTTTTATCATGGCGATATTTCATTATCTAGAAGTTTATAAAAAGAAAACAATTAAGTGTGACAAAAGAAATTAATATTTCTTACGTCGATGACTACAGTCATCATCAATTTTTAGCAATTTTCATTTCATTTCATTTCATAGGAACTCACTGCTTGTGTTTGCGTCTACATTACTGTCACTACTAAATCTCTGGCAATGTAACCAGTAGGCAACTTTTACATTATCACGTTAATGTTTATTGAAGATTTAAAAATAATAAACATATAGTCACGCCTTTTCCCCATATAAAGGGGTAGGCAGTCGCCGTCAGTTTGGTAAATGCTTACTCCCCATTGCACTCCCACAAGCAGTGACTCATGTTATGCTGCACGAATAAAGGCTGTCCGTACAATATATATATATATATATATATATATATATATATATATATATATATATATATATATATATATATATATACCCTAATCGCCTTTTACCTCAGTAATGAAAAATAAAATTATTAATTATCACAGCGATATCATTTTATGGGACTGCCACGCTCCAATGGCACTATTGCTTTATATTACAAAGTCAGATTTTTGTGGGCGGACGTTACCATCACTTACCATCACTTCGTTCCTCATCATCGTTTTGCTCATCTTGTCACCTAATACAATAAAAAAATCTACACAGCAACTGTTATGGGCAGGCGTTGCAGTTACCATGACGTGAAGGACTTTTTTGTCTCGTAGGTTAATATCATAATAAAAGATCGCTAAAGGCTCAGCTAAGATACGTATGCTTGTGTCTTATAGGAACTTACCACTTCGCTGAATTTCACTTTAAATGGCTTTATAGTGGTATCCTGCTTTGTCTTCAGTTGTTCCGGCCCCCACCACTCATTAAGGTCAATTTCTGGCAGGGGTGGGGGGTTCTTTAGGAAAATATAGTAGACCGGAACCCCAAGAATGACCAGCAAAAGCACAAGGAGAACACGCGCCATCTGTGAAAGAATAACAGTGATAATTTTAAATAATTTGTAAAACTAAAAATTGCACACCTCGATCCAATGTTCTCGAATCTTCGGTCAACAAAAAAAATGTTACCTCTTTGCCACATCATCATCATCCATCATCATCATCATCATTTCAGTCTATCACTAGTCCACTGCTGAACATAGGCCTCCCCCATTCTTCAAAAGTTTGTAGCTCTAATTTTGGAGGAATTGCCTTAGAAGATGCTTCCTTCTTCGGGTTTTTATTTTCCTTTTACGACACTAACGGAATGGGATGGGTTGGTAGATTCTCTTAAGCCGCTACCACACGGCAACTCTCATACAGCAACTCTCTCTGGCAAGTTGTTATTATTATCACTTTTAAGTAAGGCGTCAATGGCTGTGCTTTAGTTTACGGTCGCACGATTTTCGCGATAATTTTAATTTTAATAGGTAGGTAACAGGTCATTGAAGTAAATGCTAGACGGATTTTCTGCGGAAACTTATAGTTTTCGAGAAATTATTTTTTTAAGTTTTATAGGTTAACTACTAGGAATCGTATAGAACAGTATTGTTTTGGCGTTCGGCCCTTGACATTTACATAATGACATTCTGAGATCATCTGTTATGGGCAAACGTTGCACTTACCATCAGGTGAACGTTTTGCTCGTCTCGACAGTTTATCAAATAAAAAAAGCACACAACGGTAGACTTCTATCATTTCATTTATTAATAAGTTAATAGCATTCCTAGAATTCTATAAGAAAAAAGAAATATGTGTATTAGAAAAAGAATAAAGAAAAAAGTAAACTTATCTAATCATAAGCATATTTTAAGCGGTCACTGAATAAATATCTTATAAATACCTTAAAAAATTCAATCTCATTCTTATGGTTATACAATAAGTAACAAGATTACACAACTCACATAATCTTTTTTATGACGGTTATACAAAAACAAATAAACTAACCTTGGCCTTCAAATAAACGTATATCAAACAAAAAACACGACCGCCTCGGTCAAGGAACGCGACTGGACTGAGTGACATTAATATTAATGTAGTAAGTATTATTCGTATGTGTTAGTGTTACGTCTTGCTAAGAAACTCGAAGTTTATCGGACACATATTTCATCTAGTTGTGATTAAATATTGTCGCAGTCTTTGCTTTTTTATCTATGGTTCGGTAGTTACTTGGCGGTTCTTCCCTGTGAAGGTCTTATTTTTTGAACCGGTGTAGATTTTGACATTCACAAGAGCTAAACACAAGCCTAAACTTAAAATAAAGAAATTTTTGACTTGACTTTACCTGACTATGCTTGTCAATGTGTCTCTGACACTACGTCTAATCTTAGCTTGAGCGGGGAGTGAATGACTCATCACATTATAATATCTCCTACGCAAGGTCGTTTAGTCTTGGTAACAGACATCTGCACAATCAAAAATCGGTAATATAAGCATGTAATCGACACATAAAACAATATGGAGCGCCTCTCTGTAATTTTGCAATAAAGAAATTTTCTTCATCTCATATGGTAATTTGCAGGATACTAAACACTCAAACACGCGTTCTTTAAAACTTTCGTCTGTCTATCTGTTTGTCCGGGTTAATCTCCGAAACGGCCGGATCGATTTTTACGAAACTTTCATTAGCAGCTGGAGGACTCTTCGGAGAACAATCTAAGCCTCTATTTATTTCAGAAATATTTAAGGTATTCAGGTATTTAAGGTGCGCAGGACGTAGAATTTTAAAAACTACAAATAAGGGGGCTATATTTACCGCGCGGCTTTATATTAGTTCATAGCAGTTTAAACATTTCTCTTCAATGTCTTAATAAGTTGCTTAGAAAATTCGTGTTTTGTTTTTTTTTACGTCTTTGCCTTATCTATTTCACAATGAATGGCTGTTATTTTCGGTAATTTTTTCCATATACTGTGGTATCCGTATCCTATGCAGGAATCCGTCTAGGTAGGTACCACCCCAGGGCCATTTATTCTGCCGTAAAGCAGTAGTGTGCAAGCATTACTGTGTTTCGGTTTGAAGGGCACTGTGAGCTAGCGTAATCACTGGGCATTCGAGACTTAAGAACTGATGTCTCTGGGTGACGGGCGCAGTGTGGTGTCACACAGAAATATTCTGTGACACAGCATTTGTTGTGGGCGGACGTTGCACTTACCATCAGGTGAACGTTTTGCTCGTTTCGTCACTTAAAAAATCCATACTCATATTATAAATGCGAAAGTAACTTTCTCTGCCCCTCTGTCTGTTTGTTACCTTTTCACGGTTCAACCGCAGAACCGATCTTGACGAAATTTGGCACAGTGAAAGCTTGTATCATGGAGTCGGACACAGGAAACTTTTTATGCCGGAAAATCAAATAGTTCCTACGGGATATTTAAATTAACAACGGACGAAGTCGCAGGCATCAACTAGTCTGTAATAATTTTGGAGAATTCATATATTAGAACGAGCTAAATACCAATTAAAGCAATATTGGATTAGATAGCACCTTATAGGCATGAGTGTTTGGCGTCACCCTAGACGGGCGCAGTGTGGTGCCACCCAGAAACATTTCATTCAGCATTTGTTGGCCTTAGGCAGACGTTGCACTTACGATTAGGTGAGAGAAAATATAGTACTGGAAAAAATTGAAGATACAAAAAATCCTAATTTGATAATAAATAGTTGAATTGAGATCTTAAGCTTCAAGTTTCTTATTTTAAGTTCGTTTGTCTAAATAACGACTATTTATATTGAGCGTAATTTTTTAGCCCAACGTACCTACAGTAAACTTGTAAATTTATAAGTTGGTCCATCGAAGCGTTTTTGTGTTCCAAACGACCAAAGGTTTAAAAATAATTAACGGAACTCATCATCAGAATCCTTATAAAATGAAATGAACGATTTTTTGGAAATTTTTTTTGCATAAAAATAGTTTAAATTTGTTGTTTTGAAGGCACCTAAGTAAATTGTATAATAATAGACGATTTATTTAAGTTTATGTAACTGTCCTAAAATTTAGTGAGCGATCATTAATTGCTAAGATCGATCGATGGTTGAAGACAAAAGGATCTTTTTTTACGTTAAAAAAAACTAATTTAAAACTAATTTGTAGCCATTTTGTGTATATTAAGATTTTCTTGCATTCTTTTCTCTTACCGGACAGAGGTAGATTTTACTAAAAAAGTTATTAAATAATATTTTTATTAAAGTATTTATACAAATGAATGAACATGTTTTGATATTATCGTCCGTTTCATAATAATTATCATTTTAATAATTATCATCTTAATGTCAATACAATCATACAATGTTTGAAATAACCTTACGTAATGATCTAATTGAAACTACAATTTATCTACAAAGCAGTTTATTACCCACATTCATATATACGAGTATGTATTTACAGTTCAGTCTTAACGTTATTCTGCTTGTGCCATTTTCGGAAAGCGGAAATTGCTTTCAGAACATCTGCAGAGAACACATTGGGCAGTTCCGTGGCGAGGAAATGTCCGCCGTCGTCTATCAAAGTTTCGTTTAACAAGTTGTTGAACTTGAACTTCAATATCCAGGATGGGATGTAGGTTATCTCGTTCTTCGCTTGAAGGAACCAAGTTGGCACTGGCGTTGGGATACTGTGGGAGAAGTGTGTCAATTGATTTATTTTTTAATGAAATTTAGTTGATCGAGTCATCGGAAATACTAGGTACGAGCTCAGATCCAGTACATAGTACTGCCAATTGACCGAATAGTTTGTGGAATCAAACAACGTTCAGGTAACACCCCCGAAAAATAAGGCGAACTCATGACTGCGCCGTATGGTTTGGTACCTCGCTGAACGAAGCATTCGATGTAGCGACATCTATGTCACCACATGAGAATCAAGAAATATTTGACACATTCCATAATCGCGCTATGAAAGTTTTCTGAGATGCGAAATATATATATACAACATTAAAAAAATCGAGGAGACGCCCTCCCCAGATTAATCGAATGGTCTGCGATCTGGCGGGTAGCATTTTTCATTCACAATATCATCCGCCAAATTCGTAGTACGGCCCTTCTCGGTAATGTAATGGCTTACCTAAAGTTAATGTATTAATAGTATCCATAATATGCAGGAATCCGTCTAGGTAGTTACCACCCCAGGGCCAGTTATTCTGCCGTGAAGCAGTAGTGTGCAGGTATTACTGTGTTTCTGTTTCAAAGGCACTGTGAGCTATCGTAATCACTGGGCATTTGAGACTTAAGAACTGATGTCTCAGGGTGACGTCACAAAGGGCGCAGTGTGGTGTCACACAGAAATATTCCGGGTGACACAGCATTTGTTGTGGGCGGACGTTAGCACTTACCATCAGTTATACAGAATACTATAATAATCAGCCGCCTACGACGTTTGGTACGGTGAGGGACATGAACCATTGCTATTTCGAATTGTAGTACGACTGCAGAAGGCCTGCGAGTAAGGCATACAACGTCGCTGCTGGCAAATAATGTCCTCGGCGCCCCCTTCTGCATCGTTGCACTCTGACCTCTCTAAGAATACTCGTCTAATAATGGGCTCGCAATAATTCAAGACCTTAAAGAGGTCAAAATCTCAGCTTGGATCACCGTCCATGTCGGAGACAAAGGTGACGTATTCCAACTTTATCTTTAGGGGTGATTTTTTTTATTGCGAAACGAGCAAAACGTTCACCTGATGGTGAGTGCAACGTCTGCCCATAACAAATGCTGTGTCACCCACAACATTTCTGTGTGACACTACACTGCGCCACTCACCCTGACACATCAGTTCTTAAATCGCATATGCCTAGCGATTACACTAGCTCTCGGTGCCCTTCAAACTGAAACACAGTAATGTTAGCACACTACTGCTTTACGGCAGAATGACTGGCCCTGGGGCGGTTCCTACCTAGAAGGATTTCTGCATAGGAATCCTACCACCAGATGATGATCGAAGAGGATCTCTTTTTCTTCTTTACAGACGAGCACACGAAAAAGCACACCGTCCGCATGATGTTAACGGGTCCCTGTGGCCCCGTGAGCAGTTATTCATATCATCTTAAATCTTAATATAATTTCGCCTTTTTTGGCTTTTACAGCTTCATCGGATACTGTGCTCACGGGCCAGGGGCCCGCGTGCCAGGTTTGGTTTGACCAAAACATAAATACATAAATAAACTCCTACAATAACCTCGAAATTCGGACTGTCACGTTCGCTGCGTGCTTGCGCGATTTAGAATATCTCAATATGCTTTTAAGTCATCTAATGACCGTCCGAGGGAGGCTGCGGGCCTCCATTCGGACTGTCGACTTGTGTGTCGGTAACTCTGGGCGGTGAGAACCGCCCTGGAACACGGGTGTATCGTGTGTACGCGGTGTGATTGTCGACTGCTGCGCGCCGCTCTCTACGGCGGTCGCGCGTCGTGGTGCGGTTAAATCTTAATGCATTATCATTAAGAATTAAAATGAAAGGGTCTAACACAGAATATCTCGTTAGTTAATCGCGTGTGTGTTGGCCATAATGAAAGCAGTGTTCTTCCTTCTTTGTTGTATTGTTATTTGTTATGTTTATTTTCTGTACAAGTCATACAAGACATGTTTTAATAACCACAATGTTATTTATCGAGATAACAGTATTGTGTACTATGTTACTTATCAGAACCCGTAACATGACTATGTACATATCATCATTTCAGTATTTTTTTATTAACAGTGACGAAACGAGCAAAACGTTCACCTGGTGGTAAGTGCAACGTCTACTCCAATGCTGCGTCACCCAAAACATTTTTGTGTGACACCACACTGTGTTCGTCACCCAGAGACATCAGTTCTTAAGTCTCATGTGTCCAGTGATTACGCTAGCTCTCAGTGCCCTTCAAACCGAACACAGTAATGTTTGCACACTACCGCTTCACGGTAGAATAACTGGCACTACTACTAGTAAAATTGCATAACACTAGTTCACTGCTGAACATAGACCTCCCCATAGATTGCCACAAAAGCTTGTAGCTATCGTTTTGGGGGGATTTTGCTATAGTTACAAATATTTGCAACACAAGCTTTTCGTTGGCAAGTCTGGGGGTATATCGCGATAGCTTCTAATGTCATCTCTTCCTAGTGTCACGAGACATTATATTTGATACGTTCAGGCGAAGATAGGCCAGGTTCTGTGTTTACGCTATACTTAATATAGGATATATTTACTTAAAACACTTAATATAGGCTTTATGGTAACTTCCGACTTATATCAGATATCGGCGTGACAGAACTTACAAATCGGCTAGGAAGAAATCGTCATAGTAAAAAACTTTAACTTACACTAGAAAATCCGTAACCCGGGAGGCTTGGTACGATGACTTCGACTGCAAAATCCCTGTCCTTGCTGACTGCCGTCAGGAGAGGAATTGCCGCATCAAACTCTCGGACAGAGCCTGGCCATCCGCACGGGACAGGTGGAGCAGCAACGGAACAGTTTTCATTCCTGCTGGTACCTAATGTTTATGGAAAACATTTTTATTGGTGGTAGAATTCCTATGCAGGAATCCGTCTAGGTAGGTACGCAGTAGTGTGCATATGAGGTCTCAGGGTGAAGGGCGCAGTGTGGTGTCACATAGTAATTTTCTGGATGACACAGTATTTGTTATGGGCACACGTTACACTTACCATCAGGTGGACGTTTTGTTCGTTCCGCCACTTTTATCAAATTAAAAAAAAATTGTTGTTAAGTTTCATGAGACCATGATCGACTACATCCCTTTTTTACCTTACATGTAAGCTTTGGACAAGACGCCGGTTACAATTTTATTGGGACATTGGGTTCTTTAAGACACTAGTGATAGTGAGGCATAAATAAAACAAAAATACTCAGACTACGCGCAGGTAGAAACTTTAAAAATAGGAGGTGTGAAGTAGGTGACCGAAGTGTTATCATCATCATGATTTCAGCCTATCCCTAGTCCACTGCTGAACATAGGCCTCCCTCATAGATTGCTACAAAGTTAATGAAGGAAGGTAAGTTAATTTGCTAAGATCCGCATGCAAAATATAAAAATGGTGTATATTACCTAGTTTTTTGAAGAGCACCGCCCGCCCTCCCTCAGTAGCGTGCACAAGCAAACTAACACCGCCACCAGGTACCCTCCACCAACCACTACAATACCACCACTAGATAATATAATGGTAGGGCTTGGTAATGATACCATTATTATTAGATTATTTCAAAAAACTAGGTAATATACACCATTTTTATATTTTGCGTGCGGATCTTAGCAAAGTAACTTACCTTCCTTCATTATAATGGATTTCCGCAAAGTAACGCCTGATTCTATTAACTATGCTACAAAGTTGTTTTAATACATTGAGGTATACTCGAGGAGAAGATATGACACAGTTTCCCAAACGCTACCCAGCCGGGTTATATTCGTCGACGGACCACTTCGTCAAAGTTGAATTTATCTAGTCTGACAATTAGTCCTAGGTATATATATTCGTCGACAACTTCGAGAACAGCGTAATGTTTTCAAGAACACATCAATATATGTGTGACATTGTTACTTACTGTAACTATCAAATGGTGATTCTTTACCTGGGGCTTTATGCTGATGAAGTGGATATCCAGACCTTGGATGTTGGTCTTTAACTGCGGGTACTGGTTGAACAGTTTTTCGCGCTCGGCGAATGGGTACTCGGCCCAGTACTTGATCCAACCGTTTATCTGCTTGGTGTTGAATCCATACTCGAGAGCCGGTACGAATAGCCGATGGGCCTTGAGACGTTCTTTGAGATCTTTTACCATCTAAAAGGCAGAAAAACTTTTGGTACATGATACTTGGTAAAAGTAAAGTAAAGTAAAGTTTCAGCCTATAAATGTCCCACTACTGAGCACAGGCCTCCTCTCATTTCTGAGAGGGTTTTTGGAGCTAGGAAGAATCCGCCACGCTGCTCCAATGCGGGTTGGCGGACTTCACATGTCTTCGAAATATTTTTTATTCCTCAGACATGCAGGTTTCCTCACGATGTTTTCCTTCACCGCCGAGCACGTGGTAAATCAGCACTTAAAATTGCAATTAACAATTTTAGTGGTGCCGGCACCGGGAATCGAACCCAGGTCACTCACTTACTATGAAATTTAAAGCGAGCGCCTAGCCCCTGAGCTACCACTTGGGATACTTGGTACTGCTTGCTAATTACTGTGCTTTTTTTATCGTAGGGAATTTCTTTTATGACGGTAATTGTAACGTCTGCCCATGACAAATGCTGTGTCAAGAAATTTCATCTGTGGAAATGGCATCAGCTCTTAAATCTCATAAGCCCAGTAATTACACTGGCCTTCTTCGCGATAGAATACTGCATACTATACTGCAGTGCCATTCTGCTAAGAAGCCTAGACGGATCCCTAAACGACCTCGTGTGGCGGAACCAAGAACAGACTAAAAATACATTGAGCAGAGACGGGCAGTAGCGTGTAAGGTTCTAGTCATCAGGTACGGCGATCGCAAATCTACAGTACCAGAAGATTACGGCAAATCCTTATTACTAAGAAAGAGCTAATTGCCAGCAGTAGCTGTAATATTACGCTGATGACGAAGAATAAGAAATTAATGTATATGTTGTGGAGAACGTTTGCAATTTTTTTAATTAAGATTCCTATGCAGGGATCCAACCACCAGTAATGTCCTGGCCTGCCTCTGATATTATCGCATGAGAACTAGTTACATCGGGCGCGAATAGTGTATAAACAAAAACAAAAGGAACTCATTGTTTGGGTCTGTGCACACATTTGTTGCACTGCAATATCTTCTCACCTTAGAAGTGATATCTCATAGTGACGCGCGCAATTCCGTGCAATGAGTACAGTATCAGTACGCTGATTTCTAGGTGAAACAGCAACTGTTATGGGCAGATGTTGCACTTACCATCAGGTGAACGACTTTCTCGTCTCGTTACTTAGGAAAAATATACTATAAGTAAAGGTCGCTTACCAGTCAGATAAAATATGTATGCTTTCATGTGTCTTAGTGGAACTTACCACTTCGCTAAATTTCACTTTAAATGGCTTTATAGTGGTATCCTGTTTATTCTTCAGTTGCTCTGGCCCCCGCCATTCATTAAGTTCAACTTCTGGTAAGGATGGGGGGGGGGAGCTTCTCAGGAATATATAATAGAGTTTTGTAATAAGCAAAAAAATAGACACAAAAGCGAACACCTCGATCCCTCACGTCCAGAAAACATCGTAATATTCACTTGCTTTTTTATTTTAGCTTTATCTCTTTGAAATATGGTGAAATAGATTGAAGGTGGTAGGATTCCTATGCAGGAATCCTGTCTAGGTAGGTACCACTCCATGGCCAGTTATTCTGCCGTGAAGCAGTAGTAGTGCAAACATTACTGTGTTTCGATTTGAAGGGCACTGAGAGCTAGTGTAATCACTGGGCATATGAGAACTGATGTCTCAGGGTGACAGACGCAATGTAGTGCCACACAGAAATGTTCTAGGTGTTACAGCATTCGTTATAGGTAGAGGTTGCACTTACCATCAGGTGACCGTTTTGCTCGTTACTTTATCCCATAAAAAAAAGGTTGACAATTGCGTGGCATAGTCGTTAGAGTGAGTGACTTCTACATCGCAGGCACTGGGTTTGAATCCCAGCCGTAGCCTACATTTGTGCAAAAACGCAAATTGTTGGTTTTCGGGTCTAGTTGTGTCGTGATTGCCCCCGATGTTTCTGATACTGCATCCTAGCCTCCTTCCGATCTTATCGCAGTAGAGTTACATCGTGCGCGGGAAGGTTGGGACGAGTGAATGCCTTTATGTTTGAGTACACATATGGCACTATAATATCTCCTGCGCAGTTGATAGCTTCTAACAGTATTTGGAAGTTGTCGAAAACCGACCAGGACATCACTGTTGGACTGACGCTATGCAGAATAAGCCACACAAATAAGTCCATTTGTTATCATATCTAACCGTTAACGCATTTTAAATCGTTACTGAATTAATATTTATCAATAAAACTTAAAAAACATGCAATCTCACTCTTGTGCGACAAAAGTCGAAGTCATTTTTTACCACAATTATATGAAACAAACACCAAAGTAACCTTGGCCTTTCTGGACTAATTTTAATATTAATGTAGTATAATTTGTCTGTTTTAGTTACGTCTTGTTAAGTACATACATACATACATACAGTAACGCATCTTTCCCATTGGGATCTGCCTACAGAGACCACATCTTTTCACTTGCTACGATCCTGACACACATATTTCGCTTCCTCTTTTTCACGTTTTTTCACATTCACACTCGCCTCATAAATGTGTTTGGTCAGTCTTCTTTCATTCATCCTCTCTACGTGTCCAAATCATACGCATACCTTTCTCTTTCTTCTCTTTCAAAAGCCATTACTTTCGTCTTACATTAATTTTAATCCCTTTGCTTTTTAGGGCACCATGCATAATATTAACCATCGCCTGCAATTCCTCCTCAGATGATGCTAGATCACTTGTTAGGTAACTTAAGGTTAACCATTTGACACACTTTCATATAGTTGTGTGATAAAATATTTTTGTTATCTTTGGTGGTTTAGAGTACCTGTCGACTACGCCGAGTCTTGGGTTCCAATCGCAGCGGGCTAACATTTATGTAATAATACAAATTATTGGTTTTCGAGTCTCTGAGTAATGTGTTTGTCACTGCATATTAACCTACCTCCGATCTTATCGCAATAATTCGGAATTTATCGCCGTGTCACCATCATCACGCATAAAATGTATATAATAAAAGATAATAATGTAATCACTATCATATAAAACTTAAAAACTAATGTCTCAGGGTGACAGGCGTAGTGTGGCACTGCCAACACACACAGTAATGTTCTCCGTGACACAGCATTTATTATTGACAGACGTTACTCTTATATCATATCTGGTTTGTTTTTATTTTTTTACTCGTACCAAAATTGAGGCGACGTGGTTTGACATCCGTCACGTCACGTTTCCCACTGGGCCGAAAAGTGGTCTACGTGTGTCTCTGCCTACCCGTTGTATGGGAGGAAGGCGTTACTTATACCCTACATCTTTTAAAAGCGGTAATTTTTTATTGGATAATATCGAGACGAGGAAAACGTTCACCTGATGGTAAGTGCAACGTGTGCCCATAACGAATGCCACCCAAACAGTTCTGGGTGGCACTACACTGCGCCAGACTCCTTGAGACATTAGTTCTTAAGTCTTATATGAGTGCCCTTCAGACAGAAACACAGTGACGTTTGCATACTACTGCTTCACGGCATAATAAATGAAATGAAATACAGTCCGAAAGGAGGCCCGTAGCCTCCCTCGGACGGTCATTAAACGACTTAAAATCATATTAAGTTGTTCGCGCAAGCACGCAGCGAACGCGACACAGTCCGAATTTCGATTTGTTTGTAGGAGTTTATTCAAGTATTTATGTTTGGGTCAAACCAAACCTGGCACGCGGGCCCCTGGCCCGTGAGCACAGTATCCGATGAAGCTGTAAAAGCCAAAAAGGCTAACAGCAATTACATCACCGAAATAAAAAAATAGAAATACTTTTAAATGAAACTAAGTTTACGGATTTTATCGCGTTTAATTTTTTTTACTATTTATAACCCGACGTTTCGAGTGCTTTACAGCAGTCTGCAGTCTGTGACCATATTCTGGATCATCCCAACCATTACATCAGATTTGATAAACCACAGATCCTTGCAAAAGAACACCGATTCCTACCAAGGATGATTCGCGAGGCTATTGAAATCAAAAAACATCCTAATTTCAATAGAGAAGATGGTTGGGTATTACCACCAGCTTGGGATCTAATAATAAATAAAATTAAATCAAAAACCAAGCATACCACTGCAAGACTTCAAGACACAGTTAGCTCTTTCTGCGTAGATCGGACCCAAAAATAATAATTAAAAGCTGAAGGTACCCCAGGTTAACTATGACATCAGGACATCTGTCACCTCAGTCCTCCCGTGACCATGGGTGCTGTAAAGCACTCGAAACGTCGGGTTATAAACAGGAAAAAAAAAAATTATGGCGATAAAATCCGTAAACTTAGTTTCATTTAAATGTGTAGTGTTCGCGTAAATATAAGAAATCATTAAATAGAAATACTACCACCAACTCTGTGTTCTCGTCTTCACACGCTACAACTTACCACCAATAGTAAAGGTCGCCACAAGACGATCCTAGCGATTTCGTTAGCACGCACAAGGTATAGGCAAAGTGTATTCTATTCTATAAGAAACTGTACGGCACCAGTTCCGCATAATTAACTGCATAAATTACAACAATAATTTTAACAAGCTACAAGTTGAGAAGCCTCCATATCAATCAGAGCGGGACCGAAAATCAGCGCTGCGCACTTAGTACAGTTAATAGTAGCAGCATTATATTATATTACACATTTTATTTTTATCCTTTCCATTTGTTATTTTTAGTAAATAAAGTACAATCATTTTTAGTTTTATATAACTACTTTTTTTTTATTATTGCATAAAATGATGAAACGAGCAAAACGTTCACCTGATGGTAAGTGCAACGTCTGCCCATAACAAATGCTGTGTCACCCAGAAAATTTCTGTGTGACACTACACTGTGCCCATCACCCTGAGACATAGGTTCTTAAGTCTCATATGCCCAGTGATTACGCTAGCTCACAGTGCCCTTCAAACCGAAACACAGTAATGCTTACACACTACTGCTTCACGGTAGAATAACTGGCCCTGTGTGGTACCTACCTAGACGGACTCCTGCATAGGAATCCTACCACCATTAAGGGTTATTTTTATGTTAGTTATTTTATACAGTTTAACTATTTAACAATTTTTATTCTTGACTGGCAATCATATTTTATCTTTCTTTCTTTTTTTCAATCAAAGCCATATCTCAGTAAATTAACTCTTTTTCCAAAATTAAATAACTTATTTCCGAATGAATAATGAGACTATCTCACGAGACGCAAGTGAAGCGCAAGAGTGACGTCACTGAACAATAATAATATTTATTAACTTTATTTACGCATTTATGGGTCGGTCGAGCTCAGTTGTCCGTTGAAGCTGTAAAAGCCAAGAAGGCTAACAGCGAAAACTTCACGTATTTTTATATATATATATATATATATATGCGGGTTCTGCGGGTTCTTAGTGGTCAATGTATACTAAATAAGTATACTATAATAGTTACGTAAGTAATAAAGACTCATAAAAACCCACAAGGATATGATCGCGCTTTGGAATGAATTGTTGCAGAGTTACCATGACTGGCGTTATCGCAATGATATTAATAGACTATGTGTTGACTATATTGATAACGTAAGCGACCTGACATGATTATTTCATAAACTTATATTTTTTTTGGATAACGAAGTACCTGGGGTATCGCGAGTGCGATATACAGATATGAATTTCACATGCACAATACAACCGGACCTGAACCAATAATTAGTGTTTGCCCAAAGGTTGAATTCAGCCGGGACCCAACGCATTGAAGACAAAAACTTTGAATACTCAGCCGTACAGTCAGTAAGTCTGGTGGTAGAATTGCTATGCAGGAATCCGTCTACGTAGGTACCACCCCAGGCCCAGTTATTCTGCGCAGACGTTTTACTTTCCATCAGGTGACGTTTTGCTCGTTTCACCACTTGATACAATAATAAAAAAAAACATAAATTATTAAATAAATAAATAAATGATACCGGTCGTCGGAAATAAGATAGATAAATAGTGTTCCTTCATGCTTTATTTACATACATACATAAGATCACGTTTGTATCCCATAAGGGGTAGTCAGAGACTGGGCACTCACTGCAAAAGCAGATGACTGGTGTGATAGGTGGTGAGCCCATCGCCACCATGCGCTGTTGGGTGAACAGTGCAGTTTTATTCCTTACTCGCCTTTTACGAGATCCATTAGATGAAATGGAGTGGTAGTATTCTTTTAACGAGCCGCCACCACACGGCACATCGATGCTTTATTTACTGCGGTTTATTCCCACTAATGGTTGCATAACGGCGCTGGTACCGCTGTAAGTAACGTGTCAATACTATGTCTTACTTAAATAAGCTATCAGTGTAAAGTGTAAACCCACCCAGGGTGAGTTCATTTAATGTATCGAGTTCAGGTAAATGTTTCCAAGCCAGGACTGGAGAGGATACGGTAACTCGTGAATACATCACCCACTGGAAGATCTTAGTACTATGCTCAGTAGCCTCAATTGCGTCTCCCAACTGGTAGGTCTTCAGACGAACATGCACAAGACGAGGATCATGTCTAACGTCTATGTCACACCTATCCTGGTCGTTGTTGGGATTACTGTGCTCGAAATCGTCGACGAATACAAAAATTATAGATAAGGTCAAACTGCTCCTCACGATACGACCAACCGGTCAATCGACAGATCAGATTCGGCTGGGAATCATTCGGAAAATTGTATGACATCTCGTCGAGTATATGAATGTATTACACCATTGCACGTTGCCAGTGATATGAAACTGAGAACTGGTCCGTCACTGCAAGCCGCATGAAGAAGCTCAAAGTCGCAAATACGTATCTATGCGCGGTGCTTTGTCCGCTTCTCTGCTATATAACTCGTAGAACCAATAACCGCGGGGACGAAAGATTTTTGAGTGGCAAATTCGTACGTAAACGAAGAGCAGGGCGGCCCCCCTCTAAATGGAGCAACGACTTGCACGGTTCTGCGGGAAGTCATTGGATGCTGTCGGTTCAGGGGCTTCGTGTTTTGTGATAATCTATAGAGGAGACCTATGCAGTAGTAGACTTGTGATGGACCGAAATGATGATGAAGATTCAGATTTAATTGACGATTGATGGTATCTATATTTCTATCATTTACTGGTGGCAGGATTCCTATGCAGGAATCCGTCTAGGTTGGTACCACCCCAGGGCCAGTTATTCTGCCGTGAAGCAGTAGTGTGCAAACATTACTGTGTTTCGGTTTGAAGGGCTCTGTGAGGCTAGCGTAATCACTGGGCATATGAGACTTAAGAACTTATATCTCAGGGTGATGGGCACAGTGTGGTGTCACACAGAAATTTTCTGGGTGATACAGCATTTGTTTTGGGCAGACGTTGCACTTACCATCAGGTGAACGTTTTGCTCGTTTCGTCACTTTATCCAATAAAAAAAAACATTTTATCCAAATAAAAGTCGTAAAATTTATTTAATAAAGTATTTATGACGGAACTTATGACCCGACTAGGTATACGAGTATATGATATTCATATCGGTGGCATTCATAGGTTCGTTAGCGTGTGTGATAATAGGTAGGCAAGCTCGTGCGCGACCATCCCGCGGGGTGTCAGACGTTGGCGGCGACAAGGTACACTGAAGGTAAGGGGGGAGTGGGTAGTATAGCAGGCACTAGTGTGGCACTAGTGTGACGTGTTACCTTGCCTCCCCCAACTTCTGTCACCCGCAGGACAGTCGTGCAACGAACTTGCCGGACTAGTAAAGAATAACCTGTTAAGACTTCGAGCTTAAAGCAGTAGAAAAATAAAATAATATTTTAAATATAACAACAACTTTAATAACAACAGCACACATGAAATTCAATAATTTTATTACAGTTCAACATTCTCGGCATTCTTCTTGTTCCATTTCCTGAATTGTCCAATTGCGTTCAAGACATCATCAGAGAAAGCATTAGGTAGCTCTAATGCTAAAAAATGGCCGCCCTCGTTCAGAACTGTCACGTTTAATATGTTAGGGTATTGTATTCTCGTTACCGCAACAGGTGGGAAGAGCGGTTCATATTTCGATTGCAATAACCACGTCGGCACCAGACTCGGAATCCTGCAAATAAGGCACGATGTTTTTTTTTTTAATTTTATTTTTTATCGTATAAAGTGACGAAACTAGCAAAACGTTCACCTGCTGGTAAGTGAAGGAATGTAGATTTTCTAATCTAGAATTAAATAAACAACTCACTCATCCAACTTCGTATCTAAATGCTTTTTGCTAAACGCCTCGGCGTACAGTCTAATTGCCGTGTTAATGGAGTTAGATGACCAGTACAGCATGATGTTGTCGATCAGCTGTTCCCTTTTGAAATGGAGAGAGAGGCCTCCGTCTGACCTCGACACTTCCTTCCTGCAGGTCCAGGTAGAAAACATTTGTAGGATATACGCGAGGAGGCCGGAAGGAGAGTCAGTGAGGGCTTTTCCTGAAAATTATTTAAATAAAGTAGCGACGAGTTCGTGTGTTGATTTGGTTTGTTGGCACCGCAGTACCAATTATTCTGCGGTCAAGCAGAGTTCTTATTGGATAAAGTGACGAGACGAGCAAGCCGTTCCTGATGGTAAGTGCAACGTCTGACCATTACAGATGCCGTGTCAATCAGACATATTTCTGTGTGGTACACACGGCGTCCGTCACCCTGAGACATCTGTTCTTAAGTCTCATATGCCCAGTGATTACACTAGCTCTCAGTGCCCTTCAGACCGAATCACAGTAATGTTTGTTTGAAGGGAGGTGAGCTTCAACACAGAATTGTTCAATGCAAAGTTCTGGTTTCTTAAAAGTACATCTTAAAAGTTCTTGCCCATAAAAGTCGCGGTCTTCCGCAACTTTAATGGGCAAGCCTTGCAATTATATTGGTTTAATGAATACTTATATTTAAATTTACTGATGGTAAGATTTAGACGCAGTTATTCTGTCGTGAAACAGTAACGTGCAAACATTACTGTGTTTCGGTTTGAGACTTGAGAGAATAACTTACCCTGGGGTGATACCTACTTAAGACGATTTCCTGCATCTGATACTGCTGATTAACGCAGACCGTAGAAACAGTCAATGTTCAGCTCATGTTGATGATTTCCTTTCGGCACGAGATTCACTACGTACTCCCTTTAGTCAACTCTTACTGTACCAACAAATGAATACGGGATAATAATAAATAATAATGAAGAAAAGTAAGTTACTTTGCTAAGATTTTGCATGCGGATCTTAGCAAAGTAACTTACTTTTCTTCATTATAATGGATTTCCGCAAAGTAACGCCTGATTCTATTAACTATAATAAATAATAATCTGACGACCGCGTGGACTATTGATTAGAGTATTTAGCATTGTTTGTTTCTGTGTCTCTGACATCTTAGCCTATCGAGCACAGGTACGTTGGGGCAAGTGGTTGCCCCCGTGTTTGCCCGTACACTTGTGGCACTATAATATCTCCTGCGCAGTATTCGGTACCGACAATGTTAGTTATCACGGTAGTCGCAAATCGGCCAGGAGGATATCTCTCAAACAATAATCTATACACACATTAAGTATACAAGGAAGTTGTGGTTTTAAGACTTTCGAAGCCCTCACCAATAGTATCAGGCTTCGTTGATTGTAAATGCATATATCCCATTTCCTCCATGATCATGGAGTAGAAATCCAATAGTGGGTACATCCGTTCCGCTTCTTGAGACTTGAAGAACAGTGGTGGGTATATAGAGCCAATGAGCGGGAGCAGGATCGAGGCTGGAGCGATCGCAAACGGTAGGTTTGTGTGGTAGCCTAGGACATCCTGTTAAGAGTTAAGAGTTTTTTTTTTTAGATAAAAAACGATGCCCGACAGTAGGATTTCTCCTGTGTCGTGGGTACGTTTCACAGACATAAATTCCACATGCACAAACCACCCAGACCCGGAACAACTATATGTAGGCCATACAAATATTTGTCCCGTGCGGGAATATAATAACTGATAATAAATAAAAATAAACTAATAACTGACGTCTGAAGGTGACGAGTTCATGGCAGCGTCACAGCAGACCTTACAAAGTTCTAGGTGATAATGCAACCGATATGGGCAGGCGTGGCACTTACTATCAGGTTAACGATTTCTTTGTCTCTCTTAACAACATAAATAAATAAATAATTTGGCCATTCTCGACATCGAGGAATAGATTCTTGCCGATCGATTTGATCGACTGGCCTTGCGAAGAGACGTTGCATCGCTTTGTATTTCTATCCAATTTACCATATGAAGTGTTCCAAACAAATGTTAAGATAAATTCCAACCCCCAAGTTTCACCATCGCACATAGCGGCATAACTCCAAACTTCATCCACATCGCCTCGATGCACACCACTTTGCGTGTCTCTTTGTGCACTATCACTTTAGTGAAATCTTCTATTTCCGGACCGCCTGCTATTTTCTTGAAGGTACCGAAGTCGTATATTTAGTGACCTTCAAACAGCTTTCTTCATTCTCAAAGGCCGGCAACGCAGCTGCAGTTCCGGTACTGCGGGTGTTCATGAGCGGTAGTGATCACTTACCATCAGGTGAGCCGATTGCACGTTAGCCCCCTCTTCTATTAAAACATCGCAGTATCAGACGCTGAGCGTCTTCGACACTGCGTGCCCGCTATTTGTCTGAGTAAATTCCACCACATACCGGAACCCACTAGATTAATATATTGGGTCCATACCACCATTATTTTAAGTTACACTTACTTCAGGAAATATCGTTGCAAGATGACCTCCTATAACAGATCCCCAGTCACCACCTTGTATGTAGAACTTCCCGAAACCGAGTCTTTTCATCAGATTTCTCATCACGACCGCCATCTGAGCCATCCCCATGCCGGGCCGAACTGCTGCCTTAAATATTTTTTTTAACAATTCTTGTCATTATTATCAAAACTGATAAAACTGTCTATTAATCATAAAAAAAAACCTTTATGATGAACTTACATCAGAGAATCCAAATCCAACCAAGCTCGGAATAATGACCTCAACAGCGAAGTCCCTTTCCTTACTGACAGTTGTAAGGAGAGGAATCGCTTCATAGAACTCCCGAACGGAACCTGGCCATCCATGGAGAATTAACAACGGAACTATTTCAATGCCTGGGGGAACCTTATGGAGGAGAACATAGCATTATATATTACAACTTCGCATCTTCGCGGCTTCGCACAGTCAAGTCAATATTAATGTCCTTCATTAAAAATGGCAGTATGCTTAGTCTAAGTAAAACAAACGTCATAGAATGTGAGTGTGAATGAGACGGACAGGGACGCGATTCATTTGAGTAGGAGTGAGAGCGATAGAGACGCCATTTTTGATCGGGTTGTGCGTTCGATATGACTAGTAGGTTTTTTATTGGATAAAGTCACGAAACGAGCAAAACGTTCAACCGAAGGCAAGTGCAACGTCTGTTCGTAACAGGTGTTGTGTCAGAGCAGCAGAACATTTCTGTGTGACACCACATTGCGCCCTTCACCATGAGACATCAGTTCTTAAGTCTCATATGCCCAGTGATTACGTAAGCTCTCAGTGCACTTTAAACCGAAACGCAGTAATGTTTGCACATTGCGGCTTCACGGCAGAATATGTGGCCTGGGGTGATATTTACCTTGACAGATACCTCCATAGGAATACCACCACTAGTTAAAGTAAATAGTTTCAAAGTTATCTAGTTAAAAAAATTAGATGAAAATTGACTATTCGGCCCTCTTATCTCCGAAACCATTAAACCTAAAATACAGAAAACAGCTATTTACTTATAGATTACAGGAAAACCTCTATGGTTTTAAAATAACATAATGAATTTCTCAATATTTGTGCGTACAAACTTCAATTTGTAGTAATGTACGGAACCCTCTTCACGCGAGTTAAGCTCGCACTTTTCCGGATATTTTAGTTACAAACCTTAGGTTTAACTCTAATGAAATGGATGTTAAGGCCTTGGATATTGGTCTTGTACTGCGGGAACTGGTTTAAGTACGTCTCTCTCTCACTGAACGGGTACTCTTCAGCCCAGTACCGCAACCAGCCTTCGGTCTGTCCACTGTTAAAGCCGTATTCGAATCCAACGCCTTCTAGTGGCGGTGGGGAGGGTCTGTGATTTTTGAGTCGCCTTCTGAGATCTTCTATCATCTGTAAGACATTGTTTTAAAACTTTAAGTACCACTGTTAGTCTGGCGGCCTTCGCAGCTTAGTCGGAAGAGTCTTGTGAGCAGTAGGTTTATAAGCAAGGATATGACTTACACTATCCGTCTAGGCTAGGTATATGTTTTTTTTTAAATTTCTTTGTTGTGTAAAGTTAGGGTGACGACGTAAGCAGCAACCTGGTGGTAACTTCTTAAGTCTCATGCACAGTGATTACGCTAGCTCTCAGTGCCATTCTGACCAAAACTCAGTAATGTTTGCGCACTATTACTTCACGGCAGAATAAATCATATCACCAGTGTTTCGGTCTGTAGGGCACTGTTAGCTAGAGTGAGACTTAAGAACTGATGTCTCTGGGTGATGGGCGCATTGGGTGTAACACAGTGTTCTGGGTGACACAGCATTTGTTATGGGCAGACGTCGCACTTACCATCAGCTACACTATGTTCTCGTCTCGTCACTTAATAACGTCAGATAATTAAGGCCCAATTTATACCCCTCCTCCCCTTACAGATACGTCGTGAAGTTTTAGGCTACCCTCTCCCCCTCCCAGCATCACGTCTATTTTTTATTATTTAGTTTTTTTAGACACAAACTACGCTCGCTCGGGTTTTTACGTAATCGCACTATTACATTCAGTATTGGTAGAAAATATTTTACAAGTCACTCATAAAATTAAATTTTATCTTGTCCACATTATCTCCCCCCGTCGTGATTAATGTAATGTGATAATGCGTATTCGTACCGGACGAGATTCAAGGACAACAAGTACGTACCGCTTTTGAAAAGTTCACCGCAAACGGTTTGATGCTGACGTCGTGCTTGGTCTTTATCATCATCTCTTTTGGTCCCCACCATTCATCGACATCAAATACTGGCAGCGGTGGTGGACTTCTCAGATATAGGAAATATATTGGTGTTACCACCACTGCGGTGCTTAGCACCAGGATTAAAAGTCGCGACATCTGAAATGAAAAATAATGTTTCATTATGCAAAATATCCGACGCGGGTGGTGGGATTCCTATGCAGGAATCCGTCTAGGTAGGTACTACCCAGGGCCAGTTATTCTGCCGTGAAGCAGTAGTGTGCAAACATTACTGAGTTTCGGTTTGAAGGGCGCTGAGAGTTAGCGTAATCACTGGGCATATGAGACTTAACAACTGAAGTCTCAGGGGGTATCGGGCGGAGTGTGGTGCCACACAGAAATGTTCTGGGTGACACAGCATTTGTTATGGGCAGACGTTGCACTTACCATCAGGCGAACGCTTGGCTCGTCTCGTCACTTTCTCCAATAAAAGAATAATAATATGGTCAGCTGCTACTAAATAATAACCCGCAGTTTCGGGCTCAGTGGAGAGACTTGCCAAAATGCTAATCGGTGAGCCTCGCCCAGATGATGATGATCATGATGATGTTCTCCTAGCCGATTTCGACCACGGCGACAACTTCCGAATACTGTCGAGAGCCATCAACTGCGCAGGAGACATTATAGTGCCACAAGTGTACGCGCAAACACAGAGGCACTCACTCGGTCCCAACCTACCCGCGCCCCGATGTAACGCTGATGCGATAAGATCGGATGTAGGCTAGGATGCAGTGTCAGAAACACAGGGAAAAACACAACTTAACCAGACCCGAAAACCAACAATTTGTGTTTTATTTGTGGGCGCAGGATTTACACAATTAAATTCCCCTTCCCTCATCGGACAACAAGACTCACGTCGGGTTTCCATCATTTTGCTGTGGATATACCGGACGAAGCGTTTTTCTTCATCATTAGTAATGCGTACAGGGAAGATCTAGAATAATTTGCATGCATCAGTCGTTCCATCAACTTAATTTCTTTTTTGGTTTTTCTTAATGTTCAAGAAACACAGTAATGTTTGGACACTATTGCAGTCTTAAATTATTAAAAAAAACTCTATCAAACAAATGTTTTCTCTTTCTTTTTTCTTTAAGTATTTAAAGACATAGACATAGACAGAGACTTTATTCGACTTACACAATACAGAAACCACACAGAGAATGCAAATTAAAAAAATATACGGTACACTAATAAAAAGAAACAAACAAATAAATATATAAATTAAGCCCAATCAAAAAATCCCGCCACTAAACACTTGACACCTGCTTATATCAGTAAAACTTATTGCTACGTTTTATGAATACTTTTATAAACACTTATCAAAAACACATCGATACGAACAGTTACAATGACTACCTGTAAGTGTAAGTTAGACCTCGTATCGCATGTGCTTCTCCAAAGTCAAACAGCGAGGTACTAAAATCAAGTTAAAGACAAATATGGAATCAATGGCCTTACAGAACAATTTTATCGGTACTCATAACGTCACACACATTGTTTTACTTACATTGATGCTTCGGTAGCTTTAAAATTGCGTAAACGGTGTAGGACACGCAATGGTGTATACAAAAAATTGTGACTAGTCGTGCGAAGGATTGCGGTAGTTTCATACTGCCATACTCAAAGACGTTTAATGATTACCTAAGCAACTACCTTGTGCAACTGACTGCCGGGTGGTAGCAGCTTAAGAGAATCTACCACCCCATCTCATCCCGTGGGTGTCGTAAAAGTCGACATAGGGAAAATGAAAACCAGGAGATGGGCAGCAGCATGTTCCTAGAACATCTAAATTAATAAACTGCGGTTGACAACCCGCCTGCCAAGCTGTAGTCGTTTCTTCATCATCATCATCATCATTTCAGCCTATCACCAGTCCACTGCTGAATATAGGCCTCGCCCATAGGTTGCCACAAGTTTGTGGCTCTCATTTTGGGGAGATTTTGCCATAGTTGTCACGCTTGGCAGGCGGGTTACTAACCGCAGTTTATTTATTCAGATGTTCCAGGAATCTGCTGGTGCCCATCTTCTGAATTTATTTTCGCTCTGTCGACTTTTACGACACCTAAGCGATGAGATGAGGTCGTAGATTCTCTTAGGCTAGCACACGCTTACTGTCATTTGACAAAAATTGTTAATTTCCTTTCCCAATTTATTTATTAACTACATATATCACTCTCATATTTTATTACTGGTTGAATAACTAGGGTGGATAAGCTTTAATAAAACCGCTGATTTGTAAGTAATGTGCGAAAAACTGCAATCTGATAAGGTATTGGTGTAAATTATAAATATAATGATTTCTTATATTCACACGAATGCTGCACATTTAAAAAAGAAACTAATTTTTACGAATTTTATAGCATTTCATTTTATTTGCGATTTCCAGTCCGTACTGGTTTACATATTTTTTTTCTTATATTTACGCGAATACTGCACACATTACATTTAAAAAAGAAACTAATTTTTACGGATTTTATCGCGTTTAATGTTATTTGCGATTTCCAGTCCGTACTGGTTGTCATAATGTTTTCTTATATTTACGCGAATACTGCACATTTAAGGAATACTTATTTTAACGGATTTTATCACGTGTCATTTTATTTGCGAATTCCAGTCTCTGGTGGTTCATATAATGATTTCTAATATTTACGCGAATACTGCTGACTTAAATAAAACCTTTTTTTATGGATAAACGTTATAATATTACAAAATTAAACGCTATAAAATCCGTAAAAATTGGTTTTATTTAAATATAAAATTGTGGTTACTAAACTTAAGAACATTCTTGAAGAGCTGATGATCCTGGTTAGAATATCAGGTCGTAGTCAAGAAATTGGTATTGTCATTGGTATTTAATGAGTGGGCTAAATTTGATTTATCCGTATGTCTGGAATTCGGTGAAAATGTAATTGAAAAAATAATAAAGTAACAGCTTATAAGTGTCCCACTGCTGAGCACAGGCCTCCTCTCATTTCTGAGAGAGTTTTGGAGCCAATCAGAGTCCGCCACACTGCTCATATGCGGGTTGGCAGACTTCACATGCCCTCGAAATACCCCAGGGCCAGTTATTCTGCCGTGAAGCAGTAGTGTGCAAACATTACTGTGTTTCGGTTTGAATTTTTGATTCTATCTAGCTCACAGTGCCCACTGTGAGCTAGCGTAATCACTGGGCATATAAGACTTAAGAACTTATTATTATTATTAAAACTTTATTGTACACCTTAATTAAAAGGGTAACAATGGGCGGACTTAATGCCTATTGGCATTCTCTACCAGTCAACTCGTGGGCGTGGAGTAAGTTGTGAAAGGTGCAATATAAAAAAAATATGTGAAAAATACCATAAATAAAATGCCGAAGTAAATAAAATAAACAAAAACATAAATACATACACATATAAATATACATATATATATATATATAAATATATACACTCAGCGTCACAAAAATCGCACCTCTCTGAGTTTGCGCGAAAAATGGCTGTAATGGCTAGAAACGAATTATATTTATATAAATATTGGTATGTTTGAAATGGGTATTTGAATAGCTTTACATTATTAATAAAAAAATCATGAAATCATTAAAACATTTATCATTATAGAGCGTCAAAAATAAACACTGTCAAATGCTTGTTAGTAACTACGATAAGAAGAAGGTTACACGAAAAGTGTTTAACAGCCCATAGACCTAAACGTCCAAAACTTACTGCACAGCATCGCAGGGATCGCCTAGAGTTTGCTTGCAATCATTGCGAGTGGACTCTAGAACAGTGGCGGACCGTACTCTTCTCTGATGTCTGTCTCTTCTGCAATGACAGACGTAGAAGGGTCTACAGAAGACAGGGGGAGAGGTTCACACAACCCTGCTTCGAAGAATCCGTCGAATACGGGGGTGGCTCGTGTATGTTTTGGGGCGGCATTTCCGTCGACGGGAAAACGGAACTTGTGTGCGTTTCCCGGACTCGGGGTGGCCGTGGGCAAGGGTCATTAAATGCTGGTCGGTACATTACTGAAATCCTGGAGGAACATGTGGTCCCGTATGCTGGTTATGTCGGTGATGGATTCATGTTAATGCATGATAATGCTCGTTGCTACACCGCGGCTATTGTACGGGATTATTTAAAGGTTTAGGTTTTAAGAACTTTTATATATATATATATATATATATATATATTCAGAGATATGGTCATACTTTCGAAGGCCGAAAATATACCTGATACAATTGTTTAGAAGGCGCTCTATCTTATAAAGAAGATCTTTGTTCAAGTCTGTGTAACACACATCTGCATAGTCAATAAATGTATGTAGAGTATAGATATCAGATTGCACGTAGATCTGAAGATCATCTGCATACAGGTGATACGAACAATTGAGATTCGAAGTGATGAAATTAATAAAAACTGAAAAGATTAAAGGAGAAAGAATACCGCCTTGCGGCACGCCAGTATCAATATCAGCCCACTGTGAGGTATTTTGCCCCATGCAGACAGATTGCTGACGTCCGCGGAGATAAGAAGACAACCACTCCAGGACCGAGGGAGCGAATTTAAAATGGGTAAAAATAGCAAGGAGGATTTCGTGGTCGACTGTGTTAAAAGCATTAGAAAAGTCAACTAGCACCAAAACTGTAACTTTCTTCAGTTCCATGCCTTCCCTGATATCTTCAGTGATTTTAAGTAATGCAGTTGTTGTGCTGTGACCAGAGCGAAACCCAGACTGATAAAGACTCAGTAGGTTATGTTTGTATATTAAGTTAGAGATTTGCTTATGGACACAGGCTTCCAAAACTTTGGACAGAAAAGGCAGAATCGATATGGGCCGGAAATGACGGGGAAGTGTAGGGTTTGGAACTTTAGGTAGAGGTTTCACAAAAGCCTTTTTCCACAGAGACGGATATTGGCCGGAGTCAAGAGAAAAGTTAATAATGTGAGTGACTGCAGGGAGAAGGTACTCTATTAAATTGGTTATCATGACTCTATTAACCTCATCGCAACCCACAGCCCCGGACTGAATTGCCAAAAAAGTCTTCCTAATATCTACTTCGTCTACAGGAGAGAAATTAAAGACAGGAATGGGAGGGGGTTGGATTGAAGCTATGTAAGCTATGGTACAAGAACGGATTGTAGGGTCCATTGCAACAGCAGAAGTGAAATGAAGATTGATATCGTCGTGAGAAATAGTAAGACCGCAATCCAGAGATGGTGACTTACCCACTCCCATAGAGTTAAGAAATTTCCATATATTGGATGGTGAAGAATTATTCGTCATCATCATCTCAGCCTATCATTAGTCCACAGCTGAACATAGACCTCCCTCATAGACAACACATAAGTAAGACAAAGAAATTATTAATGATCATCATCACATAGGCCTCCCCCATAGATTGCAGCAAAAGTTTGTAGCGCTCTTTTTGGAGTTATTTTGCTATTATTGCCATACTTGCCAGGCGGGTTGGCAACCGCAGTTGATATATTCGGATGTTCTAGGTAGACTGCGGCCCATCTTCTGGTTTGAATTTTCTCTCTGTAGACTTTTACGACACCCACGGAATGAGATTGGTGGTAGATTCTTTCTTTCTTAATTCATGATGGATACCATTCTTATTAAGAGTTTAATCAATAGCAAAGTCAAAATTTCTTTATTCAATTTAGGTTTACATAAAGCTCTTATGAAATCTACACCGGATCGAAAAAAAGGACCGTCTCAGAGAATAACCGGCGAGAAACTCTGGGGTCTTTCTTTTTTTCAGTGCCATATTACATTATGTCATTTATAATTTAAAAAGAAATTACATCATACATTTATTAGCCAGGGGGTTTTACAAGCGCGGAGTGTGAGTCATTTCAACTCATCTTTGTCCTCTATATAATGATCTAATTTATATACGCTTTATCGTATAATGTATTCTTGACAAGTTTTTAGAAATTTACTCGTATTTTTGTGTCACACTTTAAGAAATTTTATGGATATAGATGGTAAGTGCAACGTCTGCCCATAACAAATGCTGTGTCACCCAGAAATTTTCACATTTCAGATCAGTCTGAAGGGCACTGAGAGCTAGTGTAATCACTGGGCATATGAGACTTAATCACTAATGTCTCAAGGTGATGAGGGCAGTGTGGTGTCAGATTTTACAAATAAACGGTTTATCTATCTATTCATCTATACAAGGGGTAGGCAGGGGACACACGTAGCTCACGAGCTTAGTCGTCCCTTATGACACTTCGGTAGGAAATAGGGTGGTGCTTTTCTACTCTGCCGTACACTTATCGGCTTTTAATATTCCGAAACAAACAGTAGCTTATACAGCTTTCGGGGATTAGCCTAGACAAACAGACAAGCAGACAAACAGAAAAACTCTGCAGCTTATGCTGTGAAAAAATTAGGAATTTGACTAACGTTGAAACTGCTAGATTGGTTTATTTTAGTTATTTTCATAGCATAATGTCTTATGGTATTTTGCTATGGGGAAATGCAACTGATGTTGAAGTGATTTTTGTTTTGCAAAAGAGGGCCGTAAGAGCTATTTATAATCTTGGCTCTAAAGTGTCTGTGAGGGATAAATTTAAAGAAATTAATGTCTTAACCTTGGCCTCTCAATATATTTTTGAAAACGTTTTGTATGTACACAAGAACATAAACCAGATTACTAAAAAAAGTGATGTTCATTATGTGTATTCACATAGGAACAAGCACAACTTAATTACGCCAGTTACCCGACTTCACAGAGTCAGTAACTCTTTTATGGGGCAATGTATACGGTTTTACAACAAAATCCCAGCAAGTGTTAAAAGTCTTTCAATCAAAAAGTTTAAATTTTATATTAAACAAAGATTTCATAAAAAGGGTTATTATAATATTAAAGAATACATAGATGATGATAACCCCTGGGAATGAGGTGATCGCCGCCAAGCCATTTCTACATCTTTATAATACTGCTGTTATTGTACATTATTTTAAAAATGACTAAAAAAAAAGCCCGCTGGGTTTCTTACTGGTTCTTCCCAGGAAGGAAGCATTTTTGCGAACCAGTGTTGTTTATAAAAGAAAAAAAATGACTTTCAATAAGTATTATGTAAATAATCTATATTGAATAAAAATTTATTCTTTTCTATTCTATTCTAAAAAAGACAAAACGCGTGTTTGAGATTTACTGTCCTGCCTATCACTAGTCCACTTCTGAACATCATAGATTGTCACAAAAGTTTGTAGCTCTCTTTTTGTGGGGGAATTTCCCATAGTTGCCACGCTTGGCAGGCGAGTTGGCAACCGCAGTTTATTTAATCTGATGTTCCAGGAAGATACTGCCTATCGTCTGGTTTTTAGTTTCCCTCTGTCGACTTTTACGACACTCACGGGTTGAGATGGGGTGGTAGATTCTCTTAAGCCGCTACCACACGGCATATTAGATGAAGAAAAAGTCTATTGCGAATTTGCTTATATTACCCTTTTGATTCTGCGGATGTGTGTTACCCTGACCTAATGACCCTGAGCAGGAGATATTATAATGTCAGTAGTGTACGCGCAAACACAGATGCGTTCATTCCCCGCGCCCGTTGAAATGATCATGCTATAAGATTAGAGGTAGGCTAGGATTTAGTGTCAGAGACACAGTGACAAGCATAACAAACAGACCCTAAAAGCAAAAACATCTGTTTATAATCAATAGTTCGTGTCATCCGTTTTTTTTTAAATAACGACGAGACGTGCAAAACGTTCGCCCGATCTAAGTGCAACGTCTGCCCGTAATAAATGCTGTGCCACGCAGAAAAGTTCTGTGTGTGGCGCCAGTACCACACTTCGCCCGTCACCATGAGACATTACTTCTTAAGTTTTATATGACCGTGATTACGTGATTATCTTTTAATGATTTCTTATATTTACGCGAACACTACACATTTAAATGAAACTAAGTTTACGGATTTTATCGCGTTTAATTTTATAACCCGACGTTTCGAGTGCTTTACAGCACCCATGGTCACGGGAGGACTGAGGTGACAGATGTCCTGATGTCATAGTTAACCTGGGGTACCTTCAGCTTTTAATTATTATTTTTGGGTCCGATCTACGCAGAAAGAGCTAACTGTGTCTTGAAGTCTTGCAGTGGTATGCTTGGTTTTTGATTTAATTTAATTTATTATTGGATCCCAAGCTGGTGGTAATACCCAACCATCTTCTCTATTGAAATTAGGATGTTTTTTGATTTCAATAGCCTCGCGAATCATCCTTGGTAGGAATCGGTGTTCTTTTGCAAGGATCTGTGGTTTATCAAATCTGATGTAATGGTTGAGATGATCCAGAACATGGTCACAGACTGCAGACTTCCTAGAACGACGATGCTTCACGTCAGCTATGTGTTCTTTTACGCGGGTTTTAATCGATCTTTTTGTTTGGCCTATGTAAGAGAGACCACATTCACAATCTAGCTTGTATACTCCTGCGTCCTGTATAGGGATGTTACACTTGACAGATGGTAAAAACTGACTTATCTTCTTCGGCTGCTTGAAGAATGTTTTTATGGGAGCCCGCTTCAAGATATAGCCAATCTTGTCCGTGACTCCTCTGACATAAGGTAGAACAGCAGGCACACGCTCGACTGTGGCCGGTTTCACTCGGTCACTGCGACGTAGGCGCGGAACCCGAAGCTTGTTGTCGTGCAAAACTTGCTTGACATGTTGAAGCTCGGCGGCCAGGTGTTTCCTGTCACAGATTCCTCGTGCTCTCTGAAACAAGGATTTACCCACGGTAGTTAACTGTGATGGATGATGGTGAGATTCACCGTTTAAATATCTGTTAGTATGGGTCTTTTTTCTATACACAGTGTGACTCAAGGTGTTATTAGGATTCCGAATTACTAAAACATCTAGAAAAGCTGAAGAGTTATTTGCCTCTAACTCCATTTTAAATTGAATTTTAGAGTTTAGGGAGTTAAGGTGGTCTAGAAATGCAGTTACTTTATCTGATGGTAAAATTGTGAAAGTATCATCTACATACCGCCTGTAGAATCTAGGATTTACTGGAGAAGTACGGAGGGCTCTCTCCTCAAAGTCTTCCATGAAGATGTCGGCGACAATGGGAGATACTGGGGAGCCCATCGCCACACCATCTACTTGCTTGTAGTACTGTTCCTTCCACAATAGATAGCCAGATGTAAGGCAATGTCTTAGTAGTTCTGCATATTCCGCTGGCATGTTGTTCTCAGCTAGCTTCCTAGATACAATTGAGATGCAGTCGTCTACTGGCAGGCATAGAGACTGGACATCAAAACTGACCATAGTTTCATTGTCAGTCAGGTGTAGGTCTTTAATCTCACTGACAAAATGGTATGAATCCTTTGTGTGTGCTCTAGTGTGTCCTCTGAGTGGTGAGATTACTTTAGCCACAAGCTGAGCCAATCTGTAGGTTGGTGAATCGATCTGGCTCACTATTGGACGTAGTGGAGCGTTTGGTTTGTGTATCTTTGGTAACCCATACAACTTCGAAAATCGATTAAAACCCGCGTAAAAGAACACATAGCTGACGTGAAGCATCGTCGTTCTAGGAAGTCTGCAGTCTGTGACCATGTTCTGGATCATCCCAACCATTACATCAGATTTGATAAACCACAGATCCTTGCAAAAGAACACCGATTCCTACCAAGGATGATTCGCGAGGCTATTGAAATCAAAAAACATCCTAATTTCAATAGAGAAGATGGTTGGGTATTACCACCAGCTTGGGATCCAATAATAAATTAAATTAAATCAAAAACCAAGCATACCACTGCAAGACTTCAAGACACAGTTAGCTCTTTCTGCGTAGATCGGACCCAAAAATAATAATTAAAAGCTGAAGGTACCCCAGGTTAACTATGACATCAGGACATCTGTCACCTCAGTCCTCCCGTGACCATGGGTGCTGTAAAGCACTCGAAACGTCGGGTTATAAATAGTATAAAATTAAACGCGATAAAATCCGTAAACTTAGTTTCATTTAAATGTGTAGTGGTCGCGTAAATATAAGAAATCATTTTGTGAACCAGTACGGACTGGAAATCGCAAATAAAATACGCCGGTTAGAAGATCTCAAGACCAAGCGCGCAAGATTCATAACATCTTTGAATTTCTTGAAGAGATGCAGAGACCATGATCTCATTCCTACGTGTGTCAAAATATCAGCTAAAAAGGACATTCGAGGAAGCGCTAAGATCTTAAAACAGGCAAGTAAAAAGTTGTAACGGGTATTCTGCAAAGACGTACCGATCTTCATGTCATAAATACGTCCATAGACAATTTATCCAGTGTTTTAAAAACAGTTTTAACGACATTTGATTTTAATAATTGCATTGAAACATTAAATAAGCGTGAAACAGCTAGATATAATGATTGCAAAAATAAACACATAGAAAAATATCAAAAATTAACGACCAAAGTAAATGTCAAACATCAATCTCAACGCATGAACGGAACGCGACCGTTGACTACGGACAATGATCATAGATTACGCGCGGTCTATAATCTGTCAAAACAAACACTGGATGAATCTACATTAAAAGTATTATCGAAAGGCATGAATTTCGCAGTAACATCGCGAAGAATACCGTACGAAGAAATTATCTGTAGTGTCGAAGATTGTCTGTTTAAAAACAATATCAATAAAGAAGATTTGGAGGCCATACGTCAAGACATTTCGTCTATGTTACGTCGAAGTTCGGTGCCGAAACTAAATCTTCCTAAAGACGAATTAAAGGCGTTGAACAACCTACGGAACAGACCTGAACTCACGATCCTCCGCGCAGATAAAGGTATTGCTACGGTAGTCATGGATACGTCAGATTACAATTTTAAAATACAAGAACTTTTGTCGGACGAAAGTACATATAAAAAGGTCAAATCAGACCCAACTACTAATACGCTTAAAACGACTAGCGATCTTATTAAGAAACACTCCGAAAAATTTAATCTGGACGTTAGTTCGATAATACCATCTTGTGCCAAATCACCGAAGTTGTATGGGTTACCAAAGATACACAAACCAAACGCTCCACTACGTCCAATAGTGAGTCAGATCGATTCACCAACCTACAGATTGGCTCAGCTTGTGGCTAAAGTACTCTCACCACTCAGAGGACACACTAGAGCACACACAAAGGATTCATACCATTTTGTCAGTGAGATTAAAGACCTACACCTGACTGACAATGAAACTATGGTCAGTTTTGATGTCCAGTCTCTATTCACATGCCTGCCAGTAGACGACTGCATCTCAATTGTATCTAGGAAGCTAGCTGAGAACAACATGCCAGCGGAATATGCAGAACTACTAAGACATTGCCTTACATCTGGCTATCTATTGTGGAAGGAACAGTACTACAAGCAAGGTAGATGGTGTGGCGATGGGCTCCCCAGTATCTCCCATTGTCGCCGACATCTTCATGGAAGACTTTGAGGAGAGAGCCCTCCGTACTTCTCCAGTAAATCCTAGATTCTACAGGCGGTATGTAGATGATACTTTCACAATTTTACCATCAGATAAAGTAACTGCATTTCTAGACCACCTTAACTCCCTAAACTCTAAAATTCAATTTACAATGGAGTTAGAGGCAAATAACTCTTTAGCTTTTCTAGATGTTTTAGTAATTCGAAATCCTAATAACACCTTGTGTCACACTGTGTATAGAAAAAAGACCCATACTAACAGATATTTAAACGGTGAATCTCACCATCATCCATCACAGTTAGCTACCGTGGGTAAATCCTTGTTTCAGAGAGCACGAGGAATCTGTGACAGGAAACACCTGGCCGCCGAGCTTCAACATGTCAAGCAAGTTTTGCACGACAACAAGCTTCGGGTTCCGCGCCTACGTCGCAGTGACCGAGTGAAACCGGCCACAGTCGAGCGTGTTCCTGCTGTTCTACCTTATGTCAGAGGAGTCACGGACAAGATTGGCTATATCTTGAAGCGGGCTTCCATAAAAACATTCTTCAAGCCGCCGAAGAAGATAAGTCAGTTTTTACCATCTGTCAAGTGTAACATCCCTATACAGGACGCAGGAGTATACAAGCTAGATTGTGAATGTGGTCTCTCTTACATAGGCCAAACAAAAAGATCGATTAAAACCCGCGTAAAAGAACACATAGCTGACGTGAAGCATCGTCGTTCTAGGAAGTCTGCAGTCTGTGACCATGTTCTGGATCATCCCAACCATTACATCAGATTTGATAAACCACAGATCCTTGCAAAAGAACACCGTTTCCTACCAAGGATGATTCGCGAGGCTATTGAAATCAAAAAACATCCTAATTTCAATAGAGAAGATGGTTGGGTATTACCACCGGCTTGGGATCCAATAATAAATAAAATTAAATCAAAAACCAAGCATACCACTGCAAGACTTCAAGACACAGTTAGCTCTTTCTGCGTAGATCGGACCCAAAAATAATAGTTTAAAGTTGAAGGTACCCCAGGTTAACTATGACATCAGGACATCTGTCACCTCAGTCCTCCCGTGACCATGGGTGCTGTAAAGCACTCGAAACGTCGGGTTATAAATAGTATAAAATTAAACGCGATAAAATCCGTAAACTTAGTTTCATTTAAATGTGTAGTGGTCGCGTAAATATAAGAAATCATTTTGTGAACCAGTACGGACTGGAAATCGCAAATAAAATACGCCGGTTAGAAGATCTCAAGACCAAGCGCGCAAGATTCATAACATCTTTGAATTTCTTGAAGAGATGCAGAGACCATGATCTCATTCCTACGTGTGTCAAAATATCAGCTAAAAAGGACATTCGAGGAAGCGCTAAGATCTTAAAACAGGCAAGTAAAAAGTTGTTAAGAACGGGTATTCTGCAAAAACGTACCGATCTTCATGTCATAAATACGTCCATAGACAATTTATCCAGTGTTTTAAAAACAGTTTTAACGACATTTGATTTTAATAATTGCATTGAAACATTAAATAAGCGTGAAACAGCTAGATATAATGATTGCAAAAATAAACACATAGAAAAATATCAAAAATTAACGACCAAAGTAAATGTCAAACATCAATCTCAACGCATGAACGGAACGCGACCGTTGACTACGGACAATGATCATAGATTACGCGCGGTCTATAATCTGTCAAAACAAACACTGGATGAATCTACATTAAAAGTATTATCGAAAGGCATGAATTTCGCAGTAACACCGCGAAGAATACCGTACGAAGAAATTATCTGTAGTGTCGAAGATTGTCTGTTTAAAAACAATATCAATAAAGAAGATTTGGAGGCCATACGTCAAGACATTTCGTCTATGTTACGTCGAAGTTCGGTGCCGAAACTAAATCTTCCTAAAGACGAATTAAAGGCGTTGAACAACCTACGGAACAGACCTGAACTCACGATCCTCCGCGCAGATAAAGGTAATGCTACGGTAGTCATGGATACGTCAGATTACAATTTTAAAATACAAGAACTTTTGTCGGACGAAAGTACATATAAAAAGGTCAAATCAGACCCAACTACTAATACGCTTAAAACGACTAGCGATCTTATTAAGAAACACTCCGAAAAATTTAATCTGGACGTTAGTTCGATAATACCATCTTGTGCCAAATCACCGAAGTTGTATTGGTTACCAAAGATACACAAACCAAACGCTCCACTACGTCCAATAGTGAGTCAGATCGATTCACCAACCTACAGATTGGCTCAGCTTGTGGCTAAAGTACTCTCACCACTCAGAGGACACACTAGAGCACACACAAAGGATTCATACCATTTTGTCAGTGAGATTAAAGACCTACACCTGACTGACAATGAAACTATGGTCAGTTTTGATGTCCAGTCTCTATTCACATGCCTGCCAGTAGACGACTGCATCTCAATTGTATCTAGGAAGCTAGCTGAGAACAACATGCCAGCGGAATATGCAGAACTACTAAGACATTGCCTTACATCTGGCTATCTATTGTGGAAGGAACAGTACTACAAGCAAGGTAGATGGTGTGGCGATGGGCTCCCCAGTATCTCCCATTGTCGCCGACATCTTCATGGAAGACTTTGAGGAGAGAGCCCTCCGTACTTCTCCAGTAAATCCTAGATTCTACAGGCGGTATGTAGATGATACTTTCACAATTTTACCATCAGATAAAGTAACTGCATTTCTAGACCACCTTAACTCCCTAAACTCTAAAATTCAATTTACAATGGAGTTAGAGGCAAATAACTCTTTAGCTTTTCTAGATGTTTTAGTAATTCGAAATCCTAATAACACCTTGTGTCACACTGTGTATAGAAAAAAGACCCATACTAACAGATATTTAAACGGTGAATCTCACCATCATCCATCACAGTTAGCTACCGTGGGTAAATCCTTGTTTCAGAGAGCACGAGGAATCTGTGACAGGAAACACCTGGCCGCCGAGCTTCAACATGTCAAGCAAGTTTTGCACGACAACAAGCTTCGGGTTCCGCGCCTACGTCGCAGTGACCGAGTGAAACCGGCCACAGTCGAGCGTGTTCCTGCTGTTCTACCTTATGTCAGAGGAGTCACGGACAAGATTGGCTATATCTTGAAGCGGGCTTCCATAAAAACATTCTTCAAGCCGCCGAAGAAGATAAGTCAGTTTTTACCATCTGTCAAGTGTAACATCCCTATACAGGACGCAGGAGTATACAAGCTAGATTGTGAATGTGGTCTCTCTTACATAGGCCAAACAAAAAGATCGATTAAAACCCGCGTAAAAGAACACATAGCTGACGTGAAGCATCGTCGTTCTAGGAAGTCTGCAGTCTGTGACCATGTTCTGGATCATCCCAACCATTACATCAGATTTGATAAACCACAGATCCTTGCAAAAGAACACCGTTTCCTACCAAGGATGATTCGCGAGGCTATTGAAATCAAAAAACATCCTAATTTCAATAGAGAAGATGGTTGGGTATTACCACCGGCTTGGGATCCAATAATAAATAAAATTAAATCAAAAACCAAGCATACCACTGCAAGACTTCAAGACACAGTTAGCTCTTTCTGCGTAGATCGGACCCAAAAATAATAGTTTAAAGTTGAAGGTACCCCAGGTTAACTATGACATCAGGACATCTGTCACCTCAGTCCTCCCGTGACCATGGGTGCTGTAAAGCACTCGAAACGTCGGGTTATAAATAGTATAAAATTAAACGCGATAAAATCCGTAAACTTAGTTTCATTTAAATGTGTAGTGGTCGCGTAAATATAAGAAATCATTTTGTGAACCAGTACGGACTGGAAATCGCAAATAAAATACGCCGGTTAGAAGATCTCAAGACCAAGCGCGCAAGATTCATAACATCTTTGAATTTCTTGAAGAGATGCAGAGACCATGATCTCATTCCTACGTGTGTCAAAATATCAGCTAAAAAGGACATTCGAGGAAGCGCTAAGATCTTAAAACAGGCAAGTAAAAAGTTGTTAAGAACGGGTATTCTGCAAAAACGTACCGATCTTCATGTCATAAATACTTCCATAGACAATTTATCCAGTGTTTTAATAACAGTTTTAACGACATTTGATTTTAATAATTGCATTGAAACATTAAATAAGCGTGAAACAGCTAGATATAATGATTGCAAAAATAAACACATAGAAAAATATCAAAAATTAACGACCAAAGTAAATGTCAAACATCAATCTCAACGCATGAACGGAACGCGACCGTTGACTACGGACAATGATCATAGATTACGCGCGGTCTATAATCTGTCAAAACAAACACTGGATGAATCTACATTAAAAGTATTATCGAAAGGCATGAATTTCGCAGTAACACCGCGAAGAATACCGTACGAAGAAATTATCTGTAGTGTCGAAGATTGTCTGTTTAAAAACAATATCAATAAAGAAGATTTGGAGGCCATACGTCAAGACATTTCGTCTATGTTACGTCGAAGTTCGGTGCCGAAACTAAATCTTCCTAAAGACGAATTAAAGGCGTTGAACAACCTACGGAACAGACCTGAACTCACGATCCTCCGCGCAGATAAAGGTAATGCTACGGTAGTCATGGATACGTCAGATTACAATTTTAAAATACAAGAACTTTTGTCGGACGAAAGTACATATAAAAAGGTCAAATCAGACCCAACTACTAATACGCTTAAAACGACTAGCGATCTTATTAAGAAACACTCCGAAAAATTTAATCTGGACGTTAGTTCGATAATACCATCTTGTGCCAAATCACCGAAGTTGTATTGGTTACCAAAGATACACAAACCAAACGCTCCACTACGTCCAATAGTGAGTCAGATCGATTCACCAACCTACAGATTGGCTCAGCTTGTGGCTAAAGTACTCTCACCACTCAGAGGACACACTAGAGCACACACAAAGGATTCATACCATTTTGTCAGTGAGATTAAAGACCTACACCTGACTGACAATGAAACTATGGTCAGTTTTGATGTCCAGTCTCTATTCACATGCCTGCCAGTAGACGACTGCATCTCAATTGTATCTAGGAAGCTAGCTGAGAACAACATGCCAGCGGAATATGCAGAACTACTAAGACATTGCCTTACATCTGGCTATCTATTGTGGAAGGAACAGTACTACAAGCAGGTAGATGGTGTGGCGATGGGCTCCCCAGTATCTCCCATTGTCGCCGACATCTTCATGGAAGACTTTGAGGAGAGAGCCCTCCGTACTTCTCCAGTAAATCCTAGATTCTACAGGCGGTATGTAGATGATACTTTCACAATTTTACCATCAGATAAAGTAACTGCATTTCTAGACCACCTTAACTCCCTAAACTCTAAAATTCAATTTACAATGGAGTTAGAGGCAAATAACTCTTTAGCTTTTCTAGATGTTTTAGTAATTCGAAATCCTAATAACACCTTGTGTCACACTGTGTATAGAAAAAAGACCCATACTAACAGATATTTAAACGGTGAATCTCACCATCATCCATCACAGTTAGCTACCGTGGGTAAATCCTTGTTTCAGAGAGCACGAGGAATCTGTGACAGGAAACACCTGGCCGCCGAGCTTCAACATGTCAAGCAAGTTTTGCACGACAACAAGCTTCGGGTTCCGCGCCTACGTCGCAGTGACCGAGTGAAACCGGCCACAGTCGAGCGTGTTCCTGCTGTTCTACCTTATGTCAGAGGAGTCACGGACAAGATTGGCTATATCTTGAAGCGGGCTTCCATAAAAACATTCTTCAAGCCGCCGAAGAAGATAAGTCAGTTTTTACCATCTGTCAAGTGTAACATCCCTATACAGGACGCAGGAGTATACAAGCTAGATTGTGAATGTGGTCTCTCTTACATAGGCCAAACAAAAAGATCGATTAAAACCCGCGTAAAAGAACACATAGCTGACGTGAAGCATCGTCGTTCTAGGAAGTCTGCAGTCTGTGACCATGTTCTGGATCATCCCAACCATTACATCAGATTTGATAAACCACAGATCCTTGCAAAAGAACACCGTTTCCTACCAAGGATGATTCGCGAGGCTATTGAAATCAAAAAACATCCTAATTTCAATAGAGAAGATGGTTGGGTATTACCACCGGCTTGGGATCCAATAATAAATAAAATTAAATCAAAAACCAAGCATACCACTGCAAGACTTCAAGACACAGTTAGCTCTTTCTGCGTAGATCGGACCCAAAAATAATAGTTTAAAGTTGAAGGTACCCCAGGTTAACTATGACATCAGGACATCTGTCACCTCAGTCCTCCCGTGACCATGGGTGCTGTAAAGCACTCGAAACGTCGGGTTATAAATAGTATAAAATTAAACGCGATAAAATCCGTAAACTTAGTTTCATTTAAATGATTATCTTTTATTATAAACATTTTATTCGTGATAACGATGACACGGCAATAAATTCCGAATTCATGCGATAAGGTAGGTAGGTTAATATGCAGTGACAAACACATTACTCCGAGACTCGAAAACCAATTATTTGTATTACATTAAATGTTGTCCCGCTGCGATTGGAACCCAAGACTCGGCGTAGTCGACAGGTACTCTAAAGCACCCAAGATAACAAAAATATTTTATCACACAACTATATGAAAGTGCGTCAAATGGTAAACTTCCAATTACTTAACAAGTGTTAGCATCATCTGAGGAGGAATTGCAGGCGATGGTCAATGATATGCATGGTGCCCTGGTGACAAGCAAAGGGATGAAAATTAATATAAGACGAAAGTAATGGCTTTTGAAAGAGAAGAAAGAGAAAGGGATGCTAAGATGGTTTGGACACGTAGAGAGGATGAATGAAAGAAGACTAAACAGATTTATGAGGCCAGTGTGAATGTGAATTAGGTAAGAGTCAGATCTGTGAACTTTTGGGGAAAGGTCGTGTTTAAAATACCCGCAACCGACGAATAATAACCGACGAACAAAAATATGAAAACGGTAATGAGAGTAGAAGAAGCGAAATATGTGTGTCAGGATCGTAGCAAGTGAGAAGATGTGGTCTCTGCCTACCCCAATGGGAAAGAGGCGTGACTGTATGTATGTATGTACCTAACAAGACGCAACGAAAACAGACAAATTATACTACATTAATATTAAAATTAGTCCAGAAAGGCCAAGGTTACTTTTGTGTTTGTTTCGTATAATTGTGGTGAAAAATTTGACTTTTGTCGCACAAGAGTGATATTGCATGTTTTATAAGTTTTATTGATAAATATTAATTCAGTAACGATTTAAAATGCGTTAACGGTTAGATATGATAACAAATGGACTTATTCGTGTGGCTTATTCTGCATAGCGTCAGTCCAATAGTGATGTCCTGGTCGGTTTTCGACAACTTCCAAATACTGTTAGAAGCTATCAACTGCGCAGGAGATATTATAGTGCCATACACTCGCTTGTCCCAATTTTTTTTAAAAGTTTATTTACATTTATCTACACTATATATGTGCCATTTTTTTTTGATGACTTTTTGGCATCTTGAAGGTACATGATCCCGTTGCTGTCGAAATTTTGGGACTTCTGAGCAAAAAACGCGACAAGTAGTTTTGGTCGTCCTCTCTTGATGTTAACCTGACACTACCTAAAGTATTCTGAAGAGACCGAAACGGGTGGAAATCTGAAGGTGGAAGATCAGAGCTATATGGCGGATGCTTTAACATCTCCCAGCCAAACTCTCTTATTTTTTGCTGAGTGGCTAAAGAATAAAAAGAATATGAAAGACCACACCCTTTCTATTGATCAATTCCGACCGCTTTCACTTTTCTTCTTGCTTTATTCTCATCAGTTGATGGTAGTAGAGATCCGAATCCATGGTTCTACCCGGCGGTATGAACAACGCCCTTCCAATTCCTTGGCACAGTCTGTCCGTGAAGCCTGACTGACCTTTAACCACGAATTTTTTCTCACGTTCTTGTCGTACGTGATAGCTCCTCGCGATGTTTACCTTCATCGCCGAGCACGTGGTAAATCAGCACTTAAAATTGCAGTCAACAATTTCAGTGGTGCTGGCACCGGGAATCGAACCCAGGTCACTCGCGTACTATGACATTAAAAATGTTAGGCTATTGGATGCCTATAATACCCATTTTTGATTGTGTAGATGTGTGTTACCCAGACCCAAATGACCCTGCGCAGGAGATATTATAATGTCGTATTATAAGCTATACACTCCCCGCGCCCATAGAAACGCTAATGCTATAAGATTACAGGTAGGTCACTGTGTCCTAGGACTGTCTACATCCTAGGATGTAGTGTTAAAGATACAGTGAGAAGCATAATAAACAGACCCGAAAAGCAACAACGTCTTTAAGCAAAAGCGTTTTTAAGCAAATGACGAGACGAGCGAAACGTTCACCCGATGTAAGTTATTTTTTTTTTAATTTAACACTGACGAAAAGAGCAAAACGTTCACTTGATGGTAACTGCAACGTCGGTCCATAATAAATTCTGTATCACGGAGAACCTTCCGATTAAAGTAACTGACCGAGCCGAGGCCGGCTCCCTTGGGCACCCTCGAGTCAGTTACTCACGCGAACAGGATGACGGTCCAAGACGTGGTCCCCTCTCGGTGACCGTTGACAGTCATCCATAAATAGGTTTCGGCTAAGCGCCCTCAGCGCTCTGCCACTTTTCAATCCGGCGAAGCTTTGAAAAACGTCGGGCCAACAGTACAATATCAGTCCTAAAAAAAGAAATCCTTAAAAAAAGGAGAACATTTCTGTGTGTGGCGTCATACAGCGCCCATCAACCTGAGACTCTGAGAAGTCTTATATGACTGATGATGATGGCAGGGCGATAATTTCCGAATCCATGCGATAAGACTGGAGGTAGGTTTTTACTAGTGGTAGGATTCCTATGCAGGAATCCGTCTAAGTAGGTACCACTCCAGGATCAGTTATTCTATTCTACTCTAGTGTGCAAACATTACTGCGTTTCGGTTTGAAGGGCATTGTGAGCTAGCGTAATCAATATATGAGACTTAAGACCTTATGTCTCAGGGTGATGGACACAGTGTGGTGTCACACTGTTCTGGGGGACACAGCATTTGTTATGGGCAGACGTTGCACTTACCATCAGGTGAACGTTTGCTCATTTCATCACTTTATCCAATAAAAAAAGGTTTATATTGACGTCCCCGTCAAACGAAAACCAATCACTTGTATTTTTACATAAATGTTGACTCCGGCTGCGACTTGAACTGGGCGGTCCGGCGTAGTCGTCAGGTACTCTGACCACTAGACCACTTGGTCAAATCATAGATAAAAGAGCAAAGACTGCGACAATATTTTGTCACAACTGGATGAAACTGTGTCAAATGATAAACTTCGAGTTCGTTAATAAGACGCAACACAAGCACGCAAAAAATTCTTAATACTTCATTTTAGTAGCACACTGTTTGACTTTGGAGAAGCACGTGCGATACGAGGTCTGAGTCAAGGCCAAACTGAAGCTGTAAGTGTATTTTATATGTATAGTATAGTAATGTTATATATACGACTGTTACGGATGCTTCGATCAACAATAGCAAATTGAATCTGGCTGGATGTAATCACATAATGATGTAATTGTAACTGTTTGTAATGATGTATTTTAGATAAGTGTTTATAAAAGTGTTTGAAATAAAATGTAGCATTAGATTTTACTAATATTAGCAAGTGTCAAGTGTTTAGTGGCGGGATTTTTTGATTGGGCTTCGTTTATATATAAAGAAAGAAGAAAGCGAAAACATTTGTTTGTTAGAGTCTTTTTTTATAATTTAAGACTTGTGCAATAGTGTCAAAACATTACAGTGTTTCAAGAACATCAAGAAAAAAAGAAAAAAAATGAAATTACTTATTTCTATGTATTACATAATTTATTAGTTAGATTAGTAAAATGTTAATACCAATAACTATATTTGTAAAATAACATTTGTTAACTATGGAAGAGCAGGGCCTGGCACAAGTATATATTTACTTAAAAGGAAATCCCAGCAACAATTTACGTTTTAAGGAAAATAATACTATTTCTAAAACTATTTCTAACTTATATGTGTATTTAACAACGAAAGGAAAGTTGTGGAGTTTTTCATCAATCCGAAAAAAGTCCACAGCTGGACGTAGCCCTCACCCAAGTTGGAAGGACATGCCGTCAACGGCATGATTGGCGAGCAGTGTGGCTGTAGCAGTGTTGGGTATCTTGTGTCTTAAATGCTCTTGATAGTCACCAGTCTGCGTCGGCCCTTTCGGTAAGCCTATTCCGCTGTTTTTTTTTATAACTATTTTAGTGCTTAACTACTATCCCACTTGTGGGTAAGTGACGATGCAGCTCTGCATGGTGAATGCACTAGCTTAATTTTTCATTTATATTCACCAGTGGCAATTAAAATATTACATTAATAAGTATCCTTACAGTTTGGTTATACACTAATTGCATTACCTTTAAAAATTAATACCTCATGCAAAAGTTCTGAAGACAAATACTAAATTTAATGTACAGCTACCATAAAAGGAAATAAAAAAATACTACGAAATAAAACTTATTATAAAAAAAAACTAAAAAAATTAGGTACTGTAATTGAGATACATAAAGTAGATCGTCGAACTAAATGTATTGCTGTAAATATGCAAACATCATCATCATCATCATTTCAGCCTATCACTAGTCCACTGCTGAACATAGGCCTCCCCCTTAGATTGCCACAAAAGTTTGATGCTCTTATCTTCTCCTTAAAGGTAGTAAAAGCGTAATCACTGTTCTCTCGTAAAACTACTGTGTGGTGGCGGCTTAAGAGAATCTACCACCCCATCTCATCCCGTGGGTGTCGTTAAAGTCGACCGAGGGAGAATAAAGACCAGGAGATAGGCAGCTGTATCTTCGTGGAACATCTGAATAAATGAATTGCGGTTGCCAACCCGCCTGCCAAGCGTGACAACTATGGCAAAATCCCACCAAAATAACAGCTACAAACTTTTGTGGCAATCTACGGGGAGGCCTATGTTCAGCAGTGGACTAGTGATAAGCTGACATGATGATGATGACGATAAAGAATAAAGACTTTTATTTTTATTATTATAACCTATATTATTATTTTTTCATTGGAGAAAATGACGAGACGAGCAAAAAGTTCGCCTAATGGTAAGCGTAACGTCTGCCAATAATAAATGCTGTGTCACCCAGAACATTTCTGTGGGGCATAGGACTGCGCCCGTCATTCTGAGATATCAGTTTCTTAATCTCATATGCCCAGTGATTACGCTAGCTCTCAGTGCCCTTCAAACCGAAACACAGTAATGTTTGCACACTACTGCTTCACGGCAGAATAACTGGCCCTGGGTAGTACCTACCTAGACGAATTCCTGCATAGGAATCCTACCACCCGCGTCGGATATTTCACTTAATGAAACATTATTTTTCATTTCAGATGTCTCGACTTTTAATCCAGGTGATAAGTACCGCAATGGTGGTCACACCAATATATTTCCTACATCTGAGAAGTCCACCACCGATGCCAGTATTCGATGTCGATGAATGGTGGGGACCAAAAGAGATGATGATGAAGACCAAGCACGACGTCAGCATCAAACCGTTTGCGGTGAACTTTTCAAAAGCGGTACGTACTTGTCGTCCTTTCATCACGTCAGGTTTGAATAGGGGGGTCCCGAAAATCACATTAATCACGACGAGAGGAGATAATGATGGATACTGAAGATATCCGAGAGAGTATGGAAAACTTCAAACTGACAGTTCTTATCTTAATAGATATTTCTAACGCATTTAACGCGGTTGACCATGATATTCTGCTAGCTCTTCTCTCTCACTTAAATATCTCACCTTCAGCTCAGGAATGGTTCTCATCTTTTCTTCGAAGGCGCCAACAGGCGATGCGTAATGACCAAAAAGTATCTGATTGGTGTAATATACTCACCTGCGTTCCTCAAGGCGGTATACTCTCTCCTCTTTTATTTTCCGTTTTTATTAAACTTATCACATTAAATCTCAAATGATTTTACCATCTGTATGCTGATGATGTGCAACTGTATACGCAAGCGGGACCATCTGAAATCATTATTTCGATATCATTATTGAAGGTAGATTTGCAGTGTATTAGTACTTGGTCCACTGTTTATGGTATTAATGTGTACCCCTCAAAATGCCAAGCCATAATCATAGGTAGCTCTAGATGTAAATTAAATCTGCTCAATAACTGTATCCGATACATTAATGATCTAGGTAAGTTTGATCTTGTATCTTCCTTTCGTAATCAGCTCAACTGGCTGCCTATTACGCAGGCACATTAAAATACTCTACAGCATTTTCACAATACTAAACGATCCATGTGCTCCCGAGTATTTGAAATCTAGGTATCAATAACTGGGAGATTCTCATGACTGTTTTCTCCGTTCCTCGGGTAATATCAAATTACTCACGCCATTACACTGCTCTGGTTAAACATCACAGTCTTTCGCCTTAACGACTATAAGACTCTGAAACGATATACCTCTTGACATTAAAAAGCTTTTAACAAGATTGCGTTCAAAAATAGTGTAAGGGTATAATTTAAAAATTCGTTGCAAGATTGAATACTACTTTTCTCTCTAATTCGTGTGTATATGTATTTCTTTATATATGTATGTATGTGTATATTTACTTGTTTATGTGTATCTGTGTATATGTATGCATTGGTATAATTATGTATATATATTTTATAGTTTATGTATTTATATTTTTATATTTGATCTTAATTAATGATTTTTTATTCTATTATTGTTCGCTGCATCCGCTATCATATTATGTTTATCTCTGCTTTGCCTTATGGTTGACTCGAAGAGAATGCCCTTAGGCATTAAGTCCGCCATATGTACCACTAGTGTATAAAAGTTTAAATAAATAATGTGAGAAGAAAAAAAAATATTTAATATAAGACTTACCCACACACAGACCCATACTGAATATAACTGTGTGATTATGTAAAATCCGAGCGAGCTAATTTGGGTCTAAAAATCTAAATAATAAGAAATTTATGTGATTCTGGGAGGGGGAGATAGGAGGTAGCCTAAAACTTCACGACGTATCTTTAAGAGGGAGAACGGGGTATAGCCGTAGCCTAGATTACTTCACGTGAGCCGCTAAGGCCGCGAGACTAATAGTTGTACTCATACTTCTAAAACAATGTCTTACAGAGATGTCTTAGAGAGAAGATCTCAGACGGCGGCTCTAAAACCACATACCCTCCCCACCGGCACTAGAGGGCGTTGCATTCGAATACGGCTTTAACAGTGGACAGATCGAAGGCTGGGTGCGGTACTGGGCTGAAGAGTATCCGTTCATTGAAAGGGAGACTTACTTAAACCAGTTCCCACAGTACAAGACCAATATCCAAGGCCTTAACATCCATTTCATTAGAGTTAAACCTAAGGTTTGTAACTAAAATTAACGGAAAAGTGCGAGCTTAACTCGCGTGAAGAGGGTTCCGTACATTACTAGAAATTGAAGTTTGTGCGCACTAATATTGAGTAATTTATTATGTTATTTTAAAACCAGTGGTTTTCCTGTAATCTATATCAATCTAAAATATAAGTAACAATTTTTTTCTGTATTTTAGGTGTTAGTTAGGAGATAAGGGGGAGGGGGGGGGGATTGTCAATATTTATGATTTTTTTAAATGACTTTGAAACCATTTACTTTCAAATTATAAAAATAAAATTGAGACCCTCATATCAAGCCCTTTCACACACTTACGCCACAAGATTCAGTTTGGAAATTATTATTTTATTTTGTAAATTGCTTCCCAACAGTATCCCCTATATTTAAAATTAATTTCTTGACGTTACACCTCCGTGTTCGGGTCACAGACATACATATGTGTACCAAACTTCAACTAAATCGGTCGAGTAGATTCAGAGCAAATTGGCTGTGACAGACGAACAGACAGACACACGAGTGATCCTTTAAGGGTTCCGTTTTTTCATTTGTAGGTACGGAACACTGAAAATAAATTAACGTTTAATCTTACTCGATGTAATTTTAACACCATCTTTAAAAAAATATGAGTGTATCTGTAGAGTCTAATCTGTCTAATAAGTTACTTTTGATTTGTTTCACTGTCTAAAAAAAATTGTCGTGCGGGCAAAGGCCTGAAGCAGTTAGTGCTGTCTATGGCAACATATTGATTCCTCTACGATTCTTTTGGCATGGAGTGGAATGTATTATAACTTGAGATAACAAAATAATAAATTTGTATATTTTTTACAGGGTAGATGCAGGTGGCTTAGGACCATGTTTTAGTGGCACTGTATGGAAGAGGCCTATGTTTAACAGTGGACTATGATAGGCTGAAATGATGATGATGTTGATAATGATATTGTTTAACAAATATTTATTTTATTGTGTGACTTTGTGATTTGGTTCTAGGACTAATTATTCTATATCTAAATTCATGATGTCCCGGAATTAAACGTGTAATTCCTTAGCATACTTCCCAAAATGTAATCCGTAGAAAATCGAGAAACTGGCCAACCTACGTCTGTGTACGAGACTCGACAAATTGGTAGTTACCAAGTCAGGGTCACCGATTAGCCACTTGGCTCGTTGTTCGGCGATGCTTGTGTCCAGACGTGAATTGCTGGCAAAGAGATTCGCGAACATATCTGCCTTTTTTTTTGCCGCATGAGCCAATGTACCGTTGTAACCAGCGGAGGCAGTGAAGCTAGCGAAAACTCGTCTGGACCGCTCTGGCAAGAGACAATAAAGCTCTGCTGCCAGATGGTTACGTAGAGAGCTTCGCACCGATACGCCTAATGCGTTCGAAACGAGCCTTCCGAAATACCTTTTTGTAAGACTTGGCGCCTTGATTATTGGAGCTGACATCCGGAGTTTTACGGCTTCGTACGTCGAACCATGAGAGGTATATGTTTAAGCGTTCGGCTTGAGAACATTCGGCGTTGAACCATGAGCGAGCTTTACCACTAACGGGTACATCATCAAAAGGAATAACATATTCCATGGCTAGACACACCATGTCAGTTATAGCATCCGGACAACTCGACGGATCACCAGATTATTATATTCATTTATAATATTAAGCAAAGCTATATAAATAGCATGCATAACTAGCAGACCTATTGTCTTTCTACTGTGACCCGTTGACTTGAATTTTAGCTTACACTTTCCTTTTCTGTCATAATCCCCAACTTAAACGAGATTTTATAAACATTTACTCCTAACTATGTGCGGGCTTGTGCTATGTTTCTCTATACAGACTAACAGAATAACTACTGTGCGAAGCCAGGGCGGGTAGTAATATGTCATGCTATGTTCACCTCCATTAGGTTCCCCGAGGCATTGAAATAGTTCCGTTGTTAATTCTCCATGGATGGCCAGTTCCGTTCGGGAGTTCTATGAAGCGATTCCTCTCCTTACAACTGTCAGTAAGGAAAGGGACTTCGCTGTTGAGGTCATTATTCCGAGCTTGGTTGCATTTGGATTCTCTGATGTAAGTTCATCAAAAACTTTTTTTAAATGATTAATAGACTGTTTTATCAATTTTGATAATAATGAATGAAATTTGATAACAAGAATTGATAAAAAAAATATTTATGGCTGCAGTTCGGCCCGGCATGGGGACGGCTGAGATAACAGGTCGTGATATGAATCTGATGAAAAGACTCGGTTTCGGGAAGTTCTACATACAAGGTGGTGACTGGGGATCTGTTGTAGGAGGTCATCTTGCAACGATATTTCCTGAAGTAAGTGGAACTTAAAATAATGTTAGTACGGACCCAATATATCATCTATTAGTTTCCGGTATGTGGTGGAATTGACTCAGACAAATCGGTATTTGTCGATTGAATAGCTATTGCGATATGCCCGCTGGCAAGCAGTGTCGAAGACCCTCGGACCCTTATATAAGTGGGGGCTAACGTGCAATCGGCTTACCTGATGGTAAGTGATTACCTCCGTCCATGAACATCCGCAGTGCCAGGGGAATCGCAGCTGCGTTTGAGGAAGGCGTAGGCTGTTAGAAGGTCACTAAGAATGCGCTTCGGTACCTTCAAGAAAATAGCAAGTGGTCTGAAAATACAACAGGCTGATTTCACAAAGTGATAGTGCGAAACACTTCTTGAGACACGCAAAGTGGTGTGCATCAAGGTGATGTGGACGGAGTTTGAAGTTATGCCGCTACGTTCGATGCTGAAACTCGGAGGTAAGGATTTATCTTAACAATTGTTTGGAACACTGCATATGGTAAATTCGATAGAAATACTAAGCAATGCAACGTCTCTTCGCAAGGCCGATCAAATCGATCGACAAGAATCTCGTCGTCGACGTCGGGAATAGCCACATTACATTTTACTGGTGGTAGGAGTCCTATGCAGGAATCCGTCAAGGTAGGTACCCAGGGGCAGTTACTCTGCCGTGAAGCAGTAGTGTGCAAACATTACTGTGTTTCGGTTTGAAGGGCACTGAGAGCTTGCGTAATCACTGGGCATATGAGACTTAAGAACTGATGTGTCAGGGTGACGGGAGCAGTGTGGTGTCACACAAAAATATTCTGAGTGACATAACATTTGTTATGGGGATACGTTGCACTTACCATCAGGTGAACGTTTTGCTCGTTCCGCCACTTTCATCAATTAAAAAACAAAAAAAAATATATATATATTTATGTCGACAGATTATTATTTATTTTTATCTCGTATTAACACGAGAACAGAAGTAGAACTAAAGTAACCGACAGAGCCGGATTAGCAAGCTGAAGTGGAAATGGGCGGACCCTATAGCCCTCAGAACCGATAACCGTTGACAACCTGCGCGGTTTTGCGGGAATTAGATTGATGCAGATGGCGTTAATAAGCAGTACTAGATGCAGGAGGATTCCTGTCTTGGTAAGTACCACAGCAGCTCTTATAGGCAGACGTTGCACTTAACATCAGGTGAAAGTTTTGCTCGCCTCGTCACTTTATCCAATAAAAAAACACTGCTTGAACGCAGAATAAATGGCACCGCGGTGGTACTGTCCTGAAACCATAAAACATTCAAAATTAACGTTGCTACTATATTGATAAATTTTCAGGAAAAGCTCTCACTGATGCCCCTTCCGGCCTACTCGTGTATATCTTACAAATGTTTGCAGGAAGGAAGTGTCGAGGTCAGATGGAGGCCTGTCTCTCCATTTCAAAAGGGAACAGCTGATCGACAACATCATGCTGTACTGGTCGTCTAACTCCATCACCACGGCAATTAGACTGTACGCCGAGGCGTTAAGCAAAAAGCATTTAGATACGAAGTTGGATGAGTGAGTTGTTTATGTAATTCTAGATTAGAAAATCTTCATTCCTTCTATTCAGTTATGAGGTAGACGGTAGATGAAGACCTGGCCCAGAGGTCATAGTCCACGTCAAAGTCAAAGTCAAAATGTCTTTATTCAATTTAGGCTTGTTTAAAGCCCCAAGTATCAACGCTCTAGTCTTTGACTACTGCGCGTCTTCCTGAGTTCGAATCTCAGCCAGAGCCCACATTTGTTCAGAAACACAAATTGTTGGTTTTCTAGTCTTGTGATTGTGACCGCGCCTCTGACATTGCATCATAGCTAACCTGCGGTATCGCATGGGCGTTGAACAGACGCGGATAGGTGATGACTAGTGCAGGCCTCGAGGTTTGAGGATACTCTTGTGGCACGGTAATATGTCCTGCGTGGCTGGTATCTTCCGACAGCATTTGGATAACCAAGAGTACATCGTGATTTATTTCCAGGATTCCGAGTCTGGTGCCGACGTGGTTATTGCAATCGAAATATGAACCGCTCTTCCCACCTGTTGCGGTAACGAGAATACTATACCCTAACATATTAAACGTGACACTTCTGAACGGGGGCGGCCATTTTTTAGCATTAGAGCTACCTAATGCTTTCTCTGATGATGTCTTGAACGCAATTGGACAATTCAGGAAATGGAACAAGAAGAATGCCGAGAATGTTGAACTGTAATAACATTATTGAATTTCATGTTTGCTGTTGTAATTAAAGTTGTTGTTATATTTAAAATATTATTTTATTTTTCTACTGCTTTCAGCTCGAAGTCTTAACAGGTTATTCTTTACTAGTCCGGCAAGTTCGTTGCACGACTGTCCTGCGGGTGACAGAAGTTGGGGGAGGCAAGGTAACACGTCACACTAGTGCCTGGCTACACATGTAGTGAAGCGTAGTTACACGCCCTCCCCTTTCCTGCTATACTACCCACTCCCCCCTTACCTTTAGTGTACCTTGTCGCCGCCAACGTCTGCCTATCTATAATCCCTACACGCTTAGGAACCTATGAATGTAACCGATATGAATATCATATACTCGTATACCTAGTCGGCTCATAAGTTCCGCCATAAATACTTTTTTAAATAATTTGTTCGACTTTTGTTATTTGTATAAAATATATGTATTCAGATAAAATAATATTAGCTAAACGTATATTATTAAAGTTATTCGAAATCTGTCCTTGATTTTGAACACAGGCCCCCAATGTTTATATGTTTGTTTAATGGAACAATATCAATTTATTTTTTATTTTTGGATTGCGCAAAAGTTCTTTATTCAAAATTATATAAAACATTTCTGGCCAGTATTCGAAATTTAATTTAAATTAGAAAGTGACAGCACTTATGACCCGACTTATAATATATATTTTTTTTTTTCATAAAGTGATGAAACGAGCAAAACGTTCACCTGATGGTCGTCTGCGCATAACAAATGCTGTGCCACCCAGAAAATTTCTGTGTGACACTACACTGTGCCTATCACCCTGAGACATAGGTTCTTAAGTCTCATATACCCAGTGACTACGATAGCTCACAGTGCCCTTCAAACCGAAACACAGTAATGTTTGCACACTACTGCTTCACGGTAGAATAAGTAATGGTGATAGTCTGCGTCGGTGATAAGTGATCACTATTAAAAATCAGGGGTTGGCGTGCTGTCATGCTTGAGGAATAGGAATTATTAACGACCGCGTGGCTTAGTGGACTGAATACCTGACTTCTACGACGCGAGCCCTGGGTCCGAATCCCAGACGGAACCAACATTTGTGCAAAAACACAAATCGTCGTTGCGCGTGTGAAATTTGTCTGTAAAACGCACTTACGACACAGGGGTAATTCCAGTATGAGGTATCGGTTTTCTTAATGAAAAAAAAAAAGTGCAATATGCAGTTTTTTTTTTGACGAAACAAGCAAAACGTTCACCTGACGGTAAGTGCAACGTCCGCCCACAACAAATGCTGTGTCACCCGGAACATTTCTGTGTGACACCACACTGCGCCCGTCACCCTGAGACATCAGTTCTTAAGTCTCAAATGCCCAATGATTACGCTAGCTCACAGTGCCCTTCAAACCGAAACACAGTAATGCTTGCACACTACTGCTTCACGGCAGAATAACTGGCCCTGGGGTGGTACCTACCTAGACGGATTCCTGCATAGGAATCCTACTTCCAATTTACTTAATATGTGCAAAAAGACGCTACTGTGTAACTCTGGTTGTTTTCGTGTGATCGGTTTCATTTGATCCCATTAACCAATGAATGAGCTTTATTTTGGCGTACGAACCTCATCAACTGTTTAACACACACACAGTAGACCCCCAGTTCAGCGGTCGAGCCGTGAAAAGGTAACAAACAGACAGAGGGACACAGAGAGTTATTTACGCATTTATAATATAAGCACGGATTAGCTGTTCCCGCGATTTCGGATTTTAGGATTCGTTTAGACAGGCTACTAAAAAACTGAAATATACTAGTACATACATTATAACTATTCGAGAATCAAAGAAATTAGTGCCCTATCTTATTCAGAACAACTTAACTGGACGCTCAATTAACCGAAGTGTTTTTCAAAATACATCATAGATGGCGGCATATGACAAAGTTTTCAATATTCAGAGTACTGCTTCTATATGACTTAGTCCAGTCATCGCCTAAATTAAAAATGCTAGTTCTAGCCCTTATTCCTTGTCTATAAAAATATGTAATAAAAGAATTAAGAGAGTTTCTAATAGAAAAAGTCATTATAATATTGAAGCCGTGTGGTAGCGGCTTAAGAGAATCTTCCACCCCATCTCATCCCGTGGGTGTCGTAAAAGTCGACAGAGGGAAAATATAAATCAGAAGATGGGCAGCAGCATCTCCTGGAACATCTGAATAAATAAACTGCGGTTGCCAACTCGCCTGCCAAGCGTGGCAACTATGGCAAAATCCCCCCAAAATGAGAGCTACAACTTTTGTGGCAATCTATGGGGGAGGCCTATGTTCAGCAGTGGACTAGTGATGATGATGATATGATGATGATGATGAATATTGATGAATATTTTAAAAAATGATTCAGATAGATGTCTGCCTCTCACATATATTCATTGCCACGCCCGAGAGGGTACATGAATTTCATAATTAATTTCATGTGAATCTAAATAAATAAATATATATACTTACAGAGTCACGCCTTTTTCCCATTGTGATAGGCAGAGACCACATCTTTCCATCTGCTAGGAAGCTGACACACATCTTTCGCTCAATTAAAAAAAAGTGACTTCCAGTTTGACATTTCTGGTGGAACATATTTTCATAGTCACAAAAAATACCGCGGTCTTTTGTCGTACAACTCGAAAAGTGACGGTAGTGTTTGAATTGAATTTTGTTATTTCTGTGTATATTTTGATTTTTAACGTTTGTTATTGTTAGTCTGTTATGCAGCAAGCGCTTGTCAAAGTGTGCAGCGGTGTACTTTTCGTTTTGTCTACATCAGTCCAGCGATCTGCAGTAAAAGTCAACTATCATCGCCGGATTGAAAGGTGGCATAGCGCTGAGGGCGCTTAGCCGAAACCTTTATTTATGGATGACTGGCGCAAGGGCCCCCAAGAGGGGACCTCGGCGTGGACCGTCATCCTGTTTGCGTGAGTAACCGACTCGAGGGTGCCCAAGGGGGCCGGCCTCGGCTCGGTCAGTTACTGCAATCGGGAGGGCAATATTACTACTACTATTATTACTACGAGTATTATCATGACTATTATTAGATAAGTTTACCACCAATTCGGAATGCGTTTCCGCTGGAGAAGAAATGGCGCAAGAAACTCCAGCGACGCTTCTGTTTATGATACTACTGCTAGTGGAGAACCGACCTGAGATGCGGCGGTATCGCGAATAACAAATCTATTCGCGAATAATATATCTATTGTCACACCCGTGACTGACATTGGCAGAATTCTATTGAGAGAGGCCAGAATTTACTTTTTTTTTATTGGATAAAGTGATGAAAGGAGCAAAATGTTCACCTGATGGTGAGTGCAACGTCTGCCCATAACAAATGCTGTGTCACCCAGAACATTTCTGTGTGACACAACACTGCGCCCGTCACCCCGAGACATCAGTTCTTAAGTATCATATGCCCAGTGATTGCGCTAGCTCTCAGTGCCCTTCAAACCGAGACACAGTAATTTTTCACATTACTGCTTCACGGCAGAATAACTAGCCCTGGGGTGGTACCTACCTAGAAATTGATTCGAATTCGGAACATAAATTATAAGACTCAGGGCAGAGTAGAATAGCTTCTACCTCTTTCCTACCGAGGTGTCGTAACAGGCGACTAAGGTAGTTTACGGTCACTATATTGCGCGCGGGAACACAATGTGGAGTAAATTTTTATTTGTCTCATACCAAAATGGCGGATACGTGGTTCACCACCCGCCACGTCGTTTCGCTCGAGGGCGAAGAGTGAGCTACGTTCTAGAAGTATTCAAAAATTGTTTTTCTTTGCTCTTCACTAATAGTTTCACGAAAACTTCTAGAAGATTTTGCTTCATTGAGAACACATTTTACATTTTTAGGCACTTTTTTCTTTTGCCATAAAATGATTGTGATGGTTTTTTTAGTAAAGGGATCAACGAACTACCTAAGAGATCGCAAAAGTGCATAGATAACAATGGTACATACATTGAATTATTAAATATTTTACCAAAAACACGACTCTATATTTCGACCATACAAAACGCAAATTTCATGTAAGGACCTAATATGTCTCTTTCAAACCTGCTAATGTCCAAATTGCTATAACTAAATTTTTGCTAAATTGAATGCTGATTTAGAAGAATGCATACATACATGCTGTCACGCTTTTTTCCCATAAAAAGAGTAGGCAGAGACCATACCAGTTGCCCACGTTCTACCCCGTGGGAAATGAGAAGTTGACAGGTGGCGAACCAACTCGCCATTTTCGTATTAGTCGAAAAATTCTGCTCCCCTTTGCGTTCCCATGAGCACTATAGTGACAGCGTTGCATATTCTGGTATTATTGTGCACGAATGAAACCTGTCCGTACAATAACTCAGTCGCCTCTTACGACACCGAGAAGAATACAATGGTTTTAAAACCAACTAAAACGAAATTTGTGATTCTATGCACCGCAAATCTGGTTAATAATATAGGTAAAGGTAATCTTTTCATCCATATAAGAGTATCATTTATACATACATGTGACATAATTTTCCAAACAAGGGGTAGGCAGAAACCACACCCGTAGCCCATTTTTCGCCCCCGAGGGAAACGAGACGTGACGGATGGCGAACCACGTCGCCGCCGTTTTGGTAAAAAAAAGTAAAAGTAAATTTTCAGCCTATAAATGTCCCTCTGCTAAGCACAGGCCTCCTCTCATTTCTGACGGGGTTTTGGGGCTAGGGAGAATCCGCCACGCTACTCCAATGCGGGTTGGCGGACTGCACATCTGTCTTCGAAATATTTTTTTAATTTCTCAGACATGCAGGTTTCCTCACGATGTTTTCCTTCACCGCCGTGCACGTGGTAAATCAGCACTCAAAATTGCAATTAACAATTTTAGTGGTGCCGGCACCGGGGATCGAACCCAGGTCACTCGCCTACTATGAAATTTAAAGCGAGTGCCTAGCCCCTGAGCTACCACGGCCGTTTTGGTAGGAGTCGAAAAATTGTGACTCTCCTTGCGTTCACACGTGCAGTTAAGTGACAGCATTGCACGTTATGGTGTTATTCAGCACGAATAAGGGCTGTCCGTAAAATACCTTAGTCGCCTCTTACGACACCTTGGTAGGAAATAGGCTACTTTGTCGGATTTTTTTTAAATAATTATCACTATTGTTGGCTTTTGGTTCACCACACCCCATTTTGGTTTATTCTGCAACTTTATAATTCTGTTTATCGTGTCTGTAACCTTTGAGATACAATGTTGTCATTGAGATTAAATAATTAGAATATATTTTTACTCATTTAATTTTATACGCTCATGTTTTAATGTACCTTGTTAGAGCTAATTAAATTTTAATTATCTGTTTACCATACATTTTTATATGTATACTGTATTTGTTTTGTACGATGCAACAGTATTATGTTGCAAAAACGTTTATAAGGAATATGACAGAAGTGAGGAAGTTAGCCGTGTGGTGGCGGCTCGTTAAAAGAATACTACCACTCCCTATCATCCAATGGATCTCGTAATAGGCGAGTAAGGAATTAAACTGCACTGTGCACCCAACAGCGCATGGTGGCGATGGGCTCACCACTTATCACACCAAGTGCATTATATTGTTTTGGTGAAACGTGGATTGTGGCAGTCATCTGTTTTTGCAGTGTGCCCAGTCTCTGACTACCCCTTATGGGATACAGTCGTGATCTTATGTGTGTATGTTTGTATGTGAGGAATATTTAAAACATGCGTATATTTAAAATTAATCCGTGCACTATCAGCCTTAAATGAAAATCAGTCTTGCGGGTTACCGCAACTTATACTGAGCAGACCCTATTGTTGAAAAGGTCAATTACGATTTTCTTGCTTATCGGAAAGTTTTTTCCTATTTTTACAGTAGCCATTTTTTTCATTTGTTTTTCTGATTACTTTTAATTTTGCTACTGGTGGTAGGATTCCTATGGAGAAAATTTAAAGTAGGACGTAGGCTTCTTCCAATTGAGGAGGAATTGCCGAAATCTTAACTTTTGGCAAACGGTTTGGCAGCTGCAGTACCGGTCTGGAGCATACGGCTCACCTGATGTTCAGTGAACACCTCCGCCCATAACTGCTGAGCACAGTAAAGTTTCAGCCTATAAATGCCCCACTGCTGAGCACAGGCCTCCTCTCATTTCGATGTTTTCCTTCACCGCCGAGCACGTGGTAAAATATACTATGACATTTAAAGCGAGCGTCTAGCCCCTGACCTACCACGGCTCTCCGCCGCCCATGAACATCCACAATACAGTGGAATCGCGAGCGAGTTGCCGGACTTTGAGAAAGGTGTGGTGAATGGTGGTGATGGTGGCGAAGATATCAATATCGATGGTGTACCTGTAATAGAACCGCCGTTAATAGCTCTTTATCTATTAAACGCAATTACCAATTATGGGCACTAATAAAATTGATGACGCGAACGATAAATGGAGTAGTGTGAATCCAACTTTATATTTATAAATGGAGGAGTGTGCATCCAACTTTATATTTTCGAATCCGATTCATTATTATTTTAAATAATTATAATTTTAATTCTGTTACAGCAAACTGAACAACAGTTGGTACATTACGTATTATTTGTGTGCATGACGTGAATACGTAAAATAGAATTATTTTAAAATTAAAGAACTTATTATTTTATTTTTATTATTTTAAAATGGTTAGCCAGTGTTTTCGCGAGGTATGTGTTTAAATTTAATCTTATTTTTTTTATTTTCTTTCATGTCTGGAGTTGCCAACCCGCCTGCCAAGCGATGTGACCGCGGCGAAATCCCACCAAAAAGAGAGCCACAAACTTTTGTGGCAATCTATGGGGGAGGCCTATGTTCAGCAGTGGACTAGTGATAGGCTGAAATGATGATGATGATGACGTTGGGAGTTTTGCAGATTTTAATAATTAAGTCAGAGTGGTCTCTAACTGTCCGATTTCTGCAGAAAAATATCATCCTTCCTTATTATCGTAGCGTACGTGCCATATTATTTTTTTGAAATGTTAGTTTATTTCGTATTTAGTAAATTTCATACTATACGAGTGGTCTGGGTTGAAATTTTTGTGTTTTTACGTGGTAGGATTCCTGTGCAGGAATCCGTCTAGGTACCACCCTACGCCAGTTATTCTGCTGTGAAGCAGTAGTGTACAAACTTTTCTGTGTTTCGGTCTGAAAGGTTCTGTGAGCTAGTGTAATCACTGGGCATATGAGACTTAAGAATTGATGTCTCAGGGTTACGGGCGCATTGTGGCGTCACACAGAAATGTTCTGGGTGACACCATTTGTTATGGCCAGACGTTGCACTAAGCATCTGGTGAACGTTTTGCTCGTTTCGTCACTTTATCAAATTAAAATAAAACAGGCACAGGTCTTTTAGATCACCAGTGAATTATTATTTTCAGATTGTCCTTAACTCACACACGAGGGCGCTATCTAAAAATCAGCGCCACCTTTACTGTAGCTTTATGCTGATCTGCCTACCTTATGTTCATCGCATACACCGACACTGTAATAAGTCAATATCATTTCATTTATTTATTAATTTTATTTATTTATTTAAATACGTATACAATGAATGAATATCATCATTGTCATCATTTCACCCTATCACCAGTCCACTGCTGAACATAGGCCTCTCCCATAGATTAATACAAAAGTTTGTAGCTCTTATTTTAGGGGTAAATTTGCCATAGTTGCCGAGCCTGGCAAGCGGGTTGGAAACCGCAGTTTATTTATTCTGATGTTTCAGGAAGATGCTGCCGCCCATCTTATACATACATACATATAGTCACGCCTCTTTTCCATAGGGGTAGGCAGAGACCACATCTTTCCACTTGCTACGATCCTGACACACATCTTTAGCTTCTTCTACTTTCATTAGCGTTTTCACACACGCTCGTCGGTTGCGGGTACTTTTAACGTGACCTTTCCTCAAAAGTTCACCGATCTGATTGTGATACGTACGCCTAGGTCGACCCTTAACGGCTTTTCCATTCACACTTGCCTCATAAATCTGTTTCGTCAATCTCCTTTCATTCATCCTCTCTACGTGTCCAAACCATCTAAGCATGCCTTTCTCTATCTTTTTCACTACATCTTCAACCACACCGAAACGTTCCCTTATCACGCTGTTTCTCACTTTGTCAATCAGAGTTACTCCAGCTATACTTCTCAAACTTCTCATTTCCACAGCGTTAATCCTACTTTCATGCTTCTTCTGCCAGACCCAGCATTCACTACCATACATAAGTGCGGGGACCAGAACTCCCCTATGTACAGCCAGTCGTGCCTTTTTAGATACGTTCTGGCTACACATAAAGTTATGCAGAGCCCCATTCACTTGATTTCATGCTACTACTCTTCTATCAATATCACAGTCATACTTTCCGTCTCTCGTAAATTTAGAACCCAGATACAAAAACTCTTTCACTTGTTCCACTCTTTCTCCTTCAATCAGAATTTAGGACATTTGCAATCCGAAATAGTATCTTCTCTTTCAAAAACCATTACTTTCGTCTTATCTACATTAATTTTCATTCCTTTGCTTTGTAGAGCACCATGCATAATATTAACCATCGCCTGCAACTCCTCCTCCGATGATGCTAATATAACCTGATCATCGGCGTATAGGAGGCATTTGACGGTCAAATCATTCAATCTTAATCCAAACACACTCTCTTTCAAATCTTTTAAGCAATTGTCTATGAATAGGTTAAACAGCCACGGCGAAGCCACACGTCCCTGTCTAACACATTTTTCGATGTTAAACCAGTCTGTGTAAGCCCCGTTTATGCCCATCTTATGGTTATAATTTTCCCTCTGTCGACTTTTACGACACACACGGGATGAAATGGGGTGGTAGATTCTCTTAAGCCGCTACCACACGGCGTATAGTCGGAATAAATGCTTGAGGCATTTTCTACCTATGAGTGATGAGACAAAATGAAGTAGGTGAAGTTAAGGATACGACATTTATTTAGCGCTAAATTTAGGAATACTTAATATATTTTGTTTTACTCTTTATTGTTACACAATAAGATTCTAAGGTAACAATGGGCGTACTTAATGCCCATCGGTATTCTCTGCCAGTCAACCCGCAGTGTGGCGAGCTATTCTTGCAAGTGTAATTAAAGAATAGTGAAATAATAATTATAAACTATATATTCATGTATATATATATATATATATATATATATATATATATATATACAGGGTCATTCGTAATGTCCTATACATCCCGGAAGGCTGGGATTAGTGACAATGTGTATATGCTCCAAAAAATGTAAAGAGCCTTGTAGCGTTATACCTGTAGGAGATACGTCGACTTAAAGAATTTGTTGTACTGGGATAACATGAAGCTTAAGGAAATCTGTTGCCAAGTAAATCTGTTAGTATGACGCCGTAGTAGGGTAACATAAATTAAATGGAGAAGAAAACGGAGTTCGGGGCAAGGTTAAGTAGGTTGTATATATAGTATAGGTATAACTTAATTGGTATAACTGGTATAATAGTTCAACTGATAATAAGAAAACGAGTACCTAGTTGTATTATAAAAAGATATGTTATTTTACGATCGGTTAAGAGAAATATGTATGCTTGTAGCTACATTGTTGGTTGTGACTTTCTATTGGTATTAAAAAATTAAGATTATTGCAATAAGTAATATTATAAAAATTGTATCTTGGCGACCACGCCGGCGATCGGCGGTGCCCTTGACGTTGAACCCGCCGATCGTTCACTAAGCTCACTATTTCATTAAATCAGCAGTTTTGCACCGTATTTGCAATGTAGGAAGGTTAATGTAAATTTTCCGGAAAAAGAAACGATTAAAAACTGCAACAATTAAGATGATCGTAGTTCAATTTGCACGCGTTTGGACGAGACTGAGTGAATTATTTCGCAATCTTTTTTCGCATTTTGATATTTCACGTAAAAAGCGGGCGGGGCGGCAACGTCTCAAAAAGTATCGTCTGCGCATTATTAGCAGCGTTGCCAATTTAGCATTTTATATGCTAACTTTGACAGATTTTCTTTCTGTTTAGGACATTAATTTGTCGTTAAGCATATAGCAATTTTTTAGCATATTTTTTGAGCATATTTTTAGCATATTATCAAAATATTTATCGTCTTGTAACATCCTGTGCTGCAGTCTGTGTGCAGGCTACTAGGTAAAAATGGCACAAGTTGATTTATCGCAAAGTCACACAATACACACAACATAGCTCAATAAAAAATTCAGTAATCAAATGATTACGATACGCCATCACAAGCATTCACACATATTATCATATAAGAACCCCGCGTCAGGGTAACTCATATTTCACTTTTTAAGAAACGACCAAACGATACAGAACTTCCGCGACGAACTACGCCGTACTTACTTGAGACATCAGAGGTAGCGGCTGGAAGTCTAGTAGTAATGCCACGTTCAGACTTTTTGTTATATATTTATAAGACAATTTCTCGTACTTTTTAGGTATTGTTCAAATAAACAAATTGCGTTGCTTGCTCTGAAAGCGGATAATCTATTTTAGTACTCACACGTAACTTAACTTATTATTAACTTAACTTATTAAACCGTCACTATCTCACCTGAAGAAAACGACATTTAAAGTTTATTATTTCGTCAATTTCAGTATTTTTATTTTCGAATTGGTATGGATGATATCAATCGTCATTTCGTCTTGTACACTTCACCATGGATCACCAAACCAAGTGTCACACCATAGAACACCTAAAGGCTTTACCTCGTCTTAAAATCGATCCCTTCAACTTTTCTCCAGTTACGACGGAGGTGGTTAAGAAGATAATCCTCTCCATCAAATCTAACGCTGAGGGCTGCAACAATGTCAGCCGCCGTATGATTATCTATATCCTAGACCATATCCTCCACGTTATCTCTCACATCTGTAACTTCTCCTTGGATTCCGGTTTTTTCCTTCATTATGGCGCAAGGCATATGTTATCCCTTTGCCTAAGAATCCAAATCATTCATTACCTAATCACTTTTGACCCATCTCCGTTCTTCCTTTCCTATCCAAGGTACTTGAGGCCTGTGTGCATATGCAGCTATCTCAGTTTGTTTATGGCAACAACTTATTAAGTCCATTGCAATCTGGCTTCAGGCCCGGTCACAGTACTGTTTCCGCGCTCCTCAAAGTCACTGGTGATACTAGAGCGGGAATGGAGGACACTAAAGTGACTGTGTTGGCTTTGGTTGACTTTTCGAATGCATTTAATACCATCAGTTACGACATCCTACTATCTATCCTTTCCCATTCTATGATCTCTCCCAAAGTGCTGGATTTGTTTTCAACTTATCTTCGCGGACGTCAGCAGTCGGTCCACATAGATGAATCTTCATCTAGGTGGTTTGACATACATGCTGGTGTCCCTCAAGGCGGCATTCTATCTCCTCTGCTATTTTCAGTATTTATAAATCTCATTACCCAGAACCTTCAGTGTGCGTATCATCTGTATGCTGATGACTTGCAGTTGTACACACAGGCGAGTGTCGAATGCGTGTCAACAGCAGTTGATATGATTAACAGGGACCTAGAGTATATTAAGAACTGGTCTGTCCGGTTTGGCCTTATGGTCAACCCATCTAAGTGTCAGGCCATAATAGTAGGTAGCCATCGGATGATTAAAAGATTGAACTCGGTAACGCTCCCTCCAATCGTTTTTAACGGCACCGCTCTTGAACTGTGTTCATCTGTTAAAAATCTTGGTTTACACATTGACAATACTCTCAGCTGGCAAACCCAAGCGACGCATGTAAGCCAGAAGGTAACAGGTACCTTACGAGCTCTGTATCGCCTAAAAAACTTTCTCCCTTCTGGAACCAAAATGATGCTTGTGCAAACCTTAATTTTTCCCTTGATCGACTATTGTGATGTATGTTATTTCGATCTGAATGCAGATCTCCTCAATAAATATGATCGTCTTCTGAATAACTGCATTCGATTCATTTACAATCTTCGTAAGTATGATCATGTGTCTGCTTGTCGTTCTCGATTAAAGTGGCTACCCATTCGTCAGCGCCGAAGTCTGCGTGCAGTAGGAGACGTAAGTATAGAATAAAGGGTAGTGCCCTTTATTCTATACTTACGTCTCCTACTGCCCTTCCTACTTGACTCCCCACTTTCAGTATCTCTGCTCTACCCATGATAAAAACCTTCGCTCATCAAATAACTTACTGCTTCAGTGTCCCTCTCATAGCTCTTCCCTCGTCCATTCATCCTTTCCTATTCAATCCGTCCTACTCTGAAACTCACTCCCTCTCGAAATCAGAACAGCTAATAATCGTTGCTGCTTCAAATTTAAAGTTCGGGAACTGCTTCAAAATAAGTTGGCAGAATCATCTCACTAATAGTTTATCTAAACTTTTTATTATTTATTTATATGTATTTATGTATATATTTACTATTCTGTTTTATGTTATATATGTATAGTATAGTGTATATGTTTATAAAAATATGTGTACATAAGTATTTATGTATGTATGTGTGTATGTTAGTTTTTATATATGTATGTATATATTACCCTTATATATTATATTATTTACCCGCACCTACTTGAGGTTGACTGGTAGAGAATGCCTCAGGCATTAAGTCCGCCTTTATACTTCCTGTATAAAAAGTTAAATAAATAAATAAATTAAGGTTACTGTACACAAAGTAGGTTGTATAGAAAAACTAAAGTAAAGCAAACTGTTTACGGAGAAGTTTTCACATAAAAATAATTATTAAAGAGCTACAGTTTCTTTACATATTATACTTATTGCTATAAAATATAATAACTATTGCTTGTGTATAGGTTACAATACAGTGCATCGCGTAATGCATGTGTTAATGATTTATTAAGTTTCACGGGTTTGCAATTTATTAAGATCAATAAATAAGATGAATTAAATAAAATACATACATACATACATAAGATCACGACTGTATCCCATAACGGGTAGTCAGAGACTGGACACTCAATGCAAAAACAGATGACTGCCACAATCCACCAAAACAACATAATGAACTTGGTGTGATAGGTGGTGAGCCCATCGTCACCTTGCGCTGTTGGGTGCACAGTGCAGTTTAATTCCTTACTCGCCTTTTACGAGATCCATTGGATGAGATGGAGTGGTAGTATTCTTTTAACGAGCCGCCACCGCATATAAAGGATTTTAAGAAAATTAAATAAAAACGATTAAAAAACGAACATCGATTCGATATAATAGCTTTAGTATTAGTTTCTTATTTGTAATTTATGCTGTATGTTTTTTAATCGTGAATAAATGTATTACTTACTTATTTACTAGTCATTGCTGCGGTTGCGAGCGGTTGGGAATCTCAGAAACCATTTTAGGGCGTGGCATTAAACTGAACGTTAAAGATATGGCAGCGTCCTGCATTAATAATTATAAATATAGAAAAATAAAAATAAAAATTAATGAAACGATCAGCGTTGAATGCTGCTTTAGATGGTAATAATTTTCGCAATTCGCAAGCTTTTTACGTTTTTACACAACAGTCGGCTTCCAGAAATTTACGATTAACCTCCATCACACTAGAAAATATCCTTAAACAACGAAAGCACAAGTTCATCATAAACTCTAAACCCAATAGTGGAAGGTTCGATTGCGATAAAAAGGACAAATATTAGTTCGGAATTCAGATACTACGTAAAATGTCTGTGTAATGTAATGTGGGTAATGTTAAATATACGATAGTTAGCGAAACGTATTTTTTAAACCTCTCAAAGGCTTAATGATTTTGTGACTAAAAAGTGCAATGCGTACGAAGAGAATGTTTTAATGTAGACGCGGCTTTAAACGGCCATTTTTAGGCGTGTCTTAATTTCACAGGTTTGTACGTAAGATTATTTTCATTGGTTGATTAAGTTTTTAGCGCGAAAGCGGATCACAAAAATAAAGGCTCCTGGTACTACGTTAGTCGTCGTTTGTCGTCGTCGTTTCAGCCTATCACTAGTCCACTGCTGAACATAGGCCTCCCCATATATTGCCACAAAAGTTTGTAGCTCTCGTTTTGGGGGGATTTTGCCATAGTTGCCACGCTTGGCAGACGGGTTGGCAACCGCAGTTTATTTATTCAGATGTTCCAGCAAGATGCTCCTGGTTTTCATTTTCCCTCTGTCGACTTTTACGACACCCACGGGATGAGATGGAGTGGTAGATTCTCTTAGGCCGCTACCACACGAGAGAGAGAGAAAATGGCGAAGATCAAGGACGCGTTGCGCATCCGGAGCGAGCAGACCAACAACTTCATTTCCTACGTTAGTAGGAGGTTTTATTTTAAGTGCTGGTGGTAATATTTCTATGCAGGAATCCGTCTAGGTAGGTACCACCCCAGGGTCAGTTATTCTGCCGTGAAGCAGTAGTGTGCAAGCATTACTGTGTTTCGGTTTGAAGGGCACTGAGAGCTAGCGTAATAACTGGGCATATCAGACTTAAGAACTGATGTCTCAGGGTGACGGCGCATTGTGGTGTCATACTGTTCTGGGTGACACAGCATTTGTTATGGGCAGATGTTGCACTTACCATCAGGTTTCTCTCACTCTCGGCTCGTTCCGTCACTTTTGTGAAATAAAAAAAAAAGTGAGTAAAAAAAACTGCGTTTTTCTATTGCCCGGCGGCGATGACGGCCTGTGCCGATGCATTTTTTCTACTAGGGGACGGTGCCGGTCTGCGCCGGCTTTTTGGGCAGTACTAATACGGTCAGAATTCAGATACTACGTAAAATGACTTTATCAGATTGGTGATGTTAAAAGTACGACACTTAGAGAAACGTACAATTTCTTGATAGAATTTCTATCGGGGTATTTAATTTTAGCACATTACATTAGTTTAGTCTACTAAGCAGATCCGATTACTTTGTATGCAAAGTGGGCGAAAATTAATTATACGAGTACAACACGTGCGTACTGAAGGCAAATAAGTTATAAAATAATTCATACCACGTTTCCCACAACGCACCATAAACACGCAAACTGCTACAGCTTATATAATTACGAAACATATGTTCAGTTTTGTCAGACGGCTGGAAGCGGAAAATTTACTGTCCTTTGCCGTCATCGATCGGGCAATGGCAAAACGCCCAATAAAATTTATGAGTTTATTACAGGGTAGTCACCTATGAGTTTTAAGTATATAGTATCACGCTACAACGCTCATTATATTTTTTGGGGCATATATACATCGTCCCTAAGCCTAGCCTGCCGGGATGTATAGGACATTACCAAATTATATACACATGCACACAAAGTAAAATTTTATATTAACTTTAAAGAAATATAGAAATGGAATCAACTTTAATATATAAATATAAAAACGAATAACATTAAATAAAAAATATAATATTATGCGAAACATACATAGATAATAAATACAAAACTTATAATATATATAATCATCTCATCCCTTGGGTAGCAGAAGGTAGAAGCCGCCGTGTAGTAGCGGCCTAAGAGAATCTACCACCCCATCCCATCCCGTGGGTGTCGTAAAAGTCGACAGAGGGAAAATAAAGCCAGGAAATGGGCAGCAGCATCTTCCTGGAACATCTGAATAAATAAACTGCGGTTGCCAACCCGCCTGCCAAGCGTGGCAACTATGGCAAAATTCCTCCAAAATGAGAGCTACAATCTTTGGTGGCAATCTATGGGGGAGGCCTATGTTCAGCAGTGGACTTGTGATAGACTGAAACGACGACGATGAAATAATAGGATAGTTATTACTGAGACGATTCTGCCAATTTATTTAGAAAGAGCTTTTTTTTCTTCTTACTATTTTGTCGTTTTGCCGATCAATAAATATTTTTCTATTCTATTTCTAACGAATGCCACACTGCAACTGGGGGTACACGTGCGCACTGGGGTTTTCATTATAGACGTTGGCAACTTTTCGTAGGTTTTAAATCAATTATTGCGACGATTTTCCTGTGTCAATTGATAAGGATTGATTGAGTCATTAAATTTGACTAGCTCAGCAAAGGAAGTATATCGTAAATTAACCTCTTATCCGATTCCATGAATTCGTAAGTGAAGCGTGATAAGCAACAAGCTGCGCCCTCGGCTTAGTTGTCTTAGTGGCTAGAAATCATAGAAAAAAAAGTAAAGTTTCAGCCTATAAATGTCTCACTGCTGAGCACAGGCCTCCTCTCATTTCTGAAAGGGTTTTGGAGCTAGGAAGAATCCGCCACGCTGCTCCAAAGCGGGTTGGCGGACTTCACACGTCATCGAAATATTTCTATTCCTCGGACATGCAGGTTTCCTCACGATGTTTTCCTTCACCGATAAGCACGTGGTAAATCAGCACTTAAAATTGTAAAACAATATTAGAGGTGCTGGCACCGGGGATCGAACCCAGGTTACTCGCTTACTATGAAATCAAGGGCGAGCACCAGGCCCCTGAGCTACCACAGCTTAGCTAATAGAAATCATAGCTGTACACATAATAGAATCAGACGTTACTTTGCGGAACTCCATTATAATAACGGAAAGAAAGTTAATTTGCTAAGATCCCCATGCCAAATTGAAAATGGTGATTATTACCTAGTTTTGAAGAGCACCGCCCGCCCTCCCTCAACACAGTGCACAAGCAAACCAATACCGCCACTCCAATACTACCACTAGGCAATACGCACCACTGAAGTCGAGAACACGACACGTGTTACACCTTAAAACGAGGCATTATCAAGTGGTATTGACTCTACGATAGTCCGAGTCAAGCTCGGCGGCTGACTGTCGTAGTTACCTCGTACCGGCAAGTGTATGGCGACCCCCGCCATACACTGCGCTTTCCCATCGCCACTTCAGCTTGCTAATGATCATCATCAACAACAACATTTCAGCCTATCACTAATCCACTGCCGTACATATAACTCCCCCATTTTGATTTTGCCACGCTTGGCAGGCGGGTTGGCAACCGCAGTTTATTTATTCAGATGTTCCGGGAAGACGCTGCGGCCCATCTTCTGGTTTTAATTTTCCCTCTGTCGACTTTTACGACACCCACGGGAAGAGTTGGAGTGGTAGATCGTCTTAAGTCGCCACCACATGGCGAATTGCTACTCCTACAGAGGAATAAAAAAATCAGGTATCTGCACAGAAATGCTGAAGATATAAAGTATTACATACAAAAAATTAAACGTGAACCTTCTACTAAATCGGTTAATGATGTAAACGCGAAACCGTATCTTTTAACTAATTTTCACCCAAATAACCTCGGATTTGGTACCTTCGAACATAAATCAATTGGCGTAACAACTAATTATCTTACAACTCTAGAATCCGATTTAAACCATTATTCAATTTTAGTTTACAACCCAGTAAGCAGCACTGGCTGGTAATAATAATATTAGTGTTTTTTTAAACTTTTCCTTCTGAGGAATGCAATAATTCCCCGGGCCAGTTATTCTGTCGTAAAGCAGTAGTGTGCAAACATTACTGTGTAAGGGCACTGTGCGCTAGCGTAATCACTGGGCATATTCGACTTAAGAACTGATGTCTCAGGGTGATGGGCGCATTGTGGCACCCAGAACATTTCTGTGTGACACAGCATTTTTTAAATGAAACTAATTTTACGGATTTTATCGCGTTTAATTTTATTATTTATAACCCGTTTCGAGTTGTGTGCGTTTCGAGTGCTTTACAGCACCAATGGTCACGGGCGGACTGAGGTGACAGATGTCCCGATGTCATAGTTAACCAGGAGTACCTTCAGCTTTTAATTATTATTCTTGGTTCGATCTACGCAGAAAGAGCTCACTGTGTCTTGAAGTTTTGCAGTGGTATGCTTGGTTTTTGATTTAATTTTATTAATTATAGGATCCCGAGCTGGTGGTAATACCCAACCATCTTCTCTATTAAAATTAGGATGTTTTTTAATTTCAATAGCCTCGCAAATCATCCTTGGTAGGAATCGCAGTTCTTTTGCGAGGATTTGTGGTTTATCAAATCTGATGTAATGGTTGGGATGATCCAGAACATGGTCACAGACTGCAGACTTCCTGGAGCGACGATGCTTCACATCAGCTATATGTTCTTTTACGCGGGTTTTAACTGATCTTTTTGTTCGTCCTATGTAAGAGAGACCACATTCACAATCCAGCTTGTATACTCCTGCATCTTGTAGAGGGATGTTACACTTGTCAGATGGTAAAAACTGACTTATTTTCTTCGGTGGCTTAAAAAATGTTCTTATGGAAGCCCGCTTCAAGATATAGCCAATCTTATCCGTGACTCCTCTGACATATGGTAGGACTGCAGGTACACGCTCGACTGTGGTCGGCTTCACTCGGTCACTCCGACGAAGGCGCGGAACTCGAAGCTTGTTGTCTTGCAAAACTTGCTTGACATGCTGAAGCTCGGCGGCCAGGTGTTTACTGTCACAGATCCTTTGTGCTCTCTGAAATAAAGATTTGCCCACGGTAACTAGCTGTGAAGGATGGTGGTGAGATTCACCATTTAAGTACCTATTTGTATGGGTCTTTTTCCTATACACAGTGTGACTCAAGGTGTTATTAGGATTTCTAATTAATAAAACATCTACAAAAGCTAAAGAGTTATTTGTCTCTAACTCCATTGTAAATTGTATTTTATAATTTATGGAGTTAAGGTGGTCTAAAAATGCAGTGACTTTATCAGAAGGTAGGATTGTGAAAGTATCATCTACGTACCGCTTGTAGAAATTTGGATTTACTGGAGAAGTACGGAGGGCTTTCTCCTCAAAGTCTTCCATGAAGATGTCAGCAACAATGGGAGATACTAGGGAGACCATCGCCACACCATCTACTTGCCAGTAGTATTGTTCCTTCCATAATAGATAGCCAGATGTTAGGCAATGTCTAAGTAATTCTGCATGTTCTGCTTGCATGTTGTTCTCTGTTAGCTTCCTAGGTACAATTGAGATGCAGTCTTCAAGAGTAAATAACATAAATAACGACTGGACATCAAAACTTACCATAGTTTCATTGTCAATAAGATGTAGGTCTTTAATCTCACTGACAAAATGGTAGGAATCCTTTGTGTGTGCTCTTTTGTGTCCTCTTAGTGGGGAGAGTATTTTAGGACTGTTGGTTGTAGCGAACCACTGTTATCAGCTCTTTATCTATTAAACGAAATTACAATTATAGACACTAAAAAAGTTTCCGTCGCGAACTATAAATGGCACAGTGTGAATCCTCCCTTATATTTCAGATTTCGATTCATCGAGTCGATAATTATTTTAATTCTGTTAGAGTGCAGTGTACAACAGTAGTTGGTTAACGTACTCGTATTATTGCTGTATTTGACGAGAATAACGGAAATTGTAGTAATTGTTTTCTAATTTCGAATCGGTAGTAATGTCAGTGGCTTAATTTTTTTGCGTTTGCCAGTGATTTTGCAAGGTGTGATTTTTTATTTAATCTATATTTTCGATATTCTTTTTGGTTTTGCAGAATTAATAATTTAGTCTGAGGGGTCTCCGAAAATTTTCTTCCGGCTTATTATCGTAACGACAGTGCCTTTACACAAATAATCTATCATCAATCAATGCATAGTATAATTAAAAATGAAGTGCGAGATTGTTACATAAACCAAAACAGTTTCTAAAATAAAATACCAATACACTTTGAGTCATTGGAACAAATTAAAATGTAACATCATTTTTGATAAAAAAAAACTTATGGCAGTAGCTCTGCTAACATTCTAAATATTTAAATTTGAATTGAGAAGATTTTCCCAAAGATATATAATGTAAACACCTTTTCATTAATAAATCTGTGCATTAAAAAGTATGAACTTCGGTGAGCGTGTCTCAATAGGTTCAGTCTGCGAAACTTGATGTCGCATTTGAACATTGTCGTGAACCATCTCCTAGCACAACCTTTAAACTTATTTGGAGTGGTTAACAGGTATATCAGTAATGTTAATAGCATTGGTAGTATTCTTTAAAAACTCCGCCGACCAGCACTGGTGTAGTGCAACGGACTCCCGGCTTCAAAACTCTCTCAAAACAAGGACGACGCATGCGCTCAGCAGTGAGACAAATAAAAGGTAGTGGCCTAGTGGTCAGAGTACCTGACTTCTAAGCCGCGGGTCCTGGGTTCGAATCCCAGCCGGATCCAACATTTGTTCTAAAACATAAATTCTTGGTTTTCGGGTCCGGTTGTGTTGCGATTGTCCCCGTGTTTCTGACACTGCATCCTAGCCTACCTCCGATCTTACCGCATCAGCGTTACATCGGGCGCGGGTAGGTTGGGACGAGTGAGTGCCTCTGTGTTTGCGCGTACAGTTGTGGCACTATAATATCTCCTGCGCAGTTGATGGCTCTCGACAGTAGTCGGCAGTTGTCGCCGTGGTCGAAATCGGCTAGGAGAACATCATCATCAGTAACTTAAAAAAAAAAAAAAAAAAAAAAAAAAAAAAAAAAAAAAAAAAAAAAAAAAAAAACTTTGCAACAACGCCGTAAACAGAGGCGATAATAAATCGTTGTTTGAGTAAGTGTTATGTAATATCGTAGTTAGCAATACTTGTTAACGATAATTGCAAACTTCCTTGCAGTAATTATAGTCAATCGAGTATTCGTGTACATGGCCGCCTTCTAGTATAACTATATACTTTAAGAAAAGAATAAATCTTGAAGAATTTTTTTTTGCACTAGAAAAACGCGAGGCATACAAATAGTTCGCCAGGTGGTAAGTGCAACGACGGCCCATAAAAATGCTGTGTCGCCTTGAACATTCCTGTGTGGCACCATACTGACTCATATGCCCAGTAATTCCATTAGCTCTGTTTCTCTCAGTCCGAAACACTGTTACTGCACACACCACTGTTCTACGGGCGGCCCTGCGGTGCCTACCTAGACGGATTCCTCCAAAGGAATCCTACCACCAGTACCAAGGTCGTTTTTGTTGTAACAGACGACTATGAAAGAAAGAGACATTAAAAATGGTGCATATAGAAAATAGTAAACAGTTTTGTAATGTCAAAGTGGTGCATTAAGGCCTTAGTGATTATCTGTGGGTATATAAAGCACTGATTTTCTATCTGAACCTTCATTGACATCTGAACAAAAACTAACGAAATAATTCCCCCGTATAAGGAATCTGTGAGGAAAGTTTATCATCATCATTTCAGCCTATCACTAGTGGACTAGAACCTGCTGAACATAGGTCTCTCCCGAAAATTTGCCACGAAAGTTTGTAGCTCTCATTTTGGGGGGATTTTGCCGGGAGGGTTATGTTCAACAGTAAAATGGGCATCAGCCCTTTTTCATCATCATATCAATCATGATGATGAAGAAGGGTCATATTAATGATAATAACAAAGACGACGATGAAAGTCTATGGCTTTAAAGTTAAAGTCAATATTTCTTCATTGAGAAAATATTTTCTAGTTTATTCCATATTAAATCCACCATTTTTTGTTTGCTCTACGTTATGTAGACATGCAACATTACGAACATGATACCGGTGAAAGTATATTACATATATACATTACAATCAGGCTTTTTTCCCATATAAGGGCCTACCCCCCAGATACCACATACATAGCCCACTTTTCGCACCAGCAGGAAACGAGATATAACAGGTGGGTTAACCACGTCGCCACTATTTTGGTACGAGTTGAAATTCTTGCTCCCATTGCGCTCCCACGAGTAACTAGCCATCGGCACGGCAAGCACTTTGTCTATTGGCCGCTGTCAATTTATGTACATAATTTGTCGAGACTATATTCATTACATATATTTTTCTTTTCTAGATGTTTCAAGGTTTAGACCCGTCATCCGCAGAACCTCTCATAGGTCTCTTAGTCACTTTTCTATCGATGTTTCTGGAGACTCCACACATGCCAGTTGTAAATCTTAACGAATGGTGGGGTCCAGCGCAATTGAAAAGTTATCCTGACACCAGCATCAGACCTTTCCGAATAGAATTCAATGAGTCGGTAAGTTCTTTGCAAATTATATTAATAAGTGATTGCTTGTTGCGTTGAGAAGCCAGTCTGTTGGTCTTTCATTTCGTGGAGTATACTCATGAGTTACATTCAATTATAAGGGCACTGAGAGGTAGTGTAATCAATAACCATTTTTTTTAAGAGACTTAAGAACTGATGTCTCAGAAACCGGTTTCTGAGACATCAGAGGTGCCGCACAGAAATGTTCTGAGTGACAGTGCATTTGTTATGGGCAAACGTTGCAATTACCACCAAGTGAATGATTTGCTCGCCTCGTTACTTTCTTCTATAAAAAAATGTACCTCAAGAAACTAATCAGAAATAATGATTATTCCCTACAGATGATCGAAGACCTCAAACATCGTTTGAGGAACACTCGACCACTGACTCCGCCTCTAGAAGACTCGGGATCATTATACGGTTTCAACACTTATGAAATGGAAGAATGGCTGCACTACTGGGCTGAAGAGTATCCTTTTCACGAGCGAGAGAAGGCTATTAACAGATATCCACAGTACAGAACCAACATTCAAGGACTCGACGTTCATTTCGTAAGAGTTAAGCCAGAGGTCAGTGAATCTTTATCTTCGAAACAATTACTATCCACAGTACAGGACCAACATTCAAGGACCTTATATTCATTTTGTAACACCCCCCACGACGACCGCGTGGCTCAGTGCTCAGAGTACCTGACTTCTGAGCCGCGGGTCCTGGGTTCGAATGCCAGCCGGAGCCAACATTTGTGCTAAAACATAAATTGTTGGTTTTCGGGTCTGGTTGTGTTGTGATTGTCCCCGTGTTTCTGACACTGCATCCTAGCCTACCTCCGATCTTATCGCATCAGCGTTACATCGGGCGCGGGTAGGTTGGGACGAGTGAGTGCCTCTGTGTTTGCGCGTACACTTGTGGCACTATAATATCTCCTGCGCAGTTGATGGCTCTCGACAGTAGTCGGAAGTTGTCGCCGTGGTCGAAATCGGCTAGGAGAACATCATCATCATCATCATTTTGTAACAGTTATGTCAGCAGTTAGCGAATCTTCGTCTTTGAAACAATTTATTTCTACAGTTCCTATAAAGGTTTTTATTACCCCTACACAGCTTAGCAGACAGTGTCCTGTCTATTAAATTATGGAGCATCATAATCAGTCGGTTAGCAATAACACTGATAGATTACTGAGAGTAGACCTCCCCAAGTTGGAAGGATTCGCCTGTGTCATCATGCTTGGCAGATGGATTCGCAGACATTTCACACATTTTTTAAATTTTTTTTCATATTTCACATTTCACTTTCGCTGCTGCCAGTCACTGTCACACTGTGTAACTAGCTGATGGTTATTCTGCCATCAATTGAACGTCACGTGATTTTTCTGGCACCTACCTTAGTCGACTTTTACGATACCCACGGGATAAAATTTTACATCCCACAAGGCAACGAAGGGGATGCTGTACTCCAGTTTAAACCACATAAAGAAATAAATTTCTTCGTTTAAACCACAAAAAGATATTTCTTATATCTATGTAAATCTATCTTTCCGATCGAAAAGTTTGTTCGCCAAAACACCACTGACGTAAAAATATTCATAAACAAAAAGTTAATGTAAAATTAATCATAAAAAGTTGATTATTACTTCTAAACTTTTAACCAAGCTGTAAGTTTGGCTACTGTGTGTACGTCGCGGGTCATGCCAAAAGTGTCACCACTCTGCATATTGTCGCGATAACAATCGCAACGCTGATTTTCAGTGAATACCGCTGGAGAATACAGTCTCAATGCCCATGGTGCCGATGTCCTACATGGTGATCTTCTCTTTGCATATTTTCGGGACACGGGAACGCAGACTGCCGCGGCTCCGATGGCGTTGTCCATAAAAGCGTCATTTCTCTATGTAGGGTTAGAGAGTACTCCACCCTTTTCTTACTTATCACTTTTTTTTACTGGTGGTAGGATTCCTATGCAGGAATCCGTCTAGGTAGGTACCACCCCAGGGCCAGTTATTCTGCCGTGAAGCAGTAGTGTGCAAGCATTACAGTGTTTCGGTTTGAAGGGCACTGTGAGCTAGCGTAATCACTGGACATTTGGGACTTAAGAACTGATGTCTCAGGGTGACGGGTGCAGTGTGGAGTCACACAGAAATATTCTGGGTGACACAACATTTGTTGTGGGCAGACGTTGCACTTACCATCAGGTGAACGTTCTGCTCGTTTCGTCACTGTATACAATAAAAAAATACTATCTACTCATTCTTTTACTTCCTTTTTAATTCTAGCGACTATCAACATATCGGCCATAGGGATATCGTACCGGTATATCGTACAGTATCTTGGATTCGAATTTCAGCCGGTACCAATATTTGTACAAAAACACAAATTGTTGGTTTTCATGACTGGTTGTTCTGCCATTATACCCGTGTCACAATGTAGGTATTACTTTTTTTATATTTTTAGGTTCCTCCGGGTGTGGAAGTTATACCACTACTTATGTTACACGGTTGGCCAACCAGTTTTCTAGACTTCTATGATTTAATACCCAATATAACTGCTGTTAGTAAAAATAGAGACTTCGCTGTAGAGGTCATTGCTGCCAACCTGCCAGGATTTGGTTACTCTGATGTAAGTTTATGTATGGTTAAATATTTACGGTTAAAAGATAAAGTTTTAGATTAAAATAAAGTTTTAGATTAACTTAAGATAATCTAAAACTGAAATAGATAAATTATATTTTTTAGTTAGGACTTTAGGGTAAATTCAGTTGTAACCTATTAGTACCGGGTATTTTAAAAAGGAAACTACAATCCAAATCAAATTCATTACCAAATTTTCATGAAAAACTATGCTCCTGTAAACCTGTGTGTTGCAGAGTCATAAATTGCACATCTATTATCAAAAATCTGTAGACCAAACAAATATTTTTGGCAGGGGTCGAACTTGCGAAACGTAGCGCCAATTGTGCCAATCGACCTTTTACTTTACGACCCTAGATTATAAGCAAAAATCTGTCTCCAGTCGCGCGTCGTAGCTGACACGCACAGATTTTTGTTTTGTGCATATAAGTAGTTCGTGAAGTACGAACACAGTATAAATATTTATTTCAATTAAACATAAGAAAACATTTGAAATGACAATGATGTACCATAACGGCGGCAGCAGTATAAACTGTGTCGCAGCCATTAACGCCCGCCTCCTAACATTCTTGAGGTTATACTTAAATAAACTTAGAAAACAAAAACATAAATGAAAACTAAATGTGTTTGAGTGTTGTGTGTGTTTGTTTGTGTGTGAGAGTTGTTGAGTATAGTTACAGAAATCAGCACGAGAGTTTTTCGTTTCATCATATGGAATAGCACAAGAGTTAATATAGTTCCTAGAGCAAATTTATATGCTTAAGTGTATTTACACTAGAAAAAATTGAACAATCCACACCAACCGGCTAAACCTTAACTAAATTATATTAGTATATGTACGTATTTTGTAATAGTTCATATATTTTCTTCTATCTATTCATCTATTATAAATGGTCTTATGGAAGGTAATAGGTGTGCTCTGTAGAATGAAAGGCAGATTTTTATTAGTACAGTAGTCCAGCCAAACAGTAGACTTGAGTATGTAATGATCGCTTAAATGCTTCTTCTTGCGGCGGCCTCGTGTGGCGGGTCGTCCACTTCCCTTGAATATGGTCGAGGAGGGCGATGGCTGCCGCATGCGTCATACTTGTGTACAGGTGCTGTTGTTGGAGGCTGGTCTACTCGGATTTGCAATGCACTTATTCATTTGTTATTGAATCTTGTCTAACATTTTCACATGAAGCATGCTTTGGTTTTCAATGAGACTGTTCTTTGTAAATTTATTTATAATGAACTTATGAGTAAGATAAAAAAAATAACATAAGAGAGGATACCTACGGAGTTTCTTTTACCTGTTTCTTCTCCGTTACGAAACGGTGGTATGTTGTAAAAATAATAACGTTTGAATATATATTTCTTAAGTTGAAGAATAAATAATTTACGTTTCATTTCTACTATTTGTGCCCGCCATTTTAAATTACAGGGAGCAGTACGACCCGGATTCGGAGTCGACAAGATGGCGGTCGTCCTGAGAAACCTTATGCGAAGACTTGGCTTCGAAAAGTTTTATGTTCACGGAGCCGACTGGGGATCCATAGTTCTTAGCAATATGGCGACATTCTTTCCTCATGTAAGTTCAACAATAAACGATGCATACTGCTGGATCAATTATTTCTTAGGCCAGTAATAATGAGAACGATAAATACAACTAACTGGCCTTCGCGTCAGCCTTATTGAAAAAGATGCATTGCATCGTACCTTCATTTGTCTTGATTGTTTATGTAGAAGTCTTTAGTCCTCAAGTACCATCATTAGGTTGACTTTGTGACCATTAGTCACCCTTACTAAAAAAAATATTAATTCTTCTTTGGTTTTCTTTCTTTGGTGGTAGGATTCCTATGCAGGAATCCGTCTAGGTAGGTACCACCCTACGGCCAGTTACTCTGCCGTGAAGCAGTAGTGTACAAACATAACTGTGTTTCAGTCTGAAGGGCACTGTGAGCTAGCGTAATCACTGGGCATGTGAGACATAAGAACTGATGTCTCAGGGTGACGGGTGCATTGTCGTGTCACACTGTTCTGGGTGACACGGCATTTATTATGGGCAGACGTTGCACTTACCATCAGGTGAACGTTTTGCTCGATCCGTCACTTTTATGAAATGAAAAAAAAGACAGGTGTAATCGTACATGTCTGTCAGTAACAAATGCTATATCATACAGAACATTTCTCTGTGGCAGTTCTTAAAGTCTCCTAAGCCCAGTGATTGTACTAGTTCTCAGTGCCCTTCAGGCCGAAACACAGTAACGTTTGCCCACTACTGCTTCACGGCAGAATGACTGGGCCTGCGTTGTTGCCTACCTAGACTGATTCCTGTATAGAAACTATACTAAGGAAGGTGCCTGACAAATCTCATGACTTTGGACAAGTGGCGGCATAACCATCATGCTAACCCAAAAAAAACTGAAAGTAACTCTCTCCGTTCCTTTGTCTGTTTATTACCTTTTCACGGTTCAACCGCTAAACCGATCTTGACAAAATTTGGCAAAGAGATACTTCTTATCCCGGAAAAACAAATAGTTCTCACAGGATTTTGAAAAACCTATATCCACGCGGACGAAGTCGCGGGCATCAGCTAGTCTACAGTAATGGCAGACAAAGAGAAGAACGCAGGGCTGCAATACCACCAGTGGGCGAACCACTGCCTCCAGTGACTCTCGACGAAGTCACTAAGATAGTCCAAAATCTTAAAAACCGATCCGCGCCTGGCCTCGACGGCATAAACAACAGGGTGATGAAATGTCTAACTACGCCGTTATTATGTCTGTTAGTCAGTATTTTTAACGCGCTCCTCTCCAGCTGCTCCTTCCCGGACGACTCGAAGGAAGCCGACGTTATAGGCATTCCGAAGCCTAATAAGCCTAGGAACATTCCGTCTAATTATCGCCCAATAAGTCTCCTCAACTCGATGGCTAAGATTTATGAGCGAATTATACTCAGTCGATTAAAAGACTATGTCCTTACAAATAATATTCTTCCAGACGAGCAGTTCGGCTTTCGCCCCGAACACTCGTGTACTCATCAAGTGCACCGCTTAACGGAGCACATCTTAGAGAATTTAAACGACCGCCCTAAGCCTGTAGGCACAGGGGCCTTATTTTTCGATGTCGCAAAGGCATTTGACAAAGTCTGGCACGACGGCTTGTATTACAAGTTGTATCACACTAATGTGCCAGACAGACTCGTGAACATCATACGAGCCTTCTTGTCTAACCGCCTATTTCGCTTCCGGGTAGAGGGAACGCGCTCCTCAAGCCGCCCTCTCCGAGCGGGGGTCCCTCAGGGCTCCTGCCTCTCCCCACTCCTTTTCTCGCTATACACTAGCGATATTCCTAAAGACCCGAAAGTCAATCTTGCGCTTTTCGCAGCTGACACGGCCTTGTACTATTCCGACAAGCACAAGGGCCGCATAACGATTCAACTCCAAGCCGCAGCCGATCGCCTAGGCGAATGGTTCCGGAAATGGAGAATAGAGGTAAACCCCGAGAAAAGTGTAGCGATATACTTCTCGAGGGGCACACCAAAGCCCGCTAGACGATGTCACCCAATCGGCAACAATCAGCTAGGCACGATCACCCTGTTCGGACGCCCTATTCCCTGGGAAAAGAGCGTCAAATACCTCGGGGTCACTTTAGACGCAGCGATGTCGTTCGCTGCACACATTAAAAACATACAATAGAGCGGCTTTTATCTCAAGCCGTCTATACCCATTAACTTGCTCCTCAAGCAAAATGTGCTTAAGACACAAAATTCGCCTCTATAAGACTTGCATAAGACCCGTAATGGACTATGCTTGCGTCGCTTTCGCTCACGCGACGGGCAATCAATTAAAGAAGTTACAGAGCGTTCAAAATCGATTCTTGCGATCTGCCACCGGAGCCGGTTGGTATCAACGCAATGTAGATCTTCACAGCGACTGTGAAATGCCTTTAATCTCTGAACACTTCAGAGAATTATCACGGCGGTTTTTCGAAAAAGCCGCGGTTCATTCAAACCCGCTGGTGGTTAAAGCAGCAAATTACCGACCAAACAGAAACGCGACCGAACGCAAACGTCGCCCGCGAAACGTGCTAGACGACACGGACGTCTCAGCTCCACCTCCAGCTCCTGACCACGATACTGTCAGTCACGATCCAGGCCACACTGTACACACAGTCAATAGCTTTAATATAACACGGACCACGACGCGCGACCGCCGTAGAGAGGGGCGCGCAATAGTCAATAATCACACCGCGTACACAAGATTCACCCGTGTTCCAGGGCGGTTCTCACCGCCCAGAGTTACCGACACACAAGTCGACAGTCCGAATGGACGCGCGCAGCCTCCTTCGGACGGTTACTAGACGACTTAAAATATTTAAGATTTTCGAAATCGCGAAAGCACGCAGCGAACGCGAGACAGTCCGAACTTCGAGGTTTTTGTAGGAGTTTTTATTTATTTTTTTATGTTTGGGTCAAACCAAACCTGGCACGCGGACCCCTGGCCCGCGAAGCTGTAAAAGCCGAGAAGGCTAACAGCAATTACATCACCGAAAATATATATACAAAGAGAAGCAGTGTCTAAGGTACGAGACTCGTATTACGATCAGCAATGCGTCCTGCAGTGCGATATTAATAGACTGATGATGATGACGCGAATGTATTAGGTTCCATTTGTAAAAAAAAATCAATATTTGTCAGCTATTGAACTGTATAAATCTGGGAATTTAAAAATTTAAAAAAACAAGTTGCGTGGAATCTGCTGCCGCCAGCGGTTTTTCCGGACCGATACGACTTACGGGCCTTCAAAAAGAGAACTCTTTTCTCTTTTCTTTTCTAAAATTAATTTGCAAGATTTGATCTTCACAAATATTCAGGGTGACGGGCGTAGTATGCTGACACAGCATTTGTTATGGGCAGACGTCGTACTTACCATCAGGTGAACGTTTTGATCGTTTCTTTCTTTCACTTTATACAATAAAAAAACATCTTGATTAGTTGTTTGACATGATTTTTTTTCTTTATTATAATATCATTGAACGTTTTCAGGAAGTACTTGGTTACCACAGCAGTATGCCGATAAACCTCTCACCGCTCGCGTTAATGCTACGCATCATTGGCGCAGTTCAACCTTCATCGGTGGTGAGACCGGAAGTGGAGGATAGGGTATACCCACTCTCTAGGCAAGTCGCGAAAATTCTGAGAGAGTTTGGTTATTTCCACCTTCAAGCAACCAAGCCAGACACTGTTGGTACGTAATCAAATACAGTTAAAAATAATGTTCCACCAGCGATCGAGAGCCTCCTAGCATTTTTGAGATTGCATTGTAGCTGGGAAGAGTCCACCACGCTGCTCCAATGGGGGTTGGCAGACTTCACACGTCACTGAGTACAGAGTACAGTTAAGAAAGACATCATGAGGTAATAAAGTATTATTTCCTCATGATGTCTTTCTTAACTGCAAAATGCAAAAGTATTTTGGAGGTGCCGACACTGGGGATCTAACTCAGGTCACTTTAGTACTATTAAATTTAAGGTGATCGCCCGGCCTCTGAGCCACCACGGCTCTGTATGTACTCTTTTTTTGTCAATCTCCGAACATCCACCCACCGTGTGGTGGCGGCTTAAGAGAATCTACCACCCCATCTCATCCCGTGGGTGTCGTAAAAGTTGACATAGGAAAAAAAATCAGGAGATGGGCAGCAGCATCTACTTGGAACATCTGAATAAATAAACTGCGGTTGCCAACCCGCCTGCCAAGCGTGGCAACTATGGCAAAATCCCCCCAAAATGAGAGCTACAAACTCTTGTAGCAATCTATGGAGGAGGCCTATGTTCAGCAGTGGACATCCTGCAACATCTGAGTCAATCATTTTAAAAGTTAGTCAAGTGGTTGCCGCACGGAACACCGAGCAGCTCGTCCGATCCCTCCGCGTATCGACCTGTAAGCCTCCTCAAGGTTCTAGGCAAGATATACGAACGCCTGCTTCTCGCCAGCTTAAGATACTTTATGCAGTCTCGAGGGATTCCCATCCACAAGCAGTTTAGATACCGAACCAAACACGTACCCAGCAGGTGCACCGCATAACGGAGCACATTCAATCCCGCTTCGTACGCGGGCTTCATACCGGGGCGCACTTCTTCAACGTGGCGAAAGCGGTCGACAAAGTCTGCACAACGGGATCATAGACAAGTTATATGGGCTCGGCGTGCCAGATCGTCTCGTACTCATCATACGAGATTTTCTACACAGTCGAATCTTCCGCTACCGCATCGAGGGTGTGCAATCCGAATCACATCCCATCCACGCCGGCGTACCTCAAGGCTCAGTCCTAGGTCCCGTGCTTTACACCCTATTCACGAACTACGTACCGCACACTAGCGTTGTCGAACTTGCCCACTTCGCAGACGACACCTGCTATGTGTCCGGACGTAATCCAGGCACTATCTCTAAACGCCTCTAATCCGCGGGCCCGACCCTCCGGGACTGGTTTCGGAAATGGAGGACCGAGGTCAACCCCGCCAAAAGTGCAGCCATGTACTTTTGCCTTATAACGCAACACGACGTATAACGCAGCGCATAACGCCACATCTCCCTACCATAGAGTTATTTAAACGTCCAATCCCCTCGGAAAAGGCAGTCAAATACTTAGGCGTCCTTTTAGACTCGAGATCAACTTTCGGTCCACACAAAAACTGAGTAAGGAACCGAGCGGCGTTCGTCCTTGGCCAACTACATCCGTTGTTAAATAAAAATAGTAAAATGTCTCTATCTAATAGAATTACCCTATACAAAGCCTATATTCAGCCAATTATTACATACGTAAGCCCCGTATTTGCGCATGCCTCCCCGCGTCAAATTCGCCGACTTCAGGTACTACAAAATCGATTCATGCGCAAAGCCTCGAGAGCACCGTGGTTCGTGCGTAATGTAAATCTTCACATCGATTTAAGGCTCCTTAGTTTCAACCTATAAATGTCCCACTGCTGAGCACAGGCCTCCTCTCATTTTTGAGAGGGTTTTGGAGCTAGGAAGAATCCGCCACGCTGCTCCAATGCGGGTTGGCGGACTTCACATGTCCTCGAAATATTTCTATTCCTCGGACATGCAGGTTTCCTCACGATGTTTTCCTTCACCGCTAAGCACGTGGTAAATCAGCACTTAAAATTGTAGAACAATACTAGAGGTGCTGGTACCGGGGATCGAACCCAGGTTACTCGCTTACTATGAAATTAAAGGCGAGCACCAGGCCCCTGAGCTACCACGGCTCTCTAGGCTAAAAGGCTCCTTACCATAACCCAATATCTAAAGTTAAAGACCTCCCGCCGATTCTTCGACTCTGCCGCCACATACCCTAACCCATTGGTTGTAAGTGCCGCCACATACATCCCCCTCGCATTACATGAAAACTCGACTCGTGGTTTTCCACTAGCAAAAGTATCATTAACAGAAGCGTCGCTGGAGTTTCTTGCGCCATTTATTCTACAGCGGAAACGCATTCCGAATGGTAAAGTTAGTTAATAATAATCCTGACAATATTAATAGTATTAAAAATATTGATCTTCCCATTGAAGTAACTGACCGAGCCGAGGCCGGTCCCCTTGGGCACCCTCGAGTCAGTTCCTCTAGCGCACAAATGACGGTCCAAGTCGAAGTCCCCTCTCGGGGGCCATTGCGCCAGTCATCCATAAATAAAAGTTTCGGCTAAGCGATCTCAGCGCGCTGCCACATTTTAATCCGGCGAAGAAAGAAAGAAAGAAACCACTTTATTTGACACAACATCAACAAGAATCACAAAACATAGTGTAAAAAAAAATATAACAAAATTTTTGAGGTAATGTCAAAAAGGATCTCGCCTCAGTGATAATCTGTGGTGTGAAGGTGTGAAAGCCTTCGGGCTAACAGTGAGCATTAATAATATGCTAATTCACAAGTACGTTATGTTTCAGATATAGCACTCACAGATTCACCTGCTGGTCTTCTAGCGTACTATTTCGAAAAAATCTCAGTTGGAACTCGCGATTACTACCGTTACCTAACAGATGGTGGACTCGAGATTCACTACACACGAGAGCAGTTGATCGATAACCTCATGCTCTACTGGGTATCCAACTGTGTCGGCACAGCGGGCAGAATCTACGCTGAGTCAGTCGGTCCAAGATATTTTCAACTGCAGATTGATAGGTAAAGTTTTGGAAGCGCCCTTTTATCTTAAGTATCTATGCTACTTGTTTCTTTGACATGATAAGAACCTCTCTCAGAATTCAAGCGTAAACTAGAAGCTACCTTTTTTGTGGCAGTAAGTGGCAAGTCTACGGGGGATGAGATGATGATGACAAAGTAGTTGCTAAAATCCCATCTTCGGGAAATAGTTTCTCTTGAAGTCATAATTTTGAAGTGATCATAATTATCAACTGTAGCATAGAAATGAGTCCGATCAAAGGGGAAGGCTTTCACAGAATATCACACACTGCTGCGTACTGCAAACCGGAGCGGAGACTCAGTTATTGGCAAAGATCATAGCGTGTATAGTTGTCGTTGTGTCGAATTTTCGTTACACTGTGCCCGCTCCACTTCAGTTGGTTACCAGACTTAACGAGCCTCAAAACGTATAACTTTAAATTTAACTTAAAATATTTAAGTTTGATGAATGTTAATGATTTCACGTTAATATAGCACGATATTTTCCAGCATCCCATCACCGGTTCCTACCTGGATTATGCAAGCAAAATATGAAATCTCTTACGTACCGCCGTGGATGTTTAAACTCAAGTTCCCGAACCTTTTGAATGAGACGGTGCTGGACACAGGCGGACACTTCCTAGCCCTCGAGCTTCCTGACGTACTAGCTGAGGATATAATAAAGGCATTGACCGGGTTTCGAAAGTGGCATGCGATTGAGAATAATAATACAGAATTGTAAAGTTTGTTTCGTTATCCTGTTTTAGTGTTCGGGATTATGTAACACAGCTGCTTTCTTTTTTTCAATAAAGTATCAGTTTTTTAAAAGTAAAAAAGGCACTACGGTCCTTTTTTTTTAAAAAAAAAAGATGCCACAGTAGGATTTCTCCTGTGTCGTGGGTGCGTTTTACGTACATAAATTCCACATGCACAAACACCCAGACCCGGAACAACTATCTGTAGGTCATACTAATATTTGTCCCGTCCGGGAATCGAACCCACGACCCACGGCGCAGAAGTCAAGCGCTTAACCACTGCGCCAACCGAGCTTATTTCATCTTATGTCTTACTTCATGACATCGTTTTTTTTTATCACAATTCTTAAACAATGAAACCAATTATTGAATTAACAAAAAGTGTTAACTTGGAGCTTACTCTAAATCCGTTGATGGATAAGTTTTAAATTTCTCTGGTTCTCTTTATTGCAGAAGAATGTTTCACGCCAATGCTTTTTCTTTTCACTCTAGAAATTCTAGTTTCTCGATTATAGAATAGAATAAAATAAATTTTTATTCGTGGTAGATTATTTCCATAATACTTATTGAAAGCTTTTTTTTTAAACTACACTGGTTCGCAAAAAAGCCTCTGATCTGGAAAGAACCAGTAAGTTTAATTTAATGGATAGTGATGAGACAAGAAGAAAGTCACCTGGTAAGTGCAACATGGCATGACGTCTGCCAAATGTTGCGCTGTCTCCCATAACGTACTAAGTCCTATATCACTATGACTTCAGTTCTTTAGTTGTTAATACTCTGTAAAGTGTAATTAAACCATGCAAAAAAACCTTAAGTTTCCTTCAAACCGAAACACAGTGAAAACCATTCCTTGGCAGAATAACTCGTACTTGTGGTTGTCGTTTCAGCCTATCATTAGTCCACTGATAAACATAGGCCTCCCCCATAGATTGCCACAAAAGTTTGTAGCTCTCGTTTTGGGGGGATGCTGCCATAGTTGCCACGCGTGGCAGGCGGGTTGGCAACCGCAGTTTATTTATTCAGCTGTTACAGGAATATGCTGCTGCCCATCTCCTGGTTTTCATTTTCCCTCTGTCGACTTTTACGACACCCACGGGATGAGTTGGGGTGGTAGATTCTCTTAAGCCGCCACCGCGCGGTGTACTTGTGGTACCTTGATGGTATCCTGCATGGGAGTCATCAGTAAAAAACATACATACGGTCACGCCTTTTTTCCATACAAGAGGTAGGCAAAGGCTACACATGTAGACCACTTTTCGCCTTCGTGGGAACGTGACGTGACGGGTTGCGAATCACGTTGCCGCATTGCATATTATGGTGTTATTCTGCATGCATAATGGCTGTCCGTATGATACTTTAGTCTTCTCTTACGACGACTCGGTAGGAAAGAGGTAGGTGCTAATCTACTCTGCCGGACACGTAACGCCTTTGTAAGAAAATTACAATGATCAAACTGTAGCGAAAAATAAGCTACAATTTCAGTTTTAGACGACCAAATAGGTGATCTGCTTGAAAGAAATCAAGATGAACAATAAATTTTATAAACGTCAAAGAATAATATGGCAAAATATATGGGTAGAAGAATAGAAAAAGATTCGGATAACAATAAGCGGTTACTTCTTTTATGGCAAAAGAAAAAAGTGCAAAATGTGTTCTCACTGTGCAATGAAACAAAATCGTCTAGAACTTTTCGTGAATATAACAAAGAGGAAAGAACAACCATTTTTTATACTTCTGGAACGTAGCTCACTCTTCGCACTCGCGGGAAACAAGACGCGACGGGTGGCGAACCACGTCGCCGCCATTTTGGTATGAGACAAATAAAACTCCCTGTTGCGCCTCTTACGACACTTCGATAGGAAAGATGTAGGTGCTGTTCTACTCTACCTGACACCAATCAGCTTTATATTAAGCCGTAACTCATAGACCAGACAAAAAGAGAATTCGAATCAATTTTATTGTTTATATGCAACCCGCTTAGTCTTCGCACGGGTACATTTTTCATATGAAGAAAATGAGAAATGCGCTTAGCAAAGAACTATTAAGTATGTTTATTTTATAAAATATCACCTTCAGAAAGATCACCACCGATAATAGGCTGACCTATCGCTTTCAATTCAATTATTTTTTTGCAAAATATCAATACCCAATGCGGAATCTGTTCTCTTTTCTTCTCTGTTTTCTTTTTTAATTCTGGAAAACATTTCTCAATAGAATTCTTCCAATGTCAATTCAGCACTGGAGTGACAATAGATAACTCTAAATTTCAATCAACAGTACAATGATCGTTGACTTTGACTGCGGATGCTGGATTGTACTTTACAATTCTGGTCTTGAATTGAATTTTCCAATCACTGTACATTTTCACGAGAACTTGCTGCATTATAAAATATCAATAGTCGAGTCGACGCCAAAAATAGGTCACAGCAGAACTGTATCGAAAAATACCATCTAAATTTCCGACTTTTTCCGTGGATTTCCCAAAAATGTAGTTTCACACAAACCTTGTCCCGCCAATTATGAACACAACAAAAAATCAGCCAAATCGATTCGATCAAGCCGTTCAATTGATGATCTTTCATCAGCAATAGATTTTTATATATAGAAGATAAAAATAAAATTAATCGAACTGTGGAGAGACTTGCAATAAAAGGAGAAGTAGTAGTAAACGTTAGGCTAAAAACTTATCTCGGCCTTTTAACAATCACCTAGACAACGCTTCAGTAGACGCAATAAATATTAAGGCTATCGCGTCGACGCCACACGACGACGTATAAATAAGAATAGGGTGGAGTTTGGGCGTGTGCTATTGTAATAATAGGGGGTTAGCAGAATGGAGCTTAGTTAACAGAAACCCTCGCTTTGAACATTTAGGTATATATATATAACTTCAATTATATTGATTTAATTTTGTTGTTATAATTTTTTTTTTTTAAAAACGTAGCCCCACAGTAGGATTTTCTCCTGTATCGTGGGTGCGTTTTACAAACATACATTTCACATGCACAACACAAGCAGACCCGAAAAGCAACAATTTGTGTTTTTGCACAAATGTTGCCTCCGGCTGGGAATCGAACCCAGGACCGGTGGCGCAGAAGTCAGGTACGCTAACCAATAATTTATTGTTTTTACTGGCTGTAGAACTCCTATGCAGGAATTCGTCTAGGTAGGTACCACCGCGAGGACAGTTATTCTGCCGTGAAGCTGTAGTGTAAAGAAAGTACTTATTCAATTTCAAAAATTATTTTGCATTACATTGCTCGTTTATTACGGAGGGTTGAAAACTTTAAAACTTTACGCTACGGCCTCAAGAAGCTGCGCGCTGAGAGCCGAACATTAACCAAAATGGCCGTACTGAGAATGCTCAGGACAGCGAGGTCCTATGCCGTACGGCGCAATCATGTGGTCGGCTAAATTACGGGGGCGAAACCAAGGGCACAGATATTCGATAATAGCTCTGAGACTAATATTTTCTTGTTTTTACGCGAATACTACACATTTAAATAAAACTACTTTGGTCCATGGTTACATGGTCACAGACTGATGTTCTGGATCATCCCAACCATTACATCAGATTTGATAGACCACAAATCCTCGCAAAAGAACACCGATTCCTACCAAGGATGATTCGCGAGGCAATTGAAATTAAATCCTAATTTCCCTAATTTCAATAGGGAAGGTGGTTGGGTACTACCACCGGCTTGGGATCCTATTATTAGTAAAATTAAATCAAAAACCAAGCATACCTCTGCAAGGCTTCAAGACACAGTAAGCTCTTTCTGCGTAGATCGGACTAAAAATAATAATTAAAAGCTGAAGGTACTCCGGGTTAACTATGACATAAGGACAACTGTCACCGCAGTCCCCCCGTGACCATGGGTGCTGTAAAGCGCCCGAAACGGCGGGTTAAAAATAGTTTTAAATTAAACGCGATAAAATCCGTAAAAAGTAGTTTTATTTAAACTCTGAGACTGTTTAGGGATTTATGAGGTGAGTGTGAATGGGCAAGCCGGTAAGGGTCGACGTAGGAGAACGTATCACGATCTGATTGAAATCGTTTTAAGGAAATGCCACGTCAAATGTACCCACCCGCAACCGACGAGCTTGTATGAAAACACTAATAAGAGTAGAAGAAGCGAAAGATGTGTGTCAGGTTCGTAGCAAGAAGAAAGATGTGGTCTCTGCCTACCACAATGGAAAATAGGCGTGAATCTATATGTATGTATAGAAGCAGTACCCTTGACTATTGAAAACTTTGTCATATGCCGCCGTCTATGATGTATTTTGGAAAACACTACCGTTAATTGACTATCGGAATCAGATCGTCCAATAAGATAGGGCACTAATTTCATTGATTCTCGAACAGACCTTGCCGGACCAGTAAAAAATAACCTGTAAAGACTTCGAGCTGAAAGCAGTAGAAAAATAAAATAATATTTTAAATATAACAACAACTTTAATCACAACAGCAAACATGAAATTCAATAATTTTATTACAGTTCAACATTCTCGGCATTCTTCTTGTTCCATTTCCTGAATTGTCCAATTGCGTTCAGGACATCATCAGAGAAAGCATCGGGTAGCTCTAAAGCTACAAAATGGCCGCCCTCGTTCAGAACTGTCACGTTTAATATGTTGGGGTATTTTAGTCTCGTCACCGCAGGTACTTGGTAGAGCGGTTCATATTTCGATTGTAATAACCACGTCGGCACCAAACTCGGAATCCTGGAAATAAGTCACGATGTTTTTATTTTATTTTATTTTTTATTGTATAAAGTGACGAAACGAGCAAAACGTTCACCTGCTGGTAACAGAAACGTCCGCCCACTACAAATGCTGTGTCATCCAGAATATTTCTGTGTGACACCACACTGCGCCCGTCGTCGTCGTCGTCGTCGTCGTTTCAGCCTAACAATAGTCCACTGCTGAACATAGGCCTCCCTCATAGATTGCTACAAAAGTTTGTAGCTCTCGTTTTGGGGGGATTTTGCCATAGTTGCCACGCTTGGCAGACGGGTTGGCAACCGCAGTTTATTTATTCAGATGTTCCAGCAAGATGCTGCTGCCCATCTCCTGGTTTTCATTTTCCCTCTGTCGACTTTTACGACACCCACGGGATGAGATGGGGTGGTAGATTCTCTTAGGCCGCTACCACACGGCGCCCGTCACCCTGAGACATCAGTTCTTAAGTCTCAAATGCCCAGTGATTACGCTAGCTCACAGTGCTTTTCAAACCGAAACACAGTAATGCTCGCACACTACTGCTTCACGGCAGAATAACTGGCCCTGGGGTAGTACATACCTAGACGGATTCCTGCATAGGAATCCTACCACCAGTACTCTTGGACTTCCAAATACTGTTGGAAGATATCAGCCACGCAGGACATATTGCAGTGCCACAAGAGTACGCTTAGGTAAAGACCTCGACCCGCACTAGTCCTGACCTATCCGTGTCTGTGTAGTTGGCTTTGATGCAATGTCAGAGACACGGAGAGTCACAATCACAACACAACCTCAAGACTCAAAAACCAACAATTTGTGTTTCTGCATAAATGTTGGCTCTGTCTGAGATTCGAACTCAGGAAGACGCGCAGAATTCAGAGACTAGATTGTTGGTACTAGAGCTTCAAACAAGCCTAAATTGAATAAAGACATTTATACTTTGACTTGGACTATGACCCCTGGGCCAGGTCGTCATCTACCGTCTACCTCATAATTTAATAGAAGGAAAGTAGATTTTTTAATCTAGATATAAATAAACAACTCACTCATCCAACTTCGTATCTAAATGCTTTTTGCTAAACGACTCGGCGTACAGTCTTATTGCCGTGGTAATGGAGTTAGATGACCAGTACAGCATGATGTTGTCGATCAGCTGTTCCCTTTTGAAATGGAGAGAGAGGCCTCCATCTGACCTCAACACTTCCTTCCTGCAGGTCCAGGTAGAAAACATTTGTAGGATATACACGAGGAGGCCGGAAGGAGAGTCATTGAGGGCTGTTCCTGAAAATATTTAAATAAAGTAGCGACGAGTTCGTGTGTTGATTTGGAATGTTTTATGGTTTTGGGTCACTACCACCGCAGTGCCAATTATTCTGCGGTCAAGCAGTGTTTTTATTGGATAAAGTGATGAGACGAGCAAACCGCTCCTGATGGTAAGTGCAACGTCTGACCATTACAGATGCCGTGTCAATCAGACATATTTCTGTGTGGTACCACACGGCGCCCGTCACCCTGATACATCTGTTCTTAAGTCTCATATGCAAAGTGATTACACTAGTGCTGTCAGTGCCCTTGAGACCGAAACACAGTAATGTTTGCACACTACTGCTCCTTAGCAAAATAACTGGCCAGGGGTGGTGTAGGCAATCGACTGTTTTTTTTTTACTGGAGAAAGTGAAGACGACGATGTCCTTTGGTGAACGAGGGCGGTAAACTTCAACACAGAATTGTTCAATGCAAAGTTCTGGTTTCCTAATAGTACATCTAAAAAGTTCTTGCCCATAAAAGTCGAGGTCTTCCGCAACTTTGCAATTACCATGGATTTATGAATTACATTTAAATTTACTAGTGGTATGATTTCGATGTAGTTATTCTGCCGTGAAACAGTAGCGTGCAAACATTACTGTGTTTCGGTTTGAGACTTGAGAGAATAACTTACGGTTAAGAGACTAACTTACCCTGGGGTGATACCTACTTAAGACGATTTCCTGCATCTGGTACTGCTGATTAACGCAGACCGTAGAAAAAGTCAATAGTCCACTGCTGAACATAGGCCTCCCCCATAGATAGCTACAAAAGTTTGTAGCTCTCGTTTTGAGGGGATTTTACCAGAGTTGCCACGCTTGGCAGACGGGTTGGCAACCGCAGTTTATTTATTCAGATGTTCCAGCAAGATGCTGCTGCCCATCTCCTGGTTTTCATTTTCCCTCTGTCGACTTTTACGACACCCACGGGATGAGATGGGGTGGTAGATTCTCTTAGGCCGCTACCACACGGCAGACTATTATTTATTATTAATCCGAGATAATAATAAATAATAAACTGACGATCGCGTGGACTAGTGATTAGAGTATCATTGTGTGTTCATGTGTCTCTGACACTGCATCTTAGCCTAACTCTCGATTTCATCGCATGAGCGTCACATCGAGCACAGATACGGTGGGGCAAGTGGTTGCCCCTGTGTTTGCCCGTACACTTGTGGCACTATAATAACTCCTGCGCAGTATTCGGTACCGACAATTTTAGTTATCACGGTAGTCGCAAATCGGCCAGGAGGATATCTCTCAAACAATAATCTATACACACATTAAGTATACAAGAAAGTTGTGGTTTTAAGACTTTCGAAACCCTCACCAATAGTATCAGGCTTCGTTGAGTGTAAATGCAGATATCCCATTTCCTCCACGATCATGGAGTAGAAATCCAATAGTGGGTACATCCGTTCCGCTTCTTGAGACTTGAAGAACAGTGGTGGGTATATAGAGCCAATGAGCGGGAGCAGGATCGAGGCTGGAGCGGTCGTAAACGGTAGATTTGTGTGGTAGCCTAGGACATCCTGTTAAGAGTTAAGAGTTTTTTTTTTAGATAAAAAACTATACCTGACAGTAGGATTTCTCCTGTGTCGTGGGTACGTTTTACAGACATAAATTCCACATGCACAAACCACCCAGACCCGGAACAACTACCTGTAGGCCATACAAATATTTGTCCCGTGCGGGAATCGAACCCGCGACCCGCGGCGCAGAAGCCAAGGGCTTAGCCATTGCGCCAATGACAACTCTAAATGTCTCTTAATGACACTAATGAAAACTGACTAATATACGCTATCTATTAATGATTATATGGACTAGGCGTAAGACAGCATTTCATGATTTTTTTTATAGAATAAGGGGCAAACGAGCAGGTGGCTCACGTTATGGTAAGTGATCACCACCGCCCACGAACACCTACAATACTAGAGGAATAGCAGATGCGTTGCCGGCCTTTGAGGAAGGAATAGGCTCTTTGATTGCGTTACTGCGCTAAACTGTATTGTAATTACGGATTCGATTTAACGGCCGCCGGAGCTGGTGAAATTACAGGGCATACGAGACCTAATAACTGACGTCTGAAGGCGACGCGTTCAGGGCAGCGTCACAGCAGACCTTACAAAGCTCTAGGTGATAATGCAACCGATATGGGCAGGCGTGGCACTTACTATCAGGCGAACGACCTCCTTGACTCTCTTATCAACACAAATAAACAAATAATTTGGCCATTCTCGACATTGAGGAATAGATTTTTGCCGATCGATTTGATCGACTGGCCTTGCGAAGAGACGTTGCATCGCTTTGTAGTTTTATCCAATTTACCATATGAAGTGTTCCAAACAATTGTTAAGATAAATTCTAACCACCAAGTTTCACCATCGCACATAGCGGCATAACTCCAAACTTCATCCACATCGCCTCGATGCACACCACTTTGCGTGTCTCAAGAATTTTTTTGCACTATCACTTTATTGAAATCTTCTTCTATTTCCGGACCGCCTGCTATTTTCTTGAAGGTACCGAAGTCGTATACTTATTGACCTTCAAACAGCTTTCTCCATTCTCAAAGGCCGGCAACGCAGCTGCAGTTCCGGTACTGCGGGTGTTCATGAGCGGTAGTGATCATTTACCATCAGGTAGCCCCCTCTTCTATTACAACATCGCAGTATCAGACGCTGAGCGTCTTCGACACTGCGTGCCCGCTATTTATCTGAGTAAATTCCACCACATACCGGAAACCACTAGATTAATATATTGGATCCGTACCACCATTATTTTAAGTTACACTTACTTCAGGAAATATCGTTGCAAGATGACCTCCTATAACAGATCCCCAGTCACCACCTTGTATGTAGAACTTTCCGAAACCGAGTCTTTTCATCAAATTTCTCATCACGACCGCCATCTGAGCCGTCCCCATGCCGGGCCGAACTGCTGCCTTAAATATTTTTTTTATCAATTCTTGTCATTATTATCAAAACTGATAAAACTGTCTATTAATCATAAAAAAAAAACTTTATGATGAACTTACATCAGAGAATCCAAATCCAACCAAGCTCGGAATAATGACCTCAACAGCGAAGTCCCTTTCCTTACTGACAGTTGTAAGGAGAGGAATCGCTTCATAGAACTCCCGAACGGAACCTGGCCATCCATGGAGAATTAACAACGGAACTATTTTAATGCCTCGGGGAACCTAATGGAGGTGAACATAGCATTATATATTACTTCTTCGCTTCTTCGCGGCTTCGCACAGTACTTATTGTTAGTATGTATAGAGAAAAATAGCACAAGCCTGCACACATTTAGGAGTAAATGTTTATAAAATCTGTATTTGTTATATTTTTTTCGCAACTAGAGTCAATTCAATATTAATGTCTTTCATTAAAAATGGCAGTATGCTTAGTCTAAGTAAAACAAACGTCATAGAATGTGAGTATGAATGAGACGGACAGTGACGCCATTCATTTGAGTAGGAGTGAGAACGAAAGAGACGCCATTTTTGATCGGGTTGAGCGTTCGATGTGACAAGTAGGTTTTTTTATTGGATAAAGTGACGAAACGAGAGAAACGTTCAATCGAAGGTAAGTGCAACGTCTGTTCGTAACAGGTGTTGTGTCAGAGCAGCAGAACATTTCTGTGTGACACCACACTGCGCCCTTCACCATGAGACATCAGTTCTTAAGTCTCATATGCCCAGTGATTACGTTAGCTCTCAGTGCCCTTCAAACCGAAAAGAAGTAATGTTTGCACACTGCGGCTTCACGGCAGAATAAGTGGCCTGGGGTGGTATCTTCATAGGAATACCACCACTAGTTAAAGTAAATAGTTGCCGGTGTACCGCAAGGTGGCGTGTTGTCTCCTCTACTGTTTTCAATTTTTATAAGTTCTATTACTCTACGATTATCTTCTCTCTACCACATGTATGCTGATGATCTCCAATTATATGTTCAGACTAAATTGGTTGATCTACCTAAAACTATAGACTTATTAAATAAAGATCTTGACTCAATTGTGGAATGGAGCAAATCTTATGGTATTAATGTAAATCCATCAAAAACTCCGGCAATAATAATAGGCAGCCAAAAATTAGTCACACGTATCAACTTTCCAACGCTACCTAGAATTGTATTTGACGGGACATCCGTGCCATATAGTGACACCGTTAAAAATCTAGGCGTTATCTTTGACAAATTTCTATCTTGGGCTCCACAAGTAAGTGAGGTGAGTAGGAGGGTGTTTGCGTCGGTTGCATCCCTCCGTAGATTGAGAAATTTCCTACCCATACCAACTAAAATTGCGCTAGCTCCATCACTACTTTTACCGATTCTCGATTATGCTGACACGTGCTATCTCAATCTAAATGAGGAGTTGCTTAATAAACTTGAGGGCATTCAGAATCTTTGTATACGGTTTATATTTGAACCCCGAAAATATGACCATGTTTCCGAATATCGCTATAAACTCAAGTGGCTTCCGATCCGCCTTCGCAGGAATACTCACATTCTTTCTCTTCTATACTGTGTTCTATTCAATCCTACTACCCCTCCTTATCTTAAAGAGCGATTTGAGTTTCTTGGGAACACTCACTTCCGCTCTCCTTGCTCTGATAACAATTTTTTGTTAAAAATTCCTTCTCATAATACTTCCTTCTATTCTAAATCCTTTTCTATTGAAGCTGTTCGCCTCTGGAACTCTTTACCGCTCCATATCAGGCGTGCGCAATCCCTACCAACATTTAAGAGGCTCGTTAAAGCGCACTTTTTTCCTCCCTAAATAACTGTTTCTTTATATCTTGTATATGTATTTTATATTATGTATGTATGTATGTATGTATTGTGTATGTATTTATTTATGTTTAAGTATGTATTGATATTTATATAAATATATATCTTCCTAAATATTACTGAGCTTCTAATATAATTATATTATATTTACAGCCTAACCCTTTCTCTCTGGTCGTAATATCCTTTGCAACGTGGTTGCCTGGTAGAGATCGCTTGTAAGCGATAAGGCCGCCATTTGTACCTTAATTTCTTAGCAGTTTTGTTATTTTGTATATTTCCGTTTTAATTATCGATGTACAATAAAGTATATTTCATTCATTTTCATTCATTCATTCATTCATTCATTTCATTCATAGTTTCAAAGTTATCTAGTTAAAAAATTATTTACTTTATTAACAGTTATTTACTTATAGATCACAGGAAAACCTCTATGGTTTTAAAATAACATAATGAATTCCTCAATATTTGTGCGTACAAACTTACATTTGTAGTAATGTACGGAACCCTCTCCACGCGAGTTAAGCTCACACTTGACCGGATATTTTAGTTACAAACCTTAGGTTTAACTCTAATGAAATGGATGTTAAGGCCTTGGATATTGGTCTTGTACTGTGGGAACTGGTTTAAGTACGTCTCTCTCTCACTGAACGGGTACTCTTCAGCCCAGTACCGCACCCAGCCTTCGGTCTGTCCACTGTTAAAGCCGTATTCGAATCCAACGCCTTCTAGTGGCGGTGGGGAGAGTCTGTGATTTTTGAGTCGCCGTCTGAGATCTTCTATCATCTGTAAGACATTGTTTTAAAACTATGAGTACCACTGTTAGTCTGGCGGCCTTCGCAGCTTAGTCGGAAGAGTCTTGGGAGCTAATAAGTAAGGATATGACTGTTACACTATCCGTCTAGGCTAGGTCTATGTTTTTTTTTTATTTCTTGGTTAGGGTGACGACATAAGCAGTTACCTGGCGGTAACTTCTTAAGTCTCAAGCACAGTGATTACGCTAGCTCTCAGTGCCCTTCAGACCAAAATTCAGTAATGTTTGCACACAACTACTTCACGGCAGAATAAATCCTACCACCAGTGTTTCGGTCTGTGGGCACTGTTAGCTAGAGTGAGACTTAAGAACTGATGTCTCTGGGTGATGGGCGCATTGGGTGTAACACAGTGTTCTGGGTGACACAGCATTTGTTATGGCCAGACGTCGCACTTACCATCAGCTACACTATGTTCTCGTCTCGTCACTTAATAACGTTAACTTTAATAACGTCAGGTTATTAAGGCCCAATTTATACCCCTCCTCCCCTTACATATACGTCGTGAAGTTTTAGGCTACCCTCCCAGCATCACGTCTATAGACACAAAATTCGCTCGCTCGGGTTTTTACGTAATCGCACTATTACATTCAGTATTGGTAGAAAATATTTTACAAATCACACATTAAATTAAAGTTTTTCTTCTCACCTTATCTCCCCCATGTCGTGATTAATGTGATTTTCGTGACCCCCCCCCCCTCCCTCCCCCCTATTCGTACCTGACGTGATTCAAGGACAACAAGTACGTACCGCTTTTGAAAAGTTCACCGCAAACGGTATTATGCTGACGTCGTACTTGGTCTTCATCATCATCTCTTTTGGTCCCCACCATTCATCGACATCAAATACTGGCAGCGGTGGTGGACTTCTCAGATATAGGAAATATATTGGTGTTACCACCACTGCGGTGCTTAGCACCAGGATTAAAAGTCGGGACATCTGAAATGAAAAATAATGTTTCATTAAGCAAAATATCCGACGCGGGTGGTGGGATTCCTGTGCAGGAATCAGTCTAGGTAGGCACTACCCAGGGCCAGTTATTCTGCCGTGAAGCAGTAGTGTGCAAGCATTACTGAGTTTCGGTTTGAAGTGAAGGCGCTGAGAGTTAGCGTAATCACTGGGCATATGAGACTTAACAACTGAAGTCTCAGGGGGTATCGGGTGGAGTGTGGTGCCACACAGAAATGTTCTGGGTGACACAGCATTTGTTATGGGCAGACGTTGCGCTTACCATCAGGCGAACGTTTGGCTCGTCTCGTCACTTTCTCCAATAAAAGAAGAATAATATGGTCAGCTGCTACTAAATAAAAACCCGCAGTTTCGGGCTCAGTGGAGAGACTTGCCAAAATGCTAATCGGTGAGCCTCGCCCAGATGATGATGATCATGATGATGTTCTCTTAGCCGATTTCGACCACGGCGACAACTTCCCAATACTGTCGAGAGCCATCAACTGCGCAGGAGATATTATAGTGCCACAAGTGTACGCGCAAACACAGAGGCACTCACTCGTCCCAACCAACCCGCGCCCCGATGTAACGCTGATGCGATAAGATCGGAGGTAGGCTAGGATGCAGTGGGGGACAAACACAACACAACCAGACCCGAAAACCAACAATTTGTGTTTTAGCATAAACGTTGGCTCCGGCTGGGATTCGAACCCAGGACCCGCGGCTTAGAAGTCAGGTACTCTAACGACTAGGCCACGCGGTCGCCCAGATACAGGTATAAGGACACCATATCGGCCAGTTTATCGGTGCTGTACATATTACATTTCGCAGTGGGCGCAGGATTTACACAATTGGGCAGTGGGCGCAGGATTTACACAATTGGGCAGTGGGCGCAGGATTTACACAATTGGGCAGTGGGCGCAGGATTTACACAATTGGGCAGTGGGCGCAGGATTTACACAATTGGGCAGTGGGCGCAGGATTTACACAATTGGGCAGTGGGCGCAGGATTTACACAATTGAATTCCTCTTCCCTCATCGGACAACTAGACTCACGTCGGGTTTCCATCATTTTGCTGTGGATATACCGGACGAAGCGTTTTTTCTTCATCATTCATAATGCGTACAGGGAAGATCTAGAATAATTTGCCGGCATCAGTCATTCCATCAACTTAATTTCTTTTTGTTTTTTCTTAATGTTCAAGAAACACAGTAATGTTTGGATACTATTGCAGTCTCAAATTATTTAAAAAAAACTCTAACAAACAAATGTTTTCTCTTTCTTTTTTCTTTAAGTAGGTATATATAGACATAGACATAGACTTTATTCGACTTACACAATACAGAAACCACACAGAGAATGCAAATAAAAAAAAAATCCAGTACACTAATAAAAAGAAACAAACAAATAAATATATAAATGAAGCCCAATCAAAAAATCCCGCGACTAAACACTTGACACCTGCTTATATCAGTAAAACTTATTGCTACGTTTTATGAATACTTTAAAAAACACTTATCAAAAACACATCGATACGAACAGTTACAATGATCTTATCTGATTGCATCCAGCCTTCAATGTGCTGTTGTTGATCGAAGTATCCGTAACAGTCATATAAATAACATTACTATAATATACACGTAAAACACACTTACAGCTTAGGTTTGGCCTTGACTCAGACCTCGTATGGCACGTGCTTCTCCAAAGTCAAACAGCGAGGTACTAAAATCAAGTTAAAGACAAATATGGGATCAATGGCCTTACGGAACAATTTTATCGGTACTCATAACGTCACACACATTGATTACATACGCGGAATTCTAAATGTTTTACTTACATTGATGCTTCGGTAGCTTTTATATTGCGTAAACGGTGTAGGACACGCAATGGTGTATACAAAAAATTGTGACTAGTCGTGCGAAGGATTGCGGTAGTTTCATACTGCCATACTCAAAGACGTTTAATGATTACCTAAGCAACTACCTTGAGCAACTGACTGCCGTGTGGTAGCAGCTTAAGAGAATCTACCACCCAATCTCATCCCGTGGGTGTCGTAAAAGTCAACAGAGGGAAAATGAAAACCAGGAGATAGCAGCAGCATTTTCCTAGAACATCTAAATTAATAAACTGCGGTTGACAACCCGCCTGCTAAGCTGTAGTAGTTGCTTCATCATCATCATCATTTCAGCCTATCACCATTCCACTGCTGAACATAGGCGTCGCCCATAGATTGCCTTGTGGCTCTCATTTTGGGGGGATTTTGCCACAGATGTCACGCTTGGCAGGCGGGTTACTAACGCAGTTTATTTATTCAGATGTTCCAGGAACATGCTGGTGCCCATCTTCTGAATTTATTTTCGCTCTGTCGACTTTTACGACACCTAGGCGATGAGATGGGGTCGTAGATTCTCTTAGGGCGCCACCACACGCTTACTGTCAAATACGCCGATACTGTCAAATATTGTTAATTTCTTTTCCCAATTTATTTATCAACTATATCACTGTAAAGATAAATTTTACCCAGGCGAAACCGGGCCGGGTCACTAGTATTTAATAGGGCAAATCAATGCTAAAGACAATACGTTCACATTTTTTGGAAGAAATAAATGAGAAAGTAACTCTCTCTGTTCCTCTGTCTCTTGTTACTTTTCACGGTTCAACTGTTGAACCTTGATGAAATTCGGCACACAGATAGCTTGCATACTGGCGACGGACGCAGGATAATTTTCATTCCTGAAAATCAAATAGTTCCCACAGGATATCAAAAGCTATCCACGCGGACGAAGTCGCGGCATCATCTATTAATCTATAAAATATTCTAAACTTCTGCAGACAAATTTCTCATGCACAGCCGAACCTTCGAACTCTAGACCTGAGGCGTAGTAGTCTTGTGCACTGACCAATGGTGACGGCAAAAAGAAAATATATCTTCTTCTATATCTATCTTCTATCTATCTATATATCTTCTATCTTCTGTCTTCTTCTTCTATCTATCTATATAAATAAAAATTGCCGCATGTATGAAAGATCATCACTTGAGAGCGGGTCTACCGATTTGGCAGATTTATTTTTGTTGTTTGTGACGTTAGTTTGGTAGTTCTGGAGACAGAAACATGTTATAAGTTAAACTTAATATTTTTTACTAAGCGCACTTCTCATTTTCTTCATAAGTATATTGCATCCGCGCAAAGACGGGGTGAGTCGCTAGTTTTAAATAAACATTAGGATAAAATATCGACCTTTCATTATCAACACTACGCCGCGTGCCCGACGTCATTCGGCCCTAAATTAATTCCTCCTCACACCCGCTTGCGGCCCCATAAATATTTTATTACTGGTTGAATAACTAGGGTGGATAAGCTTTAATAAAAGCGCTGATTTGTAAGTAATGTGCGAAAAACTGCAATCTGATAAGGTTTTGGTGTAAATTATAAATATGTTTTCTTATACATATTTACGCGAATACTGCACATTTAAAAAATAATATTTTTTACTTGCGATTTCCAGTCCCTACATGTCCACGTGATGTTTTCTTATATTTACGCGAATACTACACTTTTATATAAAACTAATTTTTACGAATTTTATCGCGTTTCATTTTATTTGCGATTTCCAATTCGTACTAGTTCACATAATGTTTTCTTATATTTACGCGAATACTGCACATTTAAATAAAATTAATTTTTACGGATTTAGACGTTTAATTTTATTTGCGATTTCCAGTCTCTACTGGTTCCCATAATGTTTTCTTATATTTACGCGAATACTGCACATTTAAATTAAACCATTTTTTACGGATATAGGTTATAATATTACAAAATTGAACGCTATAAAATCCGTAAAACATGGTTTTATTTAAATATAAAATTGTAGTTACTAAACTAAAGAACATTCTTGAAGAGCTGATGATCCTGGTAAGAATATCAGGTCGTAGTCATGAAATTGGTATTGTCATTGGTATTTAATGAGTGTGAAGTGGGTGAAAATTTAATTGAAAAAATAATAAAGTAACAGCTTATAAGTGTCCCACTGCTGAGCACAAGCCTCCTCTCATTTCTGTGAGGGTTTTGGAGTCAATCAAATCCGCCACGCTGCTTATATGCGGGTTGGCAGACTTCACATGTCCTCGAAATACCCCAGGGTCAGTTATTCTGCCGTAAATCATGTAGTGTGCAAACATTAGTGTGTTTCGGTTTGAAGGGCACTGTGAGCTAGCGTAATCACTGGGCATATGAGACTTAAGAACTTATGTCTCTGGGTGACGGCACAGTGTGGTGTCACAAAGAAATTTTCTGGGTGACACAATATTTGTTATGGGCAGACGTTGCACTTACCATCAGGTGAACGTTTTGCATACTTTAAAAAAAACGTGGTAAATTAGCATATAAAATTGCATTCAATAATTTTAGTGGTGGCGACACCGGGAATCGAATCGAACCCATGTCACTTGCATACTATGAAATATTAAAGCAAACGGCAAGCCTCTGGGCCCGACTAAAGCTCAGGAATTGGAATATTCCATTAAATTCGTACAAACAGGTCAAGCTTATGATAAAAGCTTGTTACAAAGGGATACCCAAGTGTTGTATGTAAATAGATGTTATAATGTATATATGAAATAGTTTTCCTTTTTGTGATGTTCGAGATATTTATGTTGAGGAAATCTGCATGTCTGCGAAATATAAAAAAATATAACGACAAAATGTGAAGTCAGCTAGCCCGCATTGGAGCAGCGTGTAAAACTCTTCCCGACTTCAAAATCCTCTCAGAATTGAGAGGAGGCTCTGAGTAGGCAGAAATGTGCCTAGCAAAGAGACATTTATCAGCTTTAACTTTAGTAAAGGATTTTGTAGATGATGTTCTCCTAGCCGATTTCGACCACGACGACAACTTCCGAATAGTGTCGAGAGCCATCAACTGCGCAGGAGATATTATAGTGCCACAAGTGTACGCGGAAACATAGAGGCCCAACTTACTCGCGCCCGATGTAACGCTGAGATCGGAGGTAGGCTAGTATGCAGTGTCAGAAACACGGAGACAAACACAACACAACCAGACCCAAAAACCAACAATTTGTGTTTTAGCACAAATGTTGGCTCCGGCTTGGATTCGAACCCAGGACCCGCGGCTTAGAAGTCAGGTACTCTGACCACTAGGCCACGCGGTCGTCGCGGTCGGTTTAGTAGATAACTATATCACGAATAATAAAAAAATATACCATTTTAAATCATATTTAACCCCCTGAACATATCAATAAGTCGCAAACCGCACCCCCCGGCACGCGTTGTGATTTGTTAGCATTATCGTATTAGGACCCTTGACTTTTCATTGATATGCAAGTGCCTCTTAGACTCCTGGGAATATTCTGCTTGATGGGACTAAATCTTTTGTTTTCGTATAATCGAAGTGTTTCATTTTTAAAAGATATGTTAATTTAAATAAAGAGAATAGCTTTATTAGTTGTTACGCTCAATATAGGAATCACATAGATCAGAAAAAATAGCAATAAGAAGTTTCAAAGTTCGTATTTACTATCTGTGCCCTGCGATTTCACCAGCATAAAAAAACCGACCCCAATCTATGATATACACATATACTTCCCTATTTTAATCGGATTTTGGAGTTATAATTTTTTGCGCGGAACCCTAAGTATTTTTCTAAAATTAAAATAGCCTTAGTTACCCGTTATAACATCAGCTATCTGTCAGTGAAAGTCTCGTCAAAATAGGTCCAGCCGTTTCGGAGATTAGCCGGAACAAACAGATGGACAGACGGTTTGTTGTTTTTTATCAGTACCGTATATAGTATATATACTTACATCAGCATTGGGTAAAAAGCTGTTAAATAAAAAAAATGTTATTATAAACAGACATCATTCAATTTCATTGATATATATATATATATATATATATATATATATATATATATATATACATATAATATTGTACTTCAGCAACTAAAAGGCACCCGACTCAGCATTACTGGTGGTAGGATTCCTATGCAGGAATCTGTCTAAGTAGGTACCACCCCAGGGCCAGTTATTCTGCCGTGAAGCAGTAGTATGCAAACATTACTGTTTCGGTCTGAAGGGTACTGAGAGCTAGTGTAATCACTGGGCATATGAGACTTAAGAACTGATGCCTCTGGGTGTTGGGCGCAGTGTGGTGCCACACCGAAATGTTATGGGAGACATACAATTTGTTATGGGCAGACGATGGACTTACTCGTATCATCAGGTGAAAGTTTTGCTCGTCTCGTCACTGTTAACCGAATTCAAAAAAAATGTGGTCAAAATCGGCCAAAACTACCTAATCAAAATATTTTCATACTATAATGAGTGTTGCCAAAGTAATTCTGTTAAGTCTTTCAAGTTCAAAACCGTTTCTTAACGCCGATTAAGGATTAATCAAGGAAATTTTCTGTGTTTTAATTAAAAAGTTTGGCGTTTTTCCTCCTCTATCAGTCGCGGTGCCGTCGCTTGCGGAACAATCGGACAAGCGTTAATTTTAACTCATATTTAAGTGCAAGTGTTTAGTTTAGAACTATAACAAAGGCAAAATATTATTATAAACAGTTGTACTGTTGGACGTCTGGAAAGATTTTCGACCAGGGCGACGATTTCCAAATGCTGACAGAAGCTATCGATCATCATCATCATTTCAGCCTATCACTAATCCTATGCTGAACACAGGCTTCCCTCGTAGATTGCCACAAAAGTTTATACTCGTAGCTCACATTTTAGGGGGGAATTGGGCATTATAGCTACGCTTGGCGGGTTGGCAACCGCAGTTTATTTATTTAGATGTTCCAGTTAGATGCTGTTGCACTTCTCCTGGTTTTAATTTTCCCTCTGTCGACTTTTACAACACCCACGGGATGAAATGGGGTGGTGGGATTCTCTTAAGCCGCCACCACACGGTATGGTGATAATGATCTATTTTATAAAACGCTTTATCTAATAATGTCATCTAGACAAGTTTTTTAAAATCTATGTTAGATTTTTGGGCCACAGAATTGGGATTTTTGTTATAAAATATTTACTAAGAAAGTATTTTCTAGTGTTTTTTTATTTGATAAAGTGACGAAACGAGCAAAACCTTTACCCGATGGTAAGCGCAACGCCCGCCCACAACAAATGCTGTGTCCCCTAGAACATTTCTGTGTGACACCATACCGCGACCGTCAACCAGAGACATCGGTTCTTAAGTCTAATATGCCCAGTGTTTACGCTAGCTCTCAGTGCCCTTCTAACTGAAACACAGTAATGTTTGTACACTACTGTTTCACGGCGGAATAACTGGCGGTTATTTTTGTTTGAATTAACATATCTTTAAAAAAGGAAACACTTCGATTATACATACATAAGATCACGACTGTATCCCATAAGGGGTAGTCAGAGACTGGGCACTCACTGCAAAAGTAGATGACTGCCACAATCCACGTTTCACAGTAATGTTTGTACACTACTGTTTCACGGCGGAATAACTGGCCCTGGGGTGGTAGGTACCACCCCAGGGCCAGTTATTCCGCCGTTTTTTTTATTGGATAAAGTGATGAAACGAGCAAAACATTCACCTGATGGTAAGTGCAACGTACGCCCATTACAAATGCTGTGTCACTCAGAAAATTTCTGTGTGACACCACACTGTGCTCATCACCCTGAGACATAAGTTCTTAAGTCTCAGATGCCCAGTGATTACGCTAGCTCACAGTGCCCTTCAAACCGAAATACAGTAATGTTTGCACAGTTCTGGTTCACGGCAGAGTAACTGACCCTGGGGTGGACCTAGACGAATTCCTGCATAGGAATCCTACCACATAGTTTTGGCCAACCTAAACATGGCGAACCTCTAGCGAGTCGCCTCGACTCATTCTACAGGAGACAGTTTGTTTTACAGTACGTACATATTTTCAAAAATAATCAGAGACGGAAGTGTCAAACTTTTACTCTCCTTTAATAGTTCTCGTAGCGACTGTCGAGAACCCAAGTTAAAGATCTCACGAAATGTTTGTTTTTGAAAAACGAATATTACGCAAAAGAGACTAAGGTAAATGTAGTTTCATCAGTACATTATTTTAAAAAATGACTGGAAAAAAATCCCGCTGGGTTATTACTGGTTCTTCCAAGGACGGGGCATTTTTTGCGAACCAGTGTAGTTATAAAAAAAAAATCACTTTCTATAAGTATTATGTAAATAATCCACATTGAATAAAAAAATCTATTCTATTCTTTTCTATTCAGTCAGCTTTCTTATCCTTCTTATGCCTAAAGGCGGAACTTAATATCGAAGCTAATTTTTTCAATTTGTTCTCTCTACTGTAGCTTGGAACTAATAGAGATACTAAGAACAGGTAATATGGCCATATGGCGCCACGGCAGTCAATATAAAAAATCAAATCACTCTTAAAACCTACGTAAACACATCTTACAAATAACACCACGCATATAACTAAATATACCAACCCCATTAAAGTCAATGAAGCAGATACTCTCGCAAAAGCCAACAATAAGACTTAATGGAGTTAAGCCCCTCCCCCAGTGCGTGCGACTTGTTGATAAGGCGTACAAACGCGGTTCCCTCTGGTGGATTGGAAGCAATTTTCAGTTACAATGTGTACCAGTGATAAGGGACTGCGAGGTGTGGTACGAAATTTTTTTTGTAATAAATCGTAGCCCAACTTTGTTCGTATTTTGTTTTGTTTAAAAATCGTTTCTGCACACTAATATTCGTGAGTCAATGCAATAGTAAGTGCAACGTCTGCCCAACAGTGGCGGTATACTCCAGAATTTTTAGTCTCACAGCTACACTAGCTCTGTGCCCTTCAGACCGAGACAGTAACGTTTGCACACTACTGCTTAACGGAAGAATAACTTTTACTGCAGTGGTACTTACCTAGACGGATTCCCGCTTAGGTATCCTACGATCAGCAAAATTTCTAATATTTTTTAATAAATTGTGTATAAAACAATATTAATTTTGTTTAAAAAAATGTTTCCTCACACTAAGATTTCGCATGTATCGTGAGCAAATCTTTGACCTGATGGCAAGTGCCACGCCTGCCCATGACGTTTGTGGTGTCATACAGAACATTTAATAAGAAAGCTCCGCACTACGCTCATCACCCTGTGACAGGTCTTTAGTTTCAATATGCCCTGTACAGTAGCTACAGTGCCCTTCAAACCGAAACACAGTGACCTTTGCACACCACTGCACGACGGCAGCATTACAGGCACAGCGGTGGTGCCTCCCTAGGTGGATTCCGGAATGGGATTCCCACTTTACATCTATGTCAATATTATACAACTGAAGAGTTTGTTTGGTTAAACGCGCTAAGGAACTACTGGTTCGAATTGAAAAATTATTTTAGTGTTGGATAGCCCATTCATCGAGGAAGGCTTTAGGCTATATAACATCACGCTACAACCCACAGAGCGATTTTTTTTTATTGCATAAAGTGATGAAACGAGCAAAACGTTCACCTGATGGTAAGTGCAACGTCTGCCCATAACAAATGCTGTGTCACCCAGAAAATTTTTGTGTGACACTACACTGTGCCCATCACCCTGAGACATAGGTTCTAAGTCACATATGCCCAGTGATTACGCTAGCTCACAGTGCCCTTCAAACCGAAACACAGTAATGTTTGCACATTACTGCTTCACGGCAGAATAACTGACCCTGGAGTGGTACCTACCTAGACGGACTCCTGCATAGGAATCCTACCACCAGTAATTTTAAAATAAACTGCGGGTGAAAGCGAGAGGCACTGCTAGTTTATAATATTACCGCCGAAGTAAGCCGCCGAGCGAAGCCGGCGGTGTAGCTAGTACATAATATGAGAGGTTGGTAATTAAACAAAAGCAAGTATACCATCTTAAATTCTTCATAGATCTTTCAGAGTGCCAATTCTGCTTAGTTACCGCAAGTGGTAGCTCTGGGGCCTGGTGCTCGCCATTAATTTCATAGTACGCGAGTTACCTGGGTTTGATCCCCGGTGCTAGCACCTCTATAATTGTTCTACAATTTATGTGCTGATTTACCACGTGTTGAGCGGTGAAGGAAAACATCGCGAGGAAACCTGCATGTCCGTGGAATAGAAATATTTCGAGGACATGTGAAGTCCGCCAACCCGCATTGGAGCAGCGTGGCGGAATCCCCGCTCGAAATGAGAGGAGGCCTGTGCTCAGCAGTGGGACATTTATAGGCTGTTACTTTGCTTTTTTTCACCGCAAGTTTATCGAAAGGTAAGACATGCGGTAGTATCCCGGCACTGCAAGGTTCTTTATAAAACGTAAAGCATGTAACGCGCCGCTATGAATAAATATTTCAAACTAAAAATTGTTATAATGATAACACGACAAATATTTTTCTTTTCTTTCATCGAGGATTTCATCAATAGAATAGAAATAGAGGGAAAAAGAAAATATTTATTCACGGCACAAGATTTTTTTTTATTGCATAAAGTGATGAAACGAGCACAACGTTCACCTGATGGTAAGTGCAACGTCAGCCCATAACAAAAGCTGTGTCACACAGAAAATTTCTGTGTGACACCTTGAGACATACGAGGGGTGATCCAAAAGTAATGATAATCAGTTATTTCTAGTGCACACAAAAATACAAAAAAATTTCAGTCACTTACTCAGTTAACCACTAGTTCAGGGAAAAAAAATCATATAAATAGGCCACGATTCCCGGGAGCTACATTCATTTGAATACGGACTGTCAAGGAGTGAACATCAAAATGGAAAAACACGAAATCAGAGCTGTCATTAAATACCTCTGCTTGAAAAAAATGTCTACCAAAGACATACACAGCGACTTGGTGGAAACATTAGGGGACTCTTCTCCTCCATATTCCACAGTTGCACGCTGGGCTAAGGAGTTTAAGTTGGGAAGAACATCGACGGAAGACGAACACCGCGAAGGACGCCCATCGACGTCCCTCACTGAAGAAAATGTGAAAAAAGTTGAAGAAGTTGTATTGGAAGATCGAAGAGTGACTATCAGGCATGTAGCTGAGGTCACAGGGATCTCATATGGCAGCATTCAAAGAATCCTTGCGAACGAATTGCATATGAGAAAGGTCTCCGCGCGTTGGGTACCGAAAATGTTAAACGACGAGCAAAAGAAGAAACGAGTCGACATGTCAAGAGCAAATCTCGAAAAGTTCCAGGCAGACAAGGATAATTTTTTGTCACGTTTTGTGACCATGGACGAGACCTGGATCCACCATTTTGATCCTGAAACAAAACAACAATCGATGACATGGAAACGATCCGATGAACCGACGCCGAAGAAATTCAAAGTGTCAAGCTCAGCAGGGAAGGTTATGGCGTCTGTTTTTTGGGACGCTGAAGGAATAATCATGGTGGACTACTTGGAAAAGGGGGCCACTATTACAGGCTCCTACTATGCAGAACAAATAAGAAGATTGCGGGAGGCTATTAAGGAGAAAAGGCGAGGCAAACTGCGGGCTGGAGTGCTGTTCCATCAAGACAACGCACCGGTTCACAAAGCTGCAATTGCCATGGCTGCCATTCAGGAAGCGGGCTTTGAGCTGGTGGAACACCCCCCCTATTCACCAGATCTAGCCCCCAGCGACTTCTATCTCTTTCCACGACTCAAGGAACACCTCCGAGGCAAGAAATTTGACGATGATAGCGACGTGATGGCCGCGGTTGAGGACTTTTTTGAGAGTCAAGATAAAGATTTTTTTTCTAAGGGAATTTTAGGATTAGAAAAGAGATGGACTAAATGTATAGACTTGCTAGGAGACTATGTTGAGAAATAAATTTATTTATTTATTTTATTCATTGTGTTTATTATTGATTATCATTACTTTTGGATCACCCCTCGTAAGTTCTTAAGTCTAATATGCCCAGTGATTACGCTAGCTCTCCGTGCCCTTCAAACCGAAACACAGTAATGTTTGCACACTACTGATTCACGGCGGAATAACTGGCCCTGGGGTGGTACCTACCCAGACAGATTCCTGCATAGGAATCCTACCACCAGTTGAAGTTAAGAGAGGGGTCGCAAAAACAGTTTAAAAATAACTTTATTTTAACTTTAACCATATAAGTGCAACTGTTAACTTATAACTGATTATTTTAACATATTCAAAAGCTTATATATAAAGTATTGATTATCAATCAGAAATAAAAACTTTTACCGGTGGTAGGATTCAGGATTCCATCTAGGTAGGTACCAACCCAGGGCCAGTTATTCTGCCGTGAAGCAGTAGTGTGCAAGCATTACTGTGTTCACTGGGCATTTGAAACTTAAGAACTGATGTCTCAGGGTAACGTGCGCAGCGTGGTGTCACACAGAAATATTCTGGGTGGCACAGCATTTTTTGTGGGCGGACGTTGCACTTACCATCAGGTGAACGTTTTGCTCGTTTCGACACTTTATATAATAAAAAAAAGAGTCCAGTTATAATGGCGGTTTAACCATTACATCGCGCAATTAACGGATTGATTAATAGGCGCTGAATTTATTACACCATCCTCTTTCACAGAATCACTTCATTGTTTTCATAGAAACGCGATTCGAGGATAAATTCCGTTACGGCGACACAATTAAGAGCACGCATCTTGTCTTGTTCTTTTTATTTTTTTATCCTGGCAATTAGCTACGAAATCGAGCCATTTTTGCCAATGCCGATTAATAGTTTAATTAAAACAAAGACTTCGATCGTCAGTAAAATGATAGTTGACTTTTACTGAAGATTTGCTTGACCGGTGGAGACAAAACGAAAAGTACAATTTTGGTCTTGAATAAAATTTTCCAATAACTGCACACTTTCACGGGCACTTGCTGCATAGTAAACTACCAATATTAAACATCAAAATTTAAAATATACCCTGAAATTACAAAATTCAATAAGAACACCACCGCCACTTTTCGAGTTGGCGCAAAAGTCTCAACACGCAACTTTTTTGTTAAGACATTGTGATTAAACAAAAGAACGTACAGAAAATAAACTTACAACTACCGCTATCTAGTGAAAAGGTGATATAAAGTTTCAAGACATTCAAAGAGAAGTCTTTCATTGTGGTAAGTTCGATTTGAATTTTATCCCATCCTAAAGTAGCCTTAAAGTAGATTTACAACTAGTGAAAACTTGGATACTAAATTGTTAACCAACCATTTTATTGGCATTTTCTTAACTTCACTTTCGTAACGTTGGTAACGTTTCTCTTTTATTTTATAATATCGTTGAAGCTGCCTCAACATGTTTGAATGTTTTTTCGAATTGCCATTCGCAATTCTACAAAGGACCTTAAGTATAAATGTAATTTGAAAGCTCTATAGTAAACGTTAAATTTCCAACTATACCGTTAATATAACGTTCAGAATTCTTGACTGAAACGAAGTATGCGGACATGGAGTTAGTAGTGACATCTAGTGACATATTTTAGTAACTATTTACATACAATAAGAGTTGACGTAGTAACTTATTGCTCTACTAGATGGCTCTATTGAGATAAAACGTGTATAAAAACACTTTTTATTGAGGAGGTCAAGTATTTAAAACTTTAACAGTGTATTAAGAGATATTTTATTCAACATCATAATAACTGCAGAACAGAGATTGCAAAACACAGTCCTAAGCCATCGCCATTCGTCTGACAATCAATGCGTTTTAATACAACTCTTATCTTCCAACAGCTATCAATTCAGCGTGCTATGAATTTTGTAACATTGCTTTAGTACTTTTTAAGATCAACAATCTATCTATAAGGAAAGTCAATTCTGTACATTGCAAATAATTTGTAAAGAATTATGTGGCGGTGACTTTTTTAGACCAGCAGAAGCCAAAGGTCAAAGATGAAAATGTATTATTTTCTCTTTTTATAAGTCTTTTCTGTCAGTCTATACCCACGTGCACACATAACTTAAAAGTACCGAACGGATATTTATCCACTTTTTTTCGTGCGGTGTCAGTGGGATTCGTAACAAGCTGTGTATTTAGCAAGACAATAAAATCTGGTTTCATTGTTGTTAAGGCTCATTTATTTCACAAAATAAATAAGCCTTAACATATAAGTTCTAAAACATTTTTTTCAAATAAAGTACTACAAACACACGCTAGATGGCGCTTATATATATTGTAAAAATAAATTAGTAGTATATTTTAAATATTTCACGAGTCTGTGGTTTGGTTTACTTTGATTTAATTTTGTGAATTGGCCGTTGAGTTTGAAATTAATCTAACTAGTTTACAATATAGGGATCTTGTAGGTCCCCCGTAGCTCGGATTAATAACCCCAGGACTTTTAACAATTTAACCTGTCCGTGAACATATTTTTTTAATTAATATAGTGACGAAACGAGCAAAATGTTTACCTAATGGTAAGCGCAACGTCTACCCATAATAAATGCTGTGTTATCTATAACATTTCTGTGTGACACTACACTGCGCTCGTCACTCAAAGAAATCAGTTCTTAAGTCTCATATTCCCTGTGATTACGCTAGCTCTCCATGCCCTTCGAACCGAAACACAGTAATGTTTGCACACTACTACTTCACGGCAGAATAACTGGCACCGGGTTGGTACCTACCTAGACGGATTCCTACATAGAAATCCTACCGCCAGCTGTGCAAGGAAAAATTGGTTTTACCCATCATTTTACTGCAGATTCTAAGCCCGCCTTTTTTATTGGATTAACTGACAAAACGAGCAAAGCGTTCACCTGATGGTAACTGCAATGTCTGCTCATAACAAATGTCGTGTCACCCTGAACATTTCTGTGTGGCACCACACTGAGCTCGTCAGCATGAGACTCTGAGACATCAAATTCTAGTGATTATGCAAGCTCTCTGTGCCCTTCCAACCGATGTTTGCAAACTACTGCTTCACGGTAATATAACTGGCCCTGGGGTGGTACCTACGGATTCCTGCATAGGAATTCTATTACCAGTTTGACACTATAACGGCACCAGGTAAGGGGACACAGCGTTTTAGCGGCTAAATTTTTGCAAAATATTATATCACCATATACCGCATCATCATCATCATTTCAGCCTATCACAATTCCACTGCTGAACATTGGCCTCCCCCATAGATTGCCACAAAAGTTTGTAGCTCTCAGTTTGGGGGGATTTTGCCGTAGTTAGGATTCCTATGCAGGAATCCGTCTAGGTAGGTACCACCCCTGAGCCAGTTATTCTGCCGTGAAGCAGTAGTGTGCAAACATTACTGTGTTTCGGTCTGAAGGGCACTGAGAGCTAGCGTAATCACTGGGCATATGAGACTTAAGAACATAGAAATATTCTGAGTAACACAGCATCTGTTATGGGCAGACGTTGCACGTTGATCGTTTTGCTCGTCTCGTTACTTTATGAAGAAAAAAAAACGATGATTTTCAGTGATGACCGCTAGAGAATATCCTGGAGAATACAGTTCCAAGGTCGGTTAAATGAGGAATTAAAATATCATTCATTTACAGCTCGGAACTGCATTCACCAACGACTGCGAGGACGTCAAACACGCACAAGCTGTCCCTATACCTAATTCAAATAAATAATAATACGAAACCCACCCATAAGTTAAGGAATAACTTAAGCGAATAACTTCCCGTTCCGTTTGAAGCGCGTTCAGTTCCCGTTCAGCATCTGCTTCGCTATGACAATAAACGAAACTCAGGGCGAGACACTGCACACAGCTGGAGTGGGCCACGCCACCGGCTCCTGTTCTCTCCCTCACACGGATAGCACTATGTGCTATTTTCCCGCATAAGTTATCCATAGTGTGTACAAATTTCAAGCAATAGTAAAGTTACAGCCTAGAAGAGGCATGTGTTCAGCAGTGGGACACTTCCCACTGCTGTGGACGCTCTGGAGCCGGGATATGTCCGCCGCGCTGCTCCAACGCGGATTGGCGGAATTTACATGTCTTAGAAATATTTTGTTTTTGCAAGTTTCCTTGCGACGTTTACCTTCACCGCCGAGCGCGTGGCAAATCAGCGCTTAAAACTGCAATCAACAATTTAAATGCTGCTTGCACCGGCACTCGAACACAGGTCTCGAACGCAACTCTCAATACAACTTAATTTTTTATTAAAAACTTATAATTGCACACATATTAAAAATATTAAATTCCACACTAGATAAAGTCGCGGGCAACGGTTAGTTTACAATATAATGAATGAGACCAGGCGATTCCTGTCACTAGCTGTAGTAATGCCGTGACCTGAGTTCGATTCCCTATAAAAAAATATCTGTAATCGTTTAAAAAATTAAACTCGATCACAATTTAATCAATCTTTATTTAGGCATTCAGCGTTACATAGATTTATACATAAAATTTTTACGATCAAATATAATATTCTCAATACTCACAAGTTTCAAATAAATTATTATCCTTTAGATTATTGTCATTATATTTATTGTCACATATTTCAAATGTTACAAGACTATGGCTTAATTTTAAAATGAATTTAATCGAAAATTTCGTTGCAAGAATAATAGAGAGAGTAATTTACGTCTATTATAAAAAATTGAAGTTCAGCTCTTTATATTTTGTACAATCTAAAGTCTTTTAAGGAAATACTAAGCTAGTTAAAGCCATTCTATCTTAATTAAATCTACGTTTAATATACGGCTTCACTGAGCTAAGTTCAGAATACAAAATACGTCAGTTTACCATGCCCGTATGACGACCATCTTGTAAGACAACGCCATCTTTTGACCGTAGTCTTTAATTAGTAATACAATATTTTACACTATAATGATACAAGTTTCTTTTAATGAAAAAATCATTTCGTAGTATTGGAGTATGCGGTTTATAGTCAGATATTGTCAATTGTTATGTATGTTACATCTATTGAGAACTTACACGAATTCGTTTAAGTCAACTACCTATTACAATATTGTAGATTTTCATTAACTAGCTCACAACTCGTGTTAATATACTTTACAATACTTAGTTCACAATTCTGCATCTAAATATACACGCAAGAATAGAACCTAAGACAGGCACACGGCTAACACATTACGATTGCTAAAAGGCTACGTTTTTAAAACTACAATTCTGCATTTACTAAAAGCTTTAAATAGCAGAAATAACTATATAACCTAAAGAATTCAGCAATAATTATATATATATACATAATATTGTTTCCCATCACTAAAAACTCGAAAATATGTTTATCGTATTTTTTGGCTGTTTAAATGTACCAGTATTTTAAATGTTATTGAAATTCCTATCAAAATCAAGACTGTTGAAACAAAATTTATGGCTTGTAAAAAAAAATCAAATAAATACAAAGTTACGATTGTAAGAAAACCAGAGAGTTTTCTTTTTTTAAAAACAAACAAAGACTTAATCAATCGGTACGCAAATCCTTAATGAAATGAAAAAGCATTCAATAAAAAAATAACAATATTTTTATTCGCTTAAGAGTTATCATAATTTCATGTTTTTTTTTTATTTAGCAAGCAGATTAAGTGAACTTACGATAAAGCGTATCTATTTTTTTTATTATTTAAGATCGTTGTTTTTATAAAAATCTAGAAAATGTATAAATTCACAACCTATTATTTGTCTATTTTATTTTCGTAATATAGGCATTAGATTGAGTTTAGTTTGGATTTTTTACTACTAGCATGTTTTTCTAATGGTTACATAATTGGTATAGCGTTTATCTAAAGGTTTTAGGCTTTCAAGGTTTATTTCTTTAGAGAGCCATTAGAAAAAAATGTGGACCCATTATCTATTACATTTTTAAAATGTTTTGCAAATGTAAAAGAAAAATTATTCTAGAAAAATACATTGAACTTAAAGCGCATTCACACCTAGCGGATGTTTACGATGCTCTTATTTATTTGGTCGGGTGTAAAGTGCACAGATTAAAAATAACTCGGAGTTATTAACATGTATTTAAATCATTCCTAATGCTCGTGTTGCAGTTAGGGAGGCAAATGGCCATCTATTTTCTGTCAAGACTTAACAAACATTAGGGAAGAATTTCTTGGGATAACCTTGCATCTGCAAACACAATTCCAAGTCGGCAGGATGCAGGTAGCTTAGATTCAGAACTATGCATGGTGTCGAAATAAAAATAAATCCTGAGCATCGTATACGGCGTGCTCAAATTTTCAGGTTAATTACATCCGCATAGAATGAATGCAGCTATGAAGTTCGACTGAGAACAAACTTGCCTTTGCTAGCGATGTTCGCTCTATGCTATAGTATGACGTAACAATAAGACTAGAACCATATATTTTTTTGTAAGTCATCTTTGTCCCGCTAACAGATAAATAATGAAACAGCATAACACCCGTATCTTTTTCTGAAGTCGGCGCATCGATTGTATAAACACATTTTATAATTATATTATTACAACTACAGGCTTTTAATGGCTGGCATAAGCTAATAAAGGCAACCTTCGGCCATCTAAATTATTGGACAATTTTACATTAGTTCACTTAAAACGATTACGTAGTAATTAAAAAAAAGCACACATGAACATTTTAATATAAGATCAAATTAATAACCAACATATTGGTTAGCAGAAGGTACTACTACAATAAAGTAAGCTTACTACTATAATAAATTTGGGGAGAGATACTAATCCGATTTGAATAAAAGTTTTAGCATCAGATACATAGATAGTTTATCAATGAATATTCTAGGTTAGAAAACATACTACGGCCATAAGGGAGCCGCATGCTGAGAATTACCGAGCAGGGCCGAACTGTAAATGCTTAGGTATAACATTCCGTATGGTGCAGTTATGTGGTTGGTATATTTTACGCGGGTAAAACCGCGAGGCACAGATACTTATAACTGGTGGTAGGACTCCTATGCAGGAATCCATCTAGGTAGGTACCACCCCAGGGACAGTTATTCTGCCGTGAAGCAGTAGTGTGTAAATTACTGTGTTTCGGTTGGAAGGGCACTGTGCGCTAGCGTAATCACTGGGCATATGAGACTTAAGAACTTATGTCTCAGGGTTATGGACACAGTGTGGTGTCACACAGAAGTTTTATGGGTGATACAGCATTTGTTATGGGCAAACGTTGCACTTACCTTACTTGAGTGAACGTTGGCTCCTTTTATCACTTTATCCAATAAAAAAAATCTCTTTAATCTACTGTATTTCTCCGTCTAAGCTCTCCTTGTCTAAATAGACTGCCGCCGGATTTAAACCACACCCAAATTAAAATTATTTGCAGATTATTGACCATATTGTATGATTCTTCCAATTTTTGACACACTGGTCCTTTCAGGCCTGGCATATTTATCATCGTATGTTTTTCTGAAATTTCCCTTTATTAACTTTTACAATACCGTGGGCGAAATTGATTGATGGATAATAAACATTTATCGCTAAATGAATTTACCAGCCTTGGAGAATTTATATCTTCTCAAAAATATTAGAAATAAAGGAACAAAAGTAGTACGCAATCGTTTTAAGATGTAAGCCCAAATATACTTCATGCATTCACTACTAACTCTTACTACTCGTACTTACAACTATTTGGTACCGCAAAATATACTGTTTCACTACTAAACAGTAAAACTTTGATGTCCTGAAATTCATAATATCAGCGTTTACAGTGATATCCAACAAAGTCAAAGTGCCTATAAGTCTATTCTTAAGGATTTCACGTTGTCATCCAGGTCTTTCTTGTGCAATGCTCTACTCCAGTGCACGTCTTTCTAGGTAGGTAGCTCAGGGGCTAGGTGCTCGCTTTAAATATCATGGTACGCGAGTTACCTGGGTTCGATTCCCGGTGCCGGCACCACTAGAATTGTTAATTGCAATTTTAAGTTCTGATTTACCACGTGCTCGGCGGTGAAGGAAAGCATCGTGAGGAAACCTGCATGTCTGACAAATAAAAAATATTTCGAAGACATGTGCAGTCCGCCAACCCGCATTGGAGCAGCGTGGCGGATTCTTCCTAGCTCCAAAACCCTCTCAGAAATGAGAGGAGGCCTGTGCTCAGTAGTGGGACATTTATAGGCTGAAACTGTTACCCAAGTTTTGCCAGTTGGTATTAGTGTTTCGGTTTGCAGGGCACTGTAAGCGTTATGCCGTGTGGTGGCGGCTCGATAAAAGAATACTACCACTCCATCTCATCCAATGGATCTCGTAAAAGACGAGTAAGGAATAAAACTGCACTGTGCACCCAACAGCGCATGGTGGCGATGGGCTCACCACCTATCACACCAAGTGCATTATATTGTTTTGGTGAAACGTGGATTGTGGCAGTAATTTGTTTTTGCAGTGAATGCCCAGTCTCTGACTACCCCTTATGGGATACAGTCGTGATCTTATGTATGTATGTATGTATGTAAGCGTTATAAAAGGGCACACAGGACTTTGGAACTGAATTTTTCTGGATGACACTTCATTATGAGCAGGTGTTCTTATCATCAGGTGAACACTATTTGCTATTCTCGTCACTTTCTTCCATTAGAAAAAGTTTATTTTGCGGTTATACATTTTAAAGCTATTATACTACATAGGTAAAATCGCAAAACATTACAATGCTAACACAATCATTATCATAAGTATCATTTTCATAGAAAGGGAATAAAAATTGCTTCTCTATCAATATACAATATTTATCTACAATTCTCGAAGAATTTTAGAACCACTCAACAATCCAATTCTCTAGTAAAATATAAATCTACCTAATATTTTTAAATATATTAATTGATTCTTGATATATCTCTATTTAATTTACATTTCGTTATAAATAAATTGTTAGTATTCAGTAGTATTGACTATTTTAGCGGGAAAACATGTAAATGTTATCATAGACAAATACAGGCGAACGAACGTACAATCTACTGGTTACTACTACAGGGCCAGTTATTGGCCACTAGCGATTCGCCCCGGCTTCGCGCGTGTAGATAGATATTAGAAAGATAAATCAGTGCTTTATTTGGACAAACAGAACAACCACAATTCCTTACACTAACATTTTTTGTAGCGGCTATTTTCACCGGCGGCTGTGTAGCTGGTCAGATAGGATTACTATATTTTACCAAAATAATGTTTTATTTAAGGTAACATAAGCCATGAAATAAAACCAATATTTGATGTCGTGGTAGCAAAACAAAACTACCCCTCTCGACCACTGCGCAAAGGGAGCCGCGCTCCTCGATGATGTCCAAGTTGCATGAAGCCGGGCGACGGCGTGGCGTTCGAGAGACAGCGCTGCCGCTGCATTTTTTATAGAGCAAAGTTTTAAATTAAAAAAAAATATGGTTAAAATTACAAACCACTATTCAATTGTTTCTGAGTAGGTAAGTAGTTAATAGATCTAGTCTATCCGCGCGTAGCTCGGGCGAGCCTAGGGCTGTTCGCTCACACCGCGGCATTTTTCTTACTTTTCGCATTTATATACCTGTCGTAACTTCTAAACGATAGGTCCGATTCGAATAATTTAAAGAGGACTTTACATGTACATAATCAACCTTGACTATGAAACTATTTTGTAGGATAAGGATAAATATCATGATACGAATGTGTTTTGATATTGATATTTTTTTTTGATGTATTATGTTTTGATAGACTATTTTGAACAAAAAGCAGTTATTGTGACTTAACTATAATAGACATATAGCCTCGCGGACTTTTTTGTGAGTAATGATGAGTACTATGAAAATGTAGCACATCATTTTCTTTATCATCAATAGTTTTTGCAGCACACGCCAAATAATGACTTTTATAAGTAAATTTATGATACCTTGAGTTACATCATAGCAATTTTCGTAGGGATCTCGGTATTTTTTAAATTAAATACAACTCATGTTAGTCGGTGATAATGTAGTTGTATATAGGTGAAAGAATTTTAATAATCGGTTCAGTAGTTTTTGATTTTATTCATTACAACTAAACATACAAAAAATCAAATCTTTCCTCTTTATAATATTAGTTTAGATTTATATTCTTCTTATCTAATTGCGGTTACGTTGCGCGTCATATTTGACGTTTTTTGACAAATCTTTCATAACTGTCACAATATCGATTTTTTTTAATAATTCGTGCAGCTTTACTAAAAATATTAAACTATTTTATTTTTAGCATAATCTCACTATTTTTCCACTTTTTTGAAACAGAACGATAGAAGACCGTTACCTTTAACGACTATAGATTAAAACTTTTACTAAGGACATGACGTTATAATACTTCCTAAGAGTTCGACGTTTTATTGTCTCTAGGAATACATTTGTTCGCGGAAAACCTATTGAGCGGTTTTTGCATAACAGTAACGTATATGGCCATATGTTTCCATCTCTATTAAACCTTGTCGTAAAATATCCCGCTAAGGGCGGCAAGTCAACAAAAAACAAATAAACTTATATAAGTAACGTTTTGTATATACATAATTAGATAACGTTTTTGTTCGCTCGCCTGTATGTGTAATTTGTAAATTACAATAAATCACTATTTCTGATAAATGATAAAAGTATTTTTTTTTAGGTTATGAGCATTATGGCACTTAGCAACACTTATGTATTTAAACTATGTCTAATCTATAATTGAATACAATTCAATAGTTATGTTATTGTCTTAGGTTATTGTCACAAAGGTAAGAAAGCTCAAGTGACTTGAATTTACGTTTTGTCTTATAAGTAATTGATAGATCATAGAGAAAAGATAGATTTGTATTGATTATTTTTCAAACCAAGGAACAAGGAAACAAATACGCATGAGATATATATTTTTCGCGCCATATTTTTTGTTTCTTTTATTTATGACAACAGTTGTTAACTTTCTGCCAGTGTTGCGTGTTCAGGTATAAATATGTAATAATTTTATAAGGTATGTGATAAAATATGGGAATACTTAAATGTTTATAAGAACATCGACGAATCATCTTAATTCATTTCCTCCAATGTTTGTTGTAATAATGAAGAGAAAACTATCAATACTGGCAAAATACTCAAAAGACATACCTAAATCTTTTAAATTAATAACATGAACGATAAAAGGTTATTATTATTATTTATTTATGGAAAGAGTCGTTTTTCCAGTGTCAAGTGGCATATCCAGGTATGAATATATAATTTTAAGATGAGTAGCAAACTTCAGTATCGAGAACTCAAAATTTCGATCGACAGACAAATGATAGTTCACGTTTCTTCTCTTCTCTTCGGTACGAAATCGAAAAATAAAATTTTGGTCTTAAATTAATTTTCCAATAACTGCACACTTTCACGAGCACTTGCCGCATAAACTATCGATATTAAACGTCAAAACTAAATATATACATAGAAATTACAATATATACATAAAAACACCACCGCCACTTTTAGAGTTGGCGTCAAGTCTACTTAAAATTTGGGAGTATAGTGTAGAGGGCAGGAGTGACGACTCCATCAATACAATTAAAGTGTCTGAGATATCAAGTCAAATTAAGATGGCGTTACTGGTAGAAATAGTTCTATATTTGAACACCACAGATACTAAAATATATAGATAAGGTTAGGTTCGTGCTATACACAATTACATCTTTGGTGTTTACATTGGGCTTATTATTAAATTAAATGAAACTTTTAAATTCGCAAAACCGACAGTGTCGTAGTTTAAATATATTTGTCATCATTTGCGTTATATTCCTTGGTTTGAATTTAGGCCTTCTTCTGTAAATTTCCATGCATGTGTTAATGTCATTTTATTATATATAGTTATTATATCATTTAAATATTACATTTCTAAGAGATTTCTACGGAGAGGTAAGGAATGCACCATCAATATCCGAAAGTTTTACAACTAATTGTTGAATGAGTAAAATAACTCGAGATATGGTTTAGGGATATGCAAATACAAGAGTTTCGAATTCACTATAATCTAGAGATCAAAAGGGACCACGTTAAAATTGAATGGTTATATTTTTTTTTTGTTTTAAAAATTTCATAAGCACAGCCAAACATTTGCAGTGGACTCGATATATTCGGATTACATTAATTTAATTACCTGGAAACATGTTCATATTTACTTCCTAACAACTCGTTCACCGTAGAGCACATTTCAGTTGTTTTTGCATTTATTTTGTCTAATTATAAATTATGACTAAAAATAATTAAAAAAATATTGATTGTATTTGTCATGGACTTAATCAAAGAAATCCGTATATCCATTAGAAACATTGAAAGTTTTAAATTAATTAAAACAAAATCAGACGAACCTGTAAAAAGTTATTCGTGGTCATACATTAAAAAAAATACGCGTCGAATTGAGAACCAACTCCTTTGTTTCGTCTTTTAAAAAATCAAGTAAATCCGTACAAGTAACAGGCCTAATTTTTGATATGGGTCTTTTGAGCCGGGAGGAGTCCGACACGCTGCTGTTGTTTTCCTCGCCGCTGAGCACGTGATTAATCAGCACTTAATATCAAAACTGTCAACTTTGATAGCGAAGGTTACATTTAAACCCCTTGATTTACAACGGCTCTCACAAGTGTTGATGACAGACGCAGCGAATATTTTTATATCGCTAAGAAGTAAACGCCGCCATGCTTCCAAATAAAAAGATACTTTATTATCTGTTTACCTTTTAGACGAAAGACTTTGGACATAATTCGGATCCATTTCATCTAGATCCTTTCCTTTTGTCTCTGGGACACAGCAAACAACAAAACAAAGACCACCAACACTTACAGACGCGTACAACCAAAAGGCTCCATGAAGACCGAGGGCCTGTTGAAAATCGACAAAAGTTTTAACACCTACGAACGCGCAGAGGTAGCTGAAAGCGGTCGCCATCGCACTGCCAAATGCCCTATATTCTAGAGGGAACAGTTCACCAATCAGCAGCCAAGATATTGGACTCATACCCAAAGAGAAAGCAATCGTAAAGACTAAGACACAGAGCAGAGGAATCCAGTCGTTTTGACCAACTGTCTGATGGAACATCACGTTCTGGATTCGTTGGTTTCTGTGTACTTCTTCATAATACGCGTAGCTTCCAAATCCTGCCAAAGCCATGGACATTAGCACCGAACTTACTATCAACAACGGTAGTCTTCCTACAGTATCAATCAGTAGGCCTGACAGACAAGATGCTAGGAGCTGAACGAAGGACACCGCAATAGCAGCACCATGAGGATTCATTCCGCCGAAGGTTTTCCTGAATATTGGAACAGCGTAGAAGGAAAAAGCGTGAGCGCCTGAGAATCTCTGAAAAGTCATCAACCCGCACGTGACCAGAATCGGTCCCAGAAGACGGTTCATAGTCCTAACATCCAGTGAGTTAATGAACTGACTACTGGACATTTGATTCTGTCTCTGACTGAAGTTCTTACTCGCTAGGACATTGGTACGTATCGTCGCCAGTTCCTGAGCGACGTCCGAATCGGGTCCTCTTAACCAAAGCAGACTTTTGTAAGCCTCCTCGTCTTTTCCGATCAGAACTAGGTAGCTCGGTGTTTCTGGTATGTAAAGCACGGTACAGAAGAGAAGTAAGGGCGCAGCGGATATGCATAGAGCGAGCTGCTGCCAGTCCAGGTAGGCGCCGATGGTGAAGCTGAACAACACTCCGAGGTGACCTACTATCTTGAGCACGGCACTGAGACAGCCGCGGATGTCCGGCACCGATATCTCGCTGATGTAGACCTGGAAAATAACAAAACGTAGTTAACTCAGTTTGTTGATTGAAGCTACTGGACATAGTAGTTGAAGTTCCTATGCAGGAATCCGTCTAGGTAGGTACCACCCCAGGGCCAGTTATTCTGCCGTGAAGCAGTAGAGTGCAAACATTACTGTGTTTCGGTTTGAAGGGCACTGTGAGCTAGCGTAATCACTGGGCATATGAGAATTATGTACTTATGTCTCAGGGTGATGGACACAGTGTGATGTCACACAGAAATTTTCTGGGTGACACAGCAACTGTTATAGGCAGACGTTACACTTACCATCAAGTGAACGTTTTGCTCGTTTCATCACTTTATCCGATAAAAAAAAATGTTTATTCTAAAAGTGTTACAAGATCTTATTTTTATGGGCGCAAAATACTCAGATTTTTTTTAAAAAACAGCCTTATTTTGGGGCAAATCTCTTCTTATTTTATATAAAATATTTTGTATTTTGGCACAGGTTTTTAAGTTGGGGAAAGTAACAGCCCATATCCGGGTTGTTCAAGATGCTGAAGTATGTTGTGTAAGCCGATTCACTCTTTCTTTAATGAATCCAATACTCTGCTGTAAAAACGAACATAAAAAGAAGGAATTTTTCAGTTCAACTTTTCTACGAGTAGTATAAGAAACCAAAGTTTCTCCCCGGTCGATTCGACCCTGCACTGCAGCATGACTTAACCACACTTTTTTTCCTGTAGCTTTGTCACGTCTATTTAATAGTCTGTTCATTCGTAAATAACTCATCTTACATTATTTTTTACACTGAACACATAACACGCGATAGAATAATAATTTCGAGGGAACTAGATGCGTAGTCACGTTTCCTCTCAGCAATATGGAAAAATAATCGCCCTTTCATAAGTGGTTCGCATAATTTCGTTCTTAAAAACATTGCTCTTATAAAAATGTAGGCGCTAAAGCTAAATATGTCTTGATAATTTTCTTCGACAGCGTGTTTCCTACACGCTGTCGAAGATGCTGGACTCATAGTCTTTCTTAGCTTTGTCCAAAATAGGTTAGTTAGTAACCTCGCTTGCTAACGTGATGTCGCATCTTAGACGCTAATATAATGCCCATCATCATCATCATGAAAGCCTATCACTGGCCCACAAAATGGGCGAAATGACAGTTTGCACTTACCATCGCATGATCGATCAGCTCCACTCTTCGCCTTATATATATATCTTATATAAGCAAAATAAGAGGGACCTATTTACGACATGGTTTTGGTTTCGATTAGAGATATGGTCTAATTTACATAATAATGAATCGAGAATTTGTATGTGACGTTATAAGCTAACTTATGCGGTGTATGACAGTTTCTTTACGTTAATACATACGTTCACGCCTTTTTCCTAAATTAGGGCTGGGCAGAGGCCACACACGTAGCCCAGTTTTCGCCCTCGCGGGAAACAGACGTGACAGGTGGCGAAACTCGTCGACGCCATTTTGATACGAGTTAGAAAATTCTTACTCCCTATTGCGTTCCATCGTTAATACTCGTAAATCGCATATTAGGATATTACATTATATTGTTCAACTATACTAAAAACCAAACAGATTTCAACTTGAGCATTATAAGTTTCAAAGTATAATTCCGTTAAAGCAATTAAAGCAAATGCTTCATTCATCGGTTGCTGAACATTCTGAAGCAATAAATAATAATTTTATCGTTAAAATTAAACTTTTACATTGAGAAGTTTCAAGTTAATGTTGTGAAACACTTGGTTGATTTAATATTTTTTTTATATAGTATTTTTTATATAGTATGTGACGAAACGAGAAAGAGGTTTTTTTCGTGGATTTCCGTCGATTACTTGACGGTAAGTGCAAGGTCCCATAACAAATGCTGCGCTCACCAACTTGAGACATCAGTTCTAAAGTCCTATATGCCCAGTAATTACACAAGCTATCAAAGCCCTTCAGACCGAAACACAGTAATGCTTGCACACAATTCCTTGACAGCAGAATGACTGGAACTGCGGTAGTATGACAGTTTAACCACCTAAGGGTAGGTAACAGCTGCGGCGTGACTCAGAACCTTTCGTTGGAAAGTTCTTTGAAGCACCGTACTGTAATTGTCACCACCAGATATCGGTTCCGTCGACATCAGATTTGTCACCATCAGAGGTCTCATAAGCCCAGTAATTTAACTAGCTAAAGTTTCCTACAGACCGAATCAGTATTACCTGGAGGTCCGTTTACGGTACGTTTTAGATTCCTGCATATCAATTTTACTGATAGTAAGATTCCTACACAGGAATCCGCCTCTGTAGGTACCACCGCAGGGGCAGTTATTTTGCCCTGAAACAGTAGTGTGCAAACATTACTGTGTTTCGGTCTGAACGTCACTGAGAGCTAGTGTAATCACTGAGCATATGAGACTAAAGAAATGTTGTTTCAGGGTGACGGGCGCAGTATGACAGACAGAAATTTTCTTGACGACATATTTCGTTAAGGGGAGACATTACACTAAACATAGAGTGAGAGTCCCTTTCTCCTTCTTCTTATACAAAAGTAAATACTAAGTTCTGTAAACGGTATATTAGTCATATTCTGAAATTATTGTATTCGTCGCGAAAGTATTCCTTATGTTTTCACCGTAGTGTGGCATAACGCTAAGACGTAGGACGTTAGCCGAGTTGTATGAAGTTAGAGACTTTATCAATTACGCGCAAAGTGGCCAATTTTGCACCGTATAGTCGGATAGTCCTGAGCTAAGATCAAGTTCTTTTATGGTAGAATTTGACGAGACCAACAAATCACAAGCAATTAACACCTCGTGGTGACTGCGACGTCTGCCAATAACAAATGCTGTGTGTCCCAGAACATTTCTGTGTTGCACCACACTGACTCGTCATCATGAGATTTCAGTTCATATATCCGGTTAATTACACTAGCTATCAGTGCCCTTGTGCTGCTTCTGTTTAAGGTCAGAATAACTGGCACTATAATGGTACTAGTAATGCTACCAACCCCTAACACCGTATTAGGCGATGTAAAATATCCTTAATATACTTATGGACTTCTCTATTCAGCTCGTAGCAGCCTGTAATTGTTCCACTACTGCAATACTAAATGCAAAATATATCTGTAAACATATACAAAATACTGGAGAAGTCCCTGAGAAGACCGACCACTATGTTTATGCAATGTGTGCCCATAATAAATGCTGTGTCACCCATAACATTTCTGCGGGGCATCACTCTGATCATCCATTTATTCCTTAATATTATAATAACCCTTTTTATGAAGACTTATTTATTAAACAAAAACAACTTTTTGATTGAAATACAGTGCACTTTGTGGGATTTTGTTGTAAAAACGTATACATTAAAATAGTTACAATCCCCTTATAAGAGTAACTGTCCCTGTGAACTGTCCCTTCACAAGGACAGGGCTTTATATTTATGCTTATTCCTGGTATTTACATTATGAACATCCCTTTTTTTGTAAATAGTTTTATGTTCTTGGGTAAATACAAAACGTTTTCAAATATATATTGAGAGGCCAAGGTTAAGATATTAATTGCTTTAAATTTATCTCTCAGAGACATTTTAGAGCCAAGACTATAAATAGCTCTTACGGCCCTCTTTGATGCCGATCGAACATTTTTACTGGTGGTAGGATTCCTATGCAGGAATCCGTTTAGGTGGGTACCACCCCAGGGCCAGTTATTGTGCCGTGAAGCAGTAGTGTGCAAACATTACTGTGTTTCGGTTTGAAGGGCACTGTGAGCTAGCGTAATCACTGGGCGCAGTATAGTGTCACACAGAAATGTTCTGGGTGACATAGCATTTGTTATGGGTAGACGTCGCACTTTACATCCGGTGAACGTGTTGCTCGTTTCGTCGCTCTACCCAATAAAAAAAATACCATCATCATCATCATCATCATCATCATCGTCCATAGGACTTCCCCCTTAGATTGCCGAAAAATAGGTTCTTGAGCACCTCCAACCACCGACTGTTAAAAACCGTGCAGGATCGGCGCCCAATCTAGATGAGAGCCGCCCTACACTGCGTTTGTCGGTACAAGTATGCCACTCGAACTTGGATCAGAAACTTCCACTCTAACGATTTCTTAACTCCAACTTAATTATTTTTACATAAAATTTTCCTTATTTCATACATTCATTAAAAATATTTTTTAGTTTTTTTTTAAATATAATGTTTTAATTTTCTTAATGACCTACTTTTTAAATATATATTTAGAAAAAACAAAAGGAAAAATTTTTGTCAGAAGTGGGATTCGAACCCACGCCCTCAGAGAGGACCAGAACACCCGAAACCTAGTTTAGTAGGCAAGGAAACCTTGAGTCTGGCGCCTTAGACCGCTCGGCCATCCTGACAGATGACGAAGTCTCTCAAAATATTAAAGGTACTCATAAACTTCAAACTGCATTTGAACCTTTCCTCGATTGTTTTATTTAATTGATTGCATAACTTTGTTCAACAATAATATGAAAAAAAAATGTCATAAGTTAACTGAATAGAAAATAATAAATGTTTTTATACAACAATTTAAAACTTGTTTTTCCGTTTAATGTAATTAAGCAATTATTGTTTATTAAATAATTATTAATTGTTTTATTATTTTGATGTCGGTGCCAAATTAAACATAAAATGATGAGTTTAAAAACTATAATTTATTTTTTGATTTTATTTCGTGTCAGCAATTTTTCTGACTGGTATGAAAGATTGTTATTTTTTTTTCGTTGTATGTAATCTGTTACTGTAGCAAGGCACATAATTTCAAACATTTTAGACAAAATGCCGTGATATAATTGTATCCTTTTTATGTATTTCATTATGTATATATATATATATATATATATCAACGCAGCTCCCTAATTATCGTATCTATCTTGACTATTCCTGTGAAACCGACACAACTTTTTGTTACCTGGTGTTATGTGCCACGTGCCGTCCACACTTGTGTGGCTCCACACTGTGCCCCACATCCCGAGACATCAGTTCTTAAGTCCAATAAGCCTAGTAGTTAAGATAGCTCTAACTGCCCTTCAGACCGAAGCACAGTAATTGCACACTTCTTGCATAGGAAACCTACCACCAGTCAGTCAAAACTTCCAACATTATCTCCGACCTTATCGCAAAGGAACCGCATGTGGTCACCCTAGCCGAAAAAGCTTTCTTGTGTATTACTTTTTTAGGGCAATGAAATTTATGCAATAGGGTTCATTTTCGCTTGAACGCGATAAATTTGCATAATAATAATAATAGCTCCATTATTATTAAACGGATCTCATAACCGACCTTCATTGTTTGTTCAAAACATGTTGGTGTTATTCGAATTTTAAATCAGCTATTTTGTAATAATCAGTAATATAATATACTCGTAGTAGGATACCTACGCGGGAATCCGTCTAGGTAGGTACCACCCCAGGGCCAGTATTCTGCCGTGAAGCAGTAGTGTGCAAACATTACTGTGTTTCGGTTTGAATGGCACTGAGAGCTAGTGTAATCACTAGGCATATGAGACTTAAGGACTGATGTCACAAGGTGACGGGCGCAGTGTGGTATCACCCAGGAATATTCTGGGTGACACAGCATTTGTTATGGGCAAACGTTGCACTTACCATCAAGTTATCGTTTTGCTCGTTTCGTCACTTAATCCAATAAAAAAAACAATAAGAAAGTACTAAGCACGTTCGGGTTATTTAGTTATAGTTATTTAGTTTAAGTTATGGATACCTGGCGGAACAGCTGAGTATGTTGGACTGTTACTGTCTATAATCCGAAGTTGGTCTTCATCTGGGTTAAATGGTATCACCGTTTGAAACGCAACCGTGGCCCCTTCATCGCTTGGCTAAAGATAGCTCTTCCCTGTGGCAGTACTTGTTGCCCCTAGCACTGAAGTCTGACTGTTTGGGTGCTATAACCATGACTCGAGACCACTTCGGGTCTTCCCCAAATTCGCTTCATCGGACGTTGATAGCCCTCGACCCCGAAGGTCTCGTTTCTGGTACACGTCACGGGGTCGTCAGGACGCAGCAAGAGGTAAGGGAATGTAGACATACAAATGACAAATTCAAACGAACCTGAGACAACATCGTCAGTATAGAACAGCAGAACCCGCCAAGGAATGCCGTGATACACATCATCCTCACAGAAGTTGCCACGACAGTGAGTAGCCAGGACACGCTGCAGGGCGCTGCAGCTAGGGACAGCACCCTTCGACGTCCATGCCTCATAGCAGCTCCCCCTGCCATACCACCAAAAAGTGCCCCTGGAAGAAATACAATAGATGATAGTTAATATGTGGTGGTAGGATTCCTACCACCACATAGCAGCAGCGCTCGCCTTAAATTTCATAGTACGCGAGTGACCTGAGTTCGATGCCGGCACCCCTAAAATTTTTCAGCAATTTTAAGAGCTGATTTACCACGCGCCCAACGGTTAAGGAAGACATCGTGAGGAAACCCGAATGTCTGAGGAATTACAACATTTCGTCGACATGTGAAGTCTACCGATTCGAACAGCGTAGCGGACTCTTCCCGGCTCCAAGGCCTTCTCATAAATAAGAGGAGGCCTGTGCTGGGCAGTGGGACATTTTACTTTAGGTACCACCACCCCTGTGTCAGTTATTCTGGCGTTTAGCAGTAGTGTGTATATACCTGTAAACATTACTGAATTTCGGCTTTAAGGGCACTGACAGCAAACGACTCGCTCGTCTCGTCTCCATTTTGTATAAATGATGGGCACGTGCGCTTGCGTCTCCGTCCCCCATTACTTCTCGCGCCCACCGCCAGAACTAACTTGCTTCAAAACGTCTCTCTGTCACGTGCGATACGTTACTTAATATTCATCTCTCAGGATATTGATATTTTTTCTTGTACATACATACATAAGATCACGACTGTATCCCATAAGGGGTAGTCAGAGACTGGGCACTCACTGCAAAAACAGATGACTGCCACAATCCACGTTTCACCAAAACAATATAATGCACTTGGTGTGATAGGTGGTGAGCCCATCGCCACCATGCGCTGTTGGGTGCACAGTGCAGTTTAATTCCTTAATGAGATGGAGTGGTAGTATTCTTTTAACGAGCCGCCACCACACGGCACTTGTGGTCAATAGAAGCATACAAATGCGTAGAATACGGAGTTTGCTCAATATTTTATATATGTATATATATTTTCAATTTAAGTTTAAAGCTTCTTTTGTTTATGTTAAAACATTGTTTTGGTTTGTTAACTGTAATGTTGTTTTAATTTGTTGTAAGAAATAAATAAATAAAAAATGAAAAAGTGTGCTCGGAGACGTAGGTCAAGAGCTGGAATCAATAGCGTGTGCCTTCGCCGGTTCTTCATTGGATTCAGTAGCAGCAGGGAGCCGGGAGCGCGGTCGACAGCGGCTTGCAAAGGACTATACATCATACTCGTGACTCGTCTAGTATAAGCGAGGATCATCTCACGAGGTACATCTGGTAGGTGAGGTAAGGTATCCGTTGTAAACGCCGTATGGCGGTGGCTTAACAGAATCTACCACCGCATCGTGGGTGCCGTAAAAGTCGACAGTAAAGTAAAGTAAAGTAAAGTAACAGCCTCTAAATGTCAAACTCCTGAGCACAGGCCTCCTCACATTTTTGAGAGGGTTTTGGAGCCGGGAATAGTCCGCCACGATGCTCCAATGCGGGTTGGCGGACTTCACATGTCCTCGATATATTTCTATTCCTCGGACACGCAGGTTTCCTCACGATGTTTTCCTTCACCGCTAAGCACGTGGTAGATCAGCACTTAAAGTCGTAGAACAATTATAGAGGTGCTGGCACCGGGGATCGAACCCCCTTCGGTGGGAATTGATTTTAATGAATATTTGCAGGTGGTAGGATTCCTATGCAGGAATCCGTCTAGGTAGGTACCACCCCAGGGCCAGTTATTCTGCCGTGAAGCAGTCGTGTGCAGACATTACTGTTTCGGTTTGAAGGGCACTGAGAGCTAGCGTAATCACTGGGCATATGAGACTTAAGAACTGATGTCTCAGGGTGATGGACACAGTGTGGTGTCACACAGTAACTTTCTGGATGACACAGCATGTGTTATGGGCAGACTTTACACTTACCCTTAGGTGAACGTTTTGCTCGTTCTGTCACTTTTATGATAAAAAAAAAACTGATGGAGACAAAACGAAAGCCACAATTATTAAATAATATTTCAAAATATCATTAACAATTATATACAAATTTATTATTTATTTACATAAATCCAATACCAAATAACATCGTATATTAAGTCACCGCTTGTATGGGAATGGGTGGTACATTAACCCGCCCCCCTCCCCACGCCATTGCTAACAATTACTTCCAATAAATCGATCCATATTTCAAAACAAAAGAAAAAAGTAGAAACTGATTCAGATCGGGATCGGCGTCCATTTTTCAACAATTCACTAGCAATTCCTTTGTTAGTACAGTATATCTGTATTCGTCACTGACGGTAAAGGTTTTAATGAGGGTATTCCGTGACTCCATAGTTTATTACTTTTGAAACTATATCATTTATATACAAGCCGACCCGCCCCGGTTTCGCACCGCCGTGTGGTAGCGGCTTAAGAGAATCTACCACCCCATCTCATCCCGTGGGTGTCGTAAAAGTCGACAGAGGGAACAAAAAAACCAGAAGAAGGGCAGCAGGATCTTCCTGGTACATCTTAATAAATAAACTGCGGTTGCCAACCCGCCTGCCAAGCGTGGTAACTATGGCAAATCCCACCAAAATGGGAGCTACAAACTTTTGAAGTCATCGGTGGGGGAGGCCCATGTAGTGGACTAAATAGGTTGAAATACATACATACATACATAAGATCTCGACTGTATACCATAAGGGGTAGTCAGAAACTGGGCACACAATGCAAAAACAGATGACTGCCACAATCCACCAAAACCACATAATGCACTTGGTGTGATAGGTGGTGAGCCCATTGCCACCATGCGCTGTTGGGTGCACAGTGCAGTTTAATTCCTTCGCCTTTTACGAGATCCATTGGATGAGATGGAGTGGTAGTATTCTTTTAACGAGCCGCCACCACACGGCTTATAGGTTGAAATGATGATGATAATGAGAGAAAAGCACCAGCCCTTTAACACACTTATAATTCATTCATAGGGTATCTATGTCGGGATCGGTGAAGGTCAGCCAAGAAATATAGATGGCAGAGTAGAATAGCGCCTACCTAGCGCGACTAAGGTATTGTACGGACAGCCTTTATTTGTGCAGAATTATACCAGAATATGCAATGCTATCACTATAGTGCTGGTGGGAACGCAATAGGGACTAAGAATTTAGGTATTGGTGGTAGGATTCCTATGCAGGAATTCGTCTAGGTAAGTACCACCCCAGGCCAGTTATTCTGCCGTGAAACAGTAGTGTCCTTACATTATTGTTTCGGATTGAAGGGCACTCAGAGCTAGCGTAATCACGGGGCATATGAAATTTAAAAAGCGATGTCTCAGTGTGACGTAGTGTGGTGCCTCACAGATATGTTTTGGGTAACATCGAATTTGTTATGGGCAGATGTTGAACTTACCATCAGATGAAAGATTTGTTCATCTCGTCACTAATAAAAAAATATAAATTATTAATCGATAAATATTAATTAAGCATAAAAAGATTTTTTTCTGTTATCGGGCCGAAGAAATTTTCATTAAAATAATATGTTTGTTCTTTAATACGGTACCAACCATTATTTCTCGTGTATCGTGGATGTATTTACAGACACGTGCATAAACACCCAAATCTACTTATATCTGTTGGTCATACAAATATTTCTTTGAACCCGTGACCATAGAACTAAATCGCTTGGCCGCTGTGCCAACCGAGACGAAACTTTAAATAGGTACCGAAAAAAAAAATTGAAGTAGTAAAACTATGAGGTCACGAAACTCTATTATGATGATATGCTGATATCGGTATCGGCGATAAATACTGATTCAAGATCTTTTATTTATTTATTTATTTATTACTCAGGACAGTTACAGCAAAAATATATATATACATTACAACATCCAGAAATACAATTCCGTTAGCCAATTACAACTATCCACGTTTTACAATTTATATTTTAGGTTTTTAGAGGCGAACACATTTATTTAAAATAGGAAAAAAAAATGTATGGTTAGTAGATTTGAGTATGAGAAAGAAAAAACTTGAGCAATGGTGAAAAAAATTTAAAAACAATAACAATTAATCTTAATTATATAAAAAGAATATAAAAAAAAAATATTTACGGAAAGGAAAGAGACTCTGACATGATAGTACCTTAAGATGGAACATTTTATAATATGTACAATAGATACATATATATATATATATATATATATATATATATATATATACATAAACATCTTATCGATTAAAGAGCCGATGCAGTATCGTAAATATAAGAACAGACTTGAAATGTAATGATAACGATTTTCTTTATTTTTCGACATAAGAAATATATATTTCGTTTGACAAACGTCATTTCCTTACAATCTAACGCCGTTTTGCAATAAGGTTCCTCTGAAGGAAAAAAAACAGGCGAAAGAAACTCCGTGGGTAGCCTCGTTATTATTAATCCTTTTTTTTTATCTTAGTCAAAAATATATTATAAATAAATTTAAAAAAATAATTCTCAACACTAGGTCTCAGTGCCCTTCAGACCGAAACACTGTAACGTTTTCACACGACTGCTTCACGGCATATTAATTGGCCTGGGGTGGCCTACCTAGACGGATTCCTGCATATCCATGTTAATATTATAAATGCGAAAGTATTTCTCTCTGTCTGTTTGTTACCTTTTCACGGCTCAACCAATAAACCGATGTTGTCGGAATTCGGCACAGACATAGCTTGCATCCTGTAGACGGACACAGGATACTCCATATTTTGGAAAATCAAAAAGTTCCCACGGGATATTAACCTATATCCACGCGGATGAAGTGGCGGGCATCACCCACTAATATACATATTTACATAAGGTTCACTTCTGTCGCGTGAATTCGGTGCACGCGTTTTTATTTGGTTTTGTATGTTTACGACATTAAAAGCTTTTAGTATTTTTATTGACTTTGTAATAAAGGCAAAAGTTACCCTCTCTTTCAGCCGTCCATTACAGTGATCGATTGTTAATGGACGTCACCGGCAATTGATTAAGCCGATGTTTTGTTGAAATTTCTGGAATTTTCTAAAACTGTTACTCGATTGCTGTTCATTATGTTATTATATCCCAAATCTGAAACAACTATAGAGGTAATACATATATCTGTTCTTTGCGTCAGTCGTAATCTCTGCCCATATTTCCCAGGCCAGTTATTCTGACGTGAAGCAGTTCTGTGCAAACATTACTGTGATTCGGTCCGAAGGGCACTGAGAGCTAGTGTAATAACTAGGCATATGCGACTAAAGAATTGATGTCTCAGTGTGACGGGCGAAATGTGGTGCCGTACATAAATGTACTGGGTGACACAGCGTTTGTTATGGTAGACGTTGCACTTACCATCAGGTGAACGTTTTCCTCGTCTCGTCACTTTATCCAATAAAAAAATATATGAAAAACCTTTTCTTAGTATGACAGCCACCCCATGGTGGCCCGCCATTTGGTGGCGTTGCAGAACCTGCTATCCCATTCCATTTCGTGGGTGTCGTAAAAATCGACTAAGGGAAATGCCCGGGAAAGAAAACCTCCGGGTTTCTGATAGCGGAGTCACCTTCTTTTTCCAATTATTTCAGACATCGTTTTTTTAGGGGCAGCATCATGTGAGGTGGACTGTGATTACGGATAATCCTCCCCCAAATTGTAAGAAGCCTATGTAATTTATAGGAGAGCCTTCAGTTGTATTATTTATAAGTAACCTGCAGGAATCCGTCTCGGTAGGTACCACGCCAGGGCCAGTTATTCTGCCGTGAAGCAGTAGTGTGCAAGCATTACTGTGTTTCGGTTTGAAGGGCACTGAGAGCTAGCGTAATCACTGGGCATATGAGACTTTAGAACTGATGTCTTAGGGTGACGGGCGCATTGTGGTGTCCCACTGTTCTGGGTGACACAGCATTTGTTATGGGCAGACGTTGCACTTACCATCAGGTGAACGTTTTGGTCGTTCCGTCGCTTTTATCAAAAAAAAAACTTCAGTGGTGTGCATTGCCTAGTGTTAGTGTTGTAGTGGTGGACGGTATCGGTTGGCGGCTCCCGCTGGCGGTGTTATTTCGTTTTCAAAACTGACGGGATCTTATCAAATTAACTTTCTTTCTATTAACTTTATACTTAAGTCGCAAATGCGAATACTCCCCTAGCTATTCGTAACAACCCTGGTTTACGTCAGTCGAGTCGCCCGCTTTAACAATAGGGAAGTGAATTAGGACTCATTAACCCTGCGCTGAGCTCCACATACGTCTTTATCGCTCCTCTTCAGCATGAGAGCATGATATAACAATGGAATTAAGTCAAGAACACTTGTATTTGAAGTTGGCCGAGATAGCCACATTAAGAGCTTCGCTGGCAAACTACCAGTTATATTTTGTAACAACATTATTATGTAATAATTATTTTATAAAAAAAAAGACAACTTCCGCGCCGAACAAGTCCAAACATGCTTATGCGAAATTAAAAGTTCCAAGATGTTCTCATGGGGGATCCATGAACAGCCAGAACTTGACCAAATTTATACGGAACCTCCACTACGATACCTCTTCAATTCCAATAAAAATGTGTCTGTTTGTTATAACAAAATAACAGCTTTTTACTCAATGTTTATGAAAGTATAAACAGCACTCATAAAACAAAATCAACATTTAAAATTTTGTCTGTCAGTATGTCTGTTTGATCCGGCTAATCTCCGAAACGGCTGAACCGATTTTGACGGAACTTTCACTGACAGATAGCTGATATTATAGAGGGTAACTTGGGCTACTTTATTTAAAAATAATACTTAGAGTTCCGCGCAAAAAAATTGAAACCACAAAATCCGATTCAAATCGGGAAGTATATATGTATATCATCGATCCGGGTCGGCTTTTTTACGCAGGTGAAACCGCGGAGCACAGCTTGTTTCTAATAAAAAGAGAATCATCAAAATCATTTTGTAAACAAATAAATTATGCCCGAACAGACATATATTTTATATATACATGAATTGAGAACCTTCTTCTTTTTGAAGTCGGTTCAAAAAGTAAAGCCTTTAACAGAACACCGGCCTCGTCTATCTTCTTCCTTTAAGATATATACAGCTTCATTCGTAATGTCCTATACATTCCGGCAGGCTGGGCTTAGTGACGATGTGTATATGCCCCAAAAAATATAATGAGCCTCGTAGGGTGATACCTGTAGGAGATAAATATGTCGACTTAAAGAATTTGCTTAAAACTCATAGGCGAATACCCTGTTATACAACTGATCGAGGCTATGAACTCATAAATTTAATTGGGCGTTTTTCCACTGAGCTGCAATCGAAAGAACTCGCAAGTACTAGGATAACATGAAGCTTAAGCAAATCTGTTGCGAAGTAAATCTGTTAATATGACGCCGTAGTAGGGTAACATAAATTAAATGGAGAAGAAAACGTGTTTGGAATAGATTTGGTTCGGGGCAACGATTTTCTGAGTTAGGGTCGCGTAAAGTTTTACAAAACTAATAATTTTAAAGTTTTGTATGGACATTTTTAGTATTCAATTTTGTCATAAAAGCTTCACCGCTGTGTTTATCAGATCAATTATGAGTAACGTCGTGTATGTATGTGATTTAAATATTTCTTTACATAGATGAATGTTAACAAATTAATCTAAAGAATGCTTACATTTACGTTAAACGATAAAACAACACATTTCATCATTTCATGTGCAAGTAATGTCAGTTATGAGCAAGATAAGATAAATAATATTAAAAAATTAAAAAGTGTGCGTAGGCCGGGAATCGAACCCGGATCAACTGCTTGGAAGGCAACTATGCTGACCATTACACCACCAACGCCATTGCTTAAGCAGTTGAATTAATAAGTTGCTTATTTTAAGTAAATATAATGTTAATACAAAATAGTAGCACTATTTAAAAAATGTGTCTGTTCTGTGAATCTGTTCGTAAGAAAGTTCTTTTTTAACGCCTTTACCGCAAAATCTCAAGTGTCTGGTCTCTAAGCTTTCATACATACAGTCACGCTTCTTTCCCATTGGGGTAGGTAGAGACATTGGTAAACCGCTTTCCGCCCTCACCGGAAAGATGTGATGGCGAACCAACGTCGCCTTTTGGTACAAGTTGAATTTCTTGCTCCCCATTGCATCCCCACGAGTAGCTAGGGAAGATGTTGTCCACACAAACAGAGCCCCGAATGCTTGGGTAAGGCTAATTTACGTTTAAAGCAAAAAATTAAATTACTAAACCATAACAGAGACCTTCCCCGTGCGGCTTAAGATAATCTACCATCCCATCTCATCCCGTGGGTGTCGTAAAAGTCGACAGAGGGAAATTGAAAACCGGGAGATGGGCAGTCGCATCGTCCTGGAACATCCGAATAAATAAACTGCGGTTGCCAACCCGCCTGCCAAGCAAGGCAACTATGGCAAAATACCCCCAAAACGGGAGCTACAAACTTTTGTGGCAATCTATGCGGGAGGCCTAATGTTAGGCTGAAACGACGAACAGAGACCTAGAGTAATCGATGTAGCCCTAAGGATCAGCATCCCACCACCAGAGCCTATTGGTGGTAGGGGGTTATGTTCAGAAGACGGACAAGAATTCTTAATTTGCAATGGTATTACATTTCTTTTTTATTGGATAAAGTGATGAAACGAGCAAAACGTTCACCTGATGGTAAGTGCAACGTCTGCCCATACCAAATGCTCAATGTCACCCAAAACATTTCTGTGTGACACCACACTGCGCCCATCACTCTGAGACATCAGTTCTTAAGTCTCATATGCCCAGTGATTACGCCAGCGCACAGTGCCCTTCAAACCGAAACACAGTAATGTTTGCACACTACTGCTTCACGACATAATAACTGGCCCTGTGGTTGTACCTACCTAGACGGATTCCTACATAGGAATCCTACCAATAGTAAAATAATGTATAAGTATTTGAGAAATTATTGACCTTTGACGACACCGATTTTACAGCAATAGAAATCGTAATTACGCGAATGCGGCAACTTCATATTCCTGAAATTGGTTTTAAATTATAAACTCTATGTACAACGTAATAGGTATATTTATGTAATGAACACATACACAGTTTTATTGTAGTCCAAAAGTAAACCTTATCTCAATAAGAATTAAAATTATTTTATAATAAAGACAAAGCTTAGTAGAGTTATATAGAAATATGATATTAACATTGCAATTTAGCTGTACTGTTTTAGTTATATAATTTCGGTAATGTAATTGCTTTTACAGCTTCATCGGATACTGCGCTCACGAGCCAGGGGCCCGCGTTCCAGGTTTGGTTTGACCCAAACATAAATACTTAAATAAACTCCTTCAAAAACCTCGGAATTCGGACTGTGTCGCGTTCGCTGCGTGCTTGCTCGATTTCGAATATCTCAAATGATTTTAAGTCGTCTAATGACCGTCCGAGGGAGGCTGCGGGCGTCCATTCGGACTGTCGACTTGTGTGTCGGTAACTCTGGGCGGTTAGAACCGCATTGCTTTAGTATATATATTTTCGGTGATATATATATTTTCGGTGATGTAATTGCTGTTAGCCTTCTCGGCTTTTACAGCCTCATCGGATACTGTGCTCGCGGGCCAATTCCTTTAGTATATATATTTTCGGTGATGTAATTGCTGTTAGCCGTCTCGGCTTTTACAGCTTCATCGGATACTGTGCTCGCGGGCCAGGGGCCCGTGTGCCAGGTTTGGTTTGACCCAAACATAAATAAATAAATAAATAAAAACTCCTACAAAACCCTCGAAGTTCGGACTGTGTCGCGTTCGCTGCGTGCTTTCGCGATTTCGAAAATCTTAAACATTTTAAGTCGTCTACTGACCGTCCGAAGGAGGCTGCGCGCGTCCATTCGGACTGTCGACTTGTGTGTCGGTAACTCTGGGCGGTGAGAACCGCCCTGGTATTCCTTTAGTGTAGAGCCGTTGTAGCTCAGGCGGCGGGCGTCTGTCTCAGATTTATTATTACGCGGGTGACCTGGGTTCGATTTCCGGTGTTGGTACCTCTAAAATTGTTCTGCAATTGTATGTGCTGTTCTTCGCGTGCGCAGCGATGAGCACTAGTGAGCACTAGTGGGGCATTAATAGGGGCTAGGCGCTCGCTTTAAATTTCATAGTACGCGAGTGACCTGGGTTCGATTCCCGGTGCCGACACCACTAAAATTGTTAATTGCAATTTTAAGTGCTGATTTACCACGTGCTCGGCGGTGAAGGAAAACATCGTGAGGAAACCTGCATGTCTGAGGAATAAAAAAATTTCGAAGACATGTGAAGTCCGCCAACCCGCATTGGAGCAGCGTGGCGGATTCTTCCTAGATCCAAAACCCTCTCAGAATCGAGAGGAGGGCTCAGTAGTGGGACACTTATAGGCTGAAACTTTAGGCACAGGGCTCCTCTTATTTGTAAGAGGGTTTGCGAGCCGGGAAGAGTCCGCCACGCTGCTCCAATGCGGGTCGACTTCACATGTTCTCGCAACGTTTCTATTTCTTAAACATGCTGGTTTCCTCACGATGTTTTCCTTCACCGCCGAGCACGTGGTAAATCAGCACTTAAAATTGCAATTAACAATTTTAGTGGTGCCGGCACCGGGAATCGAACCCAGGTCACTCGCGTACTATGAAATTTAAAGCGAGCGCCTAGCCCCTATTAATGCCCCACTAGTGCTCACTAGTGGGACATTAATAGGGAGTTAGTTCTCTTTTTAGTTTTATTCTTTTAGGCATAATACCACCAACTTCTTAAGTAAACTTAATTTTTTGTACCTATTTAAAAGGAATTATTCGCGTCGAGTCGCGTGGTCGTGTGGTCAGAGTAGGAACCTGATTTCTACGCCGCAGGTCCTGAGTTCGAATCCCCGTCGGAGCCCACTTCTGTGCTAAAACACCTGTTGTTGGTTTCCGGGTCTGGGCGGGTTGTGCATATGAAATTTATGTCTGTCAAGCGCAGTCAAGCGAACCCTAGTGTGAGGAATAGTTATTTAAAAATAATGTTTTTTAGTACAGATATTTTAGTTTAGATCTTTTATATTTAATGAGATATATAATTTTGTCGTATATAGCCGATAGGTGTCCGGCAGAGTAGAATAGCACCCACCTCTTTCCTACCGAGGTGTCGTAAGAGGCGACTAATGTACTAAGATTTTTTTTGACTCTTATCAAAATGGCGGCGACGTGGTTCGCCACCCGTCACGTTTCGTTTCTCGAGTGGCCCACGTGAGTGGCCTCTGCTTACCCCTTATATGGGAAAACGCGTGGCTGCATGTATGTATATGTATGTATGTCGTTTAATAAGTGGATGTACTTTAAGCATATTCACAGATAAACTAACTTTTAAGAACAGCGCCATCTGTCAATTGTTACTTGAACTTGTAAATTTATTTCAAAACAATGATGTTTACACACAGAGGGGGTAATCTATGTGGTTATTGATCATCGAATGAAATGAAATATCTGACATAACGTAAGAAATACAAATTTAGTTTGAAATTGTTGTTTTTTACCGCCATTACTTAGTGAGGTTCCTCTGTACGGAGAAGAAACAGAAGAAAGAAACTCCGCAGTTATCCTCTTTTGTATTCATATTTTCAATATTTTCTATAATTGAAATTAAGTTATAAAATAAAGAGTACATTAGTTACTAGCCATCATCATCATCATCATCATCATTTCAGCCTATTACTAGTCCACTGCTTATGATAGCCAGGCCTCCCTCATAGATTGCCACGAAAGATTGTATTTCTCATTTTGCCATAGTTGTCACGCCTGGCAGGCGCGCTGGCAACCGCAGTTCATTAATTTTTATGTTCCAGGAAGGTGCTGCTGCCCATCTTCTGGTTACCATTTTCCCTGTGTCGACTTTTACGACAGCCACGTCATGGGATGGGGTGGTAGATTCTCATAAGCCGCCATCACACGACAAGTATTTCCTAGTATTTTATTTTATTTATTTACGGAAACATTTGTGAACTACTTTGAAAAATAAATACTTATATTATTTTTAGATAAATAGCAAACTTCAAGCATGCATAAGATCACGACTGTTCCCCATAAGGGGTAGTCAGAGACTGGGCACTCACTGCAAAAACAGATGACTGCCACAATCCACGTTTCACCAAAACAATATTATGCACTTGGTGTGATAGGTGGTGAGCCCATCGCCACCATGCGCTGTTGGGTGCACAGTGCAGTTTAATTCCTTACTCGCCTTTTACGAGATCCATTGGATGAGATGGAGTGGTAGTATTCTTTTAACGAGCCGCACCCACACGGCCTAAAAACTTCAAGCGGCGGGCCTTTAATTTCGATCGACAGTAAAATGATAATTGCCTTTTCTTAAGATTTGCTGGACTGATGAAGACAAAACGAAAAGTACTATTTTTTTATTTGATAGAGTGACGAAACGAGCAAAACGTACACCTGATGTAAAGTGCAACGTCTACCCATAACAAATGCTATCACTAGTCACCCAGAACATTTCTGTGTGACACCACACTGCGCCCGTCACCCTGAGACGTCAGTTCGTAAGTCTCATATGCCCAGTGATTACGCTAGCTCACAGTGCCCTTCAAACCGAAACACAGTAATGTTTACACACTACTGCTTCACGGCAGAATAACTGGCCCTAGAGACTGTATAGGTATCCTACCACCAGTAATGGTGGTATTTTGGTCTTGAATTGAATTTTCCGATCACTGTACACTTACACGAGCACCTGCTGCGTAATAAACTATCAATATTAAACACACAAACTGAAAATATACACAGAAATTAGAAAAATCAATAAAAACGCTACCACCATTTTTCGACTTTGCGCCAAAAGTTCTTTGTTACTAGTATTTAGATATAGGTGATAGCGTGGTAGCGATCGCAAAATTCCCAGATTCCCAGAGGTTATATATCATCATAATATGCTTTAATATTTAATTAGCCGATAGGTGTCTGGCAGAGTAGAATAGCACCTACCTCTTTCCTACCGAGGTGTCGTAAGAGGCGACTAAGGTATTGTACGGACAGCCTTTATTCGCGCAGAATAACACCATAATATGCAATGCTGTCACTATACTGCTCGTGGGAATGCAATGGGGAGTAAGATTTCTTTTGACTCGTGCTAAAATGACAGCGACGTGGTTCGCCACCCGCAACGACTCGTTTTCCACGAGGGCGAAAAGTGGGTGGCCTCTGCCTACCCCTATGTGGGAAAAAGGCGTGACTGTATGTATGTATGTATGCTTTAATATAATAATAACCCTTTTTATAAAGTCTTTGTTTAATAAACTCTTTGAACCTATGGACAGGATCTTTGCACACTTTCTGTGAATTTGTTGTAAAAAACGTAAACTTACAATAGAAATGTCTATTACTAGATATGATTAAAAAATTAAACCTAGTGGTTGTTCACTTTTCGACCTCGCGCAGCCGTTCATTTTTCGTAGTGCGCAAACATATGACACTTATGAACTGATGTCTCAGAGTGATGTGTGCAGTGTAGATGACACAGCATTCGTTATGGGCAGACGTTGCACTTACTATCAGGGGAACGTGTCGCAGGTCTCGTCACTTTCTCCTATAAAAAAAGTCAATGAGTAAGTAGTAAATTACTTTGCGTAATTTCGAAAATCGCGTGGCATAGTGATCTGACTACTTGACTTCTACGTCGCGGGTCCTGGGTTCAAATGCCAGTCGTGATCAACGATTTGTGTCAAAAACACAAATCGTTGATTTTTGTGTCTGGTTGTGCTGTCCATGTGAAATGAAAAAAAAAACACTCACCCAGAAAGGACAAGGACGCTAGCCATGAAGCCTGCTGATCGGTGAGCTGGAAGTCGCGGCGCGTTGCATTAGCTCCGGGTCCCTGGAGTGAGGCGATCGCTGGCGAGCTATAGCCCTTGCCGAGGCCTGCTGAGAATGGTGCCAAGGACACCGCCAGAGCTGCCAGTACCTGGGTAAGTAACAGACAAGTTAATTGGCATTGATGTAAAATTTGAAGTGTCTGTTTGTAATAACAAAATAATAGCTAAGCGAATAGCAGCTTTGACTCAATGCTTATGAGAATATATACGATACTTATAAGAAAAAAACAATTTTTACAATTTTTGTCTGTCTGTCTGAGTGTCTGTCTGTCTGTCTGTCGGTTTGTTCCGGCTCAGAAACGGCTAAACCGATTTCTATGGGACTTTCACTGACAAATAGCTGATATTATAGCGGGTAACTTAGGCTACTTTCATTTTAGAAAAATAATAAGGGTTCCGCGCAATAAAATTAAAACCCCAAAATCCTATTCAACTCTATTTGAATCTCTGAAATTATCGATGATATATATGTATACCATCGATCGGGGTCGGCTTTTTACGCGGGTGAAACCGCGGCGCACAGCCAGTCCTTACTAATATTACAAATGCGAAAGTAACTCTCTCTGTCTTTTTGTTACCTTTTCACGGCTCAACCAATATTGACGAGATTCGGCACAGAGATAGCTTGCATCCTGAAGACGGACCTAGGATACGTTTCGCGGAAAGTCAAACTTTACTGATTTGAGATTTTGACGTTTATAACTAACCATCACCGATACGTAACCTAAATCAAATTAAAAAAAGAGAAGACTTTGACTTTATTTAGATTTGCCATCTAAGACACGTATTTAATTTAGTGGTGGCAGGATTCCTATGCAATAATCCGTCTAGGTACCACCCCAGGCTAGTTATTCTGCCGTAAAACAGTAGTGTGCAAACATTAGTGTTTCGGTCTGAAGGGCACTGAGAGCTAACGTAATCACTGGGCATATGAGACGCAAGAACTGATGTCTCTGGGTGACGAGCGCAGTGTGACACAGAAATGTTCTGGATGACACAGCATTTGTTATGGGTAGACGTTGCACTTACCATCAGGTGAACGTTTTGCTCGTTTCGTCACTTTATTAAAGAGAAGAGTAGATCGCCAGTGCTTTGTTTTTCTGACAGTGACACTATGTGATGCTGGTGTTGACACTTGAAGACAAAGACAAAGATATTATTCCCCCTTATATCCCAGGCTGATATTTTATTTTTTAATAATGAATAAGCCTAATTTTAATTAGCCGTATGGTGGCGGCTCGTTAAATGAATACTACCACTCCATCTCATCCAATGGATCTCGTAAAAGGCGAGTAAGGAATTAAACTGCACTGTGCACCCAACAGCGCATGGTGGCGATGGGCTCACCACCTATCACACCAAGTGCATTATATTGTTTTGGTGAAACGTGGATTGTGGCTGTCATCAGTTTTTGCAGTGAGTGCCCAGTCTCTGACTACCCCTTATGGGATACAGTCGTGATCTTATGTATGTATGTAATAATGAATAAGCCGATAGGTGTCAAGAAGAATAGGCGACTAAGGTATTGTACGGACAGCCTTTATTCGTGTAGAATAATACCGTTATATGAAATGGTTCGCCACACATCACTTCTCGTTTCCCGCGGAAGCGAAAAGTGGACTACGGGTGTAGTATCTGCCTACCCCGTATGGGAAAATTGAGTGATTGAATCTATGTATTTGTGTGTAGGCCAACGTTTTAACAGGATTCCACCTTTGTAGCTGATAAAGTACAAGATTATGGTCGTTTTAGCTTAGAACATGTCTATTCACTCTCGCTTTCTCGGCGATTCATCAATTGGGTTTAATATGATCATTATTATCTTACAGTAAAAGTTAAAATTAGAGCCTATAAATGTCCCACAGCTGAGCACAGGCCTCCTCTCATTTCTGATAGGGTTTTGGAGCCGGGAAGAGTCCGCCACACTGCTCCAATGCGGGTTCGCGGTCTTCACATGTCTTAACAATATTTTTTTTCCTCAGACATGCATGTTTCCTCACGATGTTTTCGTTCACGGCTGAGCACGTGGTAAACCAGCACCAGGGATCGAACTCAGGTCACTTGCGTACTATTACAATTAAGGTGAGCGCCCGGTACCTGAGCTACAACGGCTCTACACTACACATCTTACAGTAACTGCCTTTAAATACCTCTCATTTTCTGAGAGGGTCTCGGAATCGAAACTGGGCCGAGTTGGTGGATTGCACATGTCGCATTTTCGCTTACAGACGGACGCGACGTAAATCAGCATTTAAAATCTAAAACATACATACTTACATACAGTCTCGCCTTTTTCCTATATAAGGGACCAGAGACCGTGGTCACTTTTCTCCCCAACGGGAATCAATACGTGAATAGTGGCAAACCACGTCGCCGCGTTTGTGTAGGATTCAAAAAAATCTTTCTCCCTACTGCCTTCTCACTAGCAGTATAGTGACAAAATTGCATATTATGATATTATTCTGCAAGAATCAAGGCTGTCCGTACAATACTTTAGTCGCCTCTAACGACACCTCGGTTGGTAAGAACTAGGTGCTATTCTACTCTACCGGACACCTATCGGCTAATAGCTAATTAACAATTTAAATGTTCGAAATAGTGGATTGAACCCAGATTACTAACGTACAATTAAATATAAGGCATCCCCGCGGCCCCTGAGCTACAGCCATTACATTATTTAAGTTTCAGCTAATTAAAAGTTGTTTTAATTTTGTTGGTTGTGTATGCGGGTTCATATAGGAAGGTGCGCGTATATTATCAAGTAATTAACAGCCATTCATAGTGATATTGGTGGTAGGATTCCTATGCAGGAATCCGTCTAGGTAGGTACCACCCCAGGGGCAGTAATTCCGCCGTGAAGCAATAGTGTGCAAACATCACTGTGTCTCGGTCTGAAGGGCACTGAGAGCTAGCGTAATCACTGGGCATATGAGAGAACTGATGTCTCAGGGTGTCGGGCGCGGTGGTGTTACACAGAAATGTTCTGGATGACACATAATTTGTTATGGGAAGACCACTCTTACCATCAGGTGACCGTTTTGCTCTTTTCGTCACTTTATCGAAAAACAATATATTGCTCTTGAATTAAATAGAATATAAAATTTTAAGCGTTAAATAATCACGCTCAGCGGTGAAGGAAGACATCGCGAGGAAACATGAATGTCTAAGGAATATAAACATTTCGAGAACATGTGAAGTCCACCAGACTCTTCCGGCTCCAAAGCTCTCTTAGAAATAAGTTGAGGCCTGCGTTCAGTAGAGGGACATTTAATCGCTTTTTTCCTGTTTCACTAGAAAATTAGAGAATTATATCAAATATTAGAAATAGAATAGAAAATAATAATTTTATTCAACTTACATTATTTACATAGTTTACGTTGAACTTCATTTTTGAGCATTTCTGAAACTAATTTCTAAAAATATCAACTAGATGGCGTTAGGATCGCATCAACTCACTGTGTCGAGAGTTGATTTGTATTTGTTAAAGGGTTGAGAGTGGTTTATTATGCGTGAATGCGTTTCTGGAAATAATCGAACAGTATAATCATCGAGAATCAATTTACAATTTTACAAAAAGGTCCATACGAGTTGGAAACAATTGCTGCTGTCCTGATCTGTACGAGAAAAAACCCAGCAGGCAATTTTTTTTTTATTTAACTTCAAATAAAAATTATATATAGCATTTTTTTTTATTGTATAAAGTGACGAAACGAGCAAAACGTTCACCTGGTAAGTGCAACGTCCGCCCACAACAAATGCTGTGTCACCCAGAATATTTCTGTGTGACACCACACTGCACCCGTCACCCTGAGACATCAGTTCTTAAGTCTCAAATGCCCAGTGATTACGCTAGCTCACAGTGCCCTTCAAACCGAAACACAGTAATGTTTGCACACTACTGCTCCACGGCAGAATAACTGGCCCTGGGGTGGTGCCTACCTAGACGGATTCCCGCATAGGAATCCTACCACCAGTGAAAGCTTATTTTTCTTTCGAGACAATTACTGTAAAAAGTTCAGCCGTATAATAAATACTACTGGTATTAGATAGACTCATATCAAATTAGCATATAAGCGCAATATAATTGCGATAGAGGCATTTCAAGACCGCCGAATCGCTTGACCTTGACATGTCGGATATAAAGCACTATCACACGCGGCTTCGCGCCATGAGACGTGCATTATTATTACCTATGAACTTATGTACTTACCTGATATTAGAGAAGTGAAAAGAAATGTCTACGCATGTGTTTGTGCTGTGCAATTACCTAGTAGTACTAATGAGTACTAGTAATAATGAGAGGCCCAAAATATTGGTTACTAGCGATCCGCCCCGGCTCCGCACGGGTAGATAGATATTGGAAAGATAAATTAGTACTTTATTTTGACAAACACAACAACAACAATCCCTTCACTAATATTTTTTGTAGCGACTATGCTCATCGGCGAATCTGCAGCTGGTCAGGTAAGATTAAGTTACCAAAAAAGCTGTTCGCTCACATAGCAGCATTTTTCTTACTTTTAGCACTTTTATACCCGTCGTAACTTCTAAACGATAGGTCCGATTCGAATAATTTAAAGAGGAATTTACATGTACATAATCAACCTTAACTAAGAAACTATTTTGTAGGATAAGGATTAATATTATGATACGAATGTCATCATCTTTCGAATCTACCCGTGTTGTCATTAAATTAGTTAAACAAAAAGTGGTTATTGTGACTTAACTATAATAGTTCGACACAGCCTCCCGGACTTTTTTGTGAGTAATGATGAGTACTATGAAAATGTAGCACATTATTTTCTTTAACATTAATAGTTTTTGCAGCGCACGGCAAATAATGAATTTTGTTAGAAAATTTTTGACACCTTGAGTTACATCATAGCAATTTTCGTAGGAATTTCGGTTTTTTTTTTAAATAAAATACAACTCATGTTAGCCGGTGATACTGTAGTTGTATATAGGTGAAAGAATTTTTAAAAGCGGTTCAGTAGTTTTTGAGTTAAATCGTTACAATCAAACATACAAAAATCAAATCTTTTCTCTTTATAATGTTAGTTCAGATTAATTAAGAAATGTAGTTAATTTATAACAAAATTGTTGAATTGGCGATTCGACGATAAAAAAATTAAACACTTGGCTGTACATGAGATCTCACAATTTTTTACGCTGTAACGGTTGCGATGCGAGGTTTGGCATATATTTTTTACATTTTAATGTTTTTGATGGGATTTAAATTAACAATTTTACTGGCACCGAACGAATCTAGGTCAATTGCGTACTAAACGCCCAACCCCTGAGTTAGCATTGGTAGGAGTACCGCTCGAATCCATTCGGTTTGAGTGAGAATAAATAAAAATATTATCGAGAGTCGATTTACGTGCCGCGTTGCGTTATCGATATTCTTCGATCCAGCACTAGCGGGCGGCAAGTGTTTGAACAGCTTGGAGCGGCACGTAGTCTACGTGGCGAGATACGCTTGTAAACGTTAACAAAATACTGTAGGTTAATAGAATTTACAGTAAAGTACATCACAGTAGAGGTTTTTTCATATATTTTTAATGTCGGATACTCGACGTAGTTGCCTCGTCCGGCAAATACGTTAGAGTACCGGGTAAGCGACCCCGGCGATTAATAGCGCCTATAACTGGACATGGATCATTTAACAAGCATCTGATTACTCTAGGTGTTACAGACAGCCCTCTGTGCAGAGCCTGTACGGAGACGGGCGAAACGGCGGCCCATGTCCTGCTGGACTGCCCTACAGTCGCCTTATACCGGGATAAGCATCTCGGCTCGCCGAGATCGCTCTCTAAAGTCGCGGCGAACATCTAGGGTCTGCTGCGATTTCTGGAGGAGATTGGTTGGCTCGAGTAGAATAATATTCCTGCCTACACGCAAAATACGCGCTAGACGTGGTGTTTGCGGAAACCGGCCCGTTGCAATCTACAATCTACAAGCGATCCCGGCCTCCCGAGCTACTGCTGTCTCCGCCTGCTCCTTCCAAGATAGTAGGATCCTACACCTTATAGTTCCTTTCCCAACTTTCAATTGCCTACCACAAGTGCCCCTACCTAATCCTTTCGGGAGCTCACTTCCTCTCGGGAGCGCAATGGGGAGCAAGAATTTCAACTCTCACCAAAATGACGGCGATGGGATTCGCCCCCCCTAACGTCTCGTTTCCTGCGGGGCGAATTCATTCACCTCATCCATTGCCAATAGTAAAATTGAAGTGTCTGTCTATGATTTCAAAATAGAAGCCAAAATTTTAGCGATAACTGCTATTTAAACGATGCCTAATCATAAATGACCATTTTTAGAATTTTTGTTTGTCTGTCTGTTAGGAAAAAAAAGTTAGGAATTGAAACAGAAATTTCATTATATTAACTAGCGTAATAACTGGTCATATGATGCTTATGAAGTGGGTGTCGGGCGCAGTGTGGTGCCACACAGAATTGTTTTCGATGACACAGCATTTGTAACGGGCAGGCGTTGAATTATACCATCAGGTGATACATTTGCCCGTCTCGTCATTATCTATACAAATAAATAAATTTGAAGTGTCTGTTTGTAATAAGAAAATAGCAGCTTTTTACTCAATGTCTATTAAGTACAGTACAGTAAGTACCGTATACTTATAAGATTTTTTTTTAAGTTTTTGCCTTTCAGTCTGTGGTTGTTCCGGCTTATCTCCGAAACGGCAGGACCGATTTTGGGACTTTTACTGTCTATGCAGGAATCCGTCTAGGTAGGTACCAACCCTAGGGCCAGTTATTCTGCCGCGAAGCAGTAGTGTGCAAACATTACTGTGTTTCGGTCTGAAGGGCACTGAGAGCTAGCGTAATCACTGGGCATATAAGACTTAAGAACTTAATTCTTAGGGTGCCGGGCGCAGTGTGGTGCTACACAGAAATATTGTTACAACACAGCATCTGTTATGGGCAAACGTTGCACTTACCATCAGGTGAGCGTTTTGCTTGTCTCGACACTTTATCAAATAAAAAAATAGGTAACTAATTTAAAAAAAATAATTAAGGTTCCGCGCAAAAAAATTAAAACCCAAAAATCCGATTCAAATAGGGAAGTATATATGTATATCATCGAACGCGGGTGAAACCGCGGGGCATAGCTGGTATACCATAAAAATCATTTCGATCTGTCAGTCCCGGCCGGATTTGAACTTCCCATCATTACTGAAGGTAGTGGGATGAGCAGGATTCTGGGTGGAACAGCATTTGTTATGGGCAGACGTTGCACCTACTGAACGCTGAACGTTTCGCACCCCAGCCCAGGGCCAGTTATTGTGCCGTGAAGCAGAAGTGTGCAAACATTACTGTGTTTCGGTCTGAAGGGCACTGAGAGCTAGAGTAATCACTCGGCATATGAGACTTAAGAACTGATGTCTCAGGGTGACGGGCGCAGTGTGGTGTCACACAGAAATGTTCTGGGTGACACAGCATTTGTTGTGGGCGGACGTTGCACTTACTATCAGTTGAACGTTTTGCTCGTTCCGTCACTTTTATCAAATAAAAAAAAAAGGTGTCACTACGGTGGTACCTACCTAGACGATTACCTGCATAGGAAGTCTACTATCGAACCAGTCTTAGTTCTGATTCTGTACATACTCGTATTTAACGGGCTTATAGGCAATCATTATTTCCTTCTGTCTGTCACTTCTTGTTTTCTATGTCCATGGTGACGTCGAGAGTTCTTTGACAGTTTGCGGCGTTAATACTGCTCAAGGAAAATGTCAGGGAAATTAGGTCAACCCTAATCAGATGTTCAGTGCTCAGGGATTGCGGCAACTTTGCAGGGTAGTTTGTCGGATTGTTTACTCCTAATCTTAAATACAATTAAATCATTGTCTATTAACAGCTTTGTTGGTTTAGTTATAAGACAAGGGATTATATTTTTACTGGTGGTAGGATTCCCATGCAGGAATCCGTCTAGGTAGGTACCACCGCAGGGCCAGTTATTCTGCCGTGAAGCAGTAGTATGCAAACATTATTGTGTTTCGGTTAGAAGGGCACTGTGAGCTAGCGTAATCACTGGGCATATGAGACTTAAGAACTGATGTCTCAGGTTGACGGGCGCAGTGTGGTGTCACACAGTAATTTTCTGGGTGACACAGCATTTGTTATGGGCAGACGTTGCACTTATGATGAAATAAAAAAAAAAGCATTGACTCGTGCGATATGATCCGAGGTAGGCCAGTGACAGACACTCGAGGAATATTACAACACAACCAGACCAGGCGTTACTTTGGTTAAATCCAATATCATAAAGGAAATAAAGTTAATTTGCCAAGATCCGCATGTGAAATTTAAAATGGTGTGTATTACTTAGTTTTAGAAGAGCGCCTCTCTCCGTCAATAGCGTGCACAAGCAAACTAATACCGCCACAGGGAGCCTCCACCACTACAACACTACCACTAGGCGGCAATTCTGAGACATCTATTCCTAAGTAACGCCTGGTCTGGTTGTGTTGTAATATTCGTCGTGTGTCTGTCACTGCACCCTGGCCTACCTCCGGTCATATCGCACGAGTCAGTGCTTTTTTTTATATTATAAAAGTGACGGAACGAGCAAAACGTTCACCTGATGGTAAGTGCAACGTCTGCCCATAACAAATGCTGTGTCACCCAGAAAATTTTTGTGTGACACTACACTGTGCCCGTTACCCTGAGACATCAGTTCTTAAGTCTCATATGCCCAGTGATTACGCGAGCTCACAGTGCCCTTCAAACCGAAACACAGTAATGTTTGAACACTACTGCTTCACGACAGAATAACTGGCCCTGGGGTGGTACCTACTTAGACGGATTCCTGCATAAGAATCCTACCACCAGTAGATGTTGCTTCTGTGTATGCACGTACACTTGCGACTATAATATCTCCTGCGTGGACTAATAGGTTCCGATAGTTTTCGGAAGTTGAGGTCGTGATCGAAAATCGGTTAGCAGGACAACAAATTTTTTTTGTTGGATAAAGTGACGAGACGACCAAAACGTTCACCTGATGTTACGTGCAACTTCTGCCGATAACAAATGCTATGTCACCCAGAACAATTCTGTGTGACATCACACTGCGCCCGTCACCATGACATATCAGTTTTTTAGCTTCATATGCCCAGTGATTACGCTAGCTCTCTGTGCCCTTCAAACCGAAACATGGTAATGTTTGCACACTACTGCGTCACGGCAGAATAAATGGTCCTGGGATGGTACCTACCTAGACGGATTCCTGCACACAGATTCACTCGCTCGCCCTAGCCTACCCCCGCTCGTATAACTTTCATGCGATAAGATCGGATGCTAGGATACAGTTAGGGTTGTCAGGCGTCCGGATAAAACCGTACACTAACAGTTTTTTTCGACAAAATTAGACCGTCCGCTTTTTGTTAGACTCATTTTACCAGTCACGCGGCCGGCGTGGTGTTTAAGTTTGTTTCGAATTGCATAATAAAGAAGACCGATTCATTAAACTTTGTTGTAATTTCATTAAAAGTTTAGACGATTTTATGATAAAGGACGAAAAAACCCTGGATTTACGTAAACAATGTTTTGAAGCACGCCATTTTGTTTTCTTATGTTTTGGATACAAATAATGTTCCAGTCTTCTATATAATATTATCTTATATAATAAATAATAGTTTGATAAAACTAAAAAACACGCTTTACATAGAAAACCAAACTAAAAAATAGAAAATAAATTTTAATAAATTTTAATAAATATAAATGAATAATAGTGTAAGTAAGAAAACAATGTTTTATTTTAAAAAAAGCGTCGGGTGCATTTTATGATGTCATCGAAATGATAATCCTTCTTCTCATATCTGTCAATGAAATATTTATAACTATTGACACCATGCACCCCACGCTTTTTTTTAATAAAACATTTTTTTCTTATTTACCCTATTATTCATTTACATTTATTACAGTTCTTTACTCAATTCTTAATTCAAATTAATTAAATTATTATTATTATAATTTATAAAAGCGTGTTTTTTTAATCTATTATTTATTTTGTTACAAACTAATTTAAGACGATGGCCTCTATAACAGGTAATATATTATCGCCATCTATTGAGTAATTTAGTTGGATCTTCTATAAAAGCGTGTTTTTTTAGTTTTATTAAATTATTATTTTTTATTTTTTAGTCGAATTATTGCATTGTCATCGGTGTTTGTCAGGTGTGCAAATTTTGAATTAAATCGGATCGTTCAAGTAGGAGAAAATCGATCCCTAAGGAGTCGGTTACAAACATAGAAACATACAAGTGAAGCTAATATAAAGCTTATAAAAAAAGGTCAAATGCTGCATGTATGAAAAATCATTAAGCGGTTAGAAAAATGCCTAATATTTTTTTCTAAGCGTTCTTCTCATTTTCTTCATTAGTAAATTGCACCCGTACGAAGCCGGGGCAGGTCGCTAGTAGATAAATAAATGTGTCTAATGTCATGCTTTGTTAAATTTATTAGTCGTTTCCAGTTCTGTCGCTATGTCCGCTTTGACCCCAAATGTCCCGCGACATTTCAGGCCGACCTTCATACTGTTTACGTAAGGTGTCAGAAAAATTAGGTCGCCCCTTATCATTTGTTCTTTGGGATATTGCGTAGCAGCTTTTTGGATATTATATAAGATATAAGATACAAGTACGCTCACGACTTTGCGTTGACTTAGACTTTCATGACTTTTTAACACGCCATCGTTACAGTTAATAGAATCAGGCGTTACTTTACTGGAATCCATTATAATAAAGGAAAGTAAGTTAATTTGATATGATCCGCATGCAAAATGTAAAATGGTGTGCATTATCTAGTTTTTGAAGAGCACCGCCCGCCCTCCTTCAATAGCGTGCACAAGCAAACCAATACCGCCACCGGGAGACGCCACCAGATACCCTCCACCACTACAATATTACCACTAGGCAATACACACCACTGAAGTCGAGAACACGACACGTTTTTCATCTTAAAACGAGGCATAATCAAATGATATTGACCTTAAGACAGTCAGACTGAAAAACGTGTATGCATGTAATTTGCACGTATTTCCAGACGTCCGAATAATTTGGAATTTTGCTCCCGTTTTAATAACCGATAAAAATACAATAATTTCATGTCTATAACTCATCGGCTGATTGCTGTCCGAGCGTGTTTTTACCCGACTGCTCCAGAAGGAGGGTAATGTTTTACGAATGTGTATGTAAATAATAATAAAGCACACTGTAATCCATACTAATGTTATAAATGCGAAAGTAACTCTCTCTGTCCTTCTGTCTGTTTGTTACCTTTTCACGAGTCAACCGTTGAACCAATACAGAGGAAATTCGGCACAGTGATAGCTTGCATCATAGAGACGGACATAGGTTACTTTTTATCTCAGAAAATCCAATAATTCTTACAGGATATTTTAAAAAAAATGTATCGAAGCAGACGATGTCGCGGGCATTAACTAGCATAAATATAATTTGAGTGTTATAGGGTATTGCAGGGCAAACGAAAATTATAATACATATTTAATGTCAAAAAATGAAATAGATTTCCACGTAAGGACCACCACCAGACATATTCGGTTTGAAGGGCACTGTGAGCTAGCGTAATCACTGGGCATATGAGACTTAAGAAGTTATAGAATATAAGAAATATCCTGGGTGACACATTTGTTATGGGCAGACATTGCACTTACCATCAGGTGAATGGTTCGTCGAACTCGTTTCGTCACCATATCAAATCAAAAAAAAAAGAAGGACAGAGAGAGTTACTTTCGCATTTGTAATATTAATATAGTGTATACACGAGGCATATGAGAGTTAACAACTAATGTCTCAGGGTAACGGACGCAGTGCGGCGTGACACAGAAATGTTCTGGGTGACACAGCACAATACGGTGAAATTAAACAATGTATTATTTTGAAACCAAACACGCACACAGTGCATTTTGTTTCAAAATAATACATTCTTTAATTAACGTGGAGTGAAAGCAATTAAATGTCACATTGCTGGATACATTTCTCATCTCGTTTCGAGAGCGTGTTGGAACCTGCCACGCTACGGAAGGTACAGTTTGCAGCATAACGAAATTTATTTTTGACGGACGCAGTGCAGCGGCACACAGCAATGTTTCGGGTGACTCAGCGTCTGTTATGGGCAGACGTCACACTCACCATCAGGTGAACGTTTTGCTCGTACCGTCACTTTATACAATAAAAAAAAATCTGTTTGAGTGGGTAAGTGGTGACTCAGCGTCTGTTATGGGCAAACGTCGCACTTACCGTCAGGTGAACGTTGTTCTGGTTTCGTCAATTTATCCTCTAATAAAAAAACTAATCCTTGAAGGTGATGAGTGTACACGTTACACCATTACCGTTCACCTACCATTGACGACCGCGTGACCTTATAGTCAGAGCACATGACTACTATGCTGCGGAGGGTTAGAATCCCAGCTGGACCCAACGGAGCAACAACACAAACTTTGTTTTTAGGTCACGATACATGTCAGTGTGTGCCGTGTGGTAGCGGCTTAAGAGAATCTACCACCCCATCTCATCCCGTGTGAGTCGTAAAAGTCGACAGAGGGAAAATTGAAACCAGAAGATGTAGCAGCATCTTCCTGAACATCAGAATAAATAAACTGCGGTTGAAAATTGTGCACGAATAAAGACTGAACGTATAATAGCTTAGTCGCCTCCAACGACACCTTGGTAGGAAAGAGGTAGGTGCCATTCTACTCTGCCGGACACCAATCGGCTGTATCCCAAAACAACTCAGTTCAAATTCGCTTAAACGTTTAAAAGCAATTTCTATTTTCGTTTCGATCGAGTACTCGGTAGATCTGGATCCCGATCCCGATAAACAACCCGAGACCCCTATTCGATTCTGTAATGGAGAAACCTTTTCAGTGACCGTTTAAATATTTGTATACGTGATTGAACACTCGGAGAAATACGAAGAATATATTAGAATATTTATTTTTTTATATTTCATAAGTAACGAGTTGAGGAAGTAGTTCACCTGACGTTTTCAATTTAGACGATTACTCACACTGACATATCATCGTCATCACCATTTCAGCCTCAAAGCCGTGGTAGCTCAGGGGCCGGGTGCTCGACTTTAATTTCATAATACGCGAGTAACCTGGGTTCGTTCCCGGGTGCCAGCACCTCTAAAATTGTTTTAAAATTTTAAGTGCTGATTTACCACGTGCTCACCGGTGAAGGAAAACATCGTGAGGAAACCTGCATTTCCGAGGAATAGAAATATTTCGAGGACATGTGAAGTCCACCAACCCGCATTGGAGCAGCGCGGCGGACTATTCCCCGCTCCAAAAGCCACTCAGAAATGGGAGGAGTCCTGTGCTCAGCAGTGGGACATTTATAGGCTGTTACTTTATTTTTTTTACTAGTCCACTGCTGAACATAGGCCCCCCCATAGATTGCCACAAAAGTCTGTAGATCTCATTTTGAGGAGAATTTGCCATGTGTTTATATATATATATATATATATATATATATATATATATATATATATATATATATATATATATATATATATGTATGTTTCTATTCACATATATGTAAATGTTATTAGATATTTATAAAATATTATTTTATTTTATATTTTTCGTCTTACGAGTATATTGTTACACCTTCATTAAAATAGTTGCCACGCTTGGCAGGCGGGTTGGCAACCGCAGTTTATTTATTCAGATGTTCCAAAAAGATGCTGCTGCCCATCTTCTGGTTTTAATTTCCCTCTGTCGACTTTTACGACACCCACGGGGTGGGCAGGGGTGGTAGATTCTCTTAGGCCGCTATCACACGGCAGTGACTTAGTACGAAGTCTCTTATACTTAGATCGCCAATCACCAGGAGGCAGTCCAGCGGTGGACCTTTTTACAGGCTAATGATGGCAGCAGGCGAGTATTAGATAGTATTAATTAAGCCTAGGTGCTAAGCCTTCAAACACGCCTTCATACAATCTAGGGAAGCCACACTGATCCTGTAAGCAACGAAAGTTACAAGAAAGTACAAAGCGGACAATCCAATTTTTTTATTGGATTAAGTGACGAAACGAGCAAAACCTGATGGTAAGTGCAATGTTTTCCCATAACAAATGCTGTGTCTCCCAGAACATTTCTGTGTGACCACACACTGCACCCGTCACACTGAGACATCAGTCCTTTAGTCTCATATGCCCTGTGATTACACTAGCTCACAGTGCCCTTCAAACCGAAACGCAGTAATGTTTGCACAGTACTGCTTACCGGCAGAATATCTGGCCCTGGGGTGGACATAGACGGATTCTTACACAGGAATCCTACCACCAGAAATTTAATCTGATCAATGGGACCACTCCACTTACATTTACTTCCGAAGTACTGGTGGTAGGATTACTATCCTGATATACTATCAGGAACCCCTCCAGATCCGTTTTTAAAGTAGACAGTGTTGAGTCGAGCAAAAGGTTCACCTGATGTTAAGTGCAATGTCTGCCTATATATAACAAATGCTCTGTCACCCAGAACATTTCCGTGTGGCACCACACCGAGCTCGTCACGCTGAGACATTAGTTCTGAGGTCCCATAGCCCCAGTAATTACATTAGCTACTCTTCTTACATACATACAGTCACGATTTTTTCCTATTTAAGGGGTAGGCAGAGGCCACTCACGTAGCCCACTTTTTGTTCCCACGAGCAATAACAACAGCATTGCGTATTATGGTATTATTCTGCACGAATAAAGGCTGTCCGTACAATACATTAGTCGCCTCTTACGACACCTCGGTTGGTCAATTACAGCACTATCAGCACCTTAAACCATTTATGTTTTTGCACAAATGATACAGCTAGAATTTAGAATTCGAACCCGCAACCTCTTAGAAGTCCGGTAATCTGACCCCTAGATTACGCGGTCGTCCATTATCTTGTTACTATAATGAAGCTAAGCAGTTTGTATGTTTGCACATGCTTATCTAAGAACATACAACTTTTATTTAAAAAATGATTTCTGCTATAGATTTTTTTTTTATTTTTTATTTTTTTTTATTAAGGTATACAAACAAATGTACAAATGTTTATTTTAACACGTATTAAAATAAATACAAAATAAGTTTATGCACATTCAACACCATATACCACATATTAAATACTAAGAGTAGCACGTAACGAGTTTCACATCCATCCACTAATATTATACATGCGAAAGTGACTCTCGTACGAAGTCACGGGCATCAGCCAGTTTAATTACACTTAATACTTTTTCGTAGAATAATTACATTAAGTTTTTATATTTTATTTTTTAAACAATTTTTTATTTCTTTTTTATAATAAAAGGGAGTGGCAGCAAAAATATCTATATCAGCAAAATAGTCATTGTACGATTGCACCATGCGTCGCAACGGGGAGCGCAGTCCGGCATTAGTTCGACAATTTTTAGTATGGAACAGTTTATGAGCGTACTTATGCCGGATACGCTGAGAACCACTAGGGATGCGATAATAAAGTTCATTATTAAGACAAATACAGTCAATATGGTTATGACACATTCGGTATAAATATAATGCATCAGAGAGTATTCTTCTCTTATGCAGAGGAAGAAGTGAGAACCTTTCTAGGAGTTGGGAATAGGAAAGAAAAGAGTTATGATGCCGTCTATAGTAAACAGTCTTTAAGAATTTGCGCTGAATACGTTCAATTTGGTTACTATATTTATCATAAAATGGACTCCAAACTATTGAAGCATACTCAATAATCGGTCTTACCAAGGAATTAAACAAAATTAGATGTGACAATGGCCGATTGAAGTCTTTTGTAGATCTGATTACAAAACCTAATGTTCGAAAAGCCTTATCTGTAATATAGTCAACGTGGTTGCCAAGGTGGAGTTTCGAGTCTAAAATAACGCCTAAGTCCTTAATTACTCCAACACCAATCAGCTCAGCATCATTAATGGCATAAGTAAAACTAATTATATTATGCTTTTTCGTGAAGGTTATACTTTTACATTTATTGATACTCAGATGTAGTTTATTAATATTGCAGTAGATAGCTAAACGGTCAAGATCGCTTTGTAGCCTCTGGCAGTCTTCAATGCTGAGAATAGGTAAGTAGACTTTTAAGTCATCTGCGTAAAGTAGAAAGTTACTATGATGGAAGCAAGTATAGATATCATTAATATATATAATGAACAAAAATGGACCGAGTATTGAGCCCTGGGGTACACCAGACGTTACGTTTGTCAAGCAGGATGAATAACCATGTACAACTACTTTTTGCGTTCTGTTGGACACATAAGACTGAAACCACCTCAACAAATCACCCCTGATTCCATTATAGGCTATTTTCTGAAGCAATATGCAGTGATCCACTTTATCGAATGCCTTACGAAAGTCCGTGTATATAGAGTCCACTTGAATGCCTTTGTCCATATGTTCAAATAGGTATGTTGTGTACACTAAAAGATTACTTACTGTTGAACGTTTTTTAACAAAACCGTGTTGTTGCGGTATAATTACATTACGAAGATTAGGGTAAACATAATTATGCACTAGTCTTTCGAATACTTTCGACATCGCAGATAACAGCGATATTGGACGATAATTCTCAACATCATGTTTAGATCCGTCTTTATGTATAGGTATAACATTAGCAGTTTTCCAGACAGCAGGAAAAGTGCCTTCGCTTATGCATTTATTATATAGAATAGTTAAAGGAATACTGATTGTATCTGCTGTATGTTTAAGAAAGAAAGGAGGTATTCCGTCTGGCCCAGATCCCTTACAGACATCTAATGATTTAAGGACAGTGCGCACCATGTCGACCGTAAACTCAAATGAAGTTATATTTATATATGGAGAAATTTCAGACCCAATGTGGGCCGTGTTAGGTATATTATGATCAGCACCTATCGAAGATGGTTCAAATACAGATTCAAAGAATTAAGAGAATAAATTGCACGCAACTTCTGGTTGGTTAGTTATTTCCTGGCCATATCTCATTGTCTCAGGTATACTATTGCTATCTTTACGACTATTGAAATACCGCCAAAATGTCTTCACATCTCTTCGTACACCTTCTTCTATTGTGTTGATGTATCTACGAAAGCAATTTGTACTTTCGGCTTTAAATCGAGCACGATACATAGAAAAGGTTTCATAGTCCGAGGAAGACTTATATTTTTTCCACTTTATCCATGCATTATTTTTATTTTTAAATATGTGAATTAATGGTCGTGAGAACCATAAAGGAAAACACGATGTTTTGGAATGACGGAGAGGGACATGATTTTTTATTATAGAATAAATCATTTCATAAAATTTAGTAACTGCTAATTCAGATGGCAACTTAGAGAGTTTAGAACTCCAATCAGTTTTACGAACGTCATTATTAATTTCATCGTATTTCGCTTCAAAGAAAGCATGTTTAGGGGAAGGTTTACGTAACATAGCACAAACTTGGGAATCTAATGAGATAAAAATGTAAAATGGCGGATGAAAAGAATCAGAGGGAACCAGCTCTAATGATGGAGGTGAACACAGGTGATTATTATGTCCGAAATCGTTTGTGATAAATAAATCGAGTACGTTGCTCTGATGATTTTTTATGTTATTCAGTTGATAACCACCTATTAGGTTAACAAAATTAACTATATATTTACCAATCGGAGATAATTGATTTTCTAAGAGAGATAGCCAGTCTATCGATGAGACATTAAAGTCACCCAATATGTAAAATTTCTCAATATTATCGTTCAACAAAATATTTTGAAGTGGTTTCAGAAGTGACTTATACACTTCTATAGGTTGTTGAGGTGGAATATAGAAAGCGGCAATAATATTTCGTAAGTTATTTTTAGCCGGCAATTCCAACATTATATAATCAACACTTGCTAAAACGTTTTTATCCATAGCGTGTAATGTACTTAAAAATATCCGATTTGCACGGAGATCCCTTCTCGCGGCTACAAGCGCTCCACCACCGTCAAACTTACCACAAGCAGCCCGATCGCGATCGCAACGAAACACATTGTAACGGGTATCAATCAATTCACTATTAGCAATAGCAGGAGTCAACCAAGTTTCTGTAAGGACAATTAAATCATACGATTCAGATAATATATTCATGTAAACAGTGTTCAACTTTGTTCTCAACCCACGACAGTTCTGATAATATAATGAGAGGTTTCCATCATTTAGCGAAGCCATTTATAAAAATAAAAAAAAATAAAAAACCTAAGCAAAAGAGTAGTGCTAAAATGTCTATAAGATATTAAATGTAGCAAATGTGTAACAACTTTAGTAAAACTATTTTTAAATTTTATATAATAAGAACTTATTTGACTGTAAATTAGTATAATAAATATATATAAAAACAAAACATTTGAGTACGCGTTATACGAGTAATATAAAATTATCTTACAAAAATACAAGAAATAGAGGGTAAAAATTAAATGTGTACTGCTTGTTGCTAGTGAGAAGTGCTCGATATGTCGTAAACAACACATAGTGCAATACACACGGCAGAGACCGCATGCGAACAAATCAATGAGATCACGTAAAAAGTATTCTGGTAATAACAAAGTCATAATAGGATTAATATCACATAAGATATATGATAATATAAATATAAAACAATCTTCATAATAACAGATAGCTATGTTAAAAAATATTAGATTAAGTTTTAGATTGAATTTTAAGTAAATCAATATTCGAGCGAACGGCGAAAACTGGTGATGTTTTATATAATATAGATAACCAGATAATTGAAATAGGTTTTGCATATATACATAAGATCACGACTGTATCCCATAAGGGGTAGTCAGAGACTGGGCACTCACTGCAAAAACAGATGACTGCCACAATCCACGATTCACCAAAACTATTTAATGCACTTGGTGTGACAGGTGGTGAGCCCAATGCCACCATGAGCTGTTGGGTGCAAAGTGCAGTTTAACTCCTTACTCTCCTTTTACGAGATCTATTGGATGAGATGGAGTGGTAGTATTCTTTTAACGAGCCGCCACCACACGGCTCTAAAATAAAGGTTTTAAAAAAAAACTAATGTTACTTTAACATCATCATCATCATTTCAGCCTATCACTAGTCCATTGGCCTCTCCCATAGATAGTCACAAAAGTTTGTAGTTCTCATTTTGGGGGGTTTTGCCGTAGTTGCCACGCTTGGCAGGCGGGTTGGCAACTGCAGTTTATTTATTCTGGTGTTCCAGTAAGATGCTGCTGCCGATATCCTGGCTTTTATTTTCTCTCTGTCGACATTTACGACACCCACGGGATGAGATGGGGTGGTAGATTATCATAAGCCGCCACCACACGGCCAGCCAATGTTAACTATATCTACAACTATATTACTTATGTTACTGCTTTAAAGGGGCCGCATGCTGCCAACCGAACGTTACTGTACTTACTGAACTGTGAATGGTCAGCATGGTACCTTGTGACCTGCATAAGGCACCATGCTGTACGGCGCAATCGCGTGTGATTGTTTACGTTAACGGACTTACAATTTTTTTTTTTAATTCATAATTTTAATGTTTACGTAAATTTTGTTACATGTTTAAGCCACCCCCAGTTCTAGTTCTGCCGTGAAGCAGTGGTGTGCAAACATTACTGTGTTACGGTCAGAAGGGCACTGAGAGCTAGTGTAATCACTGGGCATATGAAACTTAAGAACCTGATGAACCTGAAGACGTCGACCGCGTGGCGTAGTGGTTAGCGTACCTGACTTCTGCGCCGCCGGTCTTGGGTTCCCAACCGGAGCAAATATTTGTACGAAAACACAAATTGTAGCTTTTCGGGTCTGGTTGTGTTGTGGATGTGAAATTTATGTCTGTAAAACGCACCCACAGGATTCAAGAGAAAATCCTACTGTTCTCTATATAAGCGATGCCCCCGCTTATATAAAAAAGAAAAAAAGATGATGATGTCTCAGAGTGACGGGCGCAGTCTAGTGTCACACACAATCGTTCTCGATGCACATCTCGACACAGCATTTGTTATGGGTTATGGTACTGAGCCGTGGTAGCTCAAGGGCCGGGTGCTCGTCTTTAATTTCATAATACGCGAGTAACCTGGGTTCGATCACCGGTGCCAGCACCTCTAAAATTGTTATAAAATTTTAAGTGCTGATTTACCACGTCCTCAGCGGTGAAGGAAAACATCGTGAGGACACCTGCATATTCGAAGAATAGAAATATTTCGAGGACATGTGAAGTCCGCCAACCCGCATTAGAGCAGCGTGGCGGACTATTTCCTGCTCCAAAACCCTCTCAGAAATGAGAGGAGGCCTGTGCTCAGCAGTGGGATATTTATAGGCTGTTACTTTACTTTACTTTTTTTTACACGTTTCACTTATCATCAGGTGAACGTTACGATCGTTTCGTCACTATCTCCATTTAAAAAAAAACTACAATATGATTCGCAGTGTTTCATGATGTAACAATCTCTAGTATTACATCTTTTTACTCTTGAATGCAATAAAGATTTTGAATTTGAATCATGTGGTCGGCTTAGTCTACGCGGGTGAAACCACGGGGTATAGCTAGTAGTAAAGTTTCAGCCTATAAATGTCCCACTACTGAGTACAGGCCTCCTCTCATTTCTGAGAGGGTTTTTGGAGCTAGGAAGAATCCGCCACGCTGCTCCAATGCGGGTTGGCAGACTTCACATGTCTTCGAAATCTTTTTTATTCCTCAGACATGCAAGTTTCCTCACGATGTGTTCCTTCACCGCCGAGCACGTGGTAAAATCAGCACTTAAAATTGCAATTAACAATTTTAGTGGTGCCGGCACCGGGAATCGTACCCAGGTCACTCGCGTACTATGAACTTTAAAGCGAGCGGCTAGCCCCTGAGTACCACGGTAGTAAATATAATAAATACATTAAGGGCGGATTTCACTGTTGAAACTAAACGCGATCAGTTCAAGCTGAACGAAGTTTAAGCGTTTAACTGAGTTCAATGCTACTATTTGCATTTCACCAACATCAACTGAACGCGATTAAAGCTAAACGCGGTTCAAATTCTGAACGCCCAATTATCGACGTTCAGCTCTTTAGAGAGCTGTCATTGTCAATTGCACAACTATGTAAACACAATAAATATTTTTAATACGTTTTGTTTATTGTTTGCATACCTATGTGTCTTTCGCATAAAAACAGGCTGTTTGTTGTCGCAAAATAATAAATACATCGAGTTTTTGTTTTAGATTGTGACGATACTTCACGTATGTTTTTCTGAACGCGATCAAAATGTAGCCGGTGAAATCGGTTAGGTGAAAACCGAGTTCAAATGATACATTTGAACTAAGTTCCGTAAAACGTGGTTTTATTAAACTTGGTTTCCAAAGCGATCGGTGAAATCGGGTCTAAGTAACACACAAATCTGTGAAGTTGGACTTCACTACGTAATGAGATTTCTCGCGGTCTAGTGCTCTCGGATATGCGCGGCTTAAATACACAATGGAGATTTTGCGGCTTCGGTGACTGACCTGTAGTAATATTGGCATTGACTTCCTTATTTAAAAATCGGTCGGGCGCACGTCTTAAATTTCATAGGACGCGAGTGACCTGAGTACGATGCCAGGCCGGTGAAGGAAGAGATTGGGAGGGACCTGCAATTCGGAGCAGTAAAAATATTACGACGATATTTGAATTCCGACAACACCGATTTCTTTCTTATTCTTTATTTATTTTTGAAGTGAAATCTTCTTGAGAATGGTTGTGAATTGAAACTCGATGTAACAAAAAAGCGAAGCTGACACACGTACACATCTATAGGTTCTAGCCTGCGAGAGAATGAGATAGAATACAGTATAAAAGTAAAAAGTAAAGTTTCAGCCTATAAATGTCCCACTGCTGAGCATAGGCCTCCTCTCATTTCTGAGAAGGTTTTGGAGCTAGGAAGAATCCGCCACGCTGCTCCAATGCGGGTTGGCGGACTACACTCGTCTTCGAAATATTTTTTATTTCTCAGACATGCAGGTTTCCTCACGGTGTTTTCCTCCACCGCCGAGCACGTGGTTAATAAGCACTTAAAATTGCAATTAACAATTTTAATGGTGCCGGCACCGGGAATCGAACCACCCAGGTCAGTCGCGTACTGTAAAATTTAAAGCGAGCTCCTAGCCCCTGAGCTAAAACGGCTCTGAATAACAATAGAGTATACAGTATTTATATTTTCGAATTTCTCCAAATCTTCAGATTTCTTCGTAGATTTTGCTCTAATTAGCTCGATAACACGATAAAAAGACAGTAATTTACGCTGTATTTCAAAGATATATGGATCCAAATCAAACTAAAGCATTTATTCTCATTCATACTTTCATACTTTAACTTACCATACTCGTGGCATTTGTTGAAATTGAAAACTTGGAGTCTTTATAATATGTAATGTAATATGTAGAATACAATATGAAAGAAGTTTTAAGCTTGGTAACAATTTTTACTGCATACGTCTCATTCTCTGGATGTTTAGTTTTCTGAAGGTTTCACTTCTTCCGCGTGTGGACTGCGTACATGTTTGCGGTAAGCGCCTCTGTCTGTCGATATATGTGCAGTGACGATTTATATCTTTTTAGATTAGATGAAAATGTCACTTCATGTAATCCAGGTAGCTAGGTTCACTATTGTATGACGCGTATGAAATTACGCTGTGTTCGACCATAAAGTAAGTTTAATAAATTTAATGTAGGTATTTTTTTATTTTTTTTTTTCATAAAAGTGACGGAACGAGCAAAACGTTCACCTGGTGGTAAGTGTAACGTCTGCCCATAACGCTGTGTCACCCAGAAAAATACTGTGTGACACCACACTGTGCCCGTCACCCTGAGACATTAGTTCTTAAGTCTATGCCCAGTGATTACGCTAGCTCTCAGTGGCCTTCGAACCGAAACAGCAATGTTTGCACACTACTGCTTCACGGCAGAATTACTGGCCCTGGGGTGGTACCTACCTAGACGGATTCCTGCATAGGAATCCTAACACCATTATAAATATATGTTACTTTACTTTACTTTTTTTTACACGTTTCACTTATCATCAGGTGAACGTTACGATCGTTTCGTCACTATCTCCATTTAAAAAAAAACTACAATATGATTCGCAGTGTTTCATGATGTAACAATCTCTAGTATTACATCTTTTTACTCTTGAATGCAATAAAGATTTTGAATTTGAATCATGTGGTCGGCTTAGTCTACGCGGGTGAAACCACGGGGTATAGCTAGTAGTAAAGTTTCAGCCTATAAATGTCCCACTACTGAGTACAGGCCTCCTCTCATTTCTGAGAGGGTTTTTGGAGCTAGGAAGAATCCGCCACGCTGCTCCAATGCGGGTTGGCAGACTTCACATGTCTTCGAAATCTTTTTTATTCCTCAGACATGCAAGTTTCCTCACGATGTGTTCCTTCACCGCCGAGCACGTGGTAAAATCAGCACTTAAAATTGCAATTAACAATTTTAGTGGTGCCGGCACCGGGAATCGTACCCAGGTCACTCGCGTACTATGAACTTTAAAGCGAGCGGCTAGCCCCTGAGTACCACGGTAGTAAATATAATAAATACATTAAGGGCGGATTTCACTGTTGAAACTAAACGCGATCAGTTCAAGCTGAACGAAGTTTAAGCGTTTAACTGAGTTCAATGCTACTATTTGCATTTCACCAACATCAACTGAACGCGATTAAAGCTAAACGCGGTTCAAATTCTGAACGCCCAATTATCGACGTTCAGCTCTTTAGAGAGCTGTCATTGTCAATTGCACAACTATGTAAACACAATAAATATTTTTAATACGTTTTGTTTATTGTTTGCATACCTATGTGTCTTTCGCATAAAAACAGGCTGTTTGTTGTCGCAAAATAATAAATACATCGAGTTTTTGTTTTAGATTGTGACGATACTTCACGTATGTTTTTCTGAACGCGATCAAAATGTAGCCGGTGAAATCGGTTAGGTGAAAACCGAGTTCAAATGATACATTTGAACTAAGTTCCGTAAAACGTGGTTTTATTAAACTTGGTTTCCAAAGCGATCGGTGAAATCGGGTCTAAGTAACACACAAATCTGTGAAGTTGGACTTCACTACGTAATGAGATTTCTCGCGGTCTAGTGCTCTCGGATATGCGCGGCTTAAATACACAATGGAGATTTTGCGGCTTCGGTGACTGACCTGTAGTAATATTGGCATTGACTTCCTTATTTAAAAATCGGTCGGGCGCACGTCTTAAATTTCATAGGACGCGAGTGACCTGAGTACGATGCCAGGCCGGTGAAGGAAGAGATTGGGAGGGACCTGCAATTCGGAGCAGTAAAAATATTACGACGATATTTGAATTCCGACAACACCGATTTCTTTCTTATTCTTTATTTATTTTTGAAGTGAAATCTTCTTGAGAATGGTTGTGAATTGAAACTCGATGTAACAAAAAAGCGAAGCTGACACACGTACACATCTATAGGTTCTAGCCTGCGAGAGAATGAGATAGAATACAGTATAAAAGTAAAAAGTAAAGTTTCAGCCTATAAATGTCCCACTGCTGAGCATAGGCCTCCTCTCATTTCTGAGAAGGTTTTGGAGCTAGGAAGAATCCGCCACGCTGCTCCAATGCGGGTTGGCGGACTACACTCGTCTTCGAAATATTTTTTATTTCTCAGACATGCAGGTTTCCTCACGGTGTTTTCCTCCACCGCCGAGCACGTGGTTAATAAGCACTTAAAATTGCAATTAACAATTTTAATGGTGCCGGCACCGGGAATCGAACCACCCAGGTCAGTCGCGTACTGTAAAATTTAAAGCGAGCTCCTAGCCCCTGAGCTAAAACGGCTCTGAATAACAATAGAGTATACAGTATTTATATTTTCGAATTTCTCCAAATCTTCAGATTTCTTCGTAGATTTTGCTCTAATTAGCTCGATAACACGATAAAAAGACAGTAATTTACGCTGTATTTCAAAGATATATGGATCCAAATCAAACTAAAGCATTTATTCTCATTCATACTTTCATACTTTAACTTACCATACTCGTGGCATTTGTTGAAATTGAAAACTTGGAGTCTTTATAATATGTAATGTAATATGTAGAATACAATATGAAAGAAGTTTTAAGCTTGGTAACAATTTTTACTGCATACGTCTCATTCTCTGGATGTTTAGTTTTCTGAAGGTTTCACTTCTTCCGCGTGTGGACTGCGTACATGTTTGCGGTAAGCGCCTCTGTCTGTCGATATATGTGCAGTGACGATTTATATCTTTTTAGATTAGATGAAAATGTCACTTCATGTAATCCAGGTAGCTAGGTTCACTATTGTATGACGCGTATGAAATTACGCTGTGTTCGACCATAAAGTAAGTTTAATAAATTTAATGTAGGTATTTTTTTATTTTTTTTTTTCATAAAAGTGACGGAACGAGCAAAACGTTCACCTGGTGGTAAGTGTAACGTCTGCCCATAACGCTGTGTCACCCAGAAAAATACTGTGTGACACCACACTGTGCCCGTCACCCTGAGACATTAGTTCTTAAATTACGCTAGCTCTCAGTGGCCTTCGAACCGAAACAGCAATGTTTGCACACTACTGCTTCACGGCAGAATTACTGGCCCTGGGGTGGTACCTACCTAGACGGATTCCTGCATAGGAATCCTAACACCATTATAAATATATCAATATAATCAATATAGGCCTAGTTAATTACTTCTCGAATTTTCGCCGTAACAGTCGCCCGTTAAAACGTCATGTAGTGTTGAAAGTGTCAAAGGTGTTTAATTTACCTATATACAGTCAATCCGCTACATTAGAAATTTGGTCCTTCGAGCCGGATCTGAACCAGCGGCATGTCTGTGAACAATCTATAATTTAAATTCTAACGTACACCATCTGTCAGCCAACTGCATGACGTCACATTTATTCAACAATATACACACTAGAGGGCGGAATTACAAATAAAAAGAAACATTAAAATTAAACAAACATAACAAGTACTTCTATCCTTTACAAAGCGTATTTACTGACATAAATAAATGTAGCAAAACGCTAATTTAGCTTTCCATATGTGTATTTAAAGCATCTAAGTGTAAGTAATGAACTGAAGCTGATGAGCACAACATTTTTTATTTTTTTTATTGAGTAAAGTAACGAGTCGCGATAATAGTTCACTGTTGGTGACCACATTCGTAGTCCACTTTTTGCCCCCGCAGAAAACGTGAGGTGACGCGTGGCGGACCACGCTGCCGCCATTCTGGTACGAGCCAAAAATTTTTGTCTGTAATATACAGGTAAATCCTTGTATGAGACGAAATTTTTTAGGAAAAAAATATCAATCAATAAAAAAATATATCTGCTTATCACTTGTACCGCACAAGTCTTAGTAGTTAATAACATGTCGAGAGCAGAATAGATTAATCATAATTTTCTTTGCTCTTAGACATTGTCGGTAAGTTATGTGGTCAAATTGTGACAGAGCATACGCGAACCTTTTTTATTTTATAGTAGCTATGCCCCGCAGTTTTACCCGCATAAAAAAACCGATATCGATGAATGATATCTCGTACATATTCTCGTATACTTCCCTGTTTGAATCGGATTTTGAGGTTTTAATTATATTGCGCGAAACCCTATTTATTTTTCTAAAATAAAACAAATTACAAACAGGCACTTGGATGGATGGAACTGGATGCGTGAAGCCGAAGATCGGGCTAAATGGCGCCTATAGGGTGAGGCCTATGCCCAGCAGTGGGCTGCCGCAGGCTGATGATGATGATGATGATAATGATACAGGCACTTCAATTTTTTTTAATTTGTGTACACGAGCATGTCACAATTTTTTTCACAATTACAACAGCTGATCGTGCGCGTGTCTGTGGTTGTGGCAGAAGTATCATGGCCGCAGGGTGTCCTAAATCATTGCGCTATATAACTGTGTGGTAGCGGCTTAAGAGAATCTACCACCCCATCTCATCCCGTGGGTGTCGTAAAAGTCGACAGAGGGAAATTAAAAACCAGGAGATGGGCAGTAGCATCGTCCTGGAACATCTTCGCCAGCCAAGCGTGGCAACTATGGCCAAATCCCCCCCAAATGAGAGCTACAAACTTTTGTGGCAATCTATGGAGGAAACCTAATTTCAGAAGTGGACTAGTGATAGGCTGAAATGAAGATGATAATAACCCTATCGCTGGCTTGATACACACCCAATTTTATATCATTGTTTTTTTTGTTCTATTGCCTGTTTGCCGTTTTTTTATAATTGTTCTTTCTAGTATGTGATATGTATTGTTTCAGCAAATAAATGTATTTCTATTGTATTCTAATTTATTATTTGTTTGGATCAATTTGTAATAACTTAATACTAAAACAATATTTAAATGATTGGGATTGAATTCATTATCATCATTTTAAGAAGTCAAAGGCCACTGCTGAGCACAGCTCTCCCCCAAAGATTTCCACCAAAATCGCACTGGTGGCATTATGTAAACATAATCAAGGAGATTTTTATGTAATCAGGAGGCAAGAGGAGACGAAATTTATATTTTGAAATTATGTCAATTCGATTGTTATCAGGTAAGATTATTGCTTGGAAAATTCACTCAAAATTATCAGCGATAAGTCTTTACGTTTCGACATCCTCCAAAGACAGAGCTAAGCTATTGTTTAAACTAAAGATAGATTAGACAGACACAGAAACAACTATAAAATAGACTAAACAAAACATGAGCAATGTTCGCTGGGCCAAAATGTCACCACAGATCAATAAGCTTTTTTTATAAGAGAATGGGACGAGATGAGCAAAACGTTCACCTGATGGTAAGTGTAACGTCCGCCAATAGCAAATGCTGTGTCAACCAGAATATTTCTGTGTGACATTGCAGTCCGCCTGTCACCCCGAGACGTTAGTCGTTAAGTCTCATATGCCCAGTGTTTATAACTCTCAGTGCCCTTCTAACCGAAACACAGTAATGTTTGCACACTACTACTTCATGGCAGAATAACTGACCTATTATGGCACCATTTCATTCACAAAAAAATTAAACACTCCCGCGATTCCTCTGGTATTGCGGGTGTGTTTTATTCATTGCAGGTGGTAATCACTTACCAGGCCGCTTGCTCGTTTGCCCCTCTTCTATAAAAAAACCAATGGTCTTAAAACTATAGACCTACAGTGCCAATAAAAACATACATACATAAGATCACGACTGTATCCCATAAGGGGTAGTCAGAGACTCGATAAAAGAATACTACCACTCCATCTCATCCAATGGATCTCGTAAAATGCGAGTAAGGAATTAAACTGCACTGTGCACCCAACAGCGCATGGTGGCGATGGGCTCACCACCTATCACACCAAGTGCATTATATTGTTTTGGTGAAACGTGGATTGTGGCAGTCATCTGTTTTTGCAGTGAGTGCCCAGTCTCTGACTACCCTTTATGGGATACAGTCGTGATCTTATGTATGTATGTCTGTAAGAATCGATAGAATACAATGTTTCTGTTAAAAAAAAACGTAAGTCAGACTTTAATTTCACGCAACGCATTGGCTAAATCTACTCTTATTAGTGTATTGAGAGATCTGTTAAATAAGTTCATCATCATCATCATCATTTCAGTCTATCACTAGTCCACTGCTGCTCCCCTACAGATTGATAAAAAAGTTTGAAGGCCTCATTTTGGGAGGAATTTTGCCATAGTTGCCACGCTTGACAGGCGGTTTGGCAACCGCAGTTAATTTATTCAGATGTTCCAGGAAGATACGGCCGCCCGTCTCCTGGTTTTTATTTTCCCTCTGTCGACTTTTACGACACTCACGGTATGAGATGGGGTGCTAGATTATCTTTGTCGCCACCACACGGCGATCCCATATGATGTCAATGTTACTTCACAAATAAGTTTTGTGAAGTAACGTTCACCACTTTATTACATTTTATTTCAAAGTCAAAGTCAAAATTTCTTTTTACAGTTTAGGCTTGTATAAGGCTCTTATGAATGTCATAATCTCACAAATTCACTTTTTTATTAAATAAATATATATGTGTTTCCGTACGTTATATTTTCATAAATACACGGACAAAGACGGAAGTGTCAAAATATTAGTATCCTTGAATAGTTCTTGTAGCGATCCTTATTCTTAATAGCTTCAATGTGACGTTCTCTGTTTCTGTACGGTATAAAGATTAAATTCCCTTGACAAGTGTTATGTTAGTGTTACTTAATAATCCGAAACATACGGTTAATAATGGAACGTTTAACAACGTAATGACTGACATTAGAGCTATCGGAGATGTTGTGTGCCGCTCTCGCAGATCCTAAGCTCGAAAACTTGACAGACCCCTTTGAAATGAACGCTTCTGTTTGTGACATTTTGTGAGACGTTTGTTAATGACGATTGTTGAATGAGTGGTTCAGTGAGTACCTGCTGCGACGTGGACCTCGCTTGGGAATTGTTAGAAAACTAAAATATTATAACTAAAATATATACCTCTTCAAAAAACTAGGTAATATACACCATTTTTATATTTTGCATGCGGATCTTAGCAAAGTAACTTACCTTCCTTCATTATAATGGATTTCCGCAAAGTAACGCCTGATTCTATTAACCACTAAAATATTTGTTAAAATACTTATTATATTTACTGGCAATTTTTCTCAATATCTTATACTACTGGCAATAATATACTCTTAGAAATCAATTAGTCTAAATCGGTTGTTTGTATTTAATATTCATAGTAAGCGAGTAACCTGGGTTCATTCCCCGGTGCCAGCACCTCTAAAATTGTTTTACAATTTTAAGTGCTGATTTACCACGTGCTTAGCGGTGAAGTAAAACATCGTGAGGAAAACCTGCACGTCCAAGGAAAAGAAATATTGCGGGGACATGTGAAGTCCGCCAACAATTGGAGCAGCTTAGTGGATTCATCCTAGCTCCAAAACCCCTTTCAGAAATGAGAGGAGGCCTGTGCTCGGCATTGGGACATTTATAGGCTGAAACTTTTCTTGGATAACGTGATGAAACGAGCAAAAAGTTCACCTGATGGTAAGCGCAACGTCTGCCCATAACAAAATCTTCTTCTTGTTAGAGTATATATATATATATTACTCCAACAAAATATTAAGCATTTCAAAGTATTTACTCGAGTTTTACTTGATCATCTGACTTACTCCTGTAATATTTATAATAAAATCCTAGCCGAAAATAGTATAACATACAATTGTAATGATTTCATATATTTTCTAGAGTATAATACATTTAATAAAACTAATTTTACGAAATTTATCGCCTTTTTCTCTTTTTTCTTTAACAGGGAAAAATAATCTTCTAAATGGCGTATGTAACATTGCTGTGTTCCGGTTCGAAGGGCACTGAGAGCTAGTATAACCACTGGGCATATGAGACCCAAGAACTGATGTCTCAGGGTGACGGGTGCAGTGTGAGCACACAGAAATGTTCTGGGTGACAGAGCATTTGTTATGGGCAAACATTGCTCTTACCATCAGGTGAACGTTTTGCTCGTCACGACTCTTTTATAAGAATTCGAATATACAAAGGTAAATTTATCGGCTCGGTTGGTGACTAGGCGATCATAGGTTATTTTACCTTACTACAGTTACTATAATATACATACTGTAGAGTAGTATATATATACTGGAGAGTTTGTATGTCTTAGCGCAAACCTCAGGAAATACCAATCAGATTTGAAAAATGCTTTTTGCATTGTGGCAACTATGGCGAAATCCCCCCAAAACGAGAGCTACAAACTTTTGTGGTAATCTATTGGGGAGGCCTATGTTCGGCATTGGAATGGTGATAGGCTGAAGTGATGGTGGTGTCACATACCTGGTGCATTTAACCAGTATTATGCTGCTACCTTACCTTAGAATCTCACTATATCTATCTCGCTTCAACGTCAGCTGCAAATCGTTGAGCTAGTTATGAAAATCAATACAACTACGAAAGTTAAAATCTAAACTCACCTGCGGCAGATGTCTAGATTTTCTCGGCGTTTGCGTGCCGCCGGCTGAAAGGCACTTCCCGTTCGGTTCCTGTGCCGTTATCTCTTCTTTCGCTTGTTCCGGCTTCAATATCGGTATGTTGTGCTTCTCAAAATAACCGTTCTGTATCATTTGGTCAAGCGACACTTCTAACTCCCTGACGGCAACCAACTTTCGACCGCATACCGGATCGTCGACGACCATTTTACGGTTGCAGCCGGATACTTCGGAGAACTTCACGTTTTTCTTCGGTTCGTCTTTCTTCAGCTTCGCTCGCGCTCCCTCAGGAGGATCGGTAGTCCAATAACGCGCATTTTTTTCGGTCAACCGGAGGGGCTTGCATATTGCAACGTTCTTTGGGGTTCTCCTAGCTGCGCCCTCGGTTTTGTTCAGCTGAATGACCGGTTTCGGTCTTTCCATGTAATTTATTTCCGGTTTTCGATCGTACGTTTGTGGTTTTCGTCTGATTTCATGCGATCGGTATGGCTCATAGGGTTCGCGGGGGCGACGTCTCTCTTCGATTCGAAAATCGTAATGGTCTTTCTTAGGCCTCCGCGCTCTGTCTTCGTAACCAGTGTAGTTTCGAGGTAGTGTGTTGTATTTCGATTCGTAAGCCGTCGGCAGGTTCAAATACTCCGGTCTTATCGGCCTAAACAACGACAATCTACCCTGCGCTTCGTCGAAATCAGAATAAATATCTTCGTAGACGTAGCCGTTTTTACGTCGCGGCCTTTCGTAGCGTTCGAACCGTTCCCTGTACCGGTTGTTTGCGAAGCGTTCCGGCTCGGACCGGTTGGCTTCAAAACGCCGAGTTGCGTAGCGATTCTCGTAGTAAGCCGTTTCGTTTCGCTTCGCCATTTGCTCTGTCTCGTATCTACGTCTTCTGTCGTACTCTTGTTCGTAATTCGAATGTGTTTCGTAGAGTAACCTCTCTCTGGAGCCTGCCATTTTCCGTTTATTAGTTTTGTTCCTGGAAGAAGAGATCGTATTTTAATGAAGTCTGTCGGGAAAAGAATTTTAGAAATGAAGCCACGTCGGGATTGCGGCACGCGTCCTATTATGGAGGAAGGTATTATGGCTGGCAGGCAATTTTGTGACATTGAGTCGGATTCCGGCGGAAAATATAATTTTGTTTTTGCTGTATTTGTTTTGTTTTTTATATAACCACGCATTAATTTTTCAATATCTGTTTGCCATTCATTTCACAGACACAGCACTAGTCTTATTAATAAATGAAATATTTGTCTTTATTTCACTTGCTTAGTAAACTTAAGGAACTTTAGGAATAGTTTTCTTTCATAGAGATTCTAGGAGCTCATAATGTACACAAGTTTCATGTAAATATCTTCAATAGCGTAAATGAAGTTAGTTCAGAGAAGTTCACAGATAGATTTTTGGGAATATTGTCAACCATGCGAGTGTCTTTCTTGTATTCGGAAACTTACTTTTTTACGTTTTAAGTGTGTATGCATATATGTATATTGTTTGGGTATATGCGTCTATCTTTTTTTTACCCGTATGCTATGTTAATTTGTATGTATGTATGTATATATGTGTGTTGATGACGCGGATGAATGTCCAAAAATCTTGTAACGAAAAATTAAAGTTTTAATAAATTTGTTTTATAAACATTAAAAAATGTTATCTTATTAAGTAAGAGACCAGTATTCCGAAAGAAAAAAGTAAATTAATAAGCTAATGTCTAAAATAACACAAGTTTAATATAACAGCGATTAAGAGAAAAAAATCAGATGAATCACTTGTGGTCCGGAAGATCAACTGATTTTTTTTAATTGAAGATAGTGACAAGACGCGTAAATCTTTCGCCTGATGGTAAGCGCAACGTCTGCCCATAACAAAAGCTGTGTCACCCAGAACATTTCTGTGTGACACCACACTACGCTGGTCACCTGTAGACATCAATTCTTAAGTACAATATGCCCAGCTACAGCGCCATTTTGTCACAAACAAAATCCAAACACCGTAATGATCTGAAATAAAAATTATTTATTCTTTAACGTAAGAAATATTAATTTCGTTTGACAAACGTCACTTTATTAAATCTAACACTGTTTCGAAATGAGGTTCCTATGACGGAGAAGAAACAGGCGAAAGAAACTCCGTACATATAGATAAATCTACAAAGAACAGTCTCATAGAGAACCAAACGACGCTCTATGACAAAATTTTAACAAGAGTCAACTAATTTTTTTTAATAAAGCGACGAAACGAGTAGAAGGTTCACCTGATGGTAAGTGCAACGGTCACATATAACAAATGCTGTGTCATCCAGAATTTAAATTTGTTAACGTATAAATAACTATTTAGTAACCTACATAGATACAGCTTAAATTGACATCCGTAGTGCACTCAGGTTCCAGATGAAAACCAGCGTCAGGGTTTACAGTCTGACATTAAGCTGATCTGGAGACCTATTGGTTCAGCCGTGAGACACGCACATTGCCATTGCCTTTGTATTATATTATTTTTTTTTCATTTCTTATGTTAATTTTTTTTGATTGATTTTTTTTTCATGATTGTTTTTTCTTTTTTAATTAGTATGTTTTTCTATTGTGTATGAGTTTTCTTGTTGCGCGTGAGCGTTGTCTTGTTGTGCTGTACTATTAAATGCTTTTTCTTTTCTTTTCTTTTCTAACATTACTGTGCGAAACCCCACACTGCGATCGTCACCCAGAGACATCAGTTCTTAAGTCTCTTATGCCCAGTGATTACGATATCTCTCAGTGCCCTCCGAACCGAAACACAGCAATGTTTGCACACTACGGCAGAATAACTGGCCCTGGGATGGTACCTACCTAGACGGAATACTGCATAGAAATAATATATATGTGCATTGCAAACTCGAGCAGACCAGCCTCCACCAACACCACCTGCTCTCAAGTATGACGCATGGCAGCTACCGTAATGTTTGCACACTACTGCTTCACGGCGGAACAAGCGGGAACTTGGGTGGTGCCTATACGGATTCATGCATATGAATCCCTCCCGCAGTTAAAATGATGGCATCACCGGTTACAGCAGCAGAAGAAACTTAAATTGCAAAATTTAAAACATAAGGGTGCTTCTATAGCTTTCCCTGTTATAATGGATTTCCTCGAAGTAACGTTCTATTCCTTTAAAAAAAAATCGTAATTTCTAACTTACGTGACACATTGTTTGCATAATCCAATTATGTCCCGGTCTCCCAGGATGTTACAGATAGAACTGAATACGAGATGAGATTTGCGACTACTTGAATAATAGAAAGGTACATTTGCAATGGAAATTAGTCTGATTGAAGTTAAATTGTGTATTGTACATTTCGCGTTCATCGTATCGTTCGTGTCTGTGATAATATATTTGTTTATTTTATTATTTACCTACTGTGTGGTTTTACCTGCGTTGATTCCTGCATAGGATGTAAGCACGGACCGACCCATCGCGGAGACCCAGTCCCATAAGATGTCCCGAGAGACTGACCTGGATTAACCCCGTCCGCAGACACGCCTCCGCTATAATTTCGGTCCAGATAGTTTGTCTTCTTATCTGTTTCGGCTTTCACGAGGTTCTTGTCATACGGACCAAAAATACACTCGACTGTGCCCGGTCCATCAGCACGATATCATGCTTACTCGTAAGGATAGTCCATGATGATGGTCCGCTTCCAACAGAGACTTGCGCGGTAATTGTTTTATTTAATAAAGTGACGGAACGAGCAAAACGTTCACCTGATGGAAAGTGCAACGTCTGCCCATAACAAATGCTGTGTCACCCAGAAAATTACTGTGTGACACCACACCCATTATATAACCCAATCTTCGCCCTTGCGGAAACGAAACTTGACGGGTGGCGAACCACTTCGTCGCCACTTTGGTACGAGTTGAAATACTTGCTACCCATTGCGTTCCCACGAGTATCTAGCCATCAACACAGCAACCACTGGCTGTTTTTTGACATTGGAATGGGAAGGGAATGGGAAGTTGGGAAAAGAAAAAAAAAAACTACAAGTTTTAGGATACTCCTATTTTGAAAGGAGCAGGTTAAGACGACAGCAGCTCGATAGGCCGGGTCGCTTACCCGGTTCTCTACCCTATTTGCCGGACAAGACCTCTAGTAAAATTTCTTTGGAATTTAATCATTCATATTCGAAAATGATTGCGTTAAATTGAATTGAACAGATATGAAAATTGAATTGAACAGAACAATAATGTGATTATAAAAAACCTGTAAATGAAAATGAAGCGAAGTCGAAAATCGAATATACAAAACACTTTTGTATTAGGAATTGTTCGAATTCCCAAATGAGCAACAATTTCTGGAGGATGGAGTAGTGAGGGGACTTGACGGGCTAAAAATATAGTAACTGCGAGAACAAAACGAGTTTTCGATGGAATTGCCACAGGCTGACGCGGGACACTAGTGATGGGACGTTGTAACGGAATCTAACATTTGTCTTTTTATCTGGGTCCTTACGAAACAATATTATTTCATTGGTATTATAAAAAGCATGTGTTTATCATACAACTTGCGGCTGGTGTGACTGAACATTTTTGTGTCGTATGATTTGTGAATCGCGAGATCGAATTCCAATTTTTTTTGGACGAAAGTGACGTGAAGAGCTAACCGTTGGTAAGTGCTTCATCTGCCCATAACAAATGCTGTGTCACCCAGAGCACATTTCGTTCGTTTCTAGTCTTATAACATCAGTAACTACACTAGCTACCAGTACCCTTCAAACCGAAACACAAAAATAGTTAGATAGTAATTACACCCGTGCGAAGCCGAGGCGGGTCACTAGTTTATTATAAAATAACTTATAAGTTGATATTAAAAACGGGCTTAGCAATAATGGCACGCGTTATTTCTTTTCCTTGTGCGAAAAGACAATATCGATATAATAACGCACATCTCTACGCAATCCTCTGGCGCAGTGCGGGCACGAAACTTTACTGTCCATCGATAAATCTAAGGGCGGATTTCACCGTTGAAATTAAACGCGATCAGTTCAAGAAAAACGAAGTTTAAGCTACAGTTTGCATTTCATCAACATCAAATGAACGCAGTCAATGCTAAACGCGGTTCAAATTCTGTACGCCCAATTTTCTACGTTCAGCTCTTTAGACGCGTTTAGAGAGCTGTCATTGTCAATTGCACAACTATGTAAACACAAAAATTCTTTTTAATTCTTATTATTTACTGTTTGTTACTATGTAACCTATGCATAAAAACTAGCAAAATAAATCGTCTTTTTGTTTAAGATTGTGACGATATTTCATGTAAACTTCGTTTTTCTAAACGCGATCAAAATTGATTGCCGTGAAATCGGTTGGACGAAAACCGAAATCAAATAATACATGTGAACTCAGTTAAGTAAAACGTGGTTTTTACAAACTTAGTTTCCAAAGCAATCGGTGAAATCGGGTTTAAGTAACGTTACAGTTGAACGACGTTTATCATTATTCATTTGGCAGTCTGTATTTCGTTGACAGCTCCTGTAATAGATGCTCGGGGTCGAGGTGTTAGAAGCCGTGAGGTGCGTGAATCAAATTGACGCTGTGATCGCGTGATTGTTATTTAATTTAGAACTTAAAACAATAGTTGGTAAAAAAAAACCCAAAATCATGCCTATTAGAAAAACAAAAGTTATTGATATGTTAGTCCTAGATAGTATGCAGTATACAATTATTAAATATTATTTCTTTACTTTATTTACACGCTATACTAAACATAAAACTCGTCGCTCGTCGTTGTTTCAACCTATCACAAGTCCACTGCTGATCATAGCTCTCCTCAATAGATAGCCACAAAATTTCTGGTTCTCATTTTGGAAGGATTTCGCCATAGCTGCCACGTTTGGCAGGAGGGTTGCTGCTGCCCATCTCCTGGTATTAATTTTCCCACTGTCGACTTATACGACACCCACGGTATGTGATGGGTGGTAGAATCTCTTAGGCCGCCACCACAACATATAACTCATTGTTTGCTTAAATAAGAAATTAAAGTATTATGTAGGCAAGCCCAGTGTTTCGTCTCCGAAGTTAACATTCCATGCATTGAGCCACGGCCTGATTGTATTATTACGAACGTTCTAGAACGTTATGTCTTCCCCTCAACAGAAAGAGAAGTTTGCAGAACGTTACGTCCTTCCCATAACGAATAACGAAGTTGCTATAACGTTATATTAGTTATAACGAATAACGATGGTTTTAGATGTAACAGGAATATCGGGATGTCTACAATTTTCTCGGCGCTCTAGAATATTCTGTGGCATTAGTGGAACAGGAGACCAAATTAGTGGAGTCTGAATTTAGACGCTCTACATGGCGAATCAAGAGATAGTGTTGAGAAATATATACGAGTACATCTATCTTCGGAGTATCGTTTTATTGGTTCAAATCAGTACCTCATAACAAAAGCCAGCAAAAAATTATATCTTCGTATATGTTATTTTTTCAATATATTGTATGTGTGTATTGTTATTTTACAAATACACGGTTTATCTATCTATCTGTCTAACTTTATTGGCAGGATTCCTATGCAGGTATACGTCTAGGTGGGTACCATCGCTGGGGGTTATTCTGCTGTCATGCAGTGTGCAAACACTACTGTTTCGGTCTAAAGGGCGTTGTGAGCTAGTGTAATTACAGGGCATATGAGACTTAACTTTCACTGTCGCTGCCGGTCACTAGAGGATGTGTTGATAGTGATACAAAATTTCATCCCGCGGGTGTCGTAAAAGTCGATTAAAGGAACCAGGAATACCTTCTGACCAGTGATTGACGGCGAAATAGTAATTTACTAGTGGTAGGATTCCTATGGAGGAATCCGTCTAGGTAGATACCACCCCAGGGGCAGTTATTCTGCCGAGAAGCAGTAGTGTGCAAACATTACTGTGTTTCGGTTTGAAAGGCACTGTGAGCTAGCGTAATCACTGGGCATATGAGACTTAAGAACCTATGTCTCAGGGTGATGGACACAGTGTGGTGTCACACAGAAATTTTCTGCGTGACACAGAATTGGTTATGGGCAGACGTTGCACTTACCATCAGGTGAGCGTTTTGCACGTTTCATCACTTTATGCAATAAAAAAAAAGTCATCTCAATTATGCCGGACCCAAATCATCCAGACCGGTAACTGGCAGTTAAGATCCAACCCGCCAGTTATGATTGGCAATCACAACGAATTCACACAACTTGTTTGAGGCTTATTTCCGACAATGGTTTATAAACAGGCTAATGAAGAAGAACAACAATACACCTACGCCATTTTGAATTCATCACGCGTCTGCAAATTTAAAAAGCTAAGTTCACACTACGCCATTCGAAAGCTGTAAAGCGTATAATGTAACATTCAATTTAATAAGCCAGTGCCGCACCGCGCGGGACAAGGCAATGTTTGGCGCACTGCGGCGTTGGATGGAGCCAAGAGTTGATGTCAAATGATTTTTTATTAACTCACGAAGAGGAACATTCACATTTTGAGGAACAGTTTTTATAACAAATAGAAATGAGCAAAGCACATTTGGCTGTAAAAGTCTGTAACAGCTACGGAACGATAAAATGCTTTTTTTTTGCTTTTGTCTTGTAAAAAAGTAAAAAGTAAAGTTTTCAGCCTATAAATGTCCCACTGCTGAGCACAAGACTCCTCTCACTTCTGAGAGGGTTTTTTTTTATAGCTAAGAAGAATCCGCCACGCTGCTGCAATGCGGGTTGGCGGACTGCACATGTCTTCGAAATATTTTTTATTTCTCAGACATGGAGGTTTCCTCACGATGTTTTCCTTCACCGCCGAGCACGTGGTAAATCGGCACCGGGAACCGAACCGCGTACTATATAATTTAAAGCGAGCGCCTAGCCCACTTACACATTATTAATATTATGAACATCGTAAATACTATAATAGGTTCTTTTATCCATATTTATACAACGTTGTTGTAGCGGCAAAAGAGAATCCTTCACACCGTTTTGTCCCCTGGGCCTCGTTCGCTAACTAGAGAAAGTACTAAAAAAATATCACGATTCTTTTTTTTAAATCGTATTATTCCAACTTATGACTGTCCCCCGCCCGCTGACGTAACAGTTTATGTGAGAAAACTGGTACACCCGCGCAATCAGTCAGCACCTTGCCAAGAGCGGTTAGCGCCGTGCCTCGGCAAAATTGTGGGTGCAAGGGCCCGTTTGTGCGTATGGTTACACCATATAAAATGGTGCCGGGCATGGGCGTCTCCCGTCAACTGACGCCCAAAAAATGAATGATGGAACTAAACAGATTGCGCATAGGGTCGCTGCCTGGGGGCCGCCAGGGCGCGTCTGGAGCTGGCGCTGGACGCGGCAGCATGCGAGTCGCCAGCCGAACGCGAGGTGCTGCACGACTACCTTGCAGTCCCTCTCATCCTTCATCCCCACCAGAAGGTTTGGTGTCGGCGGAGTCCTTACGTACCCAGCAATCGGCACCCGCCGCTGGTGGAGTATGCCGCATGCGCTGGACACCTGATATGAATCAGAACGCATTGCGGGCGTACTTTAGGGCAAAGGGGGGAGAAACTGGTAGGTTTGCGTATAGGGCTAGGATGCACCGCTTTTTTTCTGAGCTGGAACCATCCATTGTCGTTACAGAGCAAAACCTAGCAGACCGAGTTCGGTACATCATACGCTCGAAAATATTTGATGATGCCGAGCTCGAACGACTACGGCGTGAGGCCATTCCCACGTCGGATGAAAATACTACGGCTGGAGATGCGGCTCTACAAGTCGCGGAACAAAATGCAGATGTGGATGCTGCCGTGAATCTCGCAGTCGTGGTGGAGTCAGACGATGATGGAATAGTTGCCCAAGAATTGGAGCCGATGAGGAGGACATTGGAAGAGGCGATTTTAGAAACGCGCAGCATGCCTCTTGAAAATCGACCACGACTCCCTCGCATAAACCTTAGCAAGCGGAATCGGGCTGTCGTGAGGGCTCTGAACCCGATGCTGGCAACCTATTTGTTAACCAGCCGGGACCTTTGCGATACGGACTCAATCTTATTTTCTTCTTTTTCAAGTCTTATTAGCGCCAAACTTCCCAAGGCTGGACGCGCTACTGGACAAAGTAGCGCTATCCCAGCATGGAGAAGGAGGATTGGGGACCGTATCGCAAAGGCAAGGGTCCTTCAGGTCGGGCAACAATAGGCCGAGGATTGTGCGCTCCGTCAATATGGCGTTTGCTGGGACAAAATGTAAGTTTGTCCCAGCCTGATATAACGCAAAAATTGACATAGCGCATAGACGACTTGAAGCAAAGAATCGCTGCTTGGGGGAAGCGGATTCGGCGATATACCGAGAGGTCTAGGCGGTTCAACCAGAATCGTCTCTTCCAGAGTAACCAGAAGAGGCTCTATAAATCGTTGGAGCGACCAGTAAATTGTGGAACGGGTCAAGGACCGAATCAGGCCGACATCGTCGCCTTCTGGCGCAGCCTGTGGTCAGAGCTCGTTAACCACAACGAGGGCCCTTGGACGGAATCAGTGGTGAGTCAGTGTGCAAGTATCACACCTATGGACCCCGTCGTCATAACACCGGACAACGTAGCTGAGGCGGTCAGTAGAGCCCCGAACTGGAAAAGTCCGGGACTCGACGGGCTGCACCATTACTGGTTAAAAGGGTTCATGGTGTGTCACGCTGTGCTCGCCTGACAGTTCCAAGACGCCATCGACCGGAAGTCGCTTCCAAGCCTCTTCACTACAGGGGTTACTCATCTGGTTCCGAAAGACCAGTTTACCGCAGACCCGAATAAGTACCGCCCCATCACGTGTCTACCCACAATATACAAGACACTGACATCCATTCTGAGCTCCAAAATTAAACGACACCTTGACTGTAACCAGGTAATGTCGCGAGCTCAATTTGGATGTCAGGGCGGTGGTCGTGGGACTAAGGAACCACTCCTCATTGACGCAGTCATTGGCAAGGTGGTTGAACGCAATCGTCGGAGCTTCTCTGCCGCCTGGATAGACTATAGAAAGGCATTCGACTCGGTGCCTCATTCATGGCTAAAGAGGGCCCTCGAGCTGTACAAGATTGACTGTACAGTGAGAGACTTTCTCCAGCAGTGTATGGGGCAGTGGAGTACGATCCTTTGTCATCTAGGCGTGCGGATGACGACTACGGAAGACCGCATAAGGATACGAAGGAGTATCTTCAAGGGCGATTGTTTGAGCCCGATCTGGTTTTGCCTGTCCCTGAATCCTCTCAGCACATTACTGGAGGGTTCCGGGAGGGGATTTCAGCTTCGGAGAGGAGGGACAAAATTGACTCACCTATTCTACATGGATGACCTCAAGCTGTTCGCTCCGAATCGCTCCCATCTGATGGAGTTACTAAAAGTCACTTGCGACTTTAGTTAATCCATCGGAATGGAGTTGGGCACGGATAAGTGTGCGGTCCTCCATGTTGAAAGGGGTAGGGTCGAAAACTACGAAGGCATAGACTTGCCTATGCCTGTCAACATAAGGACCCTTTCCGAGGCTGAAACATACCGATACCTGGGTATGTCACAGAACTTGGGTATTGGGGAGGCTGGCATGAAACAATCGGTTCCTGATTTGTTTTTTGCACGCCTGACAAAAGTGTGTAACAGTCTTTTGTCGGGCGTGAATAAAGCACATGCGTATAACGGTTGGGTCATGCCTGTCCTCATGTATACATTTGGCATACTCAGGTGGACTCAAACCGAGCTTACACTCTGGACAGAAAAGTCCGCACTATTATAACGTCCCACAGGATGAATCACCCGAGATCGTCAGTGATGAGGCTGTACTTGCCGCGGAAGCGTGGTGGGCGTGGCTTCTAAAGCGCGCTCACCATGCATAATCGTGAAGTGTGCAGTCTCCGCAATTACTTTCTGATGAGATCTAGTGAATCATTCTGTGCGGACGTCATTAAATGTGATAAAGGACTTACCCCTCTATCCTTGGCCAACGAGCAATGGCAAGACCTGGCAGTACAGAGCATTTCCGACCGGGAGGCCGTATGGAAAGAGAAAGAACTCCATGGGAGGTTCTACAAAGCTCTTCATGAGCCTTTCGTAGACACAGTCGTCTCCCTCCACTGGCTACGTTTCGGTGAACTTTTTGGGGAAACCGAGGGTTTTGTCTGTGCGATACAAGATCAGGTTATCAATACCAACAACTATCGGAGATACATCCTAAGGGACGACACTGTCGACGTATGTCTAGCTTGTCGCCGTCCCGGCGAGTCGCTTAGGCATGTTATCTCCGGTTGTTCGGCGCTTGCTAACTCAGAGTATCTGCACAGACACAACCTAGTAGCCAGGATTCTCTATCAGGAGCTCGCTCTGAAGTACAGTCTCGTGGATCGGAAACAGCCTTATTATAAGTACTTGCCGGAGGCTGTGCTCGAAAATGATCGCGCCAGGCTCTACTGGGACCGGGCTATCATCACGGACAGGACTATTCTTGCGAATAAGCCTGATATCGTGTTGATGGACCTTACACAGTCGAGGATATTTTTGGTCGACATTACCATTGCATATGACGAGAACCTCGTGAAAGCCGAAACAGATAAGAAGACAAAATATCTGGACCTGGCTCACGAGGTTGCCGACATGTGGGGTGGTATGCCGACCGAAATTATTCCGGTGGTCGTGTCTGCAAACGGGTTGATCCCGGTCAGTCTCTCGGGACATCTGAGGCGACTGGGACTCTGCGACGGGCCGCTACGTGCAGATGCAGAAGGCGGTGCTCCTCGATACGGCCCGAATCGTCCGCCGGTTTCTTTCCCTTTCCCCCTAACCCTCGGTCGTTTGGTCTCCCCTACCGAGGACTCCCGTCTGGTTGGAATTTTATTTATATATTTTATTGTATTGTATAGTATTGTTTAGTATATGTCTTATAGTAGCTTATATATTTTATCTTATTTTATACGTTTATATATATATATTTATATTTATCCCAACCAGACGAGAAAACTATTGAAATACCCAAAAAAAATAATAATAACAATGCAAAGCACTTAGCATGGGCCCAAAAGTCTCTACATGGAAGCCACCATAACGATTTATGCCAAAACAATGACGTTAATAGAATCAGGCGTTACTTTGCGGAAATCCATCATAATGCATGCGGATCTTAGCAAAGTAATTTACTTTCTTCATCAAAACAATGTCGACAAAGATGCGTCGAACGCTAAATCGGGGTGAACTCTTTCCCCCCGATTTAGCGTTCGACGGACGGAAGGCTTTATGTTGGTCATACAGGACCAGGTAATCGAAACCAGAAACTATCAACAATACATTATGAAGCAACAAGCTTCTGATATATGCAGAAAATGTAACAGTTTTTTTTTATTGTATAAAGTGACGAAACGAGGAAAACGTTCACCGGATGGAAAGTGCAACGTCCGCCCACAACAAATGCTGTGTCACCCAGAATTTAACTGTGTGACACAACACTGCGCCCGTCACCCTGAGACATCAGTTCTTAAGTCTCAAATGCCCAGTGATTACGCTAGCTCACAGTGCCCTTCAAACCGGAACACAGTAATGCTTGCACACTACTGCTTCACGGCAGAACAACTGGCACTGGGGTGGAACCTACATAGACGAATTCCTGCATAGGAATCCTACCACCAGTTAAAAGTTCCTCAGAAACCATCCAACATATAACATGCGCATGTAAAGCGATCGTTCAGACGGATTATAAACACCGACACGACCAAGTTGCTAACAATGTACATCAGAAAGTCACTCATCAATACAATTTTGTTAGCCTCATACAACCCTACTACAAATATAACCCTGAAACTGTGTTAGAAAACACCAACGCAAAAGTATATTTTGACAGAGCAATCCTAACTGACAGAACTGTTCATTACAACAGACCGGATATTACACTTATTGATAAAAACGGCAAAACTGGATATTTAATTGATATAGCTGTACCTAACACACACAATCTACAGGCCACTATATCAGAAAAACTCTCAAAATATACCGAATTAAAAGATGAAATAACAAAGATGTGGCACCTCCAAAAAGTTACAATACTTCCAATAGTTTTGTCCACCACAGGAGTAATACCTAAACAGTTACACCAATCACTGAACTTACCCCCAAAAATTTACACCCTTCCTCAAAAAGCAGTTATATTGAACACATGCCGCCTGGTTAGAAAATTCTTAATAATTGACAATCCAGTATCCATGCCCTTTCCACCTATACTAAGCTAAGTGGAGAATGTAACATTCAACTAAAGATCATAACAAAAATGAATCTAGATCTGACTTGGGCTTGACTTTTTTGGCCCGTGCTAGTTAGTAAACCGGTCAAGAACCGAGGAATCGGAACGAAAATAAAAATAATAATAATAAAAAGTTACAGGAAGCAATCTTTTAGAGGAATAGACTTTCATGGCTTTTCTTCAATGTTGCAAACAAATGTGCCAATGGATCTGAAACTCAACTAAATATAATGTGATATAACGGGTAGGTTGGGACGAGTGAGTGGATCAGCACTTAAAAGTTGCAGAACAATTATAGAGATGCCGGCATCGGGGATCGAACTCAGGTCATTAGCTCATTATGAAATTTAAGGCGAGCTCCAGGTCGATATGTCCGAAACCTATAACCGCAAATCGGAAAATCCAACATTTCACAACAGATTACTGTTTAGCATTATTTCTACTAATTACAAATTAAATATTAAAACATTATGTTATTTAAAATTTTTACGTATTCGTATTGGTAAAGTTTTTGGGAGCACTGAAAGATTGTCCGACCTTGACCAACTTGTCTGGGCCGCCATCTTTGAAAAGCGCCTTCGAAAATTCTTCCATCAGAATTCGTTACGATAGTAACTTTTCTGTAATATGGAAATAAAATTATACTACGCTTAAAAATGATAAAAAAATATCACTTATAAGTTAGTAAATAAGTTTTTTTTTTTTTTTAATTAAGCTTGAGTTTATTAACATACATAAATAATGTGTACATAACAAGTAATTATTAAGAAACAAAAAGCCGACTACAATATCTTATAGCTGTCATGTTATGTTTATGTTTATTTAATATTTAAGTTATCTAAATTATTTGCTTATGTAGAATACGTTGCATTTGCTAAGTTGCGCAGTCTTGATTATTTGCTTAAGTAGGTATCTTTTAAAAATACGTTGCATTTGCTACTAAAGATAAGACTTACTAAAGATATACTAGGTGGATTGAAAAGTACTCGGCCTAACACAGATCCATTCAATTCTAAAAATCAAATCTACCCACATTATTTAGTTCAGTTCAGAGTAGTTCATTGTGTGAAGTTCGAAACGTGTGCGATAATTAGTTGTGATTTTATAAATTTATTAACAAAGTAATCGGTCATAATTTCCGCGAATGGAGCAAATCGAGCAGCGTGCCGTCATTAAGTACCTCCATAAGAAGGGGCTATCATCAAAAGCCATCCATGATGACATGGTCAGTACATTAGGCGATTGTGCTCTGTCATATTCATCCGTCAAAAAATGGATAGCAGAATTTAAGCGTGGTAGAGAGAGTGTGAAAGATGAACCCCGCTCTGGAAGGCCTTCGACGTCAACTACTGACGAAAATATTAAAAAAGTACTTGATTTAATAATGGGAGACCGCAGATTAAAAATTAAAGAGATAGCCGAGATTATAGGTATCTCTTATGAACGAACTCAAAACATCATTGTCAACGAGTTGGGTTTCCACAAGGTGTCTGCGAGGTGGGTTCCGCGACTACTTTCAGTTGAACAAAAAAGGACGCGATTGACTATTTCACGCGACTGTTTGGAGTTATTTGAAGCCGATGCAGATGATTTTTTGAATCGTTTTGTTACTATGGACGAAACATGGGTTACTGTACACCGGAAACAAAACAACAATCAAAACAGTGGAGAAGACCTGGTTCACCACCCCCTAAAAAGGCTAAGTCGATTTTGTCGGCAAATAAGGTGAGGTGATGGCTTCAGTATTCTGGGACTCGAAAGGTGTGATTATGATTGATTATCTTGAAAGGGGTCAGACTATAAACTCTGATTACTACTGCACCTTACTACGTCGTTTACAAGAGGAAATAAAAGAAAAACGTCGAGGAATGCTCAGAAGAAAAGTCCTGTTTCATCAAGATAACGCCCGTGTTCACACGTCAGTACAGTCAATGGCTGGAATTCACAACTGTAGCTTTGAACTGTTACCGCATCCGCCGTATTCACCTGATCTGGCACCATCAGACTTCTTTCTGTTCCCTAACCTAAAAAAGCACTTGGGAGGTCAAAGATTTTCGACAAACGACGAGGTCAAAGCAGCTGTAGACGCATATTTTGACTCTAAGGAAGAATCATTTTTTTTAACGGTCTAAATGCTTGGAAGGGGAGGTGGCAAAAGTGTATTGAACTTGATGGTGATTATGTAGAAAAATAAAAATATAACTGATTTAGTATGTGTTTATTTTCTTGGTTAGGCCGAGTACTTTTCAATCCACCCTAGTATGAGCTAAGTAATTCATAAAGATCTGATCCAGTGTCATGATTTCTACATTGTGATCGGTATAATAAAAAAAATAATTAACGTACCGTTACTCTAAACTATTTGCGCCGACATTTTGTAGTTGTGTTAAAGGTTTTTTTTTCCATTAATAAAGTGACGGAAGGAGCAAAACGTTCATCTGATGGTAAGTGCAACGTTTACCCATAACAAATGCTGTCCACAATCCAGAACATTTCTGACACCACACTGCGCTCGTCACTCAGATACATCAGTTCTTAAGTCTCATATGTTCAGTGATTACGCTAGCTCCCAGTGCCTCTCGTGCAGTCTTGAACCGAAACACAATAATGTTTGCATACTACTGCTTCACGGCAGAATAACTGGCCCTGGGTGGTACCTACTTAGACGGATTGCTGCATAGAAAATAAGTCCAAAAATGTTTATAACACATATGTATTTGGAAGTGGCTGTTTACTAGCCTCCTCCATTTGATACCCATATTAATATCTTTTTAATATAAAATAGCCCTATAGCAATCTCACTACTAAGACGAATCTAACGACACCTTATACTCGTATGTTAAAATCTATCAAGCCGCTTACCCTACAGGCTGTGCTAAAGAAATAGACATACATAAACTTCTCGTCTTATCCGTTTTTTTTTTTTATTTTTTGTAGCGATTACAGCTGTCGCAATTTAGCGTCTATAAAACCAAATTCCCAATTATTTTAACATTACGAAATATTAGAACTTTACAACACTATAAAGTTAAAGTTACCTGACTTCTAAGCCGCGGGTCCTGGGTTCGAATCCCAGGCGGAGCCAACATTTGTGCTAAAACATAAATTGTTGGTTTTCGGGTCTGGTTGTGTTGTGATTGTCCCCGTGTTTCTGACACTGCATCTTAGCCTACCTCCGATCTTTTCGCAGCAGCGTTACATCGGGCGCGGGTAGGTTGGGACGAGTGAGTGCCTCTGTGTTTGCGCGTACACTTGTGGCACTATAACATCTCCTGCGCAGTTGATGGCTCCCGACAGTAGTCGGCAGTTGTCGCCGTGGTCAAAATCGGCTAGGAGAACATCATCACAACACTATAAATCTTTATAACACGTGTAAAGTAAAATAAGATTATTTTTTGAGTGAGATAGGAGTCTGAAAGTATACGCCACGTTGCTTCTTTTGTGACTAGCATATAACATTTTTGTTTTATTTAATCAAAGTGACGGAACGAGCAAAACGTTCACCTGATGGTAAGTGCAACGTCCGCCCACTGCTTCACGGCAAAATAACTGACCCTGGGGTGGTACCTACCTAGACGGATTCCTGCATAGGAATCCTGCCACCAGTAAAGGAGTCCTACCACCAGTGGGAATCCTACCACCAGTAAACAACATTGCAAACATTGCTGGTGTTTGAAGGTAATCACTGGGCACATGAGACTTGTGAAATGTGTCAGGGTGACGGGCACAGTAGTGCGTCACACAGAAACGTTCTGTGTGATTCGGCATTTACTTTAAGCAAACGTTGCACTCACCATCAGGTGAACGATTTGCTTGTCTCGTCACTTTGCTCCTTAATAATAATAGTACCTAATTGCTGCGCCTTTTCATACATACATACAGTCACGCCTTTTTCCCATGTAAGATATTCGCCCCTGCGGGAAACGAGACCCGACGGGTGACGTACCACGTAGCCGCCATTTTAGCACGAGTCAAACAATTCTTACTTCCCATTGCGTTCCCACGAGCGGTATAGTGACAGCATTGCATATTCAGGTATTATTCTGCACGAATAAGGGCTGTCAGTACAATAGCTTAGTCGCCTCTTACGACATCGTTGGGAAAGAGGTGGGTGCTCTTCTACTCTGCCGGACACCAATCGGCTACGCCTTTATACCACTGAATATTGCCAGTTCGGTGGGCAAAATACTCAAGCGTACAACGTAGCAGTAAATCTAAATTATGCTTAACTAGCTGTGCGCTGCGGTTTCCACCGCGTAAAAAGTCGATCCCCATCGATGACATACATATATACTTCCCTATTTGAATCAAATTTGGTTTTTTTTATGTTACCCGCTAAAATATCAGCTATCAGTGAAAGTCCCTTCAAAATCGGTCCAGCTATTTCTAACAGACAGGCAGACAAAATAATAAAAAATGGTTTTTTCTTATAAGTACCGTATATACTTTCAAATGCATTGAGTAAAAAGCTGCTACTTTATTACAAACAGACACTTAAATTTTATTTATTTGTATAGATTAAAATATAGAAAAGACGCCATCTCGATTGTAACTCACTTTATTATAAAACTTCACACCGTTAAAGTAAAAGTAGGCCGTATCGAAACAAAATAAAGCAGGTCTAGTGCTTTATTTTGTTTTAAAAGAAAACAATATCAGTAAAAAGCTTTTTTTAATATGTCAGAGATAGATATTTAAAGTGAAGACATTGTCTACGCACTCGGTGTATTTTATTTAAGTGCTCTATGCAACTAGCTCACCACCCTCGGTTCTGCTAATTGACCTGATAATCATTTTCATCTGGTAATCTTTATATGAATCATAATGCCAGTTACTCGACTTCACAGGGTCAGTAACTCTTTTATGGGGCAATGTATACGTTTTTACAACAATTTCCTAGAAAGTGCACAGTCTTTCAATCAAAAAGTTCAAATTTTATATTAAACAAAGACTTCATGAAAAGGGATATTATAACATTAAAGAATACATGGATGATGATAACCCCTGGGAATGAGGTGATCACCGCCAAGCTATTTCTACATCTTTATAATACCGCTGTTATTGTACATTATTTTAAAAACGACTGAAAAAAAAATCCCGCTGAGTTTGATACTGGTTCATCCCAGGACAGAGGGATTTTTTGCGAACCAGTGTAGTTTAAAAAAAAAAGATTTTCAATAAGTATTATGTGAATAATCCATATTGAATAAAAATTTATTCTATTCTATTCTATTCTAATCGGAACCGTGGAACATGTGTTGGCGGCTTAACAGAATCTACCACCCCATCTCATCCCGCGGGTGTCGTAAATGTCGACAGAGAGAAAATAAAAAACAGGATATCGGCAGCAGCATCTTACTGGAACATCTCAATAAATATGCGGTTGCCAACCCGCTTGCCGAGCGTGGCAACTATGGCAAAATCTCCCAGAAATGAGAGCTACAAACGTTTGTCGCAATCCATGATGGAGGATTATGTTCTGATGAGTAATGAGATATTTGAGAACATGTCAAGTCCGACAACCCGCATTGGAACCCGCAGCGTAACGGGCTAGACCGTTATTAGTTTACCGCGGGGCGAAAAGTGGGCCACGAGTGTTGTCACTGCCTACCCCTCATATGGAAAAAAGGCGTTTGAGGACTGTGTGTAAAAGAAAGGATAATATAGTCAGGTAGAGAAAAAGAGAGAACTTAGTTATACACTATGCCGGGCTCGTTTTTATTCTTAATTAATGTTCTTCAATCATCAATATTTGTTTATATAGTGAGAAGTTTTTTTTATTTGATAAAAAGAACTATTTTGATTTGATACTCAACTTAATAAGGTAAAAAAAACACTAAGAAATTATTCTTATCACAGTATCAGATAAAACAGTTGTTTTTTCCGCCTCCTTAAAATTTGATAAATCCACATACAGATTTTGGCAAGCGAAGCGACGATACGTCATTCATAATTGGTGTAATATCCCAGCACCTACCCACGCTACTTTGATCTGATAAACACAACGGTGAAGCTTTAATGACAAAGTTGAATACTAAAAATGTCAATACAAAACTTTAAAATTATTTGTTTTGTAAAACTTTACGCAACCCTAACACAGGCCGCCACCACACAGTCGCCGTGTGGTGGCGGCTTAAGAGAATCTACCACCCCATCTCATCCCGTGGGTGTCGTAAAAGTCGACAGAGGGAAAATGAAAACCAAAAGATGGGCAGCAGCATCATTCTGGAACATCTGAAAAAATAAACTGCGGTTGCCAACCCGCCTGCCAAGCGTGGCAACTATGGCAAATCCCCCCCAAAATGAGAGCTACAAACTTTTGTGGCAATCTATGGGGGAGGCCTATGTTCAGCAGTGGACTAGTGATAGGCTGAAAAGAAGAAGAAGAAGAAGAAGAACACAGGAAGTCGTTGCCCCGAACCAAACAAATTCAAAATACGTTTTCTTCTCCATTTAATTTATGTTACCCTACTACGGCGTCCTATTTACCGATTTACTTCGCAACAGATTTCTCAATGGAAAAACGCCCAATTAAATTTATGAGTTCATTGCCTCGATCAGCTGTATAACAGGGTAGGTCACCTATGAGTTTTAAGCAAATTCTTTAAGCCGACATATCTCATACAGGTATCACGCTAACGAGGCTCATTATATTTTTTGGGGCATATACACATCGTCCCTAAGCGCAGCCTGCCGGGATGTATAGGACATTACGAATGACCCTGTATATGTTTATTTAGTTTTATTTTGATCAAATTTGTAATATACATTATTTTTACTTCAGTGACGTGTACTGAGCTGCAGACGGCTTTTTTTCATAACAATGAAATACGAGTATTAACTGGCTGACGACGACCAAATAGAGACACATTTATCCGGACGAATAATATTTTCGTTCATTTTTATTAAGTTTTCGGTACAAATTCGCCAGTGTACGGATTAATAAAGCCCGTGGAGCCGCCGTTACAACGCGTACCAGATATGAAGTGATACCAGTGCGAGCGAACTTCGTAGCTTTTTATTCGACACGATGCCGCTCCAGTTTTATTTTTATTATTTATGAATGGAAACAGTCTTAAACTACTGTCCAGTGTCAAGTAACGTATCCAAGTATACAATCTTTTAAGCAGCAATACTTCAAAATTTTGATCGACGGTAAAATGATATAATGTCTGTGTATGTGATGACGATATAATGACTTTTACTGAAGATTTGCTGGACTGATGATGACAAAACGAAAAGCACTATTTTGATCTTGAATTGAATTTTCCAATCACTGTACACAACTGGTGGTAGGATTCCTATGCAGGAATCCGTCTAGGGTAGGTACCACCCCAGGGCCAGTTATTCTGCCGTGAAGCAGTAGTGTGCAAACACTACTGTGTTTCGGTTTGAAGGGCACTGTGAGCTAGCGTAATCACTGGGCATTTGAGACTTAAGAACTGATGTCTCAGGGTGACGGGCGCAGTGCGGTGTCACACAGAAATATTCTGGGAGACACAGCATTTGTTGTGGGCGGACGTTGCACTTACCATCAGGTGAACGTTTTGCTCGTTTCGTCACTTTGAACAATAAAAAAAAAACTTTCACGAGCACTTGCTGCATAATAAACTATCAATATTAAACATCGAAACTCCAAATATACACAAGAATTACAAAATTAAATAAAAAAACTACTGCCACTTTTCCAGTGGGCGCCAGAAGTCCCGTTCCAGTTTATTCTTGTTATTATGAAAAATACCACAGATGAAACAAACTTTGTTAAAACTAGGGTAGTGCTTACTTTATATTATTATATAGTGTCGTGTTATACGACGGAGAGCGGAACCTCGACTTTGTCGCGTGTTGAATTTTTTTGTTTGTTAATAAATATGTTTGTGTAATAAATAAAAAAAAAACATATTTTAATAATATTAGTCTATGTATGTGTGGTGGCCGATCAATAGAATCTACCACCCTATCTCATCCAGTCGATGTCGTAAAAGTCGACAGGAACAAGTGAAAAGCTGGAGATGGGCTGCAGTATCTTCCTGGAACATCTGAATAAATACACTTCGGTTAACATAATGTTTTCTTTTATTTACGCGAATATTACACATTTAAATAAAACTACTTTTTTACGGATTTTATCGCGTTTAATTTTGAACAATTTTACCATCGCATAAAGTAACTGCATTTCTAGACCACCTTAACTCCCTAAACTCTAAAATTCAATTTACAATGGAGTTAGAGGCAAATAACTCTTTAGCTTTTCTGGATGTGTTAGTAATTCGGAATCCTAATAACACCTTGTGTCACACTGTGTATAGAAAAAAGACCCATACAAATAGGTATTTAAATGGTGAATCTCACCACCATCCTTCACAGTTAGCTACCGTGGGTAAATCTTTGTTTCAGAGAGCACAAGGGATCTGTGACAGTAAACACCTGGCCGCCGAGCTTCAGCATGTCAAGCAAGTTTTGCAAGACAACAAGCTTCGGGTTCCGCGCCTTCGTCGCAGTGACCGAGTGAAGCCGGCCACAGTCGAGCGTGTACCTGCTGTTCTTCCATATGTCAGAGGAGTCACGGACAAGATTGGCTATATCTAGAAGCGAGCTTCTATAAGAACATTTTTCAAGCCGCCGAAGAAGATAAGTCAGTTTTTACCATCTGTCAAGTGTAACATCCCTCTACAAGATGCAGGAGTATACAAGCTGGATTGTGAATGTGGTCTCTCTTATATAGGGCAAACTAAAAGATCCATTAAAACCCGCGTTAAAGAACACATAGCTGATGTGAAGCATCGACGCTCTAGGAAGTCTGCAGTCTGTGACCATGTTCTGGATCATCCCAACCATTACATCAGATTTGATAGACCACAAATCCTTGCAAAAGAACAAGGCTTCAAGACACAGATCTTCTTTCTGCGTAGATCGGACTAAAAAAAAAAAAAAAAAATTAAAAGCTGAAGGTACTCCGGGTTAACTATGACATCGGGACAACTGTCACCTCAGTCCCCCCGTGACCATGGGTGCTGTAAAGCGTCCGAAACGTCGGGTAAAAATAGTTCAAAATTAAACGCGATAAAATCCGTAAAAAAGTAGTTTTACACTTCGGTTCCTAACCCCAAATGAGAGAATACTTCTGTGGCAATCTATGGCGGAGGCCTATGTTCAGCAGTGGAGTATAGGGCTGAGATGATGATGTCCTCTTGGCCGATTTCCCCACTATGATGACATCATCTTAAATACGGAAGCTATCGGCTGCGCAGGAGATATTGTAGTGCCGCAAGTGTACGGGCGTTTCCCGCGGTGGCGGAAAGTAAGCTACGAGTGTGGTGCCTACCCCTTATATGTGAAAAGGGGGTGACTTTATGTATGTAACATAAAGGTACTTATAACGTACTCGCGCCCATGGTTACTTTGGCAGAGGATATTGCCGAAGAAAAGGGTATCTACCGTTGCAGTGAATCTGTGTCCAAGTCTTCAGTGCGTCGAGACGTATGGAGTATTTCTTGATCTTCATGTGGCGACATAGATGTCGCTACAGTTAAGTTCACACGATAAGACTATAGATAGGTGGCATAGATGCAGGGGCAATCACCACACTACCAGATCCGAAAGGCGTTTCTGCAGCAATGTTGGCTCTGTGGTTTGAACCCGGGAACCGCGACGCAGTAGCCACGTACTCTGGCCACTAGTGCACACGGTAAAACATCAGAGCACCGAATGTTACAATCAAAGTAACGGCTATGATGAAAAATGTAAACAGCGAGAATTGGTTTTGAAATGCGACCCATATTTGATTGCATATTTGTTGTGTGAAGTAATTTAGAATCGGTTGTCTAACTATTTTATTTATTAGCACGCGGGAGAAAGGTGTAGAATGCAGTGTGGATGTACGAAACTGTGGAAAGTATACAGTGAAATAATGAAAAGTATTTCTTAGATCCATCCTTCTCAACCTATTGATTTTTATGACAGTAACTGTGAGGAAATAAATGAAATGAAATTTATTTATTCTTTATTTAAAGCCACCAGTACGAAAATTTGATCCATAGTAAAATCGGGTGTTAACGAAAAGCGTTACGTTTTTGTTAGCGCCATCTAAGCAGAATATTTTATAATTAAATAACGTTTTGTAAGACAGCAATATATGTATCTGACTATAGATGATTTATGGTTATCAGTATGACTAAATATGAATAAAAGTTGTATTATAAGAGATCATTTTATTTACCCTTGTGCGTATTTTTTTTTTATTTATTTTTATTGCATAATGTGATGAAACGAGCAAAGCGCTCACCTGATGGTAAGTGCAACGTCTACCCATAACGAATGCTGTGTCACCCAGAAAATTTCTCTGTGACACCACACCGTGCCCATCACCCTGAGACATAGGTTCTTAAGTCTCATATGCCCAGTGATTACGCTAACTCACAGTGCCCTTCAAACCGAAACACAGTAATGTTTGCACACTGCTTCACGGCAGAATAACTGGCCATGGGGTTGGTACCTACCTAGACGGATTCCTGCATAGGGAACCCTACCACCATTAAACCATTGTTTATTCAATGACGTTCTTACATAAAGACCAGTCGCGCATCGGAGCTGACATGCACATTTTCTTTTATAAGAGAAAAGTAACGAGACGATCAAAACGTTCTCCTGATGGTAAGCATAACGTCTATCTATAACAAATGCGGTGCCACACAGAATGTTTCTGTGTAGCACCACACTGCGCCCATCACCCTGAGACATCAGTTCTTAAGCCTCATATACCCAGTAATTTGACTAGCAATCAATCGAAGACTCGAAAATATTGTCTTAGTAGATCCATAAAATTTTATAAGAAACTCCCTAAAAGTATTACTCAAAACAACTGACACAGAATTAAACAAACTTGTCAAGAAGACATTGTTAGAAAAAGCGTAATATAAAATAGATCATTACATAGAGGACAGATATGTGTGGAAATAACTCTTACTCGGCATTTGCATTATGTGATATTGTATTTAAATAATATATTGTATACATGACATTATGTTATTGAAAGAAAGAATACATAAGAAGAAAACCGACAAGAGTTTCTTGCCGGTTCTTCCCTGAGAAGGTTCTTATTTTTTGAACCTGTGTAGATTTCGACATTCATTTTTTTTTTTTTTTATGTTAGAGGAGGCAAACGAGCAAGCGGCTCACCTGATGGTAAGTGATCACCGCTGTTTTATAAGAGCTTTATACAAGCCTAAACTGAATAAAGAAATTTTGAAATTTTTTATTAGTGCCGTTCAGACCGAAACTCATTAATGTTTGCACACCACTGCTTCACGGCATAACAACTGGCCCTGTGGTGGTACCTACTTAGACGGATTACTGTATAGGAATCCTACCACAAGTAAAAAATGTTATATAATCAATTGAAATTGAATTTTCGCTTTTATTTCGAAGCATTATTTTCCTACATCAATGTCAGAGGGACGTTGTTAATTAGTAAAATTATCAAGGTATTGACAAAATGTCCACTCGAGTTTCCATCGCGTCTCTAATATAACTTACGTAAAGATAATAAATAGAAAGCAAATGTACAAAGGCGATGTAGACAGTAATTGTAAATACAAAGTGGGACTGTTATTCTTTTTTTTTAATTAGTAAACTATTAGGAGCCGTGTTGTGGCGGCTTTAGAGAATCTAACACCCCATCTCATCCCGTGGGTGTCGTAAAAGTCGGCAGAGGGAGAATTAAAAACAGAAGTTGGGCAGCGGTATCTTCCTGGAACACGAAAAACTGCGGTTGCCAACCCTTCCGCCAAGCGCGGCACCTATGGCAAAATCCTCAAAAAATGAGAGCTGCAAACATCGTGACAATCTATGGGGGAGGCCTATGTTGAGCAGAGGACTAGTGATAGGCTTATATGATGATGAATGTGATGATGAAACTACTAGGATTTCTGCTGTATCGTGGGTGCGGTTTACAGACAAATATCACAACCAGACACAACCAACAATCTGTGCATTCGCACACAAGTTGCCTCCGGCTGGGATTCGAACTTGGGACATGGAAGTTTACGCGGCCGTCAACACGGTGCTACGAATATCTGCGACGGTTCTGTACTATGTAAAAAAATAACACAAAATATTGGGTGTTAAAAACTGTTAACCTAAAAGCATTAACGCGCGCTAATCGAGTAATATCCGGATTGATCCAGTTATATCCGGTGCTGGATAATGAAATAACTGTATCGCTGCATAGTTCCGTTCGATCGGCTCTATATTCAGTTCGTTAGGATTTTACCTTTTTTGAAGTAATTAATGAGACGATTTAATCGATCCTATGTATACCGCAGCAAACTTTTGTATTCTATAGTTCTTCTTTCACTGTACAGTCTATACTACACTCGAACGAACTCTTATTTTGTGGTGGTTTCCTTTTCCTGGTGGTAGGATTCCTATGCAGGAATCGGTCTAGGTAGGTACCACCCCAGGGTCAGTTATTCTGCCGAGAAGCAGTAATGTGAAACATTCCTGCGTTTCGGTTTGAAGGGCACTGAGAGCTAGCGTAATCACCGGGCATATGAGACTTAAGAACTGATGTCTCAGGGTGACGGACGCAGTGTGGTGTCACGCAGAAATGTTCTGGGTGACACAGCATTTGTTATGGGCAGACGTTGAATTTACCATCAGGTGAACGTTTTGCACGTTCCGTCACTTTTATCAAAAAAAAAACTTCCCCGATGATTCCAAGAAAGCTAACAACAAAGAACATATTTAAACGATTACTTCGAGAATATTATCTCAAGTACGATCACTTTTAAAAGGTTTCTTTTATTTTTATCTATTTTTTTTTTTGATAAAAGTGACTGAACGAGCAATACGTTCACCTGATGGTAAGTGCAACGTCTGCCCGTTACAAATGCTGCGTCACCCAGAAACATCAGTTCTTATATGCCCAGTGATTACGCTAGCTCTCAGTACCCTTCAAACCGAAACACAGTAATGTTTGCACACTACTGCTTCACGGCAGAATAACTGGCCCTGGGGTTGGTACCTACCTAGACGGATTCCTGCATAGGAATCCTACCACCATTAAACCATTGTTTATTCAATGACGATCGTACATAAAGACCAGTCGCGCATCGGAGCTGACACGCACATTTTCTTTTATAAGAGAAAAGTAACGAGACGATCAAAACGTTCTCCTGATGGTAAGCATAACGTCTATCCATAACAAATGCGGTGCCACACAGAATGTTTCTGTGTAGCACCACACTGCGCCCATCACCCTGAGACATCAGTTCTTAAGCCTCATATACCCAGTAATTTGACTAGCAATCAATCGAAGACTCGAAAATATTATCTTAGTAGATCCATAAAATTTTATAAGAAACTCCCTAAAAGTATTACTCAAAACAACTGACACAGAATTAAACAAACTTGTCAAATAGACATTGTTAGAAAAAGCGTAATATAAAATAGATCATTACATAGAGGACAGATATGTGTGGAAATAACTCTTACTCGGCATTTGCATTATGTGATATTGTATTTAAATAATATATTGTATACATGACATTATGTTATTGAAAGAAAGAATACATAAGAAGAAAACCGACAAGAGTTTCTTGCCGGTTCTTCTCTGAGAAGGTTCTTATTTTTTGAACCGGTGTAGATTTCGACATTCATAAGAGCTTTATACAAGCCTAAACTGAATAAAGAAATTTTGAAAGTTTTTATTAGTGCCGTTCAGACCGAAACCCATTAATGTTTGCACACCACTGATTTACGGCAGAACAACTGGCCCCGTGGTGGTACCTACTTGGACGGATTACTGTATAGGAATCCTACCACAAGTAAAAAATGTTATATAATCAAATGAAATTGAATTTTCGCTTTTATTTCGAAGCATTATTTTCCTACATCAATGTCAGAGGGACGTTGTTAATTAGTAAAATTATCAAGGTATTGACAAAATGTCCACTCGAGTTTCCATCGCGTCTCTAATATAACTTACGTAAAGATAATAAATAGAAAGCAAATGTACAAAGGCGATGTAGACAGTAATTGTAAATACAAAGTGGGACTGTTATTCTTTTTTTTTTTAATTAGTAAACTATTAGGAGCCGTGTTGTGGCGGCTTTAGAGAATCTAACACCCCATCTCATCCCGTGGGTGTCGTAAAAGTCGGCAGAGGGAGAATTAAAAACAGAAGTTGGGCAGCGGTATCTTCCTGGAACACGAAAAACTGCGGTTGCCAACCCTTCCGCCAAGCGCGGCACCTATGGCAAAATCCTCAAAAAATGAGAGCTGCAAACATCGTGACAATCTATGGGGGAGGCCTATGTTGAGCAGAGGACTAGTGATAGGCTTATATGATGATGAATGTGATGATGAAACTACTAGGATTTCTGCTGTATCGTGGGTGCGGTTTACAGACAAATATCACAACCAGACACAACCAACAATCTGTGCATTCGCACACAAGTTGCCTCCGGCTGGGATTCGAACTTGGGACATGGAAGTTTACGCGGCCGTCAACACGGTGCTACGAATATCTGCGACGGTTCTGTACTATGTAAAAAAATAACACAAAATATTGGGTGTTAAAAACTGTTAACCTAAAAGCATTAACGCGCGCTAATCGAGTAATATCCGGATTGATCCAGTTATATCCGGTGCTGGATAATGAAATAACTGTATCGCTGCATAGTTCCGTTCGATCGGCTCTATATTCAGTTCGTTAGGATTTTACTTTTTTTGAAGTAATTAATGAGACGATTTAATCGATGCTATGTATACCGCAGCAAACTTTTGTATTCTATAGTTCTTCTTTCACTGTACAGTCTATACTACACTCGAACGAACTCTTATTTTGTGGTGGTTTCTTTTTCCTGGTGGTAGGATTCCTATGCAGGAATCGGTCTAGGTAGGTACCACCCCAGGGTCAGTTATTCTGCCGAGAAGCAGTAATGTGAAACATTCCTGCGTTTCGGTTTGAAGGGCACTGAGAGCTAGCGTAATCACCGGGCATATGAGACTTAAGAACTGATGTCTCAGGGTGACGGACGCAGTGTGGTGTCACGCAGAAATGTTCTGGGTGACACAGCATTTGTTATGGGCAGACGTTGAATTTACCATCAGGTGAACGTTTTGCACGTTCCGTCACTTTTATCAAAAAAAAAACTTCCCCGATGATTCCAAGAAAGCTAACAACAAAGAACATATTTAAACGATTACTTCGAGAATATTATCTCAAGTACGATCACTTTTAAAAGGTTTCTTTTATTTTTATCTATTTTTTTTTTGATAAAAGTGACTGAACGAGCAATACGTTCACCTGATGGTAAGTGCAACGTCTGCCCGTTACAAATGCTGCGTCACCCAGAAACATCAGTTCTTATATGCCCAGTGATTACGCTAGCTCTCAGTACCCTTCAAACCGAAACACAGTAATGTTTGCACACTACTGCTTCACGGCAGAATAACTGGCCCTGGGGTTGGTACCTACCTAGACGGATTCCTGCATAGGAATCCTACCACCATTAAACCATTGTTTATTCAATGACGATCGTACATAAAGACCAGTCGCGCATCGGAGCTGACACGCACATTTTCTTTTATAAGAGAAAAGTAACGAGACGATCAAAACGTTCTCCTGATGGTAAGCATAACGTCTATCCATAACAAATGCGGTGCCACACAGAATGTTTCTGTGTAGCACCACACTGCGCCCATCACCCTGAGACATCAGTTCTTAAGCCTCATATACCCAGTAATTTGACTAGCAATCAATCGAAGACTCGAAAATATTATCTTAGTAGATCCATAAAATTTTATAAGAAACTCCCTAAAAGTATTACTCAAAACAACTGACACAGAATTAAACAAACTTGTCAAATAGACATTGTTAGAAAAAGCGTAATATAAAATAGATCATTACATAGAGGACAGATATGTGTGGAAATAACTCTTACTCGGCATTTGCATTATGTGATATTGTATTTAAATAATATATTGTATACATGACATTATGTTATTGAAAGAAAGAATACATAAGAAGAAAACCGACAAGAGTTTCTTGCCGGTTCTTCTCTGAGAAGGTTCTTATTTTTTGAACCGGTGTAGATTTCGACATTCATAAGAGCTCTATACAAGCCTAAACTGAATAAAGAAATTTTGAAAGTTTTTATTAGTGCCGTTCAGACCGAAACCCATTAATGTTTGCACACCACTGATTTACGGCAGAACAACTGGCCCCGTGGTGGTACCTACTTGGACGGATTACTGTATAGGAATCCTACCACAAGTAAAAAATGTTATATAATCAAATGAAATTGAATTTTCGCTTTTATTTCGAAGCATTATTTTCCTACATCAATGTCAGAGGGACGTTGTTAATTAGTAAAATTATCAAGGTATTGACAAAATGTCCACTCGAGTTTCCATCGCGTCTCTAATATAACTTACGTAAAGATAATAAATAGAAAGCAAATGTACAAAGGCGATGTAGACAGTAATTGTAAATACAAAGTGGGACTGTTATTCTTTTTTTTTTTAATTAGTAAACTATTAGGAGCCGTGTTGTGGCGGCTTTAGAGAATCTAACACCCCATCTCATCCCGTGGGTGTCGTAAAAGTCGGCAGAGGGAGAATTAAAAACAGAAGTTGGGCAGCGGTATCTTCCTGGAACACGAAAAACTGCGGTTGCCAACCCTTCCGCCAAGCGCGGCACCTATGGCAAAATCCTCAAAAAATGAGAGCTGCAAACATCGTGACCATCTATGGGGGAGGCCTATGTTGAGCAGAGGACTAGTGATAGGCTTATATGATGATGAATGTGATGATGAAACTACTAGGATTTCTGCTGTATCGTGGGTGCGGTTTACAGACAAATATCACAACCAGACACAACCAACAATCTGTGCATTCGCACACAAGTTGCCTCCGGCTGGGATTCGAACTTGGGACATGGAAGTTTACGCGGCCGTCAACACGGTGCTACGAATATCTGCGACGGTTCTGTACTATGTAAAAAAATAACACAAAATATTGGGTGTTAAAAACTGTTAACCTAAAAGCATTAACGCGCGCTAATCGAGTAATATCCGGATTGATCCAGTTATATCCGGTGCTGGATAATGAAATAACTGTATCGCTGCATAGTTCCGTTCGATCGGCTCTATATTCAGTTCGTTAGGATTTTACTTTTTTTGAAGTAATTAATGAGACGATTTAATCGATCCTATGTATACCGCAGCAAACTTTTGTATTCTATAGTTCTTCTTTCACTGTACAGTCTATACTACACTCGAACGAACTCTTATTTTGTGGTGGTTTCCTTTTCCTGGTGGTAGGATTCCTATGCAGGAATCGGTCTAGGTAGGTACCACCCCAGGGTCAGTTATTCTGCCGAGAAGCAGTAATGTGAAACATTCCTGCGTTTCGGTTTGAAGGGCACTGAGAGCTAGCGTAATCACCGGGCATATGAGACTTAAGAACTGATGTCTCAGGGTGACGGACGCAGTGTGGTGTCACGCAGAAATGTTCTGGGTGACACAGCATTTGTTATGGGCAGACGTTGAATTTACCATCAGGTGAACGTTTTGCACGTTCCGTCACTTTTATCAAAAAAAAAACTTCCCCGATGATTCCAAGAAAGCTAACAACAAAGAACATATTTAAACGATTACTTCGAGAATATTATCTCAAGTACGATCACTTTTAAAAGGTTTCTTTTATTTTTATCTATTTTTTTTTTGATAAAAGTGACTGAACGAGCAATACGTTCACCTGATGGTAAGTGCAACGTCTGCCCGTTACAAATGCTGCGTCACCCAGAAACATCAGTTCTTATATGCCCAGTGATTACGCTAGCTCTCAGTACCCTTCAAACCGAAACACAGTAATGTTTGCACACTACTGCTTCACGGCAGAATAACTGGCCCTGGGGTTGGTACCTACCTAGACGGATTCCTGCATAGGAATCCTACCACCATTAAACCATTGTTTATTCAATGACGATCGTACATAAAGACCAGTCGCGCATCGGAGCTGACACGCACATTTTCTTTTATAAGAGAAAAGTAACGAGACGATCAAAACGTTCTCCTGATGGTAAGCATAACGTCTATCCATAACAAATGCGGTGCCACACAGAATGTTTCTGTGTAGCACCACACTGCGCCCATCACCCTGAGACATCAGTTCTTAAGCCTCATATACCCAGTAATTTGACTAGCAATCAATCGAAGACTCGAAAATATTATCTTAGTAGATCCATAAAATTTTATAAGAAACTCCCTAAAAGTATTACTCAAAACAACTGACACAGAATTAAACAAACTTGTCAAATAGACATTGTTAGAAAAAGCGTAATATAAAATAGATCATTACATAGAGGACAGATATGTGTGGAAATAACTCTTACTCGGCATTTGCATTATGTGATATTGTATTTAAATAATATATTGTATACATGACATTATGTTATTGAAAGAAAGAATACATAAGAAGAAAACCGACAAGAGTTTCTTGCCGGTTCTTCTCTGAGAAGGTTCTTATTTTTTGAACCGGTGTAGATTTCGACATTCATAAGAGCTTTATACAAGCCTAAACTGAATAAAGAAATTTTGAAAGTTTTTATTAGTGCCGTTCAGACCGAAACCCATTAATGTTTGCACACCACTGATTTACGGCAGAACAACTGGCCCCGTGGTGGTACCTACTTGGACGGATTACTGTATAGGAATTCTACCACAAGTAAAAAATGTTATATAATCAAATGAAATTGAATTTTCGCTTTTATTTCGAAGCATTATTTTCCTACATCAATGTCAGAGGGACGTTGTTAATTAGTAAAATTATCAAGGTATTGACAAAATGTCCACTCGAGTTTCCATCGCGTCTCTAATATAACTTACGTAAAGATAATAAATAGAAAGCAAATGTACAAAGGCGATGTAGACAGTAATTGTAAATACAAAGTGGGACTGTTATTCTTTTTTTTTTTAATTAGTAAACTATTAGGAGCCGTGTTGTGGCGGCTTTAGAGAATCTAACACCCCATCTCATCCCGTGGGTGTCGTAAAAGTCGGCAGAGGGAGAATTAAAAACAGAAGTTGGGCAGCGGTATCTTCCTGGAACACGAAAAACTGCGGTTGCCAACCCTTCCGCCAAGCGCGGCACCTATGGCAAAATCCTCAAAAAATGAGAGCTGCAAACATCGTGACAATCTATGGGGGAGGCCTATGTTGAGCAGAGGACTAGTGATAGGCTTATATGATGATGAATGTGATGATGAAACTACTAGGATTTCTGCTGTATCGTGGGTGCGGTTTACAGACAAATATCACAACCAGACACAACCAACAATCTGTGCATTCGCACACAAGTTGCCTCCGGCTGGGATTCGAACTTGGGACATGGAAGTTTACGCGGCCGTCAACACGGTGCTACGAATATCTGCGACGGTTCTGTACTATGTAAAAAAATAACACAAAATATTGGGTGTTAAAAACTGTTAACCTAAAAGCATTAACGCGCGCTAATCGAGTAATATCCGGATTGATCCAGTTATATCCGGTGCTGGATAATGAAATAACTGTATCGCTGCATAGTTCCGTTCGATCGGCTCTATATTCAGTTCGTTAGGATTTTACTTTTTTTGAAGTAATTAATGAGACGATTTAATCGATGCTATGTATACCGCAGCAAACTTTTGTATTCTATAGTTCTTCTTTCACTGTACAGTCTATACTACACTCGAACGAACTCTTATTTTGTGGTGGTTTCCTTTTCCTGGTGGTAGGATTCCTATGCAGGAATCGGTCTAGGTAGGTACCACCCCAGGGTCAGTTATTCTGCCGAGAAGCAGTAATGTGAAACATTCCTGCGTTTCGGTTTGAAGGGCACTGAGAGCTAGCGTAATCACCGGGCATATGAGACTTAAGAACTGATGTCTCAGGGTGACGGACGCAGTGTGGTGTCACGCAGAAATGTTCTGGGTGACACAGCATTTGTTATGGGCAGACGTTGAATTTACCATCAGGTGAACGTTTTGCACGTTCCGTCACTTTTATCAAAAAAAAAACTTCCCCGATGATTCCAAGAAAGCTAACAACAAAGAACATATTTAAACGATTACTTCGAGAATATTATCTCAAGTACGATCACTTTTAAAAGGTTTCTTTTATTTTTATCTATTTTTTTTTTTGATAAAAGTGACTGAACGAGCAATACGTTCACCTGATGGTAAGTGCAACGTCTGCCCGTTACAAATGCTGCGTCACCCAGAAACATCAGTTCTTATATGCCCAGTGATTACGCTAGCTCTCAGTACCCTTCAAACCGAAACACAGTAATGTTTGCACACTACTGCTTCACGGCAGAATAACTGGCCCTGGGGTTGGTACCTACCTAGACGGATTCCTGCATAGGAATCCTACCACCATTAAACCATTGTTTATTCAATGACGATCGTACATAAAGACCAGTCGCGCATCGGAGCTGACACGCACATTTTCTTTTATAAGAGAAAAGTAACGAGACGATCAAAACGTTCTCCTGATGGTAAGCATAACGTCTATCCATAACAAATGCGGTGCCACACAGAATGTTTCTGTGTAGCACCACACTGCGCCCATCACCCTGAGACATCAGTTCTTAAGCCTCATATACCCAGTAATTTGACTAGCAATCAATCGAAGACTCGAAAATATTATCTTAGTAGATCCATAAAATTTTATAAGAAACTCCCTAAAAGTATTACTCAAAACAACTGACACAGAATTAAACAAACTTGTCAAATAGACATTGTTAGAAAAAGCGTAATATAAAATAGATCATTACATAGAGGACAGATATGTGTGGAAATAACTCTTACTCGGCATTTGCATTATGTGATATTGTATTTAAATAATATATTGTATACATGACATTATGTTATTGAAAGAAAGAATACATAAGAAGAAAACCGACAAGAGTTTCTTGCCGGTTCTTCTCTGAGAAGGTTCTTATTTTTTGAACCGGTGTAGATTTCGACATTCATAAGAGCTCTATACAAGCCTAAACTGAATAAAGAAATTTTGAAAGTTTTTATTAGTGCCGTTCAGACCGAAACCCATTAATGTTTGCACACCACTGATTTACGGCAGAACAACTGGCCCCGTGGTGGTACCTACTTGGACGGATTACTGTATAGGAATCCTACCACAAGTAAAAAATGTTATATAATCAAATGAAATTGAATTTTCGCTTTTATTTCGAAGCATTATTTTCCTACATCAATGTCAGAGGGACGTTGTTAATTAGTAAAATTATCAAGGTATTGACAAAATGTCCACTCGAGTTTCCATCGCGTCTCTAATATAACTTACGTAAAGATAATAAATAGAAAGCAAATGTACAAAGGCGATGTAGACAGTAATTGTAAATACAAAGTGGGACTGTTATTCTTTTTTTTTTTAATTAGTAAACTATTAGGAGCCGTGTTGTGGCGGCTTTAGAGAATCTAACACCCCATCTCATCCCGTGGGTGTCGTAAAAGTCGGCAGAGGGAGAATTAAAAACAGAAGTTGGGCAGCGGTATCTTCCTGGAACACGAAAAACTGCGGTTGCCAACCCTTCCGCCAAGCGCGGCACCTATGGCAAAATCCTCAAAAAATGAGAGCTGCAAACATCGTGACCATCTATGGGGGAGGCCTATGTTGAGCAGAGGACTAGTGATAGGCTTATATGATGATGAATGTGATGATGAAACTACTAGGATTTCTGCTGTATCGTGGGTGCGGTTTACAGACAAATATCACAACCAGACACAACCAACAATCTGTGCATTCGCACACAAGTTGCCTCCGGCTGGGATTCGAACTTGGGACATGGAAGTTTACGCGGCCGTCAACACGGTGCTACGAATATCTGCGACGGTTCTGTACTATGTAAAAAAATAACACAAAATATTGGGTGTTAAAAACTGTTAACCTAAAAGCATTAACGCGCGCTAATCGAGTAATATCCGGATTGATCCAGTTATATCCGGTGCTGGATAATGAAATAACTGTATCGCTGCATAGTTCCGTTCGATCGGCTCTATATTCAGTTCGTTAGGATTTTACTTTTTTTGAAGTAATTAATGAGACGATTTAATCGATCCTATGTATACCGCAGCAAACTTTTGTATTCTATAGTTCTCCTTTCACTGTACAGTCTATACCACTGTCGAACGACCTCTTTTTTTGTGGTGGTTTCCTTTTCCTGGTGGTAGGATTCCTATGCAGGAATCGGTCTAGGTAGGTACCACCACAGAGTCAGTTATTCTGCCGTGAAGCAGTACTGTTTTGGTGTGAAGAGCACTGAGAGCTAGTGCAATCACTTTGCAAATGGGACATTAGAACTGATGTCTAGGAGCGACGGGTGCCATGTGGTGCTGCACAGAAATGTTCTGGGTGACACAGCGTTTGTTATGGGCAAACGTTGCACTTACGTTTTGCTTGTCTCGTCACTATATTATATAAAAAAAAAAATTATCCAGCAAACACATGGATAAAAACCTCTCTCATGTCGGTACGTATTAAAGTGTACGCGGCCACCATAGTAGATTACTACGACGAAATTGTTGGTTTGCAGGTCCGGTTATGTTTTGATTCACCCCTTGTCTCTGACACTGCATCCTAGCAACCTCATGAGCGTAACATCGGGCGCGGCTAGGCCAGGACGAGTGATGGACGCATACTCTTGTGGCACTATAATTTTTCCAGCACAGTTGATACCTTTCGACAGTTTTTTTTTATTAGATATAGTGATGAAACGAGCAAAACGTTCACGTGATGGTAAGCAACGTCTGACCATAGCAGATGTTGTGTCACTCGGAATATTTCTGTGTAGCACCACACTGCGCCCGTCAGCCTGAAACATAAATTCTTAAGTCTCATATGCCCAGTGATTACGCTAGAGCTCAGTGCCCTTCAAAACGAAACACAGTAATGTTTGCACAGTACTGCTTCACGGCAGAATAACTGGCCCTGGGGTGGTACCTACCTAGACGGATTTCTGCATAGGAATCCTATCACCAAGAAACAGAACGGACAGTATTCGAATATTATTACAGTGTTATTGCACATGTATGATGTCCACACTAATATAAAAAAGTAAAGTAGTCTATTAATGACTCCTGATGACACAGGCCTCCTATAATTTCTGAAAGGGGTTTGCAGCCGGGAAGAAACCAACACGCTGCTCCAATGCGGGTTTGCGGACTTCACATGAGCCGTGGTAGCTCAGGGCTTGGCGCTCGCTTTAAATTTCATGGTACATAATGAACTGGGTTCGATCCCCGGTGCCGGCAACACTAAAATTGTTCTGTAATTGTAGAAAGAACATTTTTATTCATCATCTTCATCATTTCAGCCCACAAATAGTCCAAGGCTGAACATAGGCCTCCCCAAAAGTGGGCCACAAAAGTTTGTAGCTCCCAATTTGGGTGATTTTGCCATAGTTGCTGCGCTTGGCAGGCGGATTGGCAACTGTAGTTTATTTATTCAGATGTTCCAGGAAGATGCTGCTGCCCATCTCCTGGTTTCGATTTTCCGACTGTCGACTTTTACGACACCCACGGGATGAGATGAAGTGGTAGATTCTCTTAGGGCGCCACCACACGGCGTCCTCAAATTTACACGATTTCATTTTTAATTAGAAAAGAAGAAAGAAAAAATTATTTAGCAAAGACCGCTGACATACAAAACATACATTTACAAAACAACATTGACATAAAAGTAACCAGAAGAAGTAGAACCTTACCACTAATCTTATATCTAAGTTGTACGTTTGGCCATTTGTATGTGCGGGTCATGCCAAAAGGGTCATCACTCCGCATATTGTTACGCTAACAAGCCCAACGCTGATTTTTAGTGATGACCGCTAGATAATACCCTGGAGAATACAGTCCCAAGACCGGTTAAATGATGAATCAAAATATCATTTATTTACCACTCGGACCTGTATTCACCAACGACTGCGCGGACGTCACACACGCACAAGCTGTCCCTATACCTAATTAACAAAAACGATACGAAACCCATACAATAAAAATTATAAAACGAAGAAAAAAAAACGAGAAAAATACTGTTTGTTTGTTACTGTATTGTTTACTGTGTAGTTCCGAGGAATTGTTCGGATTAATTCCAGCCGCTGAATTTCACCATCGCACCTTACGGCATAACCTCAAATTCCATCGTCACCACCTTGATGGTTGGCATTCCACCACAGTGCGTTTTTCGCGGAATTTTCTGCCACGCACTTGCACTTTATGGAATGTTCTGCCGTCAGCGGTTTTTCCGGACCGATACGACTTCCTTCAAGAAAAGAGCCTATTCCTTTCTCAAAGGCCGGCAACGCATCTGCTATTCCTCTGGTATTGTAGGTGTTCATGGGCGGCGGTGATCACTTACCATCACGTGAGCCACCTGCTCGTTTGCCTCCTATTCTATAAAAAAAAAAAAAGTTCCGTGTTTTTCGTGCTTTAGCTATCATTATTGTAACGTAACCTTTGTATGTAAATTGTAACAGTGTTGTAATGCCAAATAAAAGAGTTATCTATCTATCTATAAATTTTCAACCACTTCCAGACGTCTACATAATTTGAAATTTTGCACACGTATTAAGAACCGATAACAATCCAATCATTTCATTAACCTGATTGTTGAATCATCTAACTCAACAGCACAGGCGAGACGAGGGACGTGAGGAGCGGGGGACACACGGCGCATCTACCGGCTGATCCGAGCGGCGTCGCGGCCAGTGTTGCCAAGTCAGAGTTTTTACAGCTAGATTTAGCTATAAATTGACTTCATCAGCTACAAATAAATGAATCTAGCTATTCAGCTATTTTTATCAACAATTTTAGCTCTCTTTTATTATTGCACTTTGTGTCATACTAAACTAAGCGAGTTAGCATTATTTATATAAAAAGCCACAAACAACAATAGCAATAGATACGGTAATAGGAAAAACCAAATCGAGGAACAGATTGGTACAGTACCCATGATAAATGCCATTATAACAAACAGATTCGGATTGAGAAGTATGAAAAAATGTTGCCATAATTATGAACTTCCCAAAGAAGTTCTTAATAAAATTGGGACTGTCACAGCCTACAGGCAAAACACCGAAGATGAAGCTGGTTCTAGTGGCCTATAAGAATCGGTTTTTGTTGCCGATGAAGATGTCGATGACGATATAATGTTCGAATTGTAAGTTGTACGTATTTTTTGGACTTATTAAAATATCTAAAAAAAATATCAGCTTTATTATTTCAAAGAATCTAGCTATTTTCTAGCTTTATTTCACTGCTCACTTAGCTATCTTTAAAAAATTGAGTTGGCAACACTGGTCGCGGCGGGCCAGTCAGCTGTTACGCCTACTCAGTCAGTCAGTCAGTCTGTTACGACTCACGCATATTAACTTGTTGTACCGTAGCCTAACGACAATCGTTGTGCAGCTTAAAATATAACATCATTTATACAGTCGGCTTTTTTATTATCTCACCACTGAGACATCGTCGTTACACTGATTTTCTATATTTATATACCCTACCTTAAAAAAGCGACAAACTTTGATAGAACATCCGCTCAATAACTTTAGGGTTACTATCTATGTCTCTGTTACTATGTATGTGTATATCCATACTAATATTATAATATATACATGAGATCACGACTGTATCCCTTAAAGGGTAGTCAGAGACTGGGCACTCACTGCAAAAGCAGATGACTGCTACGATCCACGTTTCACCAAAACAATATAATGCACTCGGTGTGATAGGTGGTGAGCCCGTCGCCACCATGCGCTGTTGGGTGCACAGTGCAATTTTATTCCTTACTCGCTTTTTACGAGATCCATTGGATGAGATGGAGTGGTAGTATTCTTTTAACGAGCTTATTAATATTATAAATGCGAAAGTAACTCTCTCTGTCCGTATGTTTGCTACCTTTTCACGGTTCAACCGCTTAACCGATCTTGGTAAAATTTGGCACAGAGATCGCTTGCACCCCGAAAATCGAATAGTTCCTACGGGATATTTTAAAAGCCTGTAATCACAAGAACGAAGTCGCGGGCATCAGCTAGTGCTTTATATATTCTCAGTCAATACCATAAAAGGATGATTGATTGATGATGATGATACTGTCGAGAGTTGCTAACAAATAATTACTCAAACATTTATAACGTCCTTACTTCAAATTGTATGAATTACGGTAGAATTCCGACCACAGTATAATTTATTTAGTATCTACAGCAAAATAACCCACATTGCTCAAAGGATAAGAAATATGAGGTAATTATGAATCTAGATACGAGTATAAAGAGAGAGTTACGTCGCGTGCGTCTGTGGTAGTGCCGGCCGAAAAAAGTATTTCAACTTTATAAATATTTATAATACAATATTCACGTAAAGTTTTGTTTCAACTTGAAGAATACATTATATATATATATATACATTATTTTTTGGTGGATAAAGTGATGAAACGAGCACCTGATGGTAAGTGCAACGTCTGCCCATAACAAATGCAATGTCACCCAGGAAATTTCTGTGTGACACCACACTGTGCCCATCACCCTGAGACATAAGGTCTTAAGTCTCATATGCCCAGTGATTACGCTAGCTCACAGTGCCCTTCAAACCGAAACACAGTAATGTTTGCACACTACTGCTTCATGGCAGAATAACTGGCCCTGGGGTGGTACCTACCTAGACGGATTCCTGCATAGGAATCCTACCACCAGTAAAAAAAGTCTCTGTAGCTCTTCGGGTACCATGTAAGTGGCAATGCCCTGGCTGTACTGCGAAGGCACCGAAAAAGGATAACTCCTCAACACCTATAAGAGGTACTCTGGAGGCCTGCCCTGAACAACAGTTTTGTGCAGATATGGACGCACGTTCGAATACAGATGTGGAAGTACGATCCGATGAGGCAATGACAAAACTCACGGAAGAACTTAAAGCTGCGTTTGCAGGTCTCACCATGTAGATAAGAGGTCTTCGTAGCGAGCTCAGTGATGCTAGAGCTGAGATTGTAGAATGCCGGCGGGAAATAACCGATTTCAAAGAAAGTCTACACTTAATCCTCGGTAGAATGGACTCCTTAGAAGCAAGAGTAGCAAGTCTTGGGAAGGAGATTGTAGAAAAGGCGCCACCAGATACCCACGTTGAAGAGACCATCTGTGAACTCAAGCAGCAGATCAATGAGCGGGATCAGGAGCTGCTACTCTGCGATCTTGAAATTACTGGGCTTCCTGAAGAAAAGGGGGGGAAATACTGTTCACCTAGTCAAGGTAAAGTAAAAAAGTAAAGTTTCAGCCTATAAATGTCCCACTACTGAGCACAGGCCTCCTCTCATTTCTGAGAGGGTTATGGAGCTAGGAAGAATCCGCCACGCTGCTCCAATGCGGGTTGGCGGACTTCACATGTCTTCGAAATATTTTTAATTTCTCAGACATGCAGGTTTCCTCACGATGTTTTCCTTCACCGCAGAGCACGTGGTAAATCAGCACTTAAAATTGCAATTAACAATTTTAGTGGTGCCGGCACCGGGAATCGAACCCAGGTCACTCGCGTACTATGAAATTAATTAGTCAAGGTAGTGTCCCAAAAATTATCCATCCCACTCGAGGACTGCGATATTGTTTTTGCAGAACGTGCTGGTATGGTATGCCGTAACCGTAGCGTATCCGACACCGAGAACGAGAAGAGACCACGTTCCATAATGCTACGGCTGACGCGTCGCACTTTGAGGGACGAACTGTTGCGCTCCGCACGCATTTGCTGGGGACTTACTACAAAATATATTAATTTATCTTTGTCGCCTGTGTCGCAGAACTTCTATATTAACGAGCGCCTTTCACGGTTTAACAGGCAATTATTTTACAAGGCGCGGGAAGCAAGGCGCGAATGTGGGTGCGGGTGGAAATACGTCTGGACGAAGGGGGGGACGTATTTTTGCACGTAAAGATGATGGTATGTGAGTGGAACGCATACGCACTGACAGAGACATTATCCGGGTTTTTGGCAAGGCTGCTGTTAGCCCATAGTAAGACTATGTCCGCAAAAGTGATTCTGATGCTCGTATATGTTTATAATTACGGTTTACATCTAGCCATAGTATGTAATTTTACACATCTGTCAATAATTTTACTGTTGTGTATTATAAACAATTGTATAATAATGTTCCCTTATGTTTTTTTTTTTTTTTATGTTAGAGGAGGCAAACGAGCAAGCGGCTCACCTGATGGTAAGTGATCACCGCCGCCCATGAACATCTACAATACCCGAGGAATAGCAGATGGCGTTGAGTGGCCCATATATGTCTATGTGTTTATATCTTAGTGTATAATAACTATGCTTTTCAAACTTCGTTTTTGTTTAATTTTTTATTCTATAAAGTGTTACTGGTAATATACAAGTCTATAACTAAACTTTTGTCTAGGAATAAGTATGGAAGCAAACTATTGGTCGTGTTGCGTTGCATCAATACCAAGTTAGTGTCAACAAGTTTTTATTTTAAAGCCGTATTATAGTACACTTTATTTATGTCTCATTTTTGTGCTTATTATCTATTGTACATAAGTTAAAATCTTACGTGACATATATTTTTATTCACTTATCAAACCTCTTTAAACTTTTTTATTATTTTTTAATAAAAACCATTTATATTTCATATCACATCTTCTGTGTTTTTTTTTATTGTATAAAGTGACGAAACGAGCAAAACGTTCACCTGATGGTAAGTGCAACGTCTGCCCACAAGAAATGCTGTGTCACCCAGAATATCTGTCGATTATCGTGTGTGACACCACACTGCGCCCGTCACCCTTAGACATCAGTTTGTTTGGTGGTTTAATAGTTATTTATCTGATAGCAGACAAGTCGTTGAGCTTTTTGATAGTGATGGTTCTACCCGTCGCTCTAGAATTCGTATTGTATCAGAGGCGTGCCACAGGGTTCTGTCTTGGGGCCAATTCTATTCACTCTTTTTAGTGCTGATATAGTGAGCAGGATCAAGAATTGTAAATTCCATTTATATGCGGATGATGTAAAGATTTACATTTCCGCAAAACCGTATGAAGTTCATAGGGCCCTACAAATTATGAATGAAGACCTAAAATATATTGCTACGTGGGCTGATGAAAATGCTTTGGTTTTGAATCCGACCAAGTCAAAGTTTCTGGTTTTTGGCACAGCAAATCAAATTCAAACCGCGAACTCCCACAATCCCTGCGAGTTATTGAAGAGTCCTATATATCCTATCGATATATATATAGTACATATATACGGTACGATATAGTACATAGTCCTATCGAGTTAATGAAGCCCGTAATTTAGGCCCTATACTTGATAGCCGGTTACGTTTTGAAAGCCATGTGCTTGAAATTGTAAGAAACTGTTTTTATCGCCTAAAGTAGCTGTATAGAATTCGCAATTACATCAACAAAGAGCTCCGTCTTAGGCTATGTGAATCGCTCGTGCTTTCAAAACTTAATTATGCTGATACAGTTTTCGGACCTTGCCTACTTTCTAAATCTTTGAAATTATTGCAACGTGTCCAAAATGCTTGTGCTAGATATTGTTACGATATTCCACCGCGTTCGCATGCCACTTCATTCATTAATAAATGCAAATGTTTGAAAATTGAGGTTAGACAAAAGCTGCACCTAGCGAGTTTACTTTTTGGTGTGATTTTGACGAAAGTCCCAGAATATTTTTATGCAAATATAAACTGGTCCCAAAGTGAAAGTGCATACAATACTAGAGCTTCGTCATATCTGCTACGAATACCTCAACATAGTACAGCAGCTTTTAGAGGTAGTTTCAGGTTTAGTACCACTAAATGCTGGAACGATTTACCTCCACCTCTGCGTGATCTGCGATCTGTTAAGGCCTTTAAAAGAAAGTACAAAGCAGTATTACTAGCTAACCAATTAGACTCATCACTTATCTAACCTACCTTTTGTTTTTTAAGCATACTTTGTTGTAACTTATTTCATTAAAACCCTTCTATATTTCAAACATTATTTTGTACCCGATTATATAAAACTGTCTCGGTCTGTCTGCCTTACTTGCGTCCGCGCGTTACTCTAATCTGGGGCACTACAGAAAATCAGCGCTGCAATGTAGTTTCCGCTATGTTGTAGCATTTAATGCTGAGCAGTGCACCTTTGGATGAGACACTGTTGCAACGCAATGTGACTAATTTTTTGTATGCACATATACATATACTTTAAATGTTTTTCTTGTGTTGTGCAGTGTTATTGTTCGATAAATGAATTTCTTTCTTTCTTTCTTTCTAGATCTACGTGACACTGCACAGTCATTTGTGACAGTAAATCTGGAAGGTCCATGATCAACACAGACTTACATTGTCTCTGAAGATGAAGATGAAAATATGTAGGGAAGTTTAATGGGAGAAAATGACGAAATGGGCAAATAACTCAGGGATCGATCCTTGGTCCATTTTTGTTGTAGGTTTACATTAACGATCTCCCATATTTATTCCAAAAATATCTGAGATGGTTGTTTTGCTTTAGATTATAAATATTCCACTACTGAACACAGGCCTCCTCTCAATTCTCAGCGGGTTTTGGAGCCGGAAAGAGTCCGCGACTCTGCTCCAAAACGAGTTAGCGGAACTCACATGTCTTCGATTTTTTTTTATTCCTTAGACATGCAGGTTTCCTCGCGATGTTTTCCTTCGCCGTTGTGCACTTGGTAAATCAGCTCTTAAAATTGCAGAAGTTTTTTAGAGTTCCGGAACTATGGTCACTCGTGTAATTATTCATTTAAGGAGAGCGACAAGGCCTAGAGCTACCACTCAATTTTTTTTTCAAAAATATAAACATTTAGATATAAATAACTTTGCAGATTTCAAATATTTACAATGTGTATATTTTATATTCTCTGCAGCAAGTTGGCGCTTCAGCAGGGCTGATTTATATTTTATTTTGAAGTTCTCCGTTTTTATTTCTGAGTGGTGGGGGCAAATCGTTTCGTATTCTTGCTGCAGCAAATTTAAAACACCCTCTATACCGTGTACATTATGTATGACATTGACAAAATAATTAGTCCAGAGTTTCTTGCCGGTCTTTGAGAAGGTCTAATTTTTTTAATCGGTGTTGTATTTGACATGCATAAGAGCTTTGTACAACCCTAAACGGAATAAAGAAATTTTGACTACAATTGATTACATACGACCTTTCGTCGCATATATACTCTTCACACATGCATAGACATGCTTACACTGCACACAGGCACAGCTAAACCTCTAGGCCACAGTAAATAAACATGGCTGACCGTATAGTTGGAAACTTTAGTTTTTGTTGTACTTGTTCCAACTCGCGGAACTTGTATTGAAATGTGTAACATATTTTATAGCGCGCCCCACATTTGCCACAGTAAGCCGACTTTAATTTGAACGGTATTTATTTTTAGTGACGTAACATACAAATGTGTTTATTAATTTCTTCATACATTACTTCGTACATACGTGATAACCGCGTAGTTTATCGTACTATGATTGTGATGTTAAAAAAAGGATAAACAAAAAAAAAGTAAAGTTTAATCCTATAAATGTCCCACTGCTGAGCACGCTGTTTTTTTTTCTCAGACATGCAGGTTTCCTCTCGATATTTTCCTTCACCGCCGAGCAGGTGGTAAATCAGCACTTAAAATTGCAATTAACAATTTTAGTGGTGCCGGACACCGGGAATCGAACCCAGGCCTACAGTAAAACATAACTGCCTGTAAATGTCCCTCCGCTGTGCACAAGTCCTCCTCTCATTTCTGAGAGGGCCGTGGAGGCATGAAGAGCCCGCCACGCTGCGTCTCTGTGGGTTGACAGCTGGGGCGTATTTCCCTATATGCTACAGAAGTAAGTAGGTTTAATTTTGGGAAGAACCGCAGTTTATTTATTCAGATGTTCCAGAAAGATGCTGCTGCCCATCTTCTGGTTTTAATTTCAAGACACTGATTGATATAATTTTATCATTAACAGTCTTTCGTTGTTTTTTAATTATTATACGTCATCAAACTTTTCGTGCTTTATGGGGGGCGAGAATCTTTCGTAGGCCTAATGCAGCCGGCATCAAATCCGCCGCTGGTTTACTCTCCACAATGAAATGATAATGATGAAGAGGTTCGTTCCGAAAGTAAAAAAAGTAAAAAAGTAAAGTTTCAGCCTATAAATGTCCCACTACTGAGCACAGGCCACCTCTCATTTCTGAGAGGGTTTTGGAGCTAGGAAGAATCCGCCACGCTGCTCCAATGCGCGTTGGCGGACTTCACATGTCTTCGAAATATATTTAATTTCTCAGCCATGCAGGTTTCCTCACGATGTTTTCCTTCACCGCCGAGCACGTGGTAAATCAGCACTTAAAATTGCAATTAACAGTTTTAGTGGTGCCGGCATCGGGAATCGAACCCAGGTCACTCGCGTACTATGAAATTTTAAATTTGCGAGCGCCTAGCCCCTGAGCTACCACGGCTCTCGTTCCGAAAGTGAAGCTAAGAAAAAGCGATAAATATTATTTATTTATCGCTGAATTCTGTATAGTTATTTATCGGTGAATTCGCAATGAAGAATTTTCCAAAAATGTTGTCTGTCAGTCTGTTTGTTTGTCCCAGCTATTCTCCGAAACGACTCGATCGATTCGGACGAGACTTACATTGGTAGGCAGAGAACTTTCCAGAGAGTAATCTAAGATACTTTTTATTCTGGAAATATTAAGAGTTCCTGCGTAAAATCTGAAAAACTGTTGAAGTTAGATCAACGTCGTCTTTAATTTGCATTTTGGACGTTATTGTTTTAGTTCAGTCTAAATATTTCTCGACTGAAAGGCAGCGACAGAGTGTAATCGCTGAGTATATGATATTTAAGAACTGATGTTCCCGGGTGACGGTCGCAATGTAGTGTCACACAGAAACGTTCTGCGTCACACGGCATTTGTTATGAGCAGACATTGAACTTTCCGATAAGTTAACGTTTTGCCCGTCTCGCCACATTATGCGATAATAAAAAAATTACGACATAAAATTATGAAAACAAAAAGAGATCACGTCATGCCAAAGCATAACCCGGCCCTAAATTCACCAAATTCGTTTCGAAATAACTGCCTAAGCGAAAATACGAAGCTTATAAAAAATATATATCCAATAATGCGTATCTCAGGAGACATGCCATCTATTGCGTGATACGAACGAAATTTACATCCACAGGGAATAATAAATAAGTTACTGAAAATGAGATTTTATATGTCTACGCTAATATTACTAAGAGGTAAAGATTGTGAGTTTGTTAGTTTGTTTGTTTGTAGAAGGTAATATCAGGAACTAATAATTCGAATTAACATGTTCTTACATTTCTAATAAGTTAGACTATTTTCGATAGTCACTGTCTATGTTTTAATATAATAAATGTTATAGTTTCATACAAAATCACAATATTTGAAAATAAACTAATTGCCAGAATAGTAGAGATACATCAAAATAATGTAAAAAATAATTAATATTGATAATCACGAATACAAATGTCCTGAGTTCTTATCCCAGGCGGAGCAAACATTGTCCCAAAACACAAATTATATGTTTTTGAGTCTGGTTGTCTTGTCATTGTCCCCCTTTTTTATTGGAGAAAAAGGGAACGAGACTAGCAATAACCTTCACCTGTCACCATCAGACAGTGTCGCCGCCAATAGCAATGCTGTGTCACCCGGAATATTTCTGTGTGGCAACACATTGCGCCCGTCACCCTGAGAAGTCAGGTCTTAAGTCTCATGATGCTCAGTGATTACACTAAGTCTCAGTGCCCTTCAGACCAAAACACTGTTTGCACACTACTGCTTCACGGGAGAATGTCCTGCCGTGCGGTGGTTCCAACCTAGACAGATTCGTGCATAGGAATCCCCACCACCAGCACACCCCTTGTCTCTGATATTGCATTCTAGCTACCTCTGATCGTATCGCATGAGCGTTAAATCGGTCGCGGATAGATTAGGATGTGTGGGTGGTAAAAATCGGCCAAGAGTACATCGTCTGTAAGAATGTGGCCTCGATGTTTTTGTTTTAATATTTTTAATTGCTTCACTAGGATTAGATAGTTAATTATATATAATAATATAGATGGATAATAATGCCTTTACTAGGATTAATCCCGTATCGTTAGTACGTTTTACATTAATTTTAAATACAACCAGACCCACAAAAAAAAAACCGAAAAATTAGTTTTATTAAATGTGTAATAATCGCGTAAATATAAGAAATCATTATGCAGACCCACACACTTAGTTTTAGTCCGTTCCGGAAAATTTCTTCTTGTTCAAAAGTTGGCAAGGGGCATGGGAAATGTTACCGCAGCAAAAAATGCTATCGGTTTCATTCCAAATATGAATTCCGAATTCATAATAATTCCAATGTGAGTTCCAAATTCGAGGCCGTTCAAATGTGAATTCTAAATTCGAAATCACTCAAATCAACCGACTGCGTGCATGATCCGATTTCGAAGTAATAAAATGCAGCGTGCTGTCTGCGTGCCGGTCATTTAATTATCCGGCTCGAGTATAACCGGATTAATTCGGATATTGCTTGATGAATATTTGGCGATTGGTATTGCCAAGGAAAAGGGTAGCTTCACGCCAGATCGGGTGGTCTGATCCTGGGAGAACGTCTCCTCCAACTAGTAACATTTAGATGTTGTATATATAGTTAACATCTCAGAAAACTTTCATAGCGCGATTATGGACGTGTGCGAATATTTCTTGAGCTTCTCATGTGGCTTGAGTCTCAGCGGGGAGTGATGTGGCGACATAGATGTCGCTACATCACTCCCCGCTGAGACTGGAAGTCGTAGTTTTAGCGTGGAGAACTTGAGACGTCAGGCGATGTGGTGCAGTCTGGCGTTGCGGTGAACCTGTCTCCAGGCCTTCAGTGCCTCGAGACGTATGGAGACAAGTTTTTGATGCCGCAGGAGTCAGTCTGAGGAGAAGGGGCGGCCGTTGATCCTCAGTGGCTGAGAGACTAGGAAGCACGCGATTGTGCCGACAGCAGTCTTGTGCTGTGACTGTAATTGGCCGATGACGTTGTTGCTGTGGTTCGGAGAAGCTGGCCGCGGATGTTCATACCGAGGTTACCATTTTGGCGGATGATATTGCCATGGAAAAGGGTAGCTACCCGCCAAATCGAATGGTCTGATCTGGGGAGGACGTCTCTTCCAACTAGTAATATTTAGATGTTGTATATATAGTTAACATCTCAGAAAAGCGCGATTATGGACGTGTGCGAATATTTCTCACGTGGCGACATAGATGTCGCTACAAATACATAACGAGTAGATTCTGATCTGTTGTCCATTTTGAACGATACTTCACACATATGTTTTTAGACAACAGTAATAGTAAACCCACCTCCAACTATCCTACCCAAGTACAAAACTTTGTTAGCAGACTTCGGTCTACCTGTGTTTTCTGTAACACAGAGGGCCATACCGCCAACTACCTCGGCTGCCCCAAGGCGGCGAAATCCAAACGACCTCGCGCCCAGAACCGTCTTTCAGATAAACCCTCCGCCCTTCGTATGGAAAAAGATTCCCCACGGCTCTGTCACCTTCGGTCCTCTCGTGACCATGGGTGCTGTAAAGCGCTCGAAAACTCGAGTTATAAATAGTACAAAATTAAACGCGATAAAATCCGTTAAAAATTGTTTTATTTAAATTCAACATAGATTATTATCAAAAAATGGCTCAGAGCTGTGAAGAACCAGCGGGAAATCCATCCGGCTTATTTTTAACGGAGTTAGATATAAAAATATTATTCTCTCAGCAATTTCAAGTCCCTCGGCTTCAATTAATATGGAATTATGATATCATAACACAGATTTAAAAAAGGAACAAAAACGTCCCTCTTATTATTTGCCGGTTTTTCTTTGAAGAGGACTGTTTTCAAGCGTGGATAAAGGTCTTTATATTAATTACAGACGACCGCGTGACCTAGTCGTCAGAGTACCTGATTTATATAAGCTGATCCTGGGTTCGAAACTCACCCAAGCATACATTTGTGCTAAAACAAATTGTTGGTCTCAATAGTAGATTTATTATTTCAATTCTTACGTGCTTTATTATGTAAATAAAGCACAATAAGCCAGCTGAATCAATATCTCGATCGGAATTGTAGTCATTAAGTCTATTATTGTTTTGAGGTTATATTTACTTAAGGCTTTCTCTGATCGTGATACTAGATAGCTATATTGTATATGTGACACAGTTCATACTACTGCGGCTATTATTTAGTAAGAAACTTTTACTGGTGGTAGGATTCCTATGCAGGAATCCGTCCAGGTAGATACCACCCCAGGGCCAGTTGTTCTGCCGTGAAGCAGTAGTGTGCAAACTGTACTGTGTTTCGTTTTGAAGGGCACTGTGAGCTAGCATAATCACTGGGCATATGAGACTTAAGAACTGATGTCTTAGGGTGACGTAGCATTTGTTATGGGTTGAAGTTGGTAGACGTGCAAGCGTGATTTTCCAAACTTTTTTATTTATTTCTTGTTTGTATTTTGTGCTGTATGTTTTTTAATCGGGAATAAATGTATTACTCACTTACTTTTATCTTTTTTTTATTGGATAGAGCGCGAAACGAGCCAAACGTTCACCTGATGTAAAGTGCTATGTCTTCCCATAACAACTGCTGTATCACCTGAGACGTCAGTTCTAAGTCTCATTTGCCCAGTGATTACACCAGCTCACAGTGCCCTTTAAACCGAAACTCAGTATTGTTTGCACAGTATTGCTTCACGGCAGAATAACTGGCCCTGGGATGGTACCTACCTAGACGGCCTCTTGCATAGAAATCCACAACAAGTAGTACGCGATAGTTTCATTTCATTAAACTAAATGTTATTAGTATTTTTTGTGTTTCTGACCATAGCGAAAATTTCCAAATAATCTTGGAAGCTATCGACTGCGCAGGAGATATTATAGTGCTACAACAATTGTCAATTACAGATTACACTATATTGAATGATTACACGTACACTTTCTCGCGTCCTTACCTAACCGCGTCCGATGCAACTCTCATGCTATAAATCGGAGGCTAGGCTAGTATGCAGTGTCATAGACACGATGACGTTCACAATAAAGCCAGACCCGAAAACCCATAATTAGATAGAAATCGTATCCTCCAAATCCTATTAGTAAAGTCAACGCATAAATGTCTACACGCAGGTTCAGTCCTATACTTATAGTACTCGTATTATATAATAGATTTATATATAATAGTACATAATTAAATTTTTTATCATTATGTAATATTAAATAAAATAATAAAAAAGTCAAAAAATATATACGATTAAACTTAAAAGCTGCAAAAAGCGTGCGTTGGCCGGGAATCGAACCCGGATCAACTGCTTGGAAGGCAACTATGCTGACCATTACACCACCAACGCCGTGGGTGAGAGGTGTAAAAGAATGTAACACAAGCTTACATTTTAAGTGAAATTTGTTTCACTTTTATTATGTCGAATTCTAATACATGTGGATATTGTCATTTAAAGTAGATGCGACTCTGTAGATTGCGACAAAAGTTTGTAGCTCTCATTTTGGGGGGATTTTGCCATAGTTGCCACGCTTGGCAGGCGGGTTGGCAACCGCAGTTTATTTATCCAGATGTTTCAAGAAGATGCTGTTGCCCATCTCCTTGTTTTCATTTATGGTACGGTATGAAACAATTACATGAAAGAAAGAAAGATAATTTATTCAAAGCACAACATGCAGTGATTAAAAAAAATGTAAATCGAAATAATAATAATAAAATACAAAACTCAGAATAAATAAAAACTATTTAAATTAAACTTAAAAATAAATAGAAACATCAAAGAATACCATAAAAAAAACTGTTCTGAGGTGTTGCTTTATCTGTGTTGTTGAATTGCCTCGAAACGGTTCTCAATCAAATACTTATTAAAATATGATGTATCTGTATACTTGTTTAGCATGTTATTATGTTTATTTAATATCTAAGTATATGTTTGTATATGAGTTGGTTCTATGTACACTTTAACCCGTATATATTAGCTCTGCACTTCTCTCAAAGGTTTGCTGGAACAAAACTCATTTGGATTTAAGCATGCCACTGTACATAAATTACTTATCATCGCATTTAAGGTTAATAACATAGTGTAATACATAAAGAATAAATGTTTTTTTTAATATTTTTAAATAGAGGGGCAAAGGAGCACACCGCGACATAGTCGCAGAAAATAACCACTGCCTGTTAAAACGAACAGCCCCAGAGGTGTTGTTGAGGATTATTTGTGTTAAATAATATTTTTAATGGAGGAAAGAGTCGAGACGAGTAAATCTTGTCCGACAGACAGTACTGTTTGCACACTCCTGCTTCGCGGCAGAATAACAAGCACTGCGGTGGTACCTTCCTAGACGAATTCCTGCATATGAATCCTACCACCAGCGAAAAATGTAAAAGTAGAAGTTGAATTTGAAGCTCAACAGTGCACAAAATATAGTAATTACTGGGCAAACAAGACAAAGAACTGATGTAACGAGCGCCGTGTGTTTCCACACAGAAATATTCTAGATTACACAGCATGTGTTATGGGCAGACGTTGCATTTACCATCAGGTGAACGTTTTGCTCGTCATGTCTCTTTATCCTATAAAAAAGGCGGTTTGACGATTGCAGTCCAACGCAATCTTAAACGCTGCTGAGTTAGTTCTTCTGATGTGTGTTGCCGTGTGGTGGCGGCTTTAGAAAATCTACCACCCCATCACAACCCGTGGGTTTCGTAAGAGTCAACAGAGGGAAAATGAAAACCAGGAGATGGGCAGCAGCATCTTCCTGGAACATCTGAATAAATAAACTGCGGTTGCCGACCCGCCAGCCAAGCGTGGCAACTATGGCAAAATCCCTCCAAAATGAGAGCTACAAACTTTTGTTGCTTTCTATGGGGAGGCCTATGTTCTGCAGTGGACTTGTGATAGGCTGAAACGGCGATGACGATGTGTGGGTAGATTAAATGTGGTACAGCTGATATGGTTATGCCGACAAACAGCGACAGAACTAACGTTTCAATAACTCCGCAGCAGAATTGGAGTTTACTGTGGGTAGGATTACTACGCAAGAATTCAGCTAGGTAGGTACGACCCAAGGGCCAGTTATTCTGCCGTGAAGTAGTAGTGAGTTTAGATTAGTGGGTTTCAGTTTGAAGGGCACTGTGAGCTAGCGTTATCATTGGGCATATGAGACTTCCGTGTGGCCCTCTGTCGTGTTGTAGCGGCTTAAGAGAATCTACCACCCCATTACATCCCGTGGGTGTCGTAAAATTCGACAGAGAGAAAATATAAACTAGGAGATGGGCAGCAGCATCATCCTGGAACATATGAATAAATAAACTGCGATTGCCAACCCGCCTGCCAAGCATGGCAACTATGGCAAAATCCCCCCAAAATGAGAGCTACAAATTTTTGTGGCAAACTGTGGGGGAGGCCTACGTTCAGCAGTGGACTAGTGATAGGCTGAAATGAGAATGATGATGTTGATGATATGAGACTTAAGAACTTATGTCTCAGGGTTATCACAGTGAGCTGTCAAACAGAAATTTTCTGGATGACGCAGCATTTGTTACGGGCAGACGATGCACTTACCATCAGGTGAAAGTTTTGCTCGTTTCATCTCTTTATCCAATAAAAATAACCGATATAGTCGAAGATCAGCAGGCTAAAGTGGCATTGTTCAGCCAAATTGCTTCTAGAACCGATAACTGTTGAGGTTGAAAGATTTTTGAATGACAACTTCGTATAGGCAAACATAGTGCAGAGTGACCCACCACTAGAAGGAGCGAAGACTTGCACGATTTTTCGAGAAGTCGATTTATTAAGTTCAGGACTGTGTTTTGTGACAATTCGCTGGGGCAAGCCTCTGTTTAGCCGTCGATGACGATGATGTATCATTGGTACAACGTCATTTCTAGCATTTGCCTATGTTGCTTTTAACGATACCCACGGGAAGAAGTGGGAAAGTAAATTCTTTTACACCGACATATTTTATTTTCAGTCTGAGTGACGGAACGAGCAAAACGTTCACCTGATGGTGCCCAGAAAATTACTGTGTGACACCACACTGCGCCCGTCACCCATGAGACATCAGTTCTCAAATCTCATATGCCCAGTGATTACGCTAGCTCACAGTGCCCTTCAAACCGAAACACAGTAATGTTTGCACACTACTGCTTACACGGCAGAATAACTGGCCCTGCGGTGGTACCTACCTAGACATATGGAATAGGGGTGGTACCTACCTAGGCATAGGAATCCTACCACCAGTTATTTTTATAAAACCAGTTATATTACTCATTAACCATAACTGCATTACAGTTCAGAGGTCATGTATCGTTTCGAATAATATTTCTATGTGTGTACCTGTACGTGTAAAAACTATTTTCCCATGCAATCTTTTCATTGATAATCTGTAGGGAAATAAAAAATAAAATTAGAAAAAGAAAGATGTTTTGCGTAGCACTAATGGGGAAGCTTATACAATCGATAGTTGCAACTTACTTGATTCGAAATCAATCCACACGGCATCACAAATTTATGAAATTTCAGCATTAATTCATAGCCACAGACTAAATCTGAAAACGGACACTGAAATAAATTTATCACGAAATAAAACGCTAAAGGGGAAGTTCGTGGAAACATGGAAGGAAGCTGAGGGGTGATTCGGGAAATGTACAATGAAAACAATTTACGAGCACTAAGAAAAAAAAGTAATGGAACGCTCTGTTCTCGTTTGCAAAGGAAAAAATAAATAGGTGTGTAACGAACACTTGGTTTTGTGGTTATTTTTTTCGGAAGCGGCGACAAAAGCGCCCTCGCGCGCGTCCGTCCCGGCGGCGTTGTGCCGCGTCGACTGCCTGAGAACCAGCCCCCATCAACCCTCCACCACCCGGGTTACCTCTCTATACTTATGTGTTTACATCTTAAATGGGGATGTGCGCAGAGTAATAACACGGCAGAGAGTTTAGACGCGCTTTACGGCACTGCGCTTTTACGGTTAATGCAAACATTTCGTTCTATTATCTCTAAGCAAGAGCTTATGTGTTCATAACGTCCTTTAATGAATAAATTATTACGCTTTTAACTATTTTCATGGTGGTTAGACTCCATAAATCTTTTAAGCTACTTTAAAAGAGAAAAACGTACTAGGAACACATATAATTATTTAATTAAGTACAGATTAAATGAAACTAATTTTACGGATTTTATCGCGTTTAATTTTATTATTTATAACCCGACGTTTCGAGTGCTTTACAGCACCCATGGTCACGGGCGGACTGAGGTGACAGATGTCCCAATGTCATAGTTAACCCGGAGTACCTTCAGCTTTTAATTATTATTCTTGGTCCGATCTACGCAGAAAGAGCTTTACTGTGTCTTGAAGTCGCTTTGCTTGGTATGCTTGGTTTTTGATTTAATTTTATTAATTATAGGATCCCAAGCTGGTGGAAATACTCAACCATCTTCTCTATTAAAATTAGGATGTTTTTTAATTTCAATAGCCTCGCGAATCATCCTTGGTAGGAATCAGGTGTTCTTTTGCGAGGATTTGTGGTTTATCAAATCTGATGTAATGGTTGGGATTATCCAGAAAATGGTCACAGACTGCAGACTTCCTGGAGCGACGATGCTTCACATCAGCTATATGTTCTTTTACGCGGGTTTTAACTAATCTTTTTGTTTGCCCTATGTAAGAGAGACCACATTCACAATCCAGCTTGTATACTCCTGCATTTTGCTATATCTTCTTCGGGTTAACTATGACATTGGGACATCTGTCACCTCAGGCCGCCCGTGACCATGTGTGCTGTAAAGCAATCGAAACGTCGGGTTATAAATAATAAAAGTAAACGCGATAAAATCCGTAAAATTAGTTTCATTTAAATGTGTAGTGTTCGCGTAAGTACAGTTGTTTTTAATTAACGAAACCCGTGTTTTCTTCTTTTTAAATGCGTTACTCTGTTAGGTCCACATACACAAATTCCTAAGCCCGTAACAAATAAATGGAGGAGCATAAAAATATTTATTCCGTGCTGCAATTGAAATCGCGACCCGTAGTGAAGAAGCCAATCGTTTAGCAAACTGCGCCAGCCTATACCTAATCCACTGCTGAACAGAAGCCTTCCCCATAAAGTGCCACATAAGTTTGTATCTTTCATTTTGGGAGGATTTTGCCGCAGTTTCGGCATTCACGGGATGAGGTCAGGTGGTAGATTCTCCTAGCGTTAACTTTCATATGCCACACATCAGCATTGTAATATTTTTTAAATAACTTGCCCCGCGTGCGTTGCTCTGAAATCCAGTCTGCTGAGTCTTGGATCATGGGAGTTCCGGCCAGACGTTCCGAATAGATGGATATCCAACAGAGGTACAATAAATATACTTGTTTTTTTTCCCTCATTTTTCATACATTACGTAGTTGATAGCTCTCGACAACTTTCGGAAGTTGTCGCCGTGGTCGAAATCGGCCATAATGAAATACCGTTAAAACCATCATTAAATCTCGGTCGAAAGTGGGTAAGCGTTTAAAAACGTAACGGCAAACGCAGTGTAGGGCGACCCCCCACTAGATGGAACGACGACCTGCACTTATATCTCATCGTGGGTGTCGACGAGATGGGCAGCAGCAATTTTCTGTAACATCTGAATAAATAAACTGCGGTTGCCAACCCGCCTGCCAAGCGTGACAACTATGGCAAAATCCCTACCAAAATTAGAGCTACAAACTGTTGTAGTATCCATGGGAGAGGCCTAGCAGTGGACTAGTGAAAGGCTGAAATGATGATGATGAGAGTTGCGACTGTTAAAGCCTGCTAAGCGTGAAGTTCGACTTAATGTAGCAACCTGGCAGTTTATTTATCGAAGAAAGTGACGAAGCGAGCAAATCGTTTACTTGATAGTAAGTGGATCGTCCGCCCATAACGAATGCTGAGTCACCAAGTACATTTCTGTATGGCACCACACTGCGCTAGACATTCAGAGACATCAGTTCTTAAGTCTCATGAGCCCAGTGATTACACTAGCGCTCAGTGCCCTCATACCGGAAGACAATTAGATAATAGTAATGTTTCCACACGGTGGTACCTACATAGACGGATTACATACATACATACATACATAAGATCACGACTGTATCCCATAAGGGGTAGTCAGAGACTAGGCACTCACTGCAAAAACAGATGACTGCCACAATCCACGTTTCACCAAAACCGTATAATGCACTTGCTGTGATAGGTGGTGAGCCCATCGCCACCATGAGCTGTTGGGTGCACAGTGCAGTTTAAATCCTTACTCGCCTTCTACGAGATCTATTGGATGAGATGGAGTGGTAGTATTCTTTTAACGAGCCGCCACCACACGGGTATACACCACACATAGACGGATTACTGCCCAGGAATCCTACCAATAGTGAGAAATAATAGTGAAGATGCGTTTCACCATGTGATGTCAAGGTTATCTCGATCATGGAAATGTTTACGCTTTGTGATTAATCTACTGTCAGTTCTCACTTTTTTGTTTGGAAAGCTCAATCAGTACGATCAGTCACAATGTCGAACCGTACGAAACACGCATAACGCCGTCTTGGCTCGTATTTGAATACAGAACTCATCACTCAAAAGATCTAGAGAGGATGCTCTATTCACTGAGTCAACTGGTCCGTCTGTGTTTCTATTTAAGCCTCAGTCACAAAAAATTGTGAAATATAATTTAAAAATTACCTCTCTGTAATTGCATTACACTGTGTTACGGGCCTTAGTTTTGGGAACATAAGTATAAAACCCAACGTTCGGTACCTAACGGATGTTATTATTATATTTGTTACGATTAATTGCTGGGTCACTGTGATAAAGATATTTATTTTGTTACCAGCTCTGCCTCGCGGTTCCATCGGCGTAAAACAAGCCGCATGATTGCGCCGTACTGCATAGTACCTCGATGACCGGAGCATACTGTGCGGCCCTTATCGGTAACGATCTCTTATGTCTCGGGAGATTAAGGTCATAGCATAATGGTTTATAACTTAAAACTTTTGTCTATAGATGGGCTAAAAAATACAAAATATATTTTTAAAACCGATAATTATTTCCTGAGATTAGCGCATTCAAACATACAAACTCACCAGCTACATTACTATACCAGTGAGATAAGATAAGATTTAACGTAAACAACGTTCTCCTTTATTTTAAACTTTGCTGTGAAGAAGTTTTCTTTACAAAGCATTGGAAACCATTTGAGATTTTAAACGCCATTTAGTTGTTTAAAAAGCAGACGACGAGCGTGTTTAATGTGTATTGAATGGGTTCCGTTACTTCCGTAGTCACTTAAATAAAGAATGAAAGTAACAAAATTTATTCCAAGCTCCGTACAGTACAAATGGAAATAACACATAACAATAAACATTTTTAGTTGGTACAAAGAACTCGTCATTTTTTAACAAAGAACTCGTTTCCCCTCTGGGCCTATATCGCGTCATCTTGTCCGTTTAATGAACATTAATGGCATAAACGAACAGGTACATCTGGAACAAGTATCTCGCACTTATACATGCTGGGTGCTGGAATCAAACCAGCGACTCTTAACCCAGAAGCCATCGCTTAACCTCTGCTCAAATCGTGCCTTTTGGCGATGCAGGTTCTAAGTTCTTGCTAAGGATACAATGTTAATTCGTAGATAACATTTTATGTTAAAAAATTTTACACGACCATCGTTCTGTCCTATCAACTCGGACTCGTGTATAAGTTAACAGACCGTAATACGGACGTTTACTAGTGGTAGAATTTGATTATAATAAGACAAAGTAAGAGCCGTGGTAGCTGAGGGGCCTGGTGCTCGCCTTTAATTTCATAGTAACCGAGTAACCTGGGTTCGATCCCCGGTGCCAGCACCTCTAATATTGTTCTACAATTTTAAGTGCTGATTAACCACGTGCTTAGCGGTGAAGGAAAACATCGTGAGGAAACCTGCATATCCGAGGAATAGAAATATTTTTGAGGACCTGTGTTGTCCGCCAACCCGCATTGGAGCAGCGTGGCGGATTCTTCCTAGCTCCAAAAACCCTCTCAGAAATGAGAGGAGGCCTGTGCTCAGCAGTGGGACATTTATAGGCTGAAACTTTACTTTTTTTTAAGACAAAGTAACATGACGAGCAAATCTTTCACCTGGTACGTGCAACACACTACTCTCGTCACCCTCAGACCAGTTCTTCAGTCTCATATGTCGAGTAATAATACTAGCTTTCAATGCATACTACTGCTTCACGGCGGAATAACTGGCCCTGCGGTGGTACCTACCTAGACGGATTCCTGCATAGGAATCCCACCACCAACAAGTGGTAGAGTAGCACTTCAATTTGCAGAAAAATTTTGAGGTGCCGCCACCAGTGAACTCAGGTCATCGCGTAATATGTAATTTAAGGCAAGCCTCGGCTTCTATTTACTTTGTAATCCCTTTTTGTGTAGAAAATATATAATATTACTTACTCAATATGTTATGTAATTTAAGGCAAGCCTCGGCTTCTATTTTCTTTGTAATCCCTTTTTTTTTGTAGAAAATATAATATTACTTACTCAATATAGATCCAACGTAATCCCAGCCATTTACTGGATGCGATTCGCGGTTCTTTTGTCTCCATTCCAATCCCCAGCTGACATTTTCGTTCCATATCAGACGTTGCCAGGTTCACGTAAAAGAGGGATCATTGTAGATGAATAAAAAATAAATTTCTCAAACTATCTAAAAACTGTTATGACAAAGCACACACATAGAATAGACGAGAATAATTTTTATTCGTTTACATTAGAGAATCAGCATGATCTGCATGATAGGTGGTAGGGTTCCTATGCAGGAGTCCGTCTAGGTAGGTACCACCCCAGGGCCAGTTATTCTGCCGTGAAGCAGTAGTGTGCAAACAATACTATGCTTCGGTTTGAAGGGCACTGGGAGCTAGCGTAATCACTGGGCATATGAGACTTCACAACCTACGTCTCAGGGTGATGGGCACTGTGTAGTGTCACACAGAAATATTCTAGGTGACACAGCATTTGTTATGGGCAGACGTTGCACTTACCATCAGGTGAACGTTTTGCTCGTTTTATCACTTTACATACATACATAAGATCACGACTGTATCCCATAAGGGTTAGTCAGAGACTGGGCACTCACTGCAAAAACAGATAACTGCCACAATCCACGTTTCACCAAAACAATATAATGCACTCGGTGTGATAGGTGGTGCGTCCATCGCCACCATTCGCTATTGGGTGCACAGTGCAGTTTAATTCCTTACTCGCCTTTTACGAGATCCATTGGATGAGATGGAGTGGTAGTACTCTTTTAACGAGCCGCCACCACACGGCTATCACTTTATGCAATAAAAAAAATGATCCCGTGGGTGTTATAAAAGCCGATTAAGGGAAATGCCAGGACCATCTCATGGTATCCGATTGATGGTGGAATAACCATCTTAATGTTACCGGACGAAAGTAAAGCGAGGAGTCGCATACTATAATTTTCAATTCCATTTTTATTGGATTAAGTGATGAGACGGACAAAACGTTCACCTAATGGTATGTGCAACGTCTGCCCATATCAGATATTGTGTAACCCGGAATATTTCTGTGTGGCACCACACTGCGTCTGTCACCTTTAGGCAACAGAACTTAAGTCTCATCGAACTTAAAGATTTTGCACCTGTAAGTGTTTTACCGTGTTTGTCAAAAATTATGGAAAAAGCAGTGTACACAGTTGACAGATTTCCTTGAAAAAAATCATATCATATCCGCTATCATATCTTGCTGGATATGACCGATAATATACTGTGCCCAAGATGACAGAATGTATACTTTACTTCTGTTGTAGGACTTTCTAGTGCTTTTGACTCGATTAATATTAACCTTCTTATTTCTAAACTGAGTTACTATGGTTATGGTAGCAAAACTTTAAAATGGTTTAAGCAGTTACCAATATGTGAAACTTGATCGGTATGATGGTACTTCGTTAGTGTCTAAAAGTAGCTGTAGAAAACGGGGTGCCTCAGGGTTCTATTTTAAGACTAGGCCTCTTCATATTGTATTTAGACCGATTTGTGACCATTTTTATGATTATCGTATGTTTTTGTAATATTAAAGTTGTCGTTACAAATAAATGTATTTTCTTTCTTCTTCTTTCTTTCATATGCTTAGAAATCCTAGCTTTCCGTGCACACTACTGCTTCACGGCAGAATAACTAGCTCTGCTGGTAGGTACTTATCTCGACGGATTCCTGCAGAGGAATCCTATCACCAGTGAAGTGGTAAATTAGCACTTAAAATTGCAGAAATTGTTTAACGTGTGGACACCACGGGTCTAATCACCAGTAAAAGTTAGCCTGCCTGCTGTATTTGAGAGACCCACAGGAACGACACATACAGCATAAAATTTACCACGTCCTCAGCGGGAAACATCCTGAGGAAACCTGCAACTGAGGAATAAACATGTATTGAGGACACTTGAAGTCTGCAAACCCACATGGGAGCAGCGAGCGGACTTTTCCTTGCTCCAAAGCCCTCTCAAAATGAGAGGAGGCCTACTCTCAGCAGTGGGACATTTATAGGCTGTTACTTCACTTTACTTTTACTGTACCGGCAGAAGGTGACTGATGATGGTGATGAAATAGTCAATTTGCTCTATCATAGATAAAACAAAGTTTTTAAATACGTCCAAAACAAAAAAGTAATTTCACTTAGCCTTACTCGCGTGGCCTATTAGTTAGCGTACCTGATTTCTACGCCGCGGGTCCTGGGTTCAAACCCAGTTGGAGTCTACATTTGCGCAAAACACAACTGAAAAAATAAAACAGAAAAGAGTGCGTTGGCCGGGAATCGAACCCGGATCAACTGCTTGGAAGGCAACTATGCTGACCATTACACCACCAACGCCCACAAACGCAGCGTAAAAAGTTTATGTTGTAATTGTAGTCATGTTTGCTTTTCACATATCTTTATTTTTGTTCATTTATAAAAGTACCAGACTGTACTTTATTAATGAATGTACTTAATTGAAGCTAATATTTTCGCAACACTCAGGCGATTAGTTTCCAAGCCCGGCCATATTGCAATGATTCTGTGCCCATGACACTGCGTCTTAACCTTATCCAGAACTTATTACACAGGCGTAATCAGGCGTAATCATCGGGTTCTTGATGGTGAAAACGAATGGAGCCTCTTTATTTACGCTTCATATAGCTATACAGTGGAATCTCTGTTGCGTTTCCGGCCTTTGAGAAAGGAATAGGCTTTTTTCTTAAAGGTCCATAAGTCGTATCGGTCCGGAAATATCCGCCGGCGGCAACAGATTCCGTGAAGTGGTCGTGCGTAGCAGATAATTCCGCGAAAAACGCACTGTGCTGGAATCAAGGTGGTGACAATGGAATTTTGAGGATCTGCCGCAAAGTGCTGATGTCGAAAACCAGCGGCTGCAATTAATCCGAACAATTCCTCGGAACACTCCCCGTAGTAAATCCTGCAAATATCACTTCGCAAGACCAGTGGATCAAGCCGATCGTAAAGAACCTGGTAATCGACCATTCCAGCCGCCCTTCGTTGAATACGGTCAAATGGAAGGAGCTGGCACTGGGGGGCCCCGCCCAAAGGTGAGAACAATACTCCATGTGCGGCCGAACCTGCGCCTTGTAAAGTTGCAACTGGTGGGCCGGCATGACACGCCAAGCTTTTTAGAAGCCCTTCCAAGTGACTGCAAAACTGAATATCTCTCGATATGTTAACGCCAAGGATTCTGGTGCTGGCTAAGGCAACGAGGGAAGTGCTCCCAAAACGAGCTGATACAACGGAGTTTTTTTAGCGGTAAACGCGAACCTGTGTCTTATCCGTCAATCCGAGATTTTGTCTAACAAAATCTTAACTTCAGACACAAGTTTTTTCCGGCACTCGTCGATGTGTTCCCGAAAAATCACCAGTGCTGTCGTCCGCATAGCAAAAAATGTTACTAATTTGCAACATATCATTGATATGCAGAAGAAAAAAAGTTGGCGATAGCATGCAGCCTTGTGGAACACCAGGCACTTACAGGCTTGGAGTTCGAGTATGCACCGTCTATTACGACCGAGATGCTCCGATCTGAGAGGAAACTGGTGACCCCATTGCATAATTTCTCGGGAATCCCACAGCTGGGAAGCTTCGAGAGAAGCGCTTTGTGCCAAAACCGATCAAAGGCCTTCGTTATGACCAAACTAACTTGCAGGGTGCCGCGGGACGATTAGGCGGTGTGTTCCCAGAGATAGTCATTGAGAGACGAGTTGGCCGCAAAAGGAGAGCCTAAAAGATCGCTCTTATCTTTTGAGGCATGGGCCTGTGAGTCATCCTTCCCTGTGCAGAGATGGAAGTGATGGCTGACAGAAATTCCCAAGGTCAGTCCTTGGCGAGAGACCAGAATGCACGAGTTCCCGAAGGAAGGCGAACTAATTTATCGCCAATTCTGCCAATGTGCCCTGGCATTGACTTGGCAATATCTCTTTTGAAGGACCTGAAGCCGGAGTTGTACTTTTTTTAAGTTTTACTTATTTAAAAAGGTGTCGAAACGAGCAAAATGTTCACCTGATGGTGAGTGCAACGTCTGCCTACAACAAATGTTATTTCTCACAGAACATTTCTGTGTGACACCACACTGCGCCCATCACCCTGACAAATGAGTTCTTAAGTCTCACATGCCCAGTGATTACGCTAGCTCTCAGTGCCCTTCAAACCGAAACACAGTAATGTTTGCACACTACTTCTTCACGGCAGAATAACTGGCCCTGGGGTAGTACCTACCCAGATGAGACGTCCATTCAATATCTCGTGGGAACTATTTGATTTCCGTGATAAAAACTATCATTTGTCCGCCTCCATGGATGCAAGCTATCTCTGTATTAAATTTTGTGAAGATCGGTTTAGCGGCTGAACCGTGAAAAGGTAACAACCAGACAGACGATAGAGAGATTTACTTTCGTATTTGACCGCGTCCAGCGAAGGGCGGCTCGAATCGTCGACGACCTGGTTCTTTCCGATAAGCTTGATCCACTGGACCTTGCGAAGAGACGTTGCATCTTTTTGCGTTTTTTATCGTATTTACTATGGGGAGTGTTCCAAGGAATTGTTCGGAATCATTCCAGCCGTTGAGTTTCATCATCGTACATCGCGGCACAGTACTAAATTCCATCCACATCACCTTGATGGTTGGCATTCCGCAACTGTGCGCTTTCGAGGAATTTCCTTCCACGCACGACGACTTTGTGGAACTTGCTGCTGCCAGCTGTTTTTCCGGACCGACATGACTCAGGGACCTTCAAGAAGCCTATTCCTTTCTCAAAGGCCGGCAACGCACCCGCTACTACCCTGGTTTGGCGGATGTTCATGGATTGTCGGTGATCGATTAACATCAGGTGAGCCGCTTGATCGTTTGCCCCCTCTTCTATAAAAAAAATTAATATTAGTATGGAAGTATAGATAAATATATACATGCGGATTTTATTGTAAAGATCTCATTCATCTCTTCCTCATCTTATACAGATCTCATCTTTGAATATCTTTAGACAAGGACATTTTTCGACAATTTTGTCAACGGCGTTGGTGGTGTAATGGTCAGCATAGTTGCCTTCCAAGCAGTTGATCCGGGTTCGATTCCCGGCCAACGCATATTTTTTTACAGACATTTTGCAACAAATTTCAAGTTTTTGGAATCTTAATCTCGATGGACTGTTTCTTAATCGAATTCCAGGTTAACATCGTTTCGGCAATATCTGTATGTATCTGAATCTGTGTGTATCTGAATTATAAAAAAAATACAGAGTACATGAATCAGACGTGGACTTGGTGTGATTTGTTGAAATATTAACGTCGCACGAAACTAATTCAATCAGATCAGAAATGGCAGGTTTTCGACGACCGCGTGGCCTACTGGCCGGAGTACCTGGCGTCTGCGCCGCGGGTCGTGGTTACTAATCCCGGTCTCAGCCAATATTTGTGCATGTACACAAATCGCTGATTTACGGGGCCGGTTGTGTTGTGCATTTGAAATTTATTTCTGTAAAACGCACCTACGATACAGGCAGATTCTATATTATCTCCTTAGGTAATCTTTAGCTATATATGATATCGTGACAGGGACGCCGGTAAGTAGTTCATAGAAGACTTTGAACCTGGAACAAATTGCCGAGTCTTTTGTTTTGAGGATTTGCGGACGATAGTCAATAAACATTAAAAAGAAAATTAAAAGATTAATTACCAGTGAAATAATATGGTAGTTTAAATTAGAAATACGACATACATTGTCACATTGTGTGTGTGTGTGTATGTATATATATAAATACTTGTTAAATACTTATATAAGTTTATGTAAAAAGTATTAGATTATCGAATTAAAAAAAAATTACGTTAGGAAAGTAAGAAGAGAAGCGTAACGCCTACAAACTATGATTATAGTTTGGTGAGGAAGAAATTTGTAACATTTTTGTAATCTTTTACTGGTGGTAGGATTCCTATGCAGGAATCCGTCTAGTAAGGTACCACCCCAGGGCCAGTTATTCTGTCGTGAAGCAGTAGTGTGCAAACATTACTGTGTTTCGGTTTGAAGGGCACCGAGAGCTAGCGTAATCACTGGGCATATGAGAATTTTCTGGGTGACACAGCATTTGTTATGGGCAAACGTTTGCTCGTTTCGTCACTTTTATGAAAAAAAAAAATATTAAAAAAAATAAAAAAAAAGCCGAGGCATTGCGAAAAATATATAGCACCAGCGCCTGTGGCAACTCTGCCATAGCATAATGCTGAGTCGACAACCTTTTCGTTGCTACAGGCCAACGTACGTTTGTAAATGTAATACGTATCTTATTGTTTACTTATTTTTTGAATTGTTGATGTATGTTGTGTTGTAGTATTGAATAAAGTTTTTTTCTTTCTTTTTTTCTTTCTTTCTTTCTTTCTTTCTTTCTTTATATCCGCTGGAAAACCGAAGAGCAGTAACCGTAGATTTGTGTATTATCGCTTGTTTGTCCAGTGTTTCAGGAAAAGTACACAAAAAGAATTTTCGTAGCAAATGTAGTCCTCCACCACGACAGTTGTGTAAATAGTCAGATTTACGGAGAAACTTGTGTAAATAATACCTGAGATAAAACTATTTTTGAACTAACTCTCCAACGGCGTTGGTGGTGTAATGGTCAGCATAGTTGCCTTCCAAGCAGTTGATCCGGGTTCGATTCCCGGCCAACGCACTCTTTTTATTACAAGCAACGATACTAGAATTAGAATGAATGACATTTAGATTTTTTTGCTTTTCAATTAAATTAATTAATTTAAATTACTTTTATTTTTCAATTGCTGATGGTTGGATTTAATATGCTGGAAGTCCTTGTAGCTAGGTGGTAGTACCTTAATATGCAATGCTGTCATCTACTGCTAATGGGACCGCAACGGAGAGTCAGATTTTTCCTTGACTCGTACCATAATCACGGCGACGTGGTTTGCCACCCGTCGTTCGTTTCCCCCGGGGCGAAAAGTGGGCTACAAGTGTAGCCTCTGCTTACGGGAAAAAGGCTATGACTATATTTATGTATGCAATATTTACACAATGAATGGTTTGGACACATAGAGAGGATGAATGAAAGGAGATTGACGAAACAGATTTATGAGGCGAGTGTGAATGGGAAAGCCGGTAAGGGTCGACCTGGGCGTACTTATCAAAATCAGATCGGTGAACTTTTGAGAAAAGGTCACGTCGAAAGTACCCGCAACCGACGAGCTAAAGATGTGTGTCAGGATCGTAGCAAGTGGAAAGATGTGGTCTCTGCTCCTCCAATTGGAAAGAGGCGTGACTGTATGTACGAGTATGTATGTATTTACACAATACCCATTGAACTTTTTTTTATTGGTCCTGGGAAGAACCAGCAAGAACAAGCTGGTGGTCAGATTCCTATGCAGTAATCTATCTAGATAGGCACCACCGCAGTGCAATTATTATGTTGTGAAACAGTAGTTAGCAAACATTGTTTCGGTCTGTTAGCTAGTGTAATTATTTTCTAGATATTTATTTAGACATTTATTAAAATATTTCTGAATACGTATTCTTTTTTATACTCATTATCGCACACATCTTCTATATGTTGATGCATGAAGAGAAATCTTTGTACCCATTTTCAAGCATATTGCGCGCACGGAGGAGTGTGAGATTTGGCATAGTTAAAGTTTGTATGGAAAAGAAGCGAGAAATCAAAAATTTATATTATAATATGTTTTACAAATACATTAAATTGAATAATATGAAACATTAATTATTTACTTTCATACTTACAATCTGTCAGTCGCACAGAGTATTACAAATGTTGCCAACTAATAATAACACAATTAATAACGTTCATCGTCATCATCATTTCAGCCTATCACTAGTCCACTGCTGAGCATAGGCCTTCCCCATAGATCGCTACCAAAGTTTGCAGCTCTCATTTTGGGAGGAATTTTGCCATAGTTGCCAAGCTTGGCAGGCGGGTTGGTAACCACAGTTTATTCATTCTGATGTTCCAGGAAGATGCTGCTGCCCATCTTCTGGTTTTTATTTTCCCTCTGTCGACTTTTACGACACCCACGGGATGAGATGGAGTGGTAGATTCTCTTAAGCCACTACCACACGGCATCAATAACACCTAGTTATATATTAAAATACATTTATATGCTAACTATATTTGTAAAATAAGAATTGCCTGGAGGAGATCTCTCCAGGCAATTCTCTGGTGAAAGAGTTGATTTAATTTCACTCAGAGAGAAGCAAGTGTGCGTGTTCAGTAAAATAAGGCTCGGTTGACGCAGTGGTCGCGGGCCGTGGATTGGATTCCCGCAAGGGACAATAAATTGTATGGCCTACAGACTACTGCAACCTAGGAAACAATATAATATAGCAGAAAAAGAGAGAAAACAAGCATAGACACAAAGTAATTTTTTTAAATTTTTTAATTCGGTGCCACGTATTAAAGTAAACGTGTCAACTATATAATTGCACAGACTAAAAATCTGGTTATTACGCATGATAAATTGAATAGTGACAGAGATACAGAAACTTTTTTTTCTTTTTATTTTTTGTTATCTGTTTACACTGCATTTGTGTTTAATATTTAATAACTTTGTTTATATGTAAGTATTTCAGACCTTTTTGTTTTTTTTGTATGTGTATATATATATATATATATATGTATATGTGTGTATGTATATGTATATATGTATATATATGTGTGTGTGTGTGTGTGTGTGTATCCGTGTACATGTGCGCATATTTATTTCTTTTAAATTAAACTAAGTCAATTAACAATATGTCCGGAAGCTGCTCGTTAAACCTGAGGCATCGACAGAATAACAGCGCTGTGGCAACTCTGCCATAGCATTATGCTGAGTCGACAGCCTTTTCGTTGCTACAACCCAACGTACGTCTGACAATGTAATACGTCGTATTTTTTGTTTACTTATTTTTTTGTATGTTGTGTTGCAGTATTGAATAAAAAAAATTTCTTTCTTTCTTTCTTTCTTTCTAGATATGAGAACTTCTCTGCAGAGTCGTCGCCGGTCATAGATGTTTGAAAAATGACATTTAAATGAAACTAGTTTTACGGATTTTATCGCGTTTAATGTTTTACTATTTATAACCCGACGTTTCGAGCGCTTTACAGCACTCATGGTCACGGGGGGACTGAGCTGACAGATGTCCTGATGTCATAGTTAACCCGGAGTACCTTCAGCTTTTAATTATTATTTTTGGTCCGATCTACGCAGAGAGAGCTAACTGTGTCTTCTCTTTTTGCGTAGATCGGACCAAAAATAATAGTTTCATTTCAATGTGTAGTGTTCGCGTAAATATAAGAAATCATTATGAAAAATGACAGTTAAAAAATATGCGTTGGCCGGGAATCGAACCCGGATCAACTGCTTGGAAGGCAACTATGCTGACCATTACACCACCAACGCTTGTTAATTATGTTTTAAATTGATTAACAGATTTTTATTTTGACTTAGATCGATGGAAAACGAACGTGACCTAAGCGGTAGAACGTGATGGAAACTTATGATTTAATTTTTTGATAAAATTAGATTATACTTATTTATTAACAATGGACATACCATAACTTGCCAGCACCTCTTAAATTGTTCTACAATTTTAAGTGCTGATTTACCACGTGCTTAGCGGTGAAGGAAAACATTGTGAGGAAACCTGCATCTCCGAGGAATAGAAATATTTTCAAGGACATGTGAAGTCCGCATTGGAGCAGCGCGGCGGACCATTCCCAGCTCCAAAACCCTCTCAGAAATGAGAGGAGGCCTGTGCTCAGCAGTGGGACATTTATAGGCTGTTACTTTACTTTACTTTTACCATAATTGTTCTTTTGTGTCCTGAAAGCGTTCTTAGATTCGATTCCAAGGACGAGGCAAATTAACAAGATGATCGTGCGAGGTTAGGAGCCGGCATGAGCCGGCGACGCTGCTTCATAGCTGGTTTGTGGATTTTCGCCTTCTTCGCCATCGTATTTACAGTTAAATTATTACAACAAATGTACTCAAAATACTGTAAAAAAGTCTACAAATAAGTGACGCAAAAAACTGACATAGAAATCAACAAACTCGTCAAGATGACATTATTAGAAAAAGCATATTTTAAATTTATAAAATAGATTATTACATTATGACAAGATTATGACAAAGATGTGTGGAAATAACTCTTACTCTGCACTTGCGAAACCCCAGGTTACAAATTATGTGTCACTGTAATTAAATAATATATTTTATACATGACATTGTGTTATATAATACTGAAAAAAAAAACCAGAGGTTCTGGCCGGTTCTTCACTGAGAAAGTCTTATTTTTCGAAACGGTGTAGATATTGGACATTTCATCATCATCATCATCATTTCAGTCTATCATAGTCCACTGTTGAACATAGGCCTCCCCCATAGATTGCCACAAAACACGGTCCTGAGCCACCTGCATCCATCGACTTTCCACAGAACCGTGAAGGTCGTCGCTCCATCAAGTGGGGGGTCGCCGCGTTTGCTATGTCGGTTATTCCAGTTCTGCTGCGGATAAAATCTTTACGGATTTTATCCCGCAGAGATATCCCGAGCATAGCCCTTTCCATATCTCGCTGCGCGACTCTGAGCTTCCTCATGCGGCCTGGAGTGAAGGACCACGTCTCGGTTCCGTACGTCATCACTGGCAACACGCACTGGTTGTATACTTTTGTTTTGTGGCATTGAGGTATACTCGTCGAGAAGATTTGACGCAATTTCCCCAACGCTGCACAGCTGAGTTGGATCCGTCGATTGACCTCTTGGTCGAAGTTGGACCTACCTAGTCGAACAATCTGTCATGATACATATTCGTCGACAACTTCGATAATAGTTCCCAACAACAACCGGTATAGGTGTGACATGGACGTTACACATGATCTTCGTCTTGTCCATGTTCATCTTAAGAGCGTAGCTCTAAGCTGCTAGTTATGTGTTCGCCATTGATGTTGATACCGTATCGTTTCCAGTCCAGCAGCTTGAAGATATCTTCCGATGCCGATGCACCGCTTGGTGAAGAGTTTCGGGGATATAACATCACCCTGTCTTACACCTTTTTGCAATTGGATCGGTTTCGTCCTCTGGTTCTGTACTCGGATAGCTATTGTAGCCTTATTGTTCAAACACAGCAGCACTTCGATATACCGACAGTAAATTCGGCAACGCTGAAGTGACTGAAGCACCGCCCAAATTACGACGGAATCAAAGGCTTTCTCATAGTCCACATTCGGCAGATATAGCGGGAGATTGTACTCTTCGGTCTTTTGTACAATCCGGCGTAGGGTGTCTGTGGTCTATAGGTACTAAAGCCTTTTCGGAATCTGGCTTGTTCGGGAGGCTGAAAGTCGTCAAGTCTTCTTGCGAGACGATTCGTAATAACTCCTGAAAACAGCACGTAGAGGCGGCTTAGAAGCGATATCGGTCTAAAGTTCTTCAAGAAGGCATTATCGCCCTTCTTGAAGAACAGGACAACCACGCTTCTACTACACGTTTCCGGCGTAGAGCCGCCCCGGAAGACGGAATTAAAGAGCTTCTGAAGGACTACTAGTACCGGTTTCCCGCTTTCAGAAGCTCCGCTGTGATTCCATTTTTACCCGGCGCTTTGCCATTCTTAAGCGTTTTGAGAGCCATACTAATCTTGCTCAGACTGCCGTCCGGGATATCATCCGAATAGTGTCGGTCGAGATTTGCTCTTGGGTCTTTACTCACACTAGTGTGTGGCTCCAACGACGATGTGTACAGCTGTCCATGAAATCTCTCGATCTCACTCAAAATCTCTAGTCGAGCGGAAATGCCGATACCGCTATCGGTCCTCAACTTAGTTGGCTCTTTCCGGCAGACAGACAAGACTTGATTTCGCTCTATCGTTTCCTCAATAAGAGCAGTATTGAAGTGGCGTAGGTCTCGCCGCATTCTTTTGGAGATCTGTCTGTTCAGTTGCCGATGTGCTGACGCAGTTGAAGACTGCAGCCTCATTTCACGCCTAGCCTCCGTGAGAGTGACAGTGTGGTCGGAGAGTTTCCGGATCTTTTTTGTGTGTTGGGTGTAGCAAATCTTTGCTCCCTCCACATGGACAGTTTCCACGAGCCTCTCGTTCATATAAGCCTAAACTGAATAAGGAAATTTTGACTTTGATTTTGACTAGTCGCATAAGGAGTCGCTCGGGGTGCTATCGAAACGGCTATGCCAGGTGATTCTCTGCGAGTTAGAATCCTGCAGCAGAACTATAACCGTCATATCCCTTAGGATCAGCAAGCTGTAGTGGCAATGAGACGGCCATATAGCTCATAGAACCGATAACTATTGAGGAAGAAAGGTTCTTAAAAGGCAAGGTAGGGTGATCCCTGACTAGATGGACGACCTTCATGGCTGTGAGGTCAATTGATGCAGTCGGATCAGGACCGCAGCACAGGCCTCCTCTCGTTCTTGTGAGGGCTTAGGATCTGGGTAGAGTCCGCCACGCAGCTCCAATGCGAGTGGCGGACTTCAGATTTCATCGAAATATTTTTTATTTCTCAGACATGCAGGTTTCCTCACGATGTTTTCCTTCGCCGCCGAGCACTTGGTAAATATGCACAAAAAATTGCAATTAACAGTTTTAGTGGTGCCGGAACAGGGAATCGAACCCAGGTCTATCGCGTACTGTGAAATGACAATGATTTGGATGATGTACGACGAGTACTTAATACCGCAATCAACAACTTACGTAGGGGGACCTGAGGTTCGTATTTCCTTTCCATAAAAAAACATTCGGAAGGTCTTTCTTTTTTTTAATGTACGAGTAAGTTACGATGGCAAACGGAGTCACCATCCACTTAATGGTAAGTGATCACCACTGCCTGCAGACACTACACAACTATGTTTCGTTGAATCTGAATAGGTGTTCCGCGACAATTTAAAAAAAATACACTGCTACACATTTGAAGATCTTCTACTATGATGACGTTCTTCTAGCCGATTCCTGCCAAGGCGACAACTTCCAAATATTTTCGGGAGCTGCCAACTACGCAGGAGATATTATAGTGCCACAAGTGTACGCGCCCTATGTAACACTGACGCGATAAGATCGGAGGCCAAGGTGCAGTGTTAGAAACACGGTAACAGTCGCAACACAACCAGACCCTAAAACCAACAATTTGTTATACCACATAAATTAGCGCCGACTGGGATTCGAACCCAGGACCCGCGCAGTAGAAGTCAGGTACTCTGACCACTAGACCACGCTTCTACCATCCGGATGATAATCAAGTGTGTCGCAAAAATTTCCTGGTTCGCTAAATTTCCATTGCAGAAATTGTCGGGAACCCCAGGTATATTGTTCAGAGAGATAACTTGCATCCTGGAGATAGGATACTTTTTGTTCTGAAATGATTTTCCAGAACAAAAAGCATCCAACATAGGTTCTCACGCTATATTTACCCAATGTCCTGTGTAACTATGTCCCACGCGGACATAGTCGCGTGCTTCATCTAGTTATAATTATAGATAAGCTTCTCAAGTAAAACTCGGAAGGATACTTTTAGACAACCGCGTGGTCTAGTGGTTAGCATATTATTTTGTAGTCTATAATCTGATAATACGATTCCTATGTAAGAATCCGTCTAAGCAGGTGCCACAGTAATGTTTGCACACTGCCATGAAGCAGCAGTCTGGAGGGCACTGAGAGCTAGCGTAATCACTGGCCATATGAGACTAAAGACTACTGACTACTACTGACTACTGGTGGTAGGATTCCTATGCAGGAATCCGTCTTGGTAGGTATCACCCCAGGGCCAGCTATTCTACCGTGAAGCAGTAGTGTGCAAACATTACTGTGTTTCGGTTTGAAGGGCACTGTGAGCTAGCGTAAACACTGGGCATATGAGACTAAAGACTACTGACTACTACTGACTACTGGTGGTAGGATTCCTATGCAGGAATCCGTCTAGGTAGGTATACCCCAGGGCCAGTTATTCTGCCGTGAAGCTGTAGTGTGCAAACATTACTGTGTTTCGGTTTGAACGGCACTGTGAGCTAGCGTAATCACTGGGCATATGAGACTTAAGAAGGGAAGTCGATGGATGCAGGTGGCTCAGGACCGTGTTTTGTGGCAATCTATGGGGGAGGCCTATGTTCAACAGTGGACTGCAATAGGCTGAGATGATGATGATGATGATGATGATGAGACTTAAGAACTTATGCCTCAGGGTGATGGGCAGACTTTGTACTTACCATCAGGTGAACGTTTTGTTCGTTTCATCACTTTATAAAATAAAAAAATAAATAAAAAAAACTCATGTCTCAAGGTGACGGGCGATGTGCGGACACAACACCTATAATATGCAGACGTTACACTATCATGTTTTTAATTTACATAGATTGACAACTTTAAAGAAGTACCTCGTGGCGTTGGTGGTGTAATGGTCAGCATAGTTGCCTTCCAAGCAGTTGATCCGGGTTCGATTCCCGGCCAACGCACATTTTTTATTGCAGCTTTTTTTAAATAACACATTTACATAATGATTTCTTATATTTACTCGAAACACTACACATTTAAATGAAACTAATTTTACGGATTGTATCGCGTTTAAATTAAACGATAAATTAAACGCGATAAATCCGTAAAAAAATTAAATTTAAAATTAAACGCGATAAAATGCGTACGTAGAATTAGTTTCTTTTAAACATATTTACAATTTTCTATTTCAATGTTTCATCTATATGAAATACTAGTCGCGACCCGCGGTATCACCCGCGTAAACTAAACCGAAAATGTTACTGCGCTGTATGTTCGGCCCTTCTCCGTAGTGTTCGGTTGTCAGCATGCCACGGTTTAAGTCTGTACCAAAAAACTATGATACAAAACTTTTCTTAATAAATGGGCTATCTATTACAAATAGAACTTTTTAAATTAGATTAGCATTTCCTTAGATAAGCGCGTTCAAACATACAAACTCTCAACCTTCAGCTTAATTATAGCTGTAAGATTAATATATAACAATTTTCTGTTACAAGGTAAACAATATTTAAAGGTTTTTTATTTAGTGTTATTATAGAATATTTCATTATTTTAATGCAATTTTATTATAAAATAAATGTATTTAATGCTTGTTAAATTGGGTGGCAGCTTAAGAGAATCTACCACCCCATCTCGTCCCATGGGTGTCGTATAAGTCGACAGAGGGAAAATAAAAACCAGGCGAGGTGACAGCAGCATCTTTCTGGAACATCTGAATAAATAAACTGCGGTTGCCAAGCCGCCTGCCAAACGTGGCAACTATTACAAAATCACTCCCATAATGAAAGCTACTAACTTGTGTGGAAATCTATGGGGGAGGCCTATATTCAGCAGTGGACTAGTAGAAGGCTGTAATGATGATCATGATGACGAAATTAGGTCGTCGCTCGTCATTAAAAAGAGAAATATATATTGCATTAAAAAATCCTTCATCCTTTTGACATTTGACTGGATGTCCTTCGACCGATTTTCGACCACGGCGACAACTTCCGCAAATTGTCGCGAGCTATCAACTGCGCAGGAGATATTATAGTGCCACCAGTGTACGCGCCAACACAGGGACACTGAATCGTCCCAACCTACCAGTGCCCGATCTACTCATGCGATAAGATCGGTGGTAGGCTAGGATGCAGTGTCATAGACACAAGGACAATCACAACACAACCAGACCCGTAAACCAACAAATTGTTTTATACCACAAATGTTGGTTCCGGCTGTTATTTGAACCCAAGAATCGCGGCGTGGGAGTAAGTTTTTCTTACCACTACACCAGGCGAGGCGGACGTCAAAACGATGTGTTAATTGTTTACTTTTTATTTAACATACAGATTATTTACCGCCGATATATAGCCGATAGGTCTCCGGCAGAGTAGAATAGAACCTACCTCTTTCCTACCGAGGTGTCGTAAGAGGCGACTAAGGCATTGTACGGGCAGAGTTTGTTCATGCAGAATAACACCATAATATTTGCTGGTTTGCTTATGGGAACGCAACGGAACCATCATTCGTTTCCCGCGTGGGGCTAAAAGTAGGCTACATGTGTAGCCTCTGCCTACTCCTTATAAGGGAAAAAGGTGTGACTATATGTGTGTATGCAATATTACACAATACCCATTGAACATTTTTTTAATTGGTCCGCAAAAAAATGTCTTTGTCCTGGGAAGAACAAGCTGGTGGTAGGATTCCTGTGCAGTTATCCGTCTTGATAGGCACCACCCCAGGGCCAGTTATTCTGCCGTGAAGCAGTAGTGTGCAAACATTACTGTGTTTCGGTTTGAAGAGCACTGAGAGCTAGCGTAATCACTGGGCATATGAGACTTATGAACTGATATAACAGCGAGACGGGTGCAGTGTGGTACCAAACAGAAATATTCTGGGTGACACAGCATGTGCTATGGACGGACGGTGCACTTACCATCAGGTGAACGTTTTGCTCAGTTAGTCACTTTATCCAATAAAACAAATACGCTGGTATTTTGTGATACTACCGCGTGGCTTCGAATCCCAACGAGTGCCAAAATTTGTGCAAGAAGACTAATTGTTGGGGCTATTGTGTTGTTATTGTCTCGGTGTGTGACGACACGGACGTCTCAGCTCTTCCTGACCACGATACTGTCAGTCACGATCCAAGCCACACTGTACACACAGTCAATAGCTTTAATATAACACGCACCACGACGCGCGACCGCCGTAGAGAGCGGCGCGCAATAGTCAATAATCACATCGCGTACACAAGATTCATCCGTGTTCCAGGGCGGTTCTCACCGCCCAGAGTTACCGACACACAAGTCGACAGTCCGAATGGACGCGCGCAGCCTCCTTCGGACGGTCAGTAGACGACTTAAAATGTTTAAGATTTTCGAAACCGCGAAAGCACGCAGCGAACGCGACACAGTCCGAACTTCGAGGGTTTTGTAGGAGTTTTTATTTATTTATTTATTTATGTTTGGGTCAAACCAAACCTGGCACACGGGCCCCTGGCCCGCGAGCACAGTATCCGATGAAGCTGTAAAAGCCGAGACGGCTAACAGCAATTACATCACCGAAAATATATATGTCTCGGTGTTTCTCACACTACATCATATTTAAATAAAACTATTTTTAAGGATTTTATCGTGTTTAATTTAAACTATCTATAAGCCGACGTTTCAGGCGTTTTTCAGCACCCATGGTCACTGGAGAACTGAGGTGACAGATGTCCTGATGTCTAACTTGGAAAATGTTCTTATAGAAGCTCACTTCAAGATATAAGCTTCTAAAAGAACATTTTTGAAGCCGCCGGAGATAATAAGTCAGTTTTTACCATCTGTCAAATGTAACATTTATTTATATTGTAACAGTATACAAGCTGGATTGTGAATGTGGTCTCTCTTACATAAGGCAATCTAAAAGATTCATAAAAATCCGCGTTAATACATATAGCTGATGTGTCGCATCGACGCTCTAGGAAGTCTGCAGTCTGTGACCATGTTCTGGATGATCCCAACCATTACATCAGATTTGACAGACCACAAATCCTTTCAAAATAACACCGATTCCTACCAAGCTTCATTCGCGAGGATATTGAAATTAAAAAACATCCTAATTTCAGAAAATCTCTTTCTGCGTAGATCGGACTAAAAATAATAATTAAAAGCTGAAGGTACCCCGGATTAACTATGGCATCAGGACATGTGTCACCTTAGTCCGCCCGTGACCATGGGTGCTGTAAAGCGCCCGAAACGTCGAGTTATATAATTTAAATTAAACGCGATAAAATCCGCAAAAATAGTTTTATTTCAATGATCAGTATTCGCGTAAATATAACAAACCATTACACTGCATCAAAGTCAACCTTCGATCTTTTCGCGTGTACGTTATCGGGCGCAGGTAGGTTAAGATGAGTGAGTGCATATGTTTGCGTGTAGACTAACACTATAATATCTAATGCAGAGTTGATAGCTTCCGACCGTTTCGGAAGTCACCGTGATCGAAAATCGCCTAGGAGGACATAATTATTCCGTGAGAGCATGTGTTACGGCAATTACCACCTTTTTGGGAGAGGCTTATGCCCAGCAGTGGACTTTAAAGATCTATGTATCCGGGAATTATTTTAATTTTCGCTATACTGAACAAAAATTCACGTCAACGAAACGGTAATTGGAGAAAAGACACAACTAAAAAAACTTCAGTATACCCCCCTCTCCCCACCCTATTTGCCTTCCGCTCTATAATGATTGCATCTCCAGACGTAAATATTGCATGTAACTTTTCTCCATTTCCTTCTCTTTCGCACTTATTGTGATTTGCATGAGTCTGTTTCGTCCCTTGCTTGCAGTGCTGTTATCAATCGATTGATCGGTGAACGCACATCTGAATATTTGTATTTAACGATAATTCTTAAGATATATAATTACTCTTTTTTATTGCAAACCGTGTGTTGGCGGCTTAAGAGAATTTACCATTCTATCTCATTCCATGTACTAAAAGTCGACAGGGGAAAATAAAAAGAGGAGATAGGTAGCAGCTTCTTTCTGGAACATCTGAATAAATAAACTAATATAATTATTATAATATATAACTATCTATAATAAACTACTATAAAAAATATAATAAACATCTGAATATATAAGTGAGGCAGCATTTGTTATGGGCAAACGTTGCACTTACCATCAGGTGAACGTTTTGCTGGTCTCGTCACATTTTCGAATAAAAAAATGGCACTGAGAGCTAGTGTAATCACTGGGTATATAAGACTTAAGAAATGATGTCTCAGGGTGACGGTAGCAGTGTGGTGTCACATACAAATGTTCTGGGTAACACAGCATTTTAGTGAATTACACTAGCTCTCAGTGACCTTCAGACCGAAACACAGTAATGTTTGCACACTACTGCTTCACGGCAAAATAATTGGCTATGCGGTATTGCCTACTTAGGCGGATTCCAACAAAAGAATACTACCACAATTATTCCTTGACTGCTATTTGAAACAGCAACGTACTAATTTCTGAAACCTATGCTCAGTGGTCAGTATGGGTATTAGTATGTTAATTATTGACCTATACCGTGGTCTTATAATATTTACATATCTTCGTATTCATCTAGCGATATTATTTCTCTTGTCGAGCATAAACGGCATAGCTTTGCTCCCGGGGGCATTGTGCACTTTCCTTTCGATAGGAGAAAGCGCGTCACAACCCCGTTAGGGCATTTATTACTGTGCTGTGTTGGGGTTGCACTGTACTGTCAGCTGTCATGCTGACCACGATACGGTCAGTCAAAATCCAAGCAACACTGTACACACAGTCAATAGCTTTAACATCACACGCACAACGTCGCGCGACCGCCGTAGAGAGCGGCGCGCAGCTATCGTAAATAACACCGCGTACACAAGATACACCCGTGTTCCAGGGCGGTTCTCACCGCCCAGAGTTACCGACACACAAGTCGACAGTCCGAACGGAGGCCCGCAGCCTCCCTCGGATGATCATTAGATGACTTAAGATAATAATTTTATAGAGATATTCACACTAGCGCAAGCACGCTAGCGAACGCAACGGTCCGAATTTAGATGTTTAGTAGGAGTTTATATTTATGTATTTATGTTTGGGTCAAACCAAACCTGGCACGCGGGTCCCGGGCCCGCGAGCACAGCATCCGATGAAGCTGTAAAAGCCAAAAGGCTAACAGCGATTACTTCACCGAAATTATATATACTGTACTGTACAGTCGCCTAAATCATTAACACTTTAACAACAACGCCGCGGGTCTTGAGATCCAGAAAGTCTCCCAGAATTCTATTTATTCTATATGATATATTAATTTCATCATCATCAACATTTCAGCCTTTCACTAGTCCACTGCTGAACATAGGCCTCGCCCTATAGATTGCCATAAAAGTTCTTAGCTCTCATTCTGGGGGGACTTTGCCATAGTTGCCACGCTTGGCAGGCGGATTACCAACCGTAGTTTATTTATTCATATTTTCTAGGAAGCCGCTGCTGCCCATCTCCTGGTATTCATTTTCCCTCTGTCTACTTTTACGACACCCACGGTACGACATAGGGACGTGGAGTGATTCTCTTAAGCCGCCACACGGCAATAAATAGTTAAATTGCGGTAGCTCACCAGTGGGACATTTATGGGCTGTTACTTTACTTTTACTTTTAGTAGACAAAGTAATTATTGATTAAACAAACACCTTGTCTCGTCTCGAGTCCCGACCCGAAAGTCCCGAGACTCGGTACAACTAAAATTACGAAAAGCCTTACCTCCAACCTTTTCGATTCGTGGCTTTCTTGAGCCACTCTGTTCCACATCACTCCTGCCACTTGTCTGATGTCATCTCACCTTTTCTGTGGTGCTACCTTTTTTCCTTTTACCTTCTCTAGTGTACCACCGTCTCACAATTTTACTCCATTTGTCTTGTCCCCTTATCATGTGCCCTGCCCATCGCCAAATGGCGACAAAACATGTGTAAGCGATAAAAAAAATAGCCACAAAAAGGTTGATGCTTACTATGTAACCAAGAACCGATTGCACCGTTTGCTTTGGAAACCAAGTTTAATGAAACCAAGTTTTACTTAACTGAGTTCAAATGTATCATTTGATCTCGATTTTCGTATAACCGATTATACCAGCTCTATTTTGATCGCGTTTCGGAAAATACAGCCTGTTTTTGTAGCAAACAATGAACAAAACGAAATAGAAATTATTTTTGGGCTACATAGTTGTGCTATTGACAATGGCAGTTCTCTAAACATGTTGAATGGAACTAAACATCCAAAATTGAGCGTTCAGAATTTGAACTGCGAGCGTTCAGAATTTGAACTGCGTTTAGCTTTAACTGCTTTCAGTTCATGTTGATGAAATGCAAACTGTAGCATTGAAATCACTTAAACGCTTAAACTTCGTGTAGTTTGAACTGATCCCGTTTATTTTCAACGGTGAAAAAGCTGTACCTTTGGCTACTGCACATCGCGGGTCATTCCAAAAGGGTCGTTCACTCAGCATATTGTTGCGGATACAACCGCAATGCTTTCGGTGATGACCGCACCCTGGAGATTACTGTCCCGAGATAAGTTGAATGATGAATTAAACCATCATGTATTCACCACTCGGACCAGTGCAAGCAGATGCATATATATACAAATAAATATAATTGAAGTGTCTGTTTGTAATTTAATAAGTCTAAGGCTTTATACTCAATGCTTATTAAAGTACTCGTATATACTGTACTAATAAAAAATTGTCTGTATGTCTGTCTGTTTGTTCCGGCTAATCTCCAAAACAGCTGGACCGATTTTGACGGGACTTTCACTGACAGATAGCTGATATTATAGTGGGTAACCGCTACTTTAATTTTAGAAAATTGATCAGAGTTACCTTAAGATTAAAATAGGGAAGTATTTATGTATATCATCGATCAGGGTCGGCTTTTTTACGCGGGCGAAACCGCGGTAGACAGCTAGTTGAAAAGAAATTATTTTATTCTGTTCTGCTTTCAAGATGGTCTACTGTTTAGAAACTTGCACAGGAACGAACTTGCGTCTCAAACACCGTTAAATAGAAATGTACATAATTATGTACATTCAGTTTCGAGTACATCCTCTTCAGTTATTCACAATGGGGCGATGTTCAAGTGCACCGGTGCTTTGTCCGATCTATTTTTAACCTTTCCGATTTAATTTATAGGTCTATTTATAAAACTGAATGACGCAGTCTCCTGGTGGTAGGATTCCTATGCAGGAATCTAACTCTACAATAAGCTGAGTTGGGCCCAATACCATAAAATATACCCTTCAGCTCAGCCGCTTTTAGAGGTAGTTTCAAATACAAAGTGTTGGAATAACCTCCCGCCTCCTTTGCGTGACTTGAAATCAACAAATGGATTTAGAATTGAATACAAATTTTTATTATTAGATGAACAAAAAAAATGTTAGCTAAGTGACAATAATGGTAGATTTAGCGGATTGATATTTTTTTGTCTTCTAATTTCAAATCGATGTACGATTATACGCCAACTAAGTACCCTTATTATTTTACTCTGCATTTGTCCATATATTTCTTATGCTAAAAATAGGAGCTTGCAAAATTGAGGTATTATTTTGTACCAGATAAGCCAGGCGGTGCACGTACAGTCGTCCGAGTTTCCTCCTGTTCTGGGCCTGACTGAAAACCAGTGCTGTGATGTATCATCGCGGCGTGAGTTCGGTCCACTTTGCTATTATATGCTGCAGCACATATATTTGGCAATAGTTATATTTTTTTACGTAGTGGCTAAGACATTTTTGTGTTTTCTTTTTTTTTATATCTTGTTTGTATTTTGTGCTGCATGTTTTTTAATCGTGAATAAATGTATATTTCGATTTGAAGGGCGCTCAAGTTAGTGTAATTATCCTACTCTACATCCTATATCATCGCATGAGCGTTACTACGTGCGCAGATGGGTTAGGATGAGTGAGTGCTTCTGTGTTAGTGCGAAGACCTGTGGCACTATAATATCTCCTGCGCTGTTGACAGCTTCCTATAGTATTCGGAAAGTATCGCGTTGGTCGGAAATCATATAAGAAGACATCGGAAGTTACTAAAACGAAGGAAGAGACGAGCATCTTCTCCTTAGATTAGACATTTCTGAATAATATATTTATGAAATATTAGCTGATGCCCGCGGCTTCGTTCGCGTGGATATAGGTCTTTCGAATATGCCATGGGAAGTATTTGATTTTCCGGGCGAAAAAGTATCCTATGTCCGTCTCCAGGATGCAAGCAATCTCCTTATCAAATTTCGTCAAGATCGGTTTAGCGGTTGAGCCGTGAAAAGGTAACAAGCAGACAGATGGACAGAACGTGCGGTTGTTCGGTTTGGTGTTGATTTATTAATATTTACAGGCATTATTTTTAGCGTAACAAAGGTTAAGAAGCTTTGAGGTTATCGCAGCATTGCACGCACGCATCTTGCACTTGAGATTTGATATTTTAGAACGATCAGACCGCTGACTGATGAGGCTACATTTAAATTAGTATATTGCATACTTTCACAGTATAATAATGTACCTATGGCATATTACTTTAGGGATCCGCTGCCGGCTAAGAAACAGTATTAATTTCGCATAAATTCTTGATTCCTCGACTACATGAACTTATCGGGGAAACTCATATGTTAAAATTGTTGTTTAATTGTAATGTGAAATTTGAAATTATAAACTGTATCCTGAACAATGGGTCAAGGCGAAGCGCTAAAGGTACCTATGTTTAGATCAGACAAGCCTAGAAAGTATTTTCGGAACATGTACATCAAAGTTGAAGTTAAAATTCCTTAAGTCCTTAGTGTTACGCAAAAACTTGACATGCATTTTAAAGAACTTATTAATAAGACATTATAACAAAAAGCGTTACAAAATGTAGGTTATATGTTCATCAGTATGTATTTTTATTTATGTTCACCGATATTTTCCTCAATTTCGTACCAATTATAAAAAATTGGTCCATAATTGAGGAAAATTGGCGGTTCTATTTAATTTTTCTATATAATTTAAGGTAATTAACTTAAGAACGTTTGGAGCTATTGCGTTAAGGTCAGATTTTTAAATAATTATATAAGTGACATTGTAATAAGTTAAAAGTTGTAAATGATTTTCAAATATGCCTTTATAAACGGACCCTAGTCTCTTAGTTCTTCAATGAAAAGCTATAATTATGGGTTTTTCTGTAGAATCATAAGAGCTTTACACAAACTTAATAAAAAACGTTTTAATTTTGACTTTGTGTATAAAAATATTTCTTTACTTATGAAAACTCGTAGTGATATTTTGATTCAGCATATTGCTTTTATAATTTACCAGGCGCTCGAGGCACCGCATTGAATGCAATTTTTTTATTAAATATTATATTGAATGTACAGAAATAGCTGCGCTACAGTTTTATTCTATCATGTCGTAGTGGTCAGAGTACCTGATTTCTACGCCGGGGGTACAGGGTTCGAACCCAGCCGGAGCCAATTTTGTGCAAAAACATTAATTTTTGGATTTCGGGTCTGGTTGTGTTGTGATTGATACCGTGTTCCTGACACTGCATCCTAGCCTACCTCCGATCTTATCGCATTACATCGGGCGTGGGTAGGTAAGGACGCGCGTCTAACTCTGTGTTTGCGCGTACGTTTGTGGCTCTGTAATATCTTCTTTCCATTTGCTACCGACAAAATTCGCAAGGGGTCGCTGTGGTCGAAAATCGGCCACGATTCGGCTCATTGAACAAACTATTGGAGATTTAAAAATAGTTTTTTTATAGTCTTTGGACGATAATATTGGCAATGAAGAGGGTAGCTAACCGCCTGATTGGGTGGTCTGATCTGAGGAGGACGTCTCTTCATAATAGTTTTTTTTTGTGAATGTGTATATGCAAATAGCCTTATGGCTTTCGCTGCGTCATAGGTAGCGACTCGCGAGCAGAAGGCCCGCGAGTGAGAGTTCATAGTAGTAATATTTAGGTGTTGTATATATATGTAGTACGCATCTTAGAAAACTTTCAAAGCACGATTATGGAATGTATGAAATATTTCTTGAGCTTCTGATGCGGCGACATAGATGTCGCTACAAATCATTCATCTTTCTTTGCCATTCAATTGTTTTGTTTTAGGTAGCTCCAGAATTACTCCACGAATGCACAAACCGTTGATGTTCAGATCTGTATGTACTGGGGCTCCTAATGCCTGCCAATACTAGTGGTAGGATGCCTATGTAGGAATCCGTCTAGGTAGGTACCACCCCAGGGCCAGTTATTCTGCCGTGAAGCAGTAGTGTGCAAGCATTACTGTGTTGCAGCTTGAAGGGCACTGTGATCTAGCGTGATCACTGGGCATTTGAGACTTAAGAACTGATGTCTCAGGGTGACGGGTGCAGTGTGGTGTCACACAGAAATATTCTGGGTGACACAGCATTTGTTGTTAGGCGGACGTTGCACTTACCATCAGGTGAACGTTTTGCTCGTTTCTTCACTTTATACATTAAAAAAAATGCTTCCGACGCTATATAATAACCTTTTGTTATGCGATGTGGGTCCGTGTGGTAGCGGCTTTAGAGAATCTACCACCCTATCTCATCCCATCGGTGTCGTAAAAGTCGACAGAGGGAAAATTAAAACCAGAAGATGGGCAGCAGCATCTTCCTGGAACATCTGAATAAATAAACTGCGGTTGAAAAACCGCCTGCCAAGCGTGGCAAATATGGTAAAATCCCTACAAATGACAGCTACAAACTTTTGTCGCGTTCTATGGCGGAAGTGATGACGATGATGCGTGGATGTCGTTAGAGACGACTAAAGACTAAATTTTTCATACACAAGGTTTTCTCATGGGTTGTGGGCCTTTTCGCGTATTAGACACAATTTCCACTCAAACGTCCCATAACAAACCATGTAGTTCATAACAAATTATTAAAAATATTTGTTCCCTGCGAGAAGTTTTAGTGGTACGATTTTAAGTTTTGGTGGTAGGATTCCTAGGTAGGTTAGCTCCGTCTAGCTCCGTCTAGGTAGGTAGCACCCCAGGCCAGTGTAACGTAAAGCAGTAGTGTGGAAACGTTGCTGTGTTTCGGTTTAAAGGGCACTGAGAGCTAGCGTAATTACTGGGCATATGAGAATTAAGAACTGATGTCTCAAGGTGACGGTCAGGTTAGTGGTGCAGATATGTTCTGGGTGACAGAGCATTTGTTATGGGCAGACATCATTTACCATCACGTGGACGTTTCCGTTCGTCGTTTTATCATTTTTTCCTATAAAAAAACATTCTAGATTTCCTGACGTGTACATTTATTTACATTCTAATTGTATTAATGGAGATTGATTATTTCACCGCTGTGTGTTTGTGCATCGCAGTGTGACAACAACAATGAAATAAAAATTGAACAATGTGTATAAAACTTCCTGTTTTTTTTTGTTACGTAACGTAAATGGATACAAATCATGTGAACTTTGTTTAGGTTGGTTAGGAAGTTGCTTGTGACCTTCGACACCGTTAGCGAAAGTAGAATCATCATCATCATTTCAGCCTGTGAGGTGTGGGCCTCCCAATAATTGCGTTTGCTAACCCGCCCGCCAAGCGTGGCAACTGTGGCGAAATCTCCCCAAAATTAGATGCAGGAATCCGTCTAGGTAGGTACCACCCCAAGGCCAGTTATTCTGCCGTGAAGCAGTAGTGTGCAAACATTACTGTGTTTCGGTTTGAAGGGCACTGTGAGCTAGCGTAATCACTGGGCATATGAGACTTAAGAACTGATGTCTCAGGGTGGCGAGCGCATTGTGGTGGCATTTGTTATGAGCAGACGTTGCACTTACCATCAGGTGAACGTTTAGCTCGTTCCGTCACTTTAATCAAATAATTAAAAAAAAAAACTAACTAACGTGTTTTGTGGCATTTTATGAGGAAGGCCTATGTTCAGCAGTGGACTAGTGAAAGGCGGAAATGATGATGATGATGATGAGGTAGACAAAACAGACAGTTAAACACTAAAACCCGACTACTTAAAAAACCCACTCTTTTTGAAACAAGAAAATAATCTTGTCTGACATTCTTACCTATTAATTATACAATATATATCATCTAATATGTAGACAACTTACATATACATTTTAATTTAAAAAAAAAACTGCGATATTCAAAGGATAGCCGTGGGCGTATGCCAGAGCAAGCCTGACGATTGATCACTACTGTAATAATGTATTGTAATACTACGAGTATATACAAACATAACCCATACGAAATTTAACAGTCTTTCGTGCGCGCAATATACTTAAAAACGGGTACAAAGTTTTCTCTTCACGTATTATTATTTTTTCATTGGAGAAAGGGACGAGACGAGTAAACCGTTCATTTTTTTATTGGATGAAGTGTTGAAACGAGCAATACGTTCACCTGATGGTAAGTGCAACGTCTGCCCATAACAAATTCTGTGTGACACCACACTGTGCCCATCACCCTGAGACATAAGTTCTTAAGTCTCATATGCCCAGTGATTACGCTAGCTCACAGTGCCCTTCAAACCGAAACACAGTAATGTTTGCAGACTACTGCTTCACGGCAGAATAACTGGCCCTGGGGTGGTACCTACCTAGACGGATTCCTGCATAGGAATCCTACCATCATCTGATGGTAAGTGTCATGATGATGGTGAATTCACATGTCATAAAAGAATTTTATTTCTCACACTTGCAAGTTTCCCCACGATGTTTTCCTTCACCGCCGGGAACATTGTAGATCGATCGTGGCGATGTTTTGATGATTTCTGGTCGGTTCCAACCACGTCTACGTCACCTGCGTTTCATGTCTGTGATATGTTTCTTCATCTATCTGTATTTAGTATAATGTCCAAGCGAAGTTTTGACAACCGCGTGGCCTAGTGGTCAGAGTGCCTGACTTCCACGTCCGGGTTCTGGGTTCTGGGTTAATGCGAGATGGTGTTGACATTTGTGCAAAACCGGTATTGGTATACGTCTGGGTTGTATGGTGGTTGTCCTCGTGTCTCTGCCACGCACCCTAGCCTACCTCCTATCTTATCGCAAGAGTGTTACATGGGATGGGTGTAGGTTGAAATAAGTGAGTGGTGTAAAAAGTGAGTCTGTGGGGGGGGTCTACTGTGTAACTTTTGTTGGTTTCGTGGTCGGCTTCATTTGATCTCATTAACCAATTAATGAGCTCTTTTTTGCGTATGAAGCTCATTCATTGGTTAATGGGATCAAATGAAAACGATCACGAAACCAACCAGAGTTACACAGTAGACCCCCAGGTTTGATCACCAACAGAAGCTTCTTAAAAAATGTTATCCTACGTTAGGTTCAGTGTCGTAGGTGCCTTTTACACACATATATTGCACATGCACAAACACATAGACCCGGCACAACTTAACATACTACCATACTAATATTTTTTTTATTTTTTTATTTGTCTAAAGTGACGAAACGAGCAAAACGTTCACGTGATTGTAAGTGCAACGTCCGCCCACAACAAATGCTGTGTCACCCAGAATATTTCTGTGTAACACCACACTGCGCCCGTCACTCTGAGACATCAGTTCTTAAGTCTCAAATGGCCTGTCACAAATGTTTATAGCAGTTTGTTTGGCGCGCGCGGTCGGAATTATTATCATGGGCAGGCGTGGCACTTACCATCAGGTAAAACACTTTCTACTGACTGAATGAAAGTCTCGCCACTGACTTCCATTAAAAAATTCTGACAGAGACATCGCCACATAGGCAATTTCACGAGGTATACTCAAAGTAGATACAGGTATATATGAATCCTGGATGACATGAAGCGAGAATAGTTTCGAAAAAATAAAATCGTGTATGGTTCAAAAAATTTATTTACTTAAAATCACCGTTTTTAAGTACAGGAATATAAATACATTTATTAATACAGCGACGAGTACACGCCGGCTTTGTAACGTATGGCAACATTTTTGTAAGGGACTCTTACTACATAAATATATACTATTTACACGCTTACACAAATACATCTATTTACATCATTCACTAGGTATATATAATAAATTCTATAAAGTCAAGGCACCGTTTTAGCACCACGTTATACATAATTTTTGCACCGTTTTTGTATTAAATTGTAACATTCTTCAAAAACATATCTCTGAAGTTTGTGACACATTTGAAAAGTAGAACGTACGCACTGAAAAAGTCTTCTACTACATAAATATGTATTGTATATACAAAAACACTTCCCCAAAGTTAAAGAAATAATATTTAATATAGATAGTTCATTGTACCCGTACAGTCCGTACGAAAAGTGATAACATTTATTTTTAAATAATCACCTTTCAAATTTGGAAGCATTTGACGTTATCGTTGAGCTGACTGCCCTTCACTGATCTGAATAAATACAGCCTAGTTTATTTGAGGTGTTACTCTGCCATCGGTCGGAAGCATTGTGTTTTTGGACTATTCTCGGAATGAGATGGGAACGTGAATTCTCCAAGAATTACATAAAGTATTATGATACTTATTATATTAGATAAGTTACTTTTGTGGCAAAATTATATATACGAGTATATATATATATATATATCTTTATTTTAATACTACAACATATAAGCACCTTGTTGATAAATTGTGATGTATAATATAAGCTATATTGAAATATTAGCTTTTCATAGCCTTGATTTAATTAATACACTTTATATTTCAAACAGAGTATTGCCCTGTTAATAAATTTCTAGAAAAGTAATCTATATTTACAATAAATAAAAATGTATTCTATAATATTATCATTGTTAAGATGTTAAAAATGTCCTCCGTGTGTTAAAATTTTTATTCAAACGTTACATAAATTAAAATAGTTAGTTACGTAGGAAAGTTTACGTTGTGATTCTTACAATAATTATGACCTTTATCTTACAAATATTAGCCGCCAAAAACATTAGTCTATAATTTTTATAAATCAATGACGTTTCAAAACAACTAGAGGAACTATTTAACAATAGATTAAGGCACTGTAAAAATCTCAAATAAAAACACCTAGTCGCCTACCAACGATTAACAAATAATACTGTATAAAAACGCTCACGACTGTACATACAGCTCTACACTGTTCTCTTCCTAGCGCCATATATCAGACAACACAAGGCCAATCTCGTTCTTATCGCACAGGAAAATCAGTCTATTCTGGCGTGCATCACTCCAACTTATGGCTATATGTTTTGACTATCGATTTATACACAAAGATTCGACGTATTTGGGATCCATTTCGTCTATCTCCCGTCCTTTGGTCTCAGGCACGAAAAGCACAACAAAGAGCAGGCAAAGGACGGATATACCAGCGTATAGCCAAAACAAACCATACAAGCCTATATGGTCTTGGATATCGGCTGCTGTTTTCACATTAACGAAACCACAAAGATGGCTAAAACTCGTCGCCAGCGCACTACCGGTGCTTCTATATTCCAAAGGAAATAGTTCACCTATTAGAAGTGAGGATATTGGGCTGATGCCTAACGAAAACGCAATTGTAAACGTTAGCACGCAGATTAAAGGTATCCAGTCGTACGCGGCGGGTTCGGTTTGCGTTAGGTCGGTGGAGTTCATGTAAATTGCCATGTAATACGCGTACGAACCGTAACCGGCCAAAGCTATGGACATCATTACGCCACTGATCATCAGTAGGGGGAGTCTACCGACGTTGTCAATAAGCATGCCTGATAAACACGACGCTAGCAGTTGAACAGCACTGGTAGCGATGGCTCCACCATGAGGATTCATCATCCTGAACGTCTTCTTGAACATGGGAACAGCGTAAAAGCTGAAGACGTGGGCACCGGTGAACCTTTGGAAGAACATGAGCCCACACGTTATCAACACGGGCCTGGTAAGCCTCTTTGACAGCAAAACCTTTAGTTTTCCAGCTCTCCCGTTGTTATACTGCTTACTAGCTAATATATTAGTTCTGATAGTCGCTAACTCCTGTCTTATGTCGGTGTCGGGTCCTCGAAGCCATTGTAGAGAGTCAGCCGCATCTTCCTCTTTACCGCGCAGGAAGAGCGAAGAAGGAGTCTCGGGGATAAAAAGCAACGCCAAGAAGAGAAGTACAGGTGCAGCGGCAACTACTAGGGCCAGTTGTTGCCAATTGAGGTATGCTCCTAAAGAGTAGGAGAATGAGAATCCCGATTTGGCTCAATATTTTCGAGACCGAGCTGAGGCATCCTCTAATTTCGGGCACGGCAATTTCTGTGATGTATACCTGTGGACAAATGAAAACATATTTAAGTTTCACATTCTGTGCTATTCTAGAAAAAAGGAGCTTTATTAATTTCACTGAAGGGCATTATAAAGCTTGTTTTGAACTGTTGAATAAAAAAGATAGAGAGCATTTTCATTTCTTCCATATTTATGTGTTGGTAACATACATTGATAGTTTCAATGTATATGAACAGGGACGCTGCTAGGTGTATGTTGCAAGACAATACAGTCTATAATATATTAGTACTGTTCTATAACTATATTAATGACACAATTAAAAATTAAAGATAGTCATATTTTTCATTATGCCAATAACAATGGAATAAAAATTGAACAATGTGAATAAAACTTCCCGTTTTTTTTTTGTTACGTAACGTAAATGGATACAAATCATGTGTACTTTGTTTAGGTTGGTTAGGAAGTTGCTTGTGACCCGAAGGTCGTCGAAACACCGTTAGCGAAAGTAGAATCATCATCATCATTTCAGCCTGTGAGGTGTGGGCCTCCCAATAATTGCGTTTGCTAACCCGCCCGCCAAGCATGGCAACTGTGGCGAAATCTCCCCAAAATTACATGCAGGAATCCGTCTAGGTAGGTACCACCCCAGGGCCAGTTATTCTGCCGTGAAGCAGTAGTGTGCAAACATGACTGTGTTTCGGTCTGAAGAGCACTGAGAGCTAGCGTAATCACTGGGCATATGAGACTCAAGAACTAACGTCTCAAGGTGACGGGCGCAGTGTGGCGCTACACAGAAATATTCTGAGTAACACAGCATCTGTTATGGGCAGACGTTGTACTTACCATAAAGTGAACGTTTTGCTCGCGTCGTTACTTTATCAAATTAAAAAAAAATGCCCAGTTCACTATCATCGGGGTGAGCTTCATTACGCGGGTGAAACCGCAGGGCACAGCCAGTATTAACATATAGATAATGGAAAAAATAAAACTGTTTTGACGTATAAAATGTTTTTAACAATTAGTTACATAGTCAAACATATTAAAAGTCCGGATTGTCCATTTGTCTGTGCTGTACGTCACCCATGAAAAGCTGAACGTCCATGCAAATGTTTTAAATTATGAATATATAAGTCTTGTTTGTTGAATTTTACTCGGTGTGCGTAATAAGTACGTAATTATGTACGGAAAATTAATTTTCTTCACTTGTAAGGGAATATTTCAAAAAGATTTCATGTATTGTTACTACATTACAAAAATACTGGCGGTAGGATTCCTATGCAGGAATCCATCTAGGTATGTACCAGCCCAGAAATCCAGCCAGTTATTCTGCCGTGAAGCAGTATTGTGCAAACATTACTGTGTTTCGGTTTGAAGGGCACTGTGAGCTAGCGTAATCACTGGGCCTATGAGACTTAAGAACTGATGTCTCAGGTTGACGGGCGCAGTGTGGTGTCACACATGAAATGTACTGGGTGATCACAACATTTGTTATGGGCAGACGTTGCACTTATCATCAGGTGAACGTTGTGCTCGTTTCGTCACTTGATGAAATAAAAAAAAAAATCGGACCAGGGACCTGTGACGCAGAATTCAATCACTTAGCCACTGCGACTTTTGGTTATGTGTATGATGTGTGATTATGAAAAAACCGGATATCTGCGCAGTTTCTTTACCCTGTTTCTTCGTGAAGCATTAATTGTGGCCAATTGTATAATAATGAAGTGTAACAAACGATGTCTAACTTCTAATAAAAAAAAAGTTCATTTTATTTCAAATGAAGAAAAAATATAATACTTGAGAAATTTCTTCGTGATTTAATTTTTTCGGTCCGATAGTTCATCAAATATCTTATAATAAGTATTTACGTGTGTTTACTTATTTTATTTTGTTACTATAATTTGTTTTTTATATATGTTATTTATTACATACATACTTAAGATCACGACTGTATCCCATAAGGGGTAGTCAGAGACTGGGCACTCACTGCAGAAACAGATGACTGTCACAATCCACGTTTCACACAAAACAATATAACGCACTTGGTGTGATAGGTGGTGAGCCCATCGCCACTATGCGCTGTTGGGTGCACAGTGCAGTTTAATTCCTTACTCGCCTTTTACGAGATCCATTGGATGAGATGGAGTGGTTGTATTCTTTTAACGAGCCGCCACCACACGGCTATCGGCTATATTATATATCGGCTATATTATTAATATAAAATTATACTTTCTAATAATCGTAACTATACATCACAGTATAAAATAAATGTTCCTCGGTTTGTTTGAAATGACAAAATAACAGATTTTTAGTCAATGCTTATGAAAGTATGTACGGTAGTTTTAAAAGAAAAACTATTTTTAAAATTTTTGTCTGTCTGTCTGTTTGTTCCGGCTAATCTCCGAAGCGGCTCCATCGACTTCGACGAGACTTTCACTGACAGATAGCTGATAATATAGCGGGTAACTTAGGCTACTTTAATTTCAGAAAAATGAAAAGGGTCCGCGCATCAAAATTAAAACCTCAAAGTCCGATTCAAATAGCGGCGTATACATGTATACCATGGATCGGGGTAGGCTTTTTTACGCGGATGAAACTTCGGAACACAGCTAGTACGACATACATTTACAATTTAGGCCGCAGATAGGCATTGTAGAACACCATCTACCTCTTTCCTATCGAGGTGTCGTAAGAGGCCTCTAAGGTATTGTACAGACTTTGAGAGCTTTAATTCGTGCAGAACAATACCATAATAAGCAATGTTGCTCTTGGGAACGCAATGGTGAGTAAGAATTTTTTGCCTCTTTTGTGGTTCGCCACCCGTTACGTCTAGTTTCCCGCGGGGGTGAAAAATGGGCTACGTGTGTGACCTCTACCTACCCCTTATATGGGGAAAAGGCGTAATTGTATGTATATTTTTACGTTTCCTAGGTACATATACGTTAAAACATTAATAGTTAGTAAATAATTATCTATCTATCTATCTGTGTATAAGTGCCATATGAGGTTGAAATACAAAAAGTCAATAAAAAAACTAGACACTGCATATATGCAGTAATTGTCTATAAATATTGTAAGAATTCAGACCAGAACAATCTCAAGGCGGAACGAAATACTAAGCCGCTACCATAATCATTGTACCTCACTCTATTGATGTGTATAAGATTTTTAAATACACGCCCTATTTATGTGTTTAAGATATTTTATTGTACATTATACAATCAAATATATTTTACAACCACATAGCCTAGTGGTCAGAATCTCGAATCCATAACTTCTACGCTGCCGGTCCTGAGTTGGAGTCCCAGCCGGCACCCTAGTCGACTCTACATAGGTCTGCAGAGGTGTCCTACAACTTGAAAACGGTTTTTTTCATTGGATAAAGTGATGAAACGAGTAAAACGTTCATCTGGTGGTAAGTGTAACGTCTGCCCATAAGCTGTGTCACGTAGTACATTTCTGTGTGACACCACATTGCGCCGTGATTACGCTAGCTCTCAGTGCCCTTCCAACCGTAACACAGTAATGTTTGCACACTACTGCTTCACGGCAGAATAACTGGCCCTGGAGTGGTACCTACCTAGACATGAATGTTACAGATGTTTGAGTAATGATTTATTAGCAATTCATTCATTACTCAAACATCTGTAACATTTAAACTTAAAATAAATAAAATTTTAAATAAAAAAAAAGTAGGATTCCTATGCAGGAATCCGTCTAGGTAGGTACCATTCAGGGCCAGTTTTCTGCTAACTTCATCAAAGAAGCATATCGCCCTTTCCATTAACACCACATATCAAAATTCGAAACTGTGCTCCGCGACATTTACGCCAAGTACTCTGACACCTGACTGAAATTGAAACAAGGAGATGGGCAGCAGCATCTTCCTGCCAAGCTTGGCAACAATAGCAAAATCCCCCCAAAATGATAGCTACTAACTTTTGTGACAATCTATGGAGAAGGCCTGTGTTCAGCAGTGGCCTAGTGATAGGCTGAAATGATGATGTTGATGACCGACTCAGGCCACGCGGTCGTCAATTCACCTATGTAATATCTGTTCAAAGTGCCAGTTCTATTAGCGGCAGTGCTATTTTTTTTTTTATTCAACCACATTCTTTGTTTGAATATTTCCTCTCATTTATTCATCCGCTTCGTTCTAAACTGCGGTAGCATTCTCATTTTATCTACGCGGTGTATTCTACAGGCCAAGGCCGCTACATGCCGTGCCCATAGAGCAACTGATGGCGAGACACGGCGTTTCATAAAAACAGTTTTGTTTCTGATAACCTATCTTCGCATGATTTGCTTCTGGACCTAAACAAATAAATATAATTGAAGTGTCTGTTTGTTATAAGAACATAACAGCTTTTTACTCGATGCTTATGAAAGTATATACGGTACTTATATGAAGACAACAATTTTTAAAGTTTTTGTCTGTCTGTCTGTCATCTGTTTTTGCAGTGAGTGCTCAGTCTCTGACTACTCCTTATGGGATACAGTCGTGATCTTATGTATGTATGTTCCGACTAATCTGACCGATTTTGACGGGAATTTCACTGACAGGTGGCTGATATTATGGCGGGAACTTAGGCTACTTTAATTTTAGAAAAATAATTAGAGATCCGCGCCCAAAAATTAAAACCCCGAAATCAGATTCAAATAGAGAATTATACGCATATGTATATCAGTCGTTCCGGGTCAGCTTTTTTACGCGGGTGAAACCGCAGGGCACAGCTAGTTCAAACTATTCGAGTTAGCAATATGTAAGCGACCCGACTGTGCTTGTGTATGTTGTATTTGAAAAGGTATTAGACAATAGTGTCCTGCAGTTTTAAGTGACACGTCTTCTTCTGTGTAATACTGCCGGGCCGGACATAGTGTAATATATAAAATTACTAGTCGATGCCCGCGACTTCGTCCGCCTGGATATGTTTTTTGAATATCCTGTGGAAACTATTTGAATTCCGGGAATAAAAAGTATCCTATGTCCGTCTCCAGGATGAAAGTCTGGAAATGTAATGGAAATCTCTGTGCCAAATTTCGTCACGATCGGTTCAGCGGTTGAGCCGTGAAAAAGGTAACAAACAGACAGAGGGACAGAGAGAGTTACTTACCGCTTTTTTAATATAAGTACCTATGAACTTACACTATCTCCATATTTTTCCTAACGAATGTTTGTTGGTAACATCACTTGCAGAACTTGACTTGGGGCATTTCTATCCACATACATTATCCCTGGACGGTATTAAAATGCCTGTCTTTAAAAAGGTCTACTAACTAAAAAACATGCTTAAACAGCAATGAGCTGATGATGCTGGTGAAAATACCAGGTTATATTCACGACATCATTGTATTATGATCGATCCACAGCACGCGTGCAAAATTTCAAATTATTCGAACGCCTGAAAGCGGGAGAACAGTTGTTTGAAAGATTTTGTTACTACATTATCAGTTACATACATACTTACATATATACAGGTCAAGCTCTAAAATAACACTCACTCGTCTAAACCTACCCGGGCCCGATATAAAGTTTATGCGATGAGATCGGAGATAAGGTAGGATGCATTGTCCAGAGATGCAAAGACAATCACAACACAACCAGGAGGTCTATTTTGGAACCGGGAGGTCCACTTTGTATCTCTGGCAGGCTTCGTGATCGGTTTTATTTTGGCGCATGAAGCTCATTCATTGGTTAATGGGATCAAATGAAACCGATCCCGAAACCAACCAGAGTTGAGAACCACGATCTACTAGTGCAACCCGAGAATTCAACCCATTCGAACCCACGGCGTGGTAGTCAGGTTATTCCTAACCACTCGGCCACGCGGTATCCAAGAGAAACATACAATAGACATGCTGCTTGCGTTTCTTCATACTGCTACCGTGTAACAGTATGAAGGTAACGTGATGAACGTTACCAACGCGGTGTTAACATCCTCAGTATTGTGTTAGAGGGCGAGGCAATAATGCACAAAACATAAGCAATGCTTTCACGTTTTTGTGTCGCCGTGAGAATACGAGAGGAAACAGAACAAAACGGCCTCTTAAGGCACCATTCAACCGTTACCATTTGTTCATAGTTCACTGTTACTACGCGTGACACACGATCGAAACGATTGATGAATATTTTTTCAATATTTTATATATTGAGCGCGAAACATTTACAGTGACAAGTTAGATGCAATCACGTCACGGTACCGTGGATTATTTAAATAAGAAGTAAAGAATATTCCACTGCTGGTTTTCCCCCTGGCCGATTATCGGCCACGGCGACAACTACCGAACATTGTCGGAACTTGACAATGTTCGGTAGTGTGTGACCATTCTTACACAGTACATGCTGAGCCAACCCCTTTTCGACACAGAACTATTTTGTTTTACTAAATTTTGTTTTGTTTTTTTATTTTTTTCATATTCAACTGTACTATGTTCTTGTGCCGATTAAATGTTTTTTCTATTCTATTCTATTATATTCTTATCAACTGCGCAGGAGGTATTATAGTGCCACAACTGTACGCGCAAACACAAGGATACTCACTCATCCCAACTTATCTGTACCCGATGTAACGCTCATACAATAAGATCGGAGGTAGGCTAGGATGAAATGTTAAAGACAAGTACAAACACGTCAACCAGACCCGAAAACAAACTCTTTGTGTTCTTGCTCAAATGTGGGTACCGGCTGGGATTCAAACCCAGGACCTGCAATATAGTAGTCAGGTACTCTAACCACCAGGCCACGCGGTTGTCAATAGGCTGCTGGATAATTTAAGTCAAAAGTTTGTTTTGGGACACTTCTTTTGATTATGTTTGGATATTGAAGCAAATAAATTATACTTTATACGTTTACTTGCGTTTTACAGAAATATAATTCACTGGTGGTAGGATTCCTATGCAGGAATCCGTCTAGGTAAATACCACCTCAGGGACAGTTATTCTGCCGTGAATCAGTAGTGTGCAAACGCGTAAGCGCGTAACGCGCGTAGCGTAATCACTGGGCTAATGAGACTTAAGAACTGATGTCTCAGGTTGACGGGCGCATTGTGGTGCCCCACTGTTCTGGGTGACACAGAATTTGTTATGGGCAGCCGTTGCATTTACCATCAAGTGAACGTTTTGCTCGTTCCGTCACTTATATCAAATAAAAAAAAAATCTCAAACATCCATACCTGAAACCAATTTGTTCCATGAATCGAATCCGTGACCACGAGCTTAGAAGCGGATCGTTCAGCCACCACGTTAACCGAGCCGACAATGTGTTTATAAGAGAATAACTGCTAGATTATTTTTATAGGATTAAGTGGCGGTATGAGCGAAACGTTGACCTGATGGTAAGTGCAACGTCCGCTCATGAGAAGTTGTATCGCCCAGAACATTTGTGTGATGGCACACTGCGCCCGTTACCCTGAGATATGAGTTCTTGATTACGCCAGCTCTCAGTGCCCTTAAAACAGTAATATTTGCTCACTACTGCTCCACGGCGGAATAACTGGCCCTGGGGCGGTATCTACCTAAACGGATTACTGCGTTGGAATCCTACCACCAGCAATTGGTTGGATGTTTAAAAACTTACAAAATGTTTGTTCAAATTTCTCAGCGCACGTGTGTCTCAAGAACTTCCCGCGAAAACTGTTTCTTATTACGCTGAACATAACGACAATGGTGCGAACCTGCAATTTTTATATAACAATGACTGATGCGATTGATTAGATGGCAGTGGAGGCGTTTTAGAAACGAGTCGGGTAACGCAGCACGACACGAATAATACACGAGTGTGTTTACACAAGTCGTGCATAAAACTTCGCTAATTATATATACAAATAAAACAGTCTTAGCAAAATTACGCAGACAGAAATAACTTAAAAGTTGTTTTGAAATACTGCGTCGTGAAATTACTGCATTGAAATACTTTTTATTCCTCAGACATGCTGATTTACTGGTGGAAGGAATCCTATGCAGGATTCCGTGTAGGTAGGTACTCGTACCACCGAAGGTCAATTATTCTGCCGTGAAGCAGTAGTGCGCAAACATTTACTGTGTTTCCATCTGAAGGGCACTGAGAGCTAGTGTAATCACTGGGCATATGAGACTTAAGAACTGATGTCTCTGGGTGGCGCAGTGTGGTGCCACACAGAAACGTTCTGGGTGACATAACATTTGCTATGGGCAGAAGTTAGGTATGCCCTACTCGTCGCATTATCCAATAAAAAAAAATCTTTGTTGACGATACCATACTAAGAACTAGAAACATTGGTTCACGAAAGAACACTGAAACCATTAACATACATCAGTCACGCCTTTTTCCTATATACGGGGTAGGCAGAAGCCACACTGGAAACGAGACGTAAAGGGTGCGAACCACGTCGCTGCCATTTTGGTACGAAGTCTAAAAATTCTTACGCCTCATTGCGTTCTCACGAGCATAATGACAGCATTGCATATGACGGTGTTATTCTGCACAAATAAAGATTGTCGCCTCACGCACACCTTAGTCGCCTCTTACGCTAGGAATAGAGATAGGTGCTATTCTACTCTGCCGAACATCTACCTGCAAACAAAAATTTGTAGAATAACATTAACAATTAACAATTCGCCGTGTGGTAGCGGCTTAAGAGAATCTACCACCCCATCTCTTCCCGTGGTTGTCGTAAGAGTAGACAGAGGGAAAATCAAAACCAGGTGAATGGGCAGCAGCAACCTCCTGGAACATCTCAATGAATAAACTGCGGTTGTCAACACACGCCTGCCAAGCTTGGCAACTATGGCAAAATAACCAAAATGAGAGCGACAAACTTTAGCGGCAATCTATGGGGCCGTGGTAGCTCAGGGGCCAGGTGCTCGCCTTTAATTTCATAGTACGCGAGTAACCTGGGTCCGATCCCCGGTGCCAGCACCTCTAAATTTGTTCTACAATTGTAAGTGCTGATTTACCATGTGCTCAGCGGTGAAGGAAAACATCGTGGGAAAACCTGCATCTCCGTGCAATAGAAATATTTCGAGAATATGTGAAGTCCGCCAACCCGCATTTGGAGCAGCGCGGCGGACTTTTCCCAGCTCCTGTAGTGTGTAGTGTGCTCAGTAGTGGGACATTTATAGGCTGTTACTTTACTTTTTACTTTTATGGGGGAGGCCTCCGTTTAACAGTGGACTAGTGATAGACTGAAGTGATGTGATGAATTAACAAAAGTGTAAGAAAAATAATTACAGATGTCCTGTCTTTATGAAGCGATGCTCTTTAGAATGGGTCTTCAGCCTTCATACAAATACTACAATATGTGAATTGTGGCGCAAGCCGGACTGGACAATTAATTACATTTTTTTTGCTATTCTACTGTTTACAATATGAATTCCCTACGAGAACTATTCAAGGAGACTAATATTTTGACAAATCCTTCGTTGTATACTTATGAAAATATAATGTACGTAAGGAAACACACCAATTTATTCAATAAAAAAGTGACCGTATCCTATATAATAGGCTACGGCGACACACGAGGTTCCTGTGTTTAGGTTGGCCACAACTAGAAAGTTAGGAGATCCATAAAATTTTATAACCAAATTCTGTGTGTCACTCAAAATACTGACATAGAATTAAACAAACTTGTCAAGAAGACATTATAAGAAATAGCGACAGCGATGTGTGGAAATAACTCTTACTCTGCACTTGCAAACCCCCCGGCTACTAAATTTATGATGTAATTTTTATGTAATTTATAAATAACATTATGTAATATGGCATTGAAATAAATAAAGACCCTAGAGTTTCTTGCCGTTTTTCTCAGTGAAGGTGTTATTTTTAAAACCGGTGTAGATTTTGACATTCATAAGAGCTTCAAGCCGTGTGGTGGTGGCTCGTTAAAAGAGTACTACCACTCCATCTCATCCAATGGATCTCGTAAAAGGCGAGTAAGGAATTAAACTGCACTGTGCACCCAACAGCGCATGGTGGCGACGGGCTCACCACCTATCACACCATTTTACTCTGCCATACATCTATTCGCTAAATAATACTAAATATATAAAATAAAATTCACACCGATTCCGCCAACCTTTATTTTATCTTTAGCCAATATCTTCTGGGTATTTACCTAACCTGTTTAAACTTTAGCTCATTAATAATTCACATAGCTCGAAAGTGTCATGGTGGCATTAATCAGACATTGTCTGAACAGATTTATTCTGCATAAATAATAAGGAAAGGTCTTATAGAATCGAGCTCGAGCTCTAAGATGGAGCGACTTATGTCTTCGAGATTTATAGTAAATAGATTTTATTATCTGAAATCTAGATACAATAAAGTCCATTAACGGAATAAATTTGCAATAATAGACTAGTATTGTATAAAACGGAATAGAAACTTTGTCCGGTGGCTTAAGAAATATATCTATTAATACTATTACCGGGTGGTGGCGGCCTAAGAGAATCTACCACTCCATCTCATCCCGAATGTGTCGTAAAATTCGACAGAGGGAAAATGAAAACCAGGAGATGGGCAGCAGTATCTTCTGGAACATCCGAATGACAAAAAAAATGAAATCCCTCCGAAATGAGATCTACAAACTTTTGTGACTATCTATGGGGGAGGCCTATGTTCAGCAGTGGACTTGTGATAGGCTGAAACGACGACGACGACTATTATAATATTTAACAGGTGGAAGGATTCCTATGCAGGATACCGTCTATGTAGGCACCACCCCAGGCCAGTTATTCTGTCGTGAAGCAGTGGTGTGCAAACACTACTGTGTTTCGGTCTGAAGGACTCTAAGTGCTAGTGTAATCACTGGACATATGACGACTTAAGAACTGATGTTTTTGGGGGACGGGCGCAGTATAATGTCACCCTGAAATGTTCTGGGGACACGGCATTTGTTATGGGCAGACGTTGCACTTACCATCAGATGAACGTTCTGCTCGTCTCACTTAATACAATAAAAAAATTTAATACGTGAGGCAAAAACCTTGTACCCCTTTTTACCAAAAATATAAGGACGCAGAGAGAGAAGGAGTGCAGAAAGCTAATATTTTTATATAAATGAATAAAAAAAATTACATTACACACACTGCCAAGCGTTTGACAGACACACACATATGTATCTCAATTCTCAATAGCACGTGAAGAGAAAACTTTTTACCCCTTTTTAAGCATATTGCGCGCGCAGCCGAGTGTGTGCTTTGGCATAGTGAAAGTTTGCATAGAGAAGAAGGTAGGAATCAAAAAAAATATATTACAATATGTGTTACAAATACAATAAATTAAATAAAATAAAACATCCAGTATTTACGTACATATTGAAAATGTCAATTATATAACAGTGTGTAGTTTGTTTACGTCGTAGATAATACACGTCATAGTCTCTGGTCAAACAGTCGCACAGATTATATAAAATGTTGCCAACAAATAATTACTAACACCTGAATAACGTAAAAAATTAAAACAACCTATGAATCACGGTTTAATTTCGAATCATGACAGCATTTAGAAATTAACTAACAGGTTGTAAAGGGAATATACCACCTTTTTGGTAAACATATCGACTACATCTGTTAGCTGACAAACGGCCATCCTTTACACAAACACAAATTCGCTCACTCGGGTTTTTACGTGGTCGCACAATTCAATTCAATTTTGGTAAAAAATATTTTACGTCACACATTACGTAATATATTTTTTCGACGCGCTAAAAATTTATTTTACACTAACCAAGATAAGCTGTATGCTATATATATATTTGTCTCATGTCGAAACCGAACCCCCGGAATCGAAGCCTACAAACTTTGCTGGTGCACATAATTATTTCTTATATTTACGCAAACACGTGAAGCGTTTTTATTTAAAAGAGACTAATTTTACAGATTTTATCGCGTTTAATTTTACTATTTATAACTCGACGTTTCGGGCGCTTCACAGCACCCGTGGGCACGGGAGAACTGAGTTGCTTCTAGGGAGCTTTATGTCAAACAGTGAACTACAAAAGGCTGATGAAACAGAATTAGAAACGAAGAAGAAAGGCTAATACCTGTGTAATCATAGTAATACAACAGACGAGCATGCCGCCGCAAAAAGAGGTTGCAGAGATCATGTCGACGCTGCTCGAAAGAGCTGTCGCGAGCCACGCGACGGTGTACGGCAGGGCTGCGGCTAGAAGCACCGTCCGTCGTCCCAATCTCATCGCCATGCCCCCTAAGATTCCTCCTATTAGGGCACCTGGAAACAAAAAAGCTTTATTGTTATATATTATTTAGGTCAAAGTCACAATTTCTTCACATAGTTTAGGCTTCACTGGGGGTAGTAGACCTAGGAACAACACAAAAATAATCTGGGTGACACAGCGTTCGGTATGAGCAGTTGGTGAGCGTTGGTGGTAGGATTTCTATGCAGGAATCTGTCTAGGTAGGTACCACCTCAGAGCCAGTTATTCTGCCGTGAAGCAATATTGTGCAAACATTACTGTGTTTCGGTTTGAAGGGCACTGTGAGCTAGCGTTATCACTGGGCATATGAGACTTAAGAACTTATGTCTCAGGGTGATGGGCACAGTGTGGTGTCACACAGAAATTTTCTGGGTGACACAGCATTTGTGATGGGTCACAAATGCTGTGACGACACACACGTGACGACATGGGCTGGTAGATTCTCTTACGCCGCTACCACACGGCACATGGAAATATAATAACAATTGTGAACGTGTAGTTGAGAATGTCTTTCTTTATTTCTTAAACAAAGCAATGGTATATTTCGCCTAACGACTTAAATGGCGCTGCAGATAAATACTTATATAAAGCTCGACAAATAAAGAAATAGAATTCTCAACATATTTACTTTCTTTGTACGCGTTCGCATCATTTAAAACGGGACGGACAGACAAAAATAAACAGGAGACCGAACGATCAGTTTTATTTATAGTTGGTCTTGCAAATAATTCTACGTAACTTACAATCTGTTAACACTTTCAGGAAAACATATTTTTTGTGCGCGTGATGTGACACGTCGTCTCATTTTAAAACATCATTTTTGTAGCGTTTCGGTGGAAACAGTATCCTTAAAGTGGAATTTATATATAAAAGGTTTTCCGAACCGATAAATCTCGGATCTTTAAGAAAAGAGTCTATACAACAAAAAGAGTCTATACAACCATTAACTACTTAGTCATTTCCCCCTTCTTCCACTACATAACGTATTATTGAGGAAAGTCGATGGATGCAGATGGCTCTGGAAGTTTTTTTTTAATCGCTAAAGTGACGTAATGAGCAAAACGTTCACTTAACAACGTTCCCATAACATATTATGCTGTATCACAGAACATTTCTGTGTCCATTACTCTGAGACATCAGTTCTTTAGTCTTATACGCCCAAAAAGACACTAGCTCTCAGTGCCCTTCAAACCGAAACACAGTAATGTTTGCACACTACTGCTTCACGATAGAATAACTGGCGCTGGTGGTGGTACCTAGATGGATTCCGGCATAGGAATCCTACCACCAGTAGATGTTTTGTGGCAATCTATGTTCAGCGGTAGAGCTTGTGGCCTGTTATAGGGTTACGGTGGTATTGCATTAGTTACATCTTAAATCCTTGCTGAAGAAACCAGCCATCCAACATTGAAAAACCCGTTCAGATTAGTGATTCTGATTTCGAATTGAAACTTCATGGGCATTCTTACAAATTACATCAATACTCTAAATTCTATCATCATCAACCTTGATCGTTGGCATTCTAGTACATACGTTTTTCAAAACACTTTATGGAATCTGCTGCCAATAGATACGAGTTAGGGACCTTCAAGAAAAGAGCCTATATCTTTCTCATAGGCCGGCAGCAAACCCGGAATTCCTCGGGTATTGCGAATGTTCTTGAGCGGCGGTGATCACTTACCACCAGGTGAGCCGCTTGCTCGTTTGCCCTCTTATATAAAAGACTTAGCATCAGTAGAAAAAGGCCAGGAACAATCAATAACGATCGAAAAAACTCAATTTACCTACGGAGCAAAAAGTTTGGGAGTCCTCTGGCTTAAATAACGCGCAGAGTAAATATAATCATGTATATGCAATGATATACCTCCTAGCAAACACGAACAGACTGACGACCAGCAATCAATTATTCCATATATAAACAATTTTCGACGTGATCGGTTCAACGAACGCCGCGGTAGCTTAATGACCGAGAGCTTGTCTTAAATTTCTTGGTACACAGAGGTTGGACTCACTATCACCACTAATTCAGTTGATGGTAAGAGCTACCATGCCTGCCCATAGAAAAATATTATTTAGCACAGTACTGTGCTCTTCACCACGTCGTCGTCGTCGTATCAGCCTAACCCTAGTCCACTGCTTAACATAGGCCTCCCCCATAGATTGCCACAAAAGTTAGTAGCTCTACTTTTGGGCGGATTTTGCCATAGTTACCACGCTTAGCAGGCGGGTTGGCAACCGCAGTTTATTTATTCCTCCTGATTTTCATTTTCCCTCTGTCGATTTTTACGACACCCACGGGATGAGATGGGGTGGTAGATTCTCTTAGCCGCCACCACACGGAGATTCTTATTTCAAGCCCTACAATAGCCCTAGCTTCAGACCGTAACATAACAGTGTTCGGCCGCACATGGAGTACTGTTCTCATCTCTGGGCGGGGGCGCCCCAGTGTCAGCTACTTCCATTTGACCACATTTAACGGAGAGCGGCTCGAATCGTCGACGACCATGTTCTATCTGATCGGCTTGATCCACTGGCTTTGCGAAAAGATGTTGCATCTCTTTGCATTTTTTATAAGATCTACCATGGGGAGTGTTCCGAAGAATTGTTCGGATTAATTCCAGCCGCTGATTTCCACCATCGCACATTGCGGCACAGCGCGAAATTCCATCGTCACCACCTTGATGGTTGGCATTTCAGCACAGTGCGTTTTTCGCGCAATTTTCTGCCCCGCACAAGCACCTTATGGAATCTGCTGCCGCCAGCGGTTTTTCCGGACCGATACGACTTAGGGCCCGTCAAGAAAAGAGCCTATTCCTTCCTCAAAGGCCGGCAACGCATCTGCTATTGTTCTGGTATTGTAGATGTTCATGGGCGGCGGTGATCACCTACCATCAGGTGAGCCGCTTGCTCGTTTGCCTCCTCTAACTTGAAAAAAAAAACCATCGCTAGACGGCAGAATAACCAGCATTGCGGTGGTACCTACCTAGATGGATTCCTACGTAAGAATCCTATCAATAGTCAATTTTAAGTGCTAATGCATGCATGCGGCATGCGTGACATACAAGTCCGCTTACCCTCGCAAAATCAAGGCATCTCTTCTTAACTTAAAACTCAAAATGGAAGGTGGTATATCCCTCAGGTCACTATGAAATGTGATGTAAGCGCCCTGCGCTTACATCACATTTCATAGTAGTTCGCGAGAGGTTGAGTTCGATTCTGGTGCCGAAAGATCAGACAGATCATTTTTTTATTGGATGAAGTGACGAGACTTTCAAGACTTTCATCTGGTGGTAAGTGCAACGTCTGTCCTTAACAAATGATGTGTCACCCAGAACATTTCTGTGTGGCGCCACACACTGCGCTCGTCACCCTGAGACAACAGTTCTTAAGTCTCATATGCCCAGTAATTACACTAGCTCTCAGTGCCCTTCAGACCGAAACACAGTAATGTTTGCACACCACTGCTTCTTGGCAGGATAACTGGCCCTGCGTAGCTACCTACCTAGATGGATTCCGGCATAGGAATGCTACCACCAGTAATCCTACCGTCATGTCTGAGAAATAATAAATAATCCGACATCTCGTACTGGACAAGCGCGCCGGACTCTTCCCGACTCCAAACCTCCTAAAATAAAGGAGGCATGTGCTCAGCAATGGGACATTTATAGGCTGTTTGTTTTTACTTTAATTGTTTATGAAAGGAATTCTAACAGAGCCGAACAGCCAGACGAAGTATAATTAATGATTCCCGATACAAACAATTTTCCACGGGATGGGTTCATTGAACTAAAAATTTTGATCTCAGACGAATTCTTCGATACTTTGCCAAGTGGATCACTTTGCCGTGCTTATGTTCTTCACAATTGCTATAAATATATTTTTATCTAGAAAGAATACGGCTTAAATAGTTCGTTACAGATAAAATGTATCGGCTCGGCGTAGTGGCTGAGTGATTGGCTTCTGGACCGTGGGCCACGAGTTCGATTCCCGCACGGAACAAATTTTGTACGGTCTACAGAAAGTTATTTCTGGTGTGAGTGTTTGTGCATATTGCATCAAAGTTGTCCCCGGCTGGAATTCGAACATAGGATCCACGACACAGTAAATCTCTGACCACTAGGCCATGCGGTCGTCTGAAAATATAAAATACTAGCGGAACCCACTGACGTTGTCCTGCCCAAACGTTAGCTTGCCTGCTGTTAACAGATTCATTTTTCGATATTCGATTTATCGATAAACTTTATACTGAGCGACTTTTGTCATTTTACCTAGAACTCTATCGCAGCGCCACCTACCGGGTCCAATTCTGAATCTAAACACGGGATGACATGGGGTGGTAGATTCTCTTAAGCCGTGGAAATGAAAAGTTAGAGAAATTAAGCTGGAGTGACTTTGATGGACAAAGTGAGGAACAGCGTGATAACCAAAGATTGCGGTGACGCAGAAGATTTAGCGACAAAGATAGAGAAAGGGATGCTTAGATGGTTTTGACACGTAGAGAGGATGGATAGAAGATTGACGAAAGAGATTTAGAGAATGGGCGAGCCGGTAAGGGTCGACGTAGCCGAACGCATCGAAGTCGTTTTAAGGAAAGGCCACATCAAAAGTACCCGCAACCGCCGAGCTCGTATGATAACACTAATGAAAGTAGAAGAAGCGAAATATGTGTTTCAGGATCTTTGCAAGCGGAAAGATGTGGTCTCTGCTTACCCTAACAAGTAAGAGGCGTGACTCTAAGTATGTTTGTATGTAAGCGACTCAACGCATACAATTCCCCGGTCTTATTAATAGGTCGACGGTGAAAAATCCTAAGTGTTTTTATAAAAATCATCAAGCAACATCGAGTGCGAGGTTGTAATCTGTAAGTGTCCGTAATTAGCATACGTGTCCATGATACGGCAGCTTGTGACACCTGGACCGGTTGTACAGCCCGGGCACTTTATAAACAAGCCGAGCCCGTGACTTCGTCAACGTGGTATTTTATTCAGGTATCTCTAAAAGAAGTATAATGGTTTCTTATATTTACACTAATATATGTCATTTTACATACATACATAAGATCACGACTGTATCCCATAGGGGGTAGTCAGAGACTGGGCACTCACAGCAAAAACAGATGACTGCCACAATCCACGTTTCACCAAAACAATATATTGCACTTGGTTTGATAGGTGGTGAGCCCATCGCCATCATGCGCTGTTGGGTGCACAGTGCAGTTTAATTCCTTACTCGCCTTTTACGAGATCCATTGGATGAGATGGAGTGGTAGTATTCTTTTATCGAGCCGTCACCACACGGCACTATGTCATTTTTATTGGATAAAGTGATGAAACGAGCAGAACGTTCACCTGATGGCAAGTGCAACGTTAGCCCATAGCAAATGCTTTGTCAACCAGATAATTTTATGTGACACCACACTGCGCCCATCAGCCTCAGCCAGTAATTACACTAGCTCTCAGTGCCCTTCAGACCGAGACACAGTAATGTATGCACACTACTGCTTCACGGCAGAATAACTGGCCTTGGGGTGGTACCTACCTAGACAGATTCCTGCATAGGAATCCTACCACCAGTAAATTTAGTTATTAAACTATTTATAATCGGATATTTTGGGAACTTTGCAGCACTTATGGTCGCGGGAGGACTAATCAAACGCGATAAAATCCGTAAAATTTGTATAAAATCCTAAAGAAGTATATAACAGGTCATATATGCTTGAACACATTTTTTTTTCTCTTATAAGTACCGTATTTTCTAAAAAAGCCGTGTGGTGGCGGCTCGTTAAAAGAATACTTCCACTCCATCTCATCCAATGGATCTCGTAAAAGGCGAGTAAGGAATTAAACTGCACTGTGCACCCAACAGCGCATGGTGGCGATGGGCTCACCACCTATCACACCAAGTGCATTATATTGTTTTGGTGAAACGAGGATTGTGGCAGTCATCTGTTTTTGCAGTGAGTGCCCAGTCTCTGACTACCCCTTATGGGATACAGTCGTGATCTTATGTATGTATGTATGTATTTTCTAAAAAAAACACTGCTTCACCGCAGCTTATCTGCACCGCTGTGGTACTCACCTTGGTGGATTCTTGCAGAGGAATACCACCAGATACGTTACCACCACTGCACATAGACACAAACACGAACACGCTCACGCTAACACATTTTTTCAACCTACGTTAATTTTTTTCATGTCAATCAAATGCTAATTTAACATTTAAATGGTAAATTAGCATTTAAAATTGCAGAACAATTTTAGAGGTGCCGATACCGGGGATCGAACTCAGATTACGTCGTCGTTTCAGATTATCACTAGTCCACTGCTGAACATAGGCCTCCTCCATAGATAGCCACAAAAGTTTGTAGCTCTCGTTTTGAAGGGATTTTGCCATAGTTGCCATGCTTGGCAGGCGGGTTGGCAACCGCAGTTTATTTTTTCGGATGTTCCACGAAGATGCTGCTGCCCATCTCTTGGTTTTCATTTTCCCTCTGTTGACTTTTACGACACCCACGGGGTGAGGTGGGATGGTAGATTCTCTTAGGCCGCAACCACACGGTCAGGTTACTCGCGTACTATGAAATTTGAGGCAAGCCCCCGGCCTCTGAGCGGATCAGCGGTGAAAGAAAACATCGTGAGGAAACTTGCATGTCTGAGAAATAGAAACATTTCAAAGACATGTGAAGTCCGCCAACCCGCGTTGGAGTAGCGTGGTGGAGTTTCCCCGGCTCCAAAACCCTTTTTTTACTTCACTATACTAAAAACAAATCAGTAGATTAAAGATTTAGTCATTTCGGACCGCCAGACAGACAGCGATATTTTTTGAGATGGAAGTTCAAGAACAAATCAGCGAATGTAATTACAACAGGAATAAGTATTCGAAAATACGAAAAATACATACAGACAGTTCAACTTTTTTACGTGGAAGATGTGTGATGCATGACATGATTGAACATAATTTTCCCCGTAAATTATTCTTGAATAAATAACCAATTCATCATTTACGGCCGGAAGGCATGGAGATCTCAAGCTTACAGCATACATTATCGAACATGACTTTAATAAATGGCAACAAATCATTTTTCATAGATCAAGGTATCTTTTTAAGAACTATTTATTGGCTGTGTCTTGTGGTTTTACCCCGTTTAATAAGCCGACTAAATGATTACGGCATGGCACCTCCCTACCTAAAGATACAGTTCGGTTCCTCTAGTTTCGTTGCGGAAATAAATTAATTATATAATGTTTTATAATTTAAACCTTTCTCAATAAATAGGCTATCTAATGCAAAAGTATATTTTCATATTGAATTATTATTTTCTAAGATAAACACGTTCAAACATACAAACTTAAGAGAATTTTTACATTTGAACTTTATTGTAGTAGATTCCTAGCTTTAAACGACAAAGCTGCCAGTCATACTGCCTTAATTCTTTTTTTTTTTGTTTTTTTATTGTATAAAGTGACGAAACGAGCAAAACGTTCACCTGATGGTAAGTGCAACGTCCGCCCACAACAAATGCTGTGTCACCCAGAATATTTCTGTGTGACACCACACTGTGCCCGTCACCCAGACATCAGTTCTTAAGTCTCAAAAGTGCCCAGTGATTACGCTAGCTCACAGTGCCCTTCAAACCGAAACACAGAAACGTTTGCACACTACTGCTTCACTGCAGAATAACTGGCCCTGGGGTGGTACCTACCTAAACGGATTCCAGCATAAGGAATCCTACCACCAGTTACAGTCTCCTGTGAAGTCAACACTTTCTGACAGTATTCGGAAGCCATCGCCGTGGTCGAAAGCCAGTAGGGACGCGGGACTAAAAACAGTATTTCTAACACGGTCATAATTCTGTTCTCCAACAATTTATGTAACATAACAATGGATCATAAACACGACGCGTATCTGTGCTAACTTTGCATACAAAGCGGCTATGAAATGCCTGGAATTTTATTTATTTACTAGCTATGGCCCGCGGTTTCATTTGCGGAAAAAAGACACCGATCGATGATATACATATACTTGTACTTCCGTATTTGAATCGGATATTGGGGTTTTAATTTTTTTGCGCGGAACCCTAATTATTTTTCTAAAATAAAAGTAGCCTAAGTTACCCGTTATAATATCAGCTATCTGTCAGTGAAAGACCCGTCAAAATCGGTCCAGCTGTTTCGGAGATTAGCCGGAACAAACAGACAGACGGACAGACAAAAATTTTAAAAATAGTTTTTTTTTTCTTTAAGTACCACTTATAAGCTATACTTTTATAAGCATTTATTTTATTATTACAAACAGACACATCAATTTTATTTTTTTGTTTAGATTTAGTCTCCATTAGGCAATCTTAATAATAAGCACGTAACAGAAGTGAAATTTATTATATACAAATACAAATAAATTAAAATTTAAGTGTTCCTGTTGTGTTATTTCGCTCTTTTTCTTAATCTCGTGTGGTTACTTGCAGGATATCAAAACTCAAACACGAGTTTTTAAAAATTTTGTCCGTTTGTTAACTTCCTAAGTAGTAGGTAGATAGTTAATAGAATCAGGCGTTACTTTGCGGAAATCCATTATAATAAAGGAAAGAAAGTTAATTTGCTAAGATCCGCGTTCAGAATTTAAAATGGTATGTATTACCTAGTTTTTGAAGAGCATATTGAGATATTATCTGAGCTTATATATCACTTGACAATGCCTCGTTTTAAAATGAAACACGTGTCGTGTTCTCGACTTCGGCGGTGTGTACTGCCTAGTGGTAGTGTTGTAGCGGTGGAGGGTATCTGGTGGCGGCTCCCGGTGGCGATATTGGTTTGCTTGTGCACGCTGTTGAGGGAGGGCGGGCGATGCTCTTCAAAAACTAGGTAATACACACCATTTTAAATTTCGCATGAGGATCTTAGCAAATTAACCTTCTTTCCTTCATTAGTAGGTAGATATTAACATACATACATAAGATCACGACTGTATCCCATAAGGGGTAGTCAGAGATTGGGCACTCACTGCAATAACAGATGACTGCCACAATCCACGTTTCACCAAAACAATATAATGCATTCGGTGTGATAGGTGGTGAGCCCATCGCCACCATGCGCTGTTGGGTGCACAGTGCAGTTTAATTCCTTACTCGTCTTTTACGAGATCCATTGAATGAGATGGAGTGGTAGTATTCTTTTATCGAGCCGCCACCACACGGTTAATATTAAATGGGAAAAAAAAATGTGCCCAGCATAGAATTTTTTAGGTCTGGCCTATTTTATATGCCTTTTGCATCAGAATAGTTTCGTGAATAAGCATTCACAACTAAAATTCGAGTCGTCATGTCTAAACAGGGTTGCACTTAAAAAATGCAACATGACAAGGATTCTACTCTAAACTTCTTTTACTGGTGGTAGGATTCCTATGCAGGAATCCGCCTAGGTAGGTACCACCCCAGGGCCAGTTATTCTACCGTGAAGCAGTAGTGTGCAAACATTACTGTGTTTCGGTTTGAAGGGCACTGAGAGCTAGTGTAATCACTGGGCATATGAAACTTAAGAACTGATGTCTCAGGGTGACGGGCGAAGTGTGGTGTCACACAGAAATATTCTGGGTGGTACAGCATTTGTTGTGGGCGGACGTTGCACTCACCATCAGATGAACGTTTTGCTCGTTTCGTCACTTTATACAATAAAAAAAAATCTGTTTGAGTGGGTAAGTGTGCTGTTTACATCTAGTTGGTCTATTTTTTTAAGGAAATAAGTGAAAGAGTAGTCCTTTACCCAATGGTAAGCGTGATGGCGGCTTAAGAGAATCTACCTCCCTATCTCTTTCCGTGGGTGTCATAAAGCCAAGGGAGAATTAAAACCAGAAGATGGGCAGCAGCATCTTCCCGGAACATCTGAATAAAGAAACTGCAACCGACCCGCCTGCCAAGCGTGGTAACTATTGCAAAATCACCCCAAAATGAGAGCCACAAACTATTGTGGCAGTCTGTGGGGGAGGCCTATGTTCAACAGTGGAGTAGTGATAGGCTGAAATGATGATGACGATGATGAAGCCACCCCTGCCCATAACAGTAGCAATGTCTCCCAGAACTATGATTTCGAAAGTTTCATTTAGCACTTTTTTGCATTCTTTACCAAAGACATTGGTTCACAAGTCACATTCCTTATATGTTAATGCAGTCACGCCTTTTTCCCATATTATATGAAGTAGGCAGAGACCACATCCGTAGCCCATTCGCTCACGCGGGAAACGACAAGAAAGAGTGGAGAACCATGTCCCAGCCACTTTGATATAAATCAAATAAATTTTACTCCCCATTATTGATTTTAATTGCACCAACGTCATAGATCGAACTCCGGTTTCTCAAGCACTATAGTTGGGGCTAGGCGATCGCTTTATATTTCATAGTACGCGAGTGACCTGGGTTCGATTCCCGGTGCCGGCACCACTAAAATTTTAATTTCAATTTTAAGTGCTGATTTACCACGTGCTCGTCGGTGAAGGAAAACATCGTGAGGAAACCTGCATGTCTTTTAAAAATCCGTAAAATTAGTTTCATTTAAATGTGTAGTGTTCGCGTAAATATAAGAAATCATTATAAGAAATCATAACCTGCATGTCTGAGAAATAAAAATATTTCGATGACATGTGCAGTCCGCCAACCCGCATTGGAGCAGCGTGGCGGATTCTTCCTAGCTCCAAAACTCTCTCAGAAATGAGAGGAGGCCTGTTCTCAGCAGTGGGACATTTATAGGCTACAATTTATAGTTGTTAAGACAACTCCTAAGCTAGTAAGAAAGAAAAATGTTTTATACAGCGGCACAACATGCAGCACAATGATTGAAAAAAAAAATACAAGAAAGATATAAAATAACAATACAATTTAAAAGTAAATAAAAAGTATTAATGGCACCACCAATAAATTAGTCATAGACCATAACAGAGAAAAGAAAAAAAGGACTATAGTAAGGTGCTGTTTTTTATCTGTGCTGCAGCAACGCCGTGAAATGGTTCTCACTCAGCAATGGCCGCGGCTGTGATCTAATAGCCTCGGCGCTGATTTTCAGCGAGTCGGCTTCAGCAACAAAACTACAAATTACAAATCCCTTCCAAGAACCAAGCGTTAAACTGACTGACAATTTGTACCATAACTTTATTAGCTTTGTCGTAAAACTTAATCATAAGGTTAAATATCCTTTGGCATCTTTAGGTGACTTGTAAAAGCGTTTAACATTTTTTTTTAGGTTAACAGTTTATTAAAATGATTTATTACGGAAGCAATTGCGGCCCTTATGAGTGTTCAAATGGAAAGTATTTTACAAATCGACGTCGCTTCGGCTGTTACGCTGTGTTGTTAAGAAAGTAAAATTATTACTACGAGTATAATGTCCCTGTCGGCTTAATGTCTCGGTTTTAATAACATTAACGCATCGCGTCAATGAATCGTTTTCGGGATATTGTCAGTGTTGCGTGTCTCTCACACTGCATCCCGGACCTCTAATGTCCTAATTTGGTTAAAAAAATTTTACTAATATTTTTATTCCTCAGTTATGCAAGAGTCATCATCGTCTGAACATAGGCCTCCTCCATAGATTGCCGCTAAAGTTTTTAGCTCTCATTTTGGGGGGATTTCGCCAGTAGTTACCACGCTTGACAGGCGGGTTGGCAACATCAGTTTATTTATTCAGATATTTTAGGAAGACGCTGCTGCCCATCTTCTGGTTTTAATTTTCCCTCTGTCGACTTTTACGACACCCACGGGATGAGATGGGGTGGTAGATTCTTATAAGCCGCCACCACACGTGTAAAATCAGCACTTAAAATTGCAGCAATGATTTTAAATCGGTCGGCACCGGGGATCGAACTTTGTTCACTCGCGTAGTATGGAACTTAAGGCGGGCGACTTTCACCGCAGCTACCACGGCTCCTACATGACGATCCATAACATTACAATTATAATGCGTCAAAATTGCTAAATAGATACTGTTAAGATGCATTAAAATTGCAGGCGCAATTGCTTTGTAAACAAACTGACAGTGTAACTGATTATTATTATGCGAGGGTACCAAAAGTACGGTCAACATAGTAACAATTTTCCTGTGGAACTATAACATATTTAATTTTTTTGTAAAGGAACGAGCAGATAGATTTCTTATATTTACGCGAACACTACACATTTAAATAAAAGTAATGTTACAGATTTTATCGCGTTTTACTATTTATAACCCGACGTTTCGAGTGTTTGAGTACCCGGAGTACCTTCAGCTTTTAATTTTTTTTTCTGCGTAGATCGTACCAAAAAAAAACATCAGGACATCTGTCACCTAAGTCCTGCCGAGACCATGGGTTCACTAAAGCACTCGAAACGTCGGCGTATAAATAGTAAAATTAAACGCGATAAAATCTGTAAAATTAATTTCATGTAGACAAGAAAATTGTTCACCTGACGGCAATTGCCGCGCCTGCTCAAAACAGCCGGTTCGTCACTTAATTTGCATGGGTGAGTTCTATGTGACATCGCACTGCCTTTCTCACCATGAGGTTATGATTCTTAAGTCTCATATGTCTCTGTCATTACACTAGTTTCTGTGCCCTGCTCGGCCGGAGCAAGGTGATGCTTCCACAAGATCTTTTAGTAAACTAGCAATATTCACCACCATTTCAGCATATCACTAGTCCACTGCTCAACATAGGCCTCCCCCATAGATTGCCACAAAAGTTAATAGCTCTCGTTTTGGGGGGATTTCGCCATAGTTACCACGCTTGGCGGGCGGGTTGGCAACCGTAGCTTATTTATTCAGGAAGATGCTGCTGCCCATCTCCTGGTTTTCATTTTCCCTTCGCCGACTTTTACGACACCCACGGGATGATATGGGGTGATAGATTATCTGAAGCCGCTACCACACGGCTATAATATCACTGTGCTACAATGGGGCAGCTGCCCCTCCTTGCTCCCCCTTGGCGACGCCCTTGGAAAGCTTAGTGAAATAAAAATTGCTTAGCTGACTCTACATTTAAACGCAGATCTGCAAATACGCGTCGGGGAAATCGCAGCGTTTGTTTGTCTTTGCCGGCAGTGCGGCGAGCAGCGTCGGGTGGCGAAAGCATGTTTACATTTACAACCGCCGACTGCTGAATATTGCTTGTTATTACGGATCGTGTTCTCTGTCTGTACGTCGTCACTTGACTTTGGATTCTAATGTTGTATTAATCCATACTATGATTATACATGCGAAAGTAGCTCTTTCTGTCCCTCTTTCTACTTGTCACCTTTTCATGGCTCAACCGTTGAACCGATCTTGACGAAGTTCGGCACAGAGATAGCTTGCATCCTGAAGACTTTTCATTGCAGAATATCAAAGAGTCACGGTATTTAAAAAAAATCTAAATTCTTGCGGACGCAGTCATGGGTTTCAGCTAGTGTTAACTAATTTTTGATTACACAGTAGAAGGCCGCACGAAGAATGGAAAGGGCAATTTCTCAGTGAGATACAATCCGTAATGTCGAGTCGCAGGGAAGGCACTTTTGACAAAGCACTGGTAACTCGCTATGTGTATCTGTTAGTGTGTAGAACGTGCGATGCATCTGGGTGGAAGACGCACTAGCTAGAAAAAGCATCTTTTGGACAACGCGTTACTATAATTGATTCTTATGCTGTCAACTATAAAACCGTCTAGGTAGGGACCACCGTAGTACCAGTTATTCTGCCGTGAAGCTGTAGTGTGGAAGCATTACTGTGTTTCGTCGGTCTGAAGGACACTGAAAGCTAGCGTAATAACTGAGCATATGAAACTTAAGAGCTGATGTCTCAGGGTGACGAGCGAAGTGCGTTGCCACGCAGAAATGTTCTGGGTGACACAGCATTCGTTATGGGCAGACATTGCACTTACCATCAGGTGAATGATTTGCTCGTCCCGCTACTATCTTTCATAAAAAAACATAATAAGACTGATGTCAGTTTCTGGTGAAAGAGTCTGGGTATGTTCTTTTTTCATCATCATCATTCCATCCTATCACTAGTCCACTGCTGAACACAGGCCTCCCCCACAGATTGCCACAAAAGTTTGTAGTTCTCATCTTGAGGGGTTTTGCCATAGTTGTAACGCTTGGCAACCGCAGTCCATCTCCTGGTTTTCATTTTCCCTTTACGACACCCACTGGATGAGATGGGGTGATAGATTAAAATAAGCCCACCCACTTTTCATCACTTTATATTTTTTTTATATGGAAATAAAGTTCCTGAACATTACTGTGTGACACCTCACTGTGCCCATCTCCCTGAGACATCAGTTCTTAAGTCTCATATGCCCTGTATTTATCCCATATGCCCTGTGATTACGCTCACAGTGCCCTTCAAACTGAAACACAGTAATGTTTGCACACTACTGCTTCACGGCAGAATAACTGGCCCTGGGGTGGTACCTACCTAGACGGATTCCTGCATAGGAATCCTACCACCATAAAGTAAAACATACAATACATGAAGTAAAACCAGTCAGTCATTGAATTAAACGCTATCTTCATCGTCTTCATCATCGCCATCTTCCCGTTAGTAGTCCTCCGCTAGAGAGAGGTTTCCCAAAAAGGTTTCGCTTCAATCGCCACGCTTGATTGATGGATTGGATTCATATCGACTCCCCAGATATCTTGCACCTTAAATACTGTACGACAACGGTCGTTATATTTTTTACATACATACATAAGATCACGACTGTATCCCGTAAGGGGTAGTCAGAGACTGGGCACTCACTGCAAAAACAGATGACTGCCACAATCCACGTTTCACCAAAACAATATAATGCACTTGGTGTGATAGGTGGTGAGCCCATCGCCACCATGCGCTGTTGGGTGCACAGTGCAGTTTAATTCCTTACGGATGAGATGGAGTGGTAGTATTCTTTTAACGAGCCGCCACCACACGGCTTTATTTTTTATCTGTAATATATTAGGTTTTCCGCCGTGTAATATGCCTGTACGGACAGTCTTAATTCGTGCAGAATAACACCATCATATGCAAATGTGGGAATGCAATGGGGAGAAAGAAGTTTTCTAACTCGTACCAAAATAGCGGCGACGTACGTTAAAAGTGGGCTACGTGTGTGGTGTGATTGGTGTCACATTTTGTATGTATGTATGTGATTTGCCGCTATCTTGACTTATTCAAACTAAAATGTACATTGCTGAATACCTCAGCTGAATTTATTTACGTTTTCGAAGAAAAATATGTTCAACAACCCAGAATCGAACACGAAAACGAGTGCGAATTATTTTTAATGTTGCTCAAATAACACACTGCGGTTGCTTGGAGTAAATTGCAGCCTACGCACCCGATGCTAACCAGGGACTCGAAGACAGCCTAATCATTTGTATATTAATGTTCGCAATCGAAAACGCAATTTGTACATTCCGCTGCCGGTTTATACTCGTATCACGACGTGAAAGCATATTTTTAATCGTAGAAGATCGCAATTATTTGCGCAAGTTTCGGCTTCCGCTGGGGTTCAGACCCTGGATTATGCGGTCAAGTTAAATTTTAGGGATAAGTAGCAATCAGAGACATCCGAGAATGTCGTGGAACACCAACTTCAAATGATTTTTTTTATTGGATATAGCGATGAAACGAGGAAAAAGGTCACCTGATGGTAAGTGCGACGTCTGCCCATAACAAATGCTGTGTCACCTAAATTGTATTTGCAGTGTAGCTGATGTTGATAAAATAAAACGCACCATGTCGGTCTTGATTTGGTTTTCCTAATCACACACACACAAAATGTGTACAATCCATAGGCATTTGCAGCGTTATAAAGTATCAATATTTAACATCATAACTCGAAATATATATATAACAAAATTCGATAATAAACGCGACCGAAACTTTTTTAGCTGGTGTCAATAGTTCTTCGTTAGTTTTTTTTTCAATTTTAATTTAGTTACAGATACAGGTTTTACACCTGTATCTGTAACTAAAATCTGTAAATAAATTAAAATATGTAGTTTCTAATAAGTAGCAATCTTCAAGCAGCAACGTGAAATTTTGGTCGGCAGCAAAATTATAGTTTCAACTGAAGAATTGATGGGCTTATGGAGGCAAAACAAAAAGCATAATTTTGGTCTTCAATTGAATTTTCTAATCACTGTAAGCTTTCACGAGCACTTGCTTCATAATAAACTATCCATATTAAACATCAAAACACAAAATATACACATATATTACAAAATTCAATAAAAATACTTCTTAAAAAATACTGGAGTAGGCGCCAAAGGTGTTTGTTAAAGTTTACTTTACACATTAGATGCGATACAGACTGCTTGAAAATAATGTTCTGTGACTAAGCGATAGCATGTCGAGATTATTTTTTTATTTTTTACTTTTAGAAACAGTCGTAAACTTTTTGCTAGTGTAAAGTAACTTATCTAGGTATGTTATTTTTAGATTAGCGAGATCTCAACGTTTCGATCGATAGTAAAATGATAGTTCCCTTTTACTGAAGATTTGCTAGACCGATGGAGACAAAACGATAAGTGTATAATATTGGTATTAAATTGAATTTTCTTAATCACGGTACTAGAACACTTTTTTGCACTTGCTTTACAATAAACTATCAATACTTAACATCCAAAAAAAAAAATACACAGAAATAACAAAATTAAATGAAAGCACGCCGCCATTTTGAGAGTTGGCGCCAAGAAGAATTTGATTAAAGTTGTTTCCTTCACAGATTATATCAGATACCGACTGCTAGAAAATAACTAAGCGATGATCCAGATTTTCTATACAATGAAGATTGATTTTGACATGTTTTTTTTTTTCAGTAAAAGCACAAGACAATTGATCAGTTAGTCCTTAAAAAATACTCGTAACTTTAATCTCGGCTGTCGCGGGGTGTTAACGATGTGTAAAATACGGGATGTTTCGACCCGAATTTCATCACGCTTCCGATACCGAGGCAACGAACTCGATGATCAATGATGAACGATCCCAAACTGTCGGACTGATGTATTGAGATCGAGGGCCCTACTGATTTATGTTCTCCTGGTTCTGTTGCGGAATCAATTTGAGATTTGTGAGCGAACAAGTGAGATTATGTTGTGTTAAACAAATTTGAATCTTGGCAATTCTGGTATACAATTGAGTGTATTTTATGGCGTCAACGATCGTTTATGTTTTGTCGCACTATTCTGTGCCTTAAAGATCTGATATTGCAACTTAACGAACAGACTCCACAATGACTTCCGATTCCGATCGCGGAGGTTGTCAATTGCACACGATTTATTATAGTGCCGCGTCCTAACGTACGTAACTCTTAGATTAGAGAAAATAATAGATGTAATATCACAGACACGAGTAATTCAGGCCCGAAAACCTCGAGCTTTGGCTGCGGCTCGAACCCAGGTTTCGCAGGCAGACATTACGGCTCCCTACCTGGAAGAAACCAGCAAAACGCTTCCAGCTGTAGACATCTTACAGGCTTAGGATGATGTTAAACATTTTTTTGCGGACGGCTACAATAATGAGAAAAAAGTTTTTCTTTTATTGTGTAAAGTGACGAAACGAGCAAAACGTTCATGGTAAGTTGATGGTAAGTGCAACGTCCGCCCACAACAAATGCTGTGTCACCCAGAATATTTCTGTGTGACACCAAACTGCGCCCGTCACCCTGAGACATCAGTTCTTAAGTCTCAAATGCCCAGTGATTACGCTAGCTCACAGTGCCCTTCAAACTGAAAAACACAGTAATGCTTTCACACTACTACTTCACAGCAGAATAAATGGCCCTGGGGTGGTGCCTACCTAGACGGATTCCTGCATAGGAAGTCACGGAACCTATACGCGGTTCTACACGCGGGTCTAACTCACACTTTAACTTTTCTTTACCAGAACAGGAAAGCTCTTCTGTCGTCTATTCAAACTAACAATGAGATTTCAGAGTAAACTTTGAAGTCTCATAGTTTTTATTATGATATTATCTATTAGTTAGTTTGGTAGGATTCGTATGCAGGAATCCGTCTAGGTAGGTACCACCCCAGTGCCAGTTAGTTATTCTGCCGTGATAAATAGTTTGCAAACATTATTGTGTTTCGGTCTGAAGGGCACTGAGAGCTTGTGTTATTACTGGGCATATAAGATTTAAGAAGAATAAGACCCGATTTCACCGATTGCTTTGGAAATCAAGTTTAATAAACCGACGTTTTACTTAACTGAGTTCATATGTATCATTTGATCTCGGTTTTCGTCTAACCGATTTCACGGACTCCATTTTGATCGCGTTTGGAAAAACTAAGTTTACATGAAATATCGTCACAATCTAAAACAAAAAGACAATTTATTTCGTATTTTGCGACATCAAACAGCCTGTTTTTATGCATAGGTTACATAGGTGTGCAAACAATAAATAATACGTCAAACAATAAATATTAAAATTAATTAATTAATTTACATAGTTGTGCAATTGACAACTCTCTAAACGCTTTTAAAGAGCTGAACGTCGAAAATTGGGCGTTTAGAATTTGAACCGCGTTTAGCATTGACTGCGTTCATTTGATGTTGATGAAATGGAAACTGTAGCATTGAACTCAGTTAAACGCTTAAACTTCTTTTTCCTTGAACTGATCGCGTTTAGTTTCAACGGTGAAATCCGCCCTAAGTCAGGTACGCTAACCACTACGCCACGCGATCGCCACACAGAAATGTTCTGCTTGACACAGCATTTGTTATGATCAGACATTGCACTTACCATCAGGTGAAAATTTCCTCGTCTTCGCCACTTTTTCCAAAAAAAAAGTTAACCAATATTTATACGGAACGGCTTACATGATAGATAGTTTTGTTTCTGCCCACGTAGCTTCAATATCTAACACGTGTTGGCGTTGTCGAAGGGCGTTAATATTGAAAGGTGAAAATTACGTAAACCTTGTATCAATAATGGGCGTGTAATGTACGATTCACATCTGGCGAAAGTTGTTACGCAAGTTAAAATAATACAGTCAAAATATGTGAGCGTTGTACAGTAACGCTTATACGACTCGGGAGCTGAAATCAATATTAAATGGATTATGCAAACGCGGCCTACTGGCTAGAGTATCTAACGAAGCAGTCCTGAGTTCGAATTCCGGGCAGAACGAAATCGAAATTTGATGCGAAAACCCAAATTGTGCATGTGAAATTTAGTTGAGGTTAGTCTGTAATCACAGTGTTATCGTTTCTTTTAAAAAGTAAGTTTTCTGATAAAAAGTTAAAAGTTGCAGCCTGTTAATGTCCCACTGCTGAGCACAGGGCCCCTCATTTACGAGAGGGTTTTGGAGCCAAGATTCCTCCACGCTGCTCCTATCCGAGTTTGCGGACTTCACATGTCCTCGAAATATTTTCATTTAACTAGTTATCAGCTAACTAATAAAAAGTAAGAAGTAGGTAGCTCAGTACGCGAGTGACCTGGGTTTAATTCTCGGTGCCGGCACCACTAAAATTGTTAATTGCAATTTTAAGTGCTGGTTTACCACGTGCTCGGCGGTAAAGGAAAACATCGTGAGGAAACCTGCATGTCTGAGAAATAAAAAATATTTCGAAGACATGTGCAGTCCGTCACCCCGCATTGGAGCAGCATGGCGGATTCTTCCTAACTCCAAAACCCTCTGAGAAATGAGAGGAGGCCTGTGCTCAGCAGTGGGACATTTATAGGCTGAAAATTTACTTTTTTTTTAGGTATCGTAAGAGGCGACTAAGGTATTGTACGGACACCTTTATATTCGTGCAGAATAATACCATAATATGCAATGCTGTCACTATACTACTCGGAAAAACGCCCGACTATGCCTAAAGATCTAAGACAACCTTCCAGCAAATACGCATTTAATAAGACAATCTTTGCTCACATTTTTAATTGCAAACTCTTGATCATGATCATCATCATAAGTATATAGTGTCCTTGTTTATAATAATATATATTATTTATATAGTATTAGTAGTATCGTATTCGTATATTATATCATACAGTATTTAGGTATGTGTATGTATGTATATGTATGTGTATATTCGTTTATTTATTTAATAATATTCTATTCTTTTTAGTAACCGCCATCGCTGTTTACTCACTGCCCTAAGGTTGACTGGCAGAGAATTCTTTTAGCAATAAGTCCGCCTTTTGTTCCTTTACTTCTAGTAAGGTTCAATAAAGAATAAATAAATAAATAAATGAGGACTAAGAATTTTTAGATTCGTACCAAAATGGCGGCACAATCAACCACCCATCACGTCTCGTTCCGGGCCGCAAAGTGGACTACGGGTGTGGTCTTTTTTCCCATATAAGGGTAGGCCCTTACATACATACATAAGATCACGACTGTATCCCATAACAGGTAGCCAGAGACTGGGCACTCACTGCAAAAACAGATGACTGCCACAATCCACGTTTCACCAAAACAATATAATGCACTTGGTGTGATAGGTGGTAAGCCCATCGCCACCATGCGCTGTTGGGTGCACAGTGCAGTTTAATTCCTTACTCGCCTTTTACGAGATCCATTGGATGAGATGTAGTGGTAGTATTCTTTTAACGAGCCGCCACCACACGGCTAGGTAAGCCCTTATATGGGAAAAAGGCGTGACCGTACGTACGTATGTGATAGCACCGACGCGAATCGTCAGGTGTGAAGCGTACATTACGTGTAACGTGAATAAAGACATTGGTTTGATCGATTAACGAACAGTATTGTGACACAGATCTCAGTTACAACATGGTGCATCGTAAATTTTACCATTTAGAGACGCATGTGTTCCACTTAAGGTTTTACTATAATCAATATGCAATCATAGACAAGTACACACAGTGTTGGTTTACTCTATGACTGCGATGTGGTCATTTAATTGAATCAATCGATTAAAATATTTGAATTTTTTTTATTCCCCACTTCCCCCCCCTTACTCTTTCGTTTTTTCTCTGCCTTTGAAAGATTGGGCGGGACTCTGCGAACACAATTCTTTGTTGTTAACATGCTGAGTGCCTATCAGCAAAACATATTAAGTTCTAAGTGACTGAGTTCAGCGTTTGTCAACCAACACAGGCTTGCTGACTAAATAGCCATATTTGTTTATGATTACGTCAGTAAGTCGAAAGTTTTTTTTAAATAATGATAACAAGATCTAACATTGAAAAAATAATTACCTACGTAAAAATCATTTTATTGTTTTTTTTTTATTTGATAAAAGTGACGGAACGAGCAAAGCGTTCACCTGATGGTAAGTGCAACGTCTGCCCATAACACATGCTGTGTCACCCAGAGCAGTGTGACACCAAAATGCGCCCGTCACTCAGAGACATCAGTTCTTAAGTCTCATATGCCCAGTGATTTAGCTAGCTGTCAGTGCCCTTCAAACCGAACACAGTAATGTTTGCACACTACTGCTTCACGGCAGAATAACTGGCCCTGGGGTGGTACCTACCTAAACGGATTTAAGAGAGAGTTACTTTCTTTTATAATATTAGTATGGTTCATATTATTTTTAATTATAAGATTGCATAAGCCGTGTGGTGGCGAATCTACACATACCTAGACGGATTCCTGCATAGTAATCCTACCACCAGTAACTAGTTCTTGAACCTCATAGATAAATTATTTAAATTTTTATCTAACAAATTACAATATACAAGAACAACTGGCACTGTGGCACCTATTCGCCTAGATACCACCCCAGGGCCAGTTGTTCTGTCGAGAAGCAGTAGTGTGCAAACATTACTGTGTTTCGTTCTGAAGGGCTAGGTGTAATCACGGGACATATGAGACTTAAGAACTGATGTCTGAGGGTGACGAGCGCTGTGTGGTGCCACTCCGTAACAGGAGGACAGATGTTGCACTTACCGTCAGGTGAGCGTGATCTCGATAGAACAATAAAAAAATTAAATAGGCATAAAATAAACTTTATAACATTACACTTTATAAATTTTCAGACACTGACTTGTTCGCATGCTCTCATGCATGGTTGCGAAAAAACATATGTGAACTGTTCTATTCATCTTAATTTCAACTCCGCTAAAATGTGTGTTTCTTTAGTTTTCTCGTCTGGTTGGGATATATATGGATATATAGATAAACATATAAGATACTATAAGACATATACCAAACAATACTATACTATACAATAAAATATATAAATAAAATCCCAACCAGACGGGAGCCCACGGCAGGGCTAAATGTGTTTTTCTTTATTATTGTAATATTTCTTTATCAATAGTATTGTAACTTCGTGTAACCGTATGTCACACATTGCTCCAAATGCAGTTAAATAATATTTTTAGCAATCTGTGGACAGCGGGGATGGTCAAGCTTCAATAACCATTTGTATTGATATCATTTTTATTGAATTTAATTATGTAGTATAATTGTTTGTTGTCTCTAATAAATTTAAAAATACTAAGTGTGTGCAGTGGGCAATTAGAGCTGCGACGGCAAGCTATTTTATTATTAGTAAGCTTGGTGGGTTTTGATTGGCTATGGTGTGGTATGATACAAATATAATGTGGAGTGTTGGGCTTTAAATAAACTATAATAATATTTTATATGAATTCAATAAGCTGGTGGTAGGATTCCTATGCAGGAATCCGTCTAGTTGCCATCCCAGGGCCAGTTATTCTGTCGTGAAGCAGTAGTGTGCAAACATTACTGCGTTTCGGTCTGAAGGGCACTGTGAGCTAGCGTAATCACTGGGCATATGAGACTTCAGAACTAATGTCTCAAGGTGACGGGCGCAGTGTGGTGCTACACAGAAATATTTGGAGTAACACAGCATCCTATATGGGCAGACGTTGCACTTACCATCAGGTGAACGTTTGGCTTGTCTTGTTACTTTAGACAATTAAAAAAATATATAATTACCACATAAAACCAAGATAATTTTACTTTATTCAATGCGGACGAAGCGTGAGAGTTTCTCCAAAACCGAACGGAAATCGGTACAAAGGTTGAAGAATAATAATTTCTTCCGGGTAAACAAGAGCTAAAGGAAATATGACCGAACACGAAAGTTACTTGTAAGAGCTGAAACAAACTATGTTTTATTAAAACTCGGTCCTGAGGCGTACGCGTGTAGCATTTGCATGCTACGGACAATAGCGTAGTGCACAGAGTAATGTAAACGATAAGAGTGTCAAATAATTCGTAATTTTCTGTGGATTAAACGAAATTGTAGACAAAAAAGCTACTTGATTCTCAGAAGAATTTGAAGACAGAAATACTAAAACGGTTCTTCACGAAGTTATTATTATTAATAACAGACTATATTTAAGGCCAAAGTCGCGTAAGCTTTTTCCAGTATCAAAGTATCTGTAATTTCAAGGTTCGGGAGATCCAAAAAGTCCATCACCCTGAGACATCAGTTCTTAAGTCTCATCTGCCCAGTAATTACACTAGCCTACAGTGCCCTATAGACCGAAACACAGTTATGTTTGCACACTACTGCTTCACGGCAGAATAACGGGCCGTGTGGTGATACCTACCTAGACGGATTCCTGCATAGGAATCCTACCACCAGTAAAAGTTATATTAACTTTCAATATAATATTGACTTTCAATTAAAGTTTTGAATTAAATGACGAATCATTTATTAGATTTAATCTTATAAATATATCTATATATCATTTTATATTATATTAGCAGAAGCCCGCGACTGCCTATTATCCCTAAATGAGAGCTATAAACATTTGTGGCAGTCTATAGGGGAGGCCTATGTTCAGCAGTGGACTAGTGGTAGGCTGAAATGATGACGATATTAACCTAATATTTCAGTCACTTATTAGTCCTTTTTTTAAAGTTATAACTTTCACCTATGTTTTATCTACACTTTTACAATCTGTACGTTGGTATGCGGTGTGACAGGTGCAACAATAAAGTGCCTTATCCTAGTTAAAGTGTAACCCGCGTGCTGCTTGGAATCCGTAAGCACTTCATTCATTACAAACTAATGGCGTAATGTCCTTTTAACGTTTATTAAACTGCATTAGAATAAAATTAAAACAGAAAAAAATCCACTAATACTATTTTAATTTTTTTTTATTGTATAAAGTGACGAAACGAGCAAAACGTTCACCTGATGGTAAGTGCAACGTCCGCCCACAGCAAATGCTGTGTCACCCAGAATATTTCTGTGTGACACCACACTGCGCCGGTCACACTGAGACATCAGTTCTTAAGTCTCAAATGCCCAGTGATTACTCTAGCTCACAGTGCCCTTCAAACCGAAACACAGTAATGCTTGCACACTATTGCTTCACGGAAGAATTACTGGCCCTGGGGTGGTACCTACCTTTTAATTTTTTATCACATTACCCGTCGTCATTATTAATATATTATTACTTGGAGAGAAAACTAAACTAAAACTATAGAAAACTAAAACAATAATTCTGTATGTTCATACTGCCAATGTCAAACACATACCAGTCTGTGGTCAAAGAGTTGCACAGAGTAAATATTATTGCACAGGATTTTAGAATGTTGCCAACAAATAATTACACAAACCTCAGTAACGTTGAATTTAATTTTTAAATTACGGTTGTATATCGAGCACAGGGCGACCATTAGTACCTATATACTCGTAACTGTCACATTTATTTTAAATATAGAAGAGTAAACAGAGTCAATTGTTGGTAAGAATAGCAAATAGTAAATATTGTCATCAGCTTGTCAACAGCCTAATGACATAGGTCTGTTCCATAAACGACGACCGCGTGGCCTAGTGGTCAGAGAAACTGACTACCACACCGCGGGTCCTGGATTCGAATCCCAGCCGGAGTCAATGTTTGTGGAAAAACACAAATTGTTGGTTTTCCGGTCTGGTGTGTTGTGTTTTTTCTTTTCTCTCTGACACTGCATCCTATCTCCGATATTATGGCATGAGCGTTACATCGGGCAGGGTTTGGAACGTGTGAGTGCTCTTGTGTTTGCGCGTACACTTGTGGCACTATAATATCTCCTGCGCAGATGATAGCTTGCGACAGAATTCGGTAGTTGTCGCCGTGGTCGAAAATCGGTCAGGAGGCCATCATCATAATCATAAAGGATGGATTAATCGTAATCATCCCTTGTATGGGATGGCGATCGCAGTAGGTACTTCGATTCCTCGCATCTTAGAAATTGTAGCCCGTCATCGGTATGCATTTTTAAGTTCCTTCTGGCATTTTTGAGAATGTTATTCCTCCTTGAATAGGAGCTTTGAGATTTTCCAGGAATTAGACAGTGTGACTCTTACGACAGACTGAGACAGAATGAGACGGGTGTCATATTTTCTATAGGCGCCGCTACCATTCATATTAAATATAACAGAATAAGATACAAGAGGATTGACTTTATTAAAAATTATAAAAATATAGTTATTTGATTTGAACGTAATAAAAATCGCTTCTTGCTCATAACTAATATTATAAAAGAATAAAATAAAGTAATTCAAGTAAAATAAAACAAAAGTAAGCGTTATTGGTAAAAGTAAAAAGTAAAGTAAAGGAGAGAAAGTTAATTTGCTAAGATCCGCATGCAAAATGAATGTGTTTTCCCTTATTATACGAGGCAGGTATATTTTCTGACATCACCACGAGCATGGTAATTGCCGTCCATAGTTTTGCAATTCCAAGTTCTAGATGTGTGGGCGTGTGTGGTCGAAGAACGACTTTATCATTTCGTCACTTTTTACCATAATCTATGCTATCATATTTACTATTGGTAGGATTCCAATGCAGGAATCCGTTTAGGTAGGTATTCCCCAGTACATACGAGATATTTTAGAAAAATGAATATGAGGAGTCTTTATAAGAGCAATAGAAGCCAAAACATCTTAAGAATGTTTGTTTGTCTGTTTGTCTATATGTTTGCAAGCGCATCACGCAAAAACTACTGCACGAAACTGGATGGTGTTTTCACAATTGTATTGCTGAAGGTCTTAGTTAAAATCTGGTGCATGTTTCATCTTGATACGATTCAACTTGATACCGCCTAGAAGCAGAGTTATTAATCTATAATAAAGCTGAAGAGTTTGGAGGTTGGAATGCGAAAGAAATACTTATCAGAATTAACAAAAAAAGACTAAGAAAGATGCAAGGGCCGAATGCTCAAGTCATAAGGTACCATGCCGTGCCACGAAATCATGTGGTCGGCTTATTGAATGAGAATGATACCGCTGAGCTCAGCTAGTAAACAAAATAAGCCGCTGATGTTGAAGTGCCCTCTGCAAATTAATTAACCTGTGCACAGTTGCAATTATTCCGCGCATTTACGACAAGGAAATACGTTACGATACTCGGCACAGCTTAGCAATGGAGAGTTAGGTTTTACGGTCCGACTAAGGGCGGATTTCACCGCTGAAACTAAACGAGATCAGTTGAAGAAAAACGAAGTTTAAGCGTTTAACTGAGTTCAATGCTACAGTTTGCATTTCATCAACATCAAATGAACGCAGTGAATGCTAAACGCTGTTCAAATTCTGTACGCCCAATTTTCGACGTTCAGCTCTTTAAACGCGTTTAGAGAGCTGTTGTATTGTCAATTGCACAACTATGTAAACAAAAAAATTATTTTTAATTGGTATTATTTGTTGTTTGCATACCTATGTAACCTAAGCATAAAAACAGGCTGTTTGATGTCGCAAAATACGAAATAAATCGTCTTTTTGTTTTAGATTGTGACGATATTTCATGTAAACTTCGTTTTTCTAAACGCGATCAAAATGGAGTCGATGAAATCGGTTAGACGAAAACCGAGATCAAATGATACATTTGAACTCAGTTAAGCAAAACGCGGTTTTATTAAACTTGGTTTCCAAAGCAATCGGTGAAATCGGGTCTTAAACAGTAAATGCAAAGGATTCAAAGGACCTCTTTATTAAAACTTTATGTCATTTGCTTTTAAGGATATACTCGTATGTTCATCCCATTCATCGGGTTCCATTCCCGCACATAACAAATATGTGTATGGCCTTAAGACAATTGTTTCCGGACTTAGTTGTCTGTGCGTGTGCAATTAATGTTTCCAATGACGGTACAGGAAAAATGGTAGAGTATGAAAGGTTTTTTTTTTAGAATTATATTAAATCTATGTTGAGCCGTAGTGGCTCAGCGGCCTGGTCTTTAACTTCTTTGTACACGACTGATCTGACTTCGATCCCAGTTGCCGGTACTTTTAAAATAACTCTGCAATTTTAAGTGCTGAAATACCACGTGCACATCAGTGAAGGAAAACATCGGGAGGAAACAAGCAGCGTGGCGGACTTTTCCCGGTTCCAAATCCCACTCAGAAATTAGTCCGTGCTCAGCAGTTAAGTGGAACATTTATGGGTTTTATAACTGTACTTTTTTGTACTTTTTTAGTATGTTATTGTGTAATTAAATAAACTCAATGTGAGTGAAAATTACTTTACTCTTTGGCGGATGAATCTTGTGGAAGCCGTCTCCTCCTACTACTAATATTTAGATGTATATAAAGTTCGCATCTCAGAAACTTTCATAGCGCGATTATGGAATTGTATGAGATATTTCTTGAGCTTCTCATGTAGCGACATAGATGGCGTTACAACTCTATTTAAGTTTGTTTAAAGCCTTACCCAGTAAACTAAGACTTGCAATCCAACTGGCCTGCTGATCGCTAACTGTGAAGGAGGCGTTATGATGCTCCAACTCCTGCATGGAAGCGATAGCTGGTGACATGTAGCCCTTGCTGAGGCCGGCCGCAAATGGGCCAAGCGATACGGCCAGGGCTGCCAAGATCTGTGGGACAAATAAATAATTTAGGCATTAATTAAAAATAGCATCACTGTAGGTGGTGTTAGGGTTGCCACGCGTCCGGATAAAGCCGGGCATAGGCACGCTCTTTAGAAGCGTCTCTGACATTTTTTTTCTATATTGATTTCTTATATTTATGCGAATACTACACATTTAGATAAAACGTCGGATTATAAAAAGTTCAAAATTAAACGCCATAGAATAAGTAAAAATTAGTATTATTTTTAAAAAAATCATTAAAATGGCGAAACATGCAAAACGTTCACCTGATGGTAAATGAATCGACTGCACAGAAAAAATGCTGTGTCACCCAGAACATTTCCGTATCCACATTCTGCCCGTCAAAGTTCTTAAGTCTCATATGCCCAGTGACTACGCTAGCTCTCAGTGCCCTATATACCGCAACAGTAATGTTTGCACACTACTGCACTACAGCAGAGTAACCTGCATAGGAATCCGTATAGGTAGGTTTGCATTTCAAAGTTCTGGGTATTACTAGATCTGTTATGGGCAGGCGTAACCGTCGTCATCACTTAATTTATCTATCTTCTATATACTTTAAAAAAAAATTAAATATCGGCATGTATGAAAGATCGTTGAGAAAGGCTCGAACGATTTGGCTTTTTTTTATTGGATATAGTGATGAAACGAGCAAAACGTTCACCTGATGGTAAGTGCAACGTCTGCCCATAACAAATGCTGTGTCACCCAGAAAATTTCTGTGTGACACCACACTGTGCCCATCACCCTTAATAATATCTTAAGTTCTTAAGTCTCATATGCCCAGTGATTACGCTAGCTCACAGTGCCCTTCAAACCGAAACACAGCAATGTTGCACACTACTGCTTCACGTCAGAATAACTGGCCCTGGGGTGGTACCTACTTAGACGGATTCCTGCATAGGAATCCTACCACCGGTATGAGAGAGGCTGTTTTTTTTGTATATTAAAATCTCAATAAAAAAATGACTTTAGTTTGACAGTTCTGGTGTCACATGTTTCATAACAACAACAAAGTCCGCGACATTTGGCGCCAACTCGAAAAGTGACGGTAGTGTTTTAATCGAACTTTCTGATTTCTGTATATATTCTGAGTTTTCATGTTTAATATTGATAGTTTATTATCCTGCAAATGCTTGTAAAAGTGTACAGTGATAGCAAAATTCACATTCAGACCAGAATTGTACTTTTCGTTTTGTCTCCATCAGTACAGCAAATCTTCAGTAAAAGTCAATAATCATTTCACTGTCGATCGACATTTTGAATTATTCTATTGTCACTCTCGTGACTGACTTGACATTGGCAAAATTCTTTTTAAAGATGCCAGAATTAAAAGAAGAAGAACAACAACAATGTCCACATTGAATATCGGTATTTTAAAATCTGTGGTGATAACTTTGGTACATTGAAAACCGTTAAATTCAATAATTCGGTGTGTTGCCAAAATGCATTTGATTCCAATTTGTTATTTAACATTCAAGGAAAGATTCGATTGGATGAATGAACCCCTTCTTGACGAACTGACTGACAGACAACCACTGAAGTCAGAAATGTGTTATAAAATAAACATATATAATATTTTTCATTAATAAACTGCACCAGTTAGAAGCCGACGCGAGTCGCCAATTACATAAAAAACACGTAGTTTATATATGTTCATTAATAAGTGGATAGCGTAATTTGGAATCCATTATTTTGTATATTCCATTTAATCTAATATAGTTGTGATACGAGTACTATCAACAATTTGATCGAGGGTCGAAGAACTCCATGCACGTGTGAAATGTATCAGGCGTCCATAAATCAGCAGGAGACGTTCGGAATCCGGAAACAGACTAAAAATATCAATAGCTATAAAAAAGGTCGACAGCACCCGGGTGGTGTATATGTCTCTACGTATAGGATGCAGCGATCTTAGTACACACTACACAGAGCTGTACGGAATCGATCAATATTTCAAGCGCCGTGTGTAGCGTGAATGGGGCAGAAGGTATGTGAAATTATTAATCGATGTCGATGGAAAAAAGTCCATCGACCATATCGATATAGTTTTTGTTTATTATTTTTAATAATTGTTACGGTTTTTATATTCTTTGCATGAATTGACAACCAGATTCACTGAATATATATATTTTTAATAGGCTTTGTAAGCTATACTTATTTTAATCGATTGTGACCGCGTAGTCAGTGTACGCCACAGGTCTTGGGTTAAAATCCCAGCCGGAGCAATCATTTGTGCTCAAAAACACAAATTGTTGGTTTTCGGGTCTGGGTGAGTTGTGATTGTCCTCGTCTTTCTGACACTGCATCCTAGCCTACTTCCGATCTTATCGCATCAGGTTGGGACGAGTGAGTGCCCTTGTGTTTGCGCGTACACTTATGGCACTATATTATCTCCTGCTCAGTTGATGGCTCTCGACAGTATTCGGAAGTTGGCGCGGTGGTAGAAATCGGCTAGGAGAACATCATCATCATTTTTTTTTCAATAATAGTATAAGCCAATGAATACCAGTATACCGTCTGTTGTCTTTATAACATTGCTATGCGGTCTATAAGGATCTAGATAAATTCAGAAAAAAGGTTTTATAAGAACTTTGTCTAGTAGGTGATGACTTGCCCAGCTCACTCGCTCAGTTTTTATTAATTGTTTTATTTTTACAGTTCTGTACCATTTACACATGCCCAGTTGTTGAGACAATTCGAATATTATATTACTGGTGGTAGGATTCCTATGCAGAAATACGTCTAGGTAGGTACCACCTCAGGGCCAGTTATTCTGCCGTGAAGCAGTAGTGTGCAAGCATTGATGTGTTTCGGTCTGAAGGGCACTGTGAGCTAGCGTAATCACTGGGCATTTGAGACTTAAGAACTGATGTCTCTGGGTGACGGGCGCAGTGTGGTGTCACACAGAAGTATTCTGGGTGACACAGCACTTCTTGTGGGCGGACGTTGCACTTACCATCAGGTGAACTTTTTGCTCGTTTCGTCGCTCTCTAAAATAAAAAAAATGTCAATAGGAGACTGGCAACACCTGGACCAGGCTCCTCCAAAATGTTTATGTGCAATTATAAGCGTTGATTACTACGTGCTTGGCGAAGAAAGAAAACACTGAGGAAACTTGCACCTCTGAAAAGTAAAAAAAAATGTGTCAACAATAAGTGAAGTCTACCATCCCGCTCTAATGCGGCGGAGCAGCGTGTCGAGCTGCTCCAACGCCCTCTCAGAAATGAGGCGACCAGATAGAAACGCGACCGTACGCAAATGTCGCCCGCGAAACGTGCTAGACGACACGGACGTCTCAGCACTCTCTGGCCACAATACGGTCAGTCAAGATCCAGGCAACACTGTACACACAGTTAATAGCTTTAATATAACACGCACCACGACGCGCGACCGCCGTAGAGAGCGGCGCGCAGCAGTCGACAGTCACACCGCGTAGACATGATACACCCGTGTTCCAGGGCGGTTCTCCCCACCCAGAGTTACCGACACACAAGTCGACAGTCCGAATGGAGGCCCGCAGCCTCTCTCGGACGGTCATTAGATGACATATAATCATTTGAGATATTCGAAATCGCGCAAGCACGCAGCGAACGCGACACAGTCCGAATTTCGAGATTTTTGTGGGAGTTTATTTATGTATTTATGTTAGGGTCAAACCAAACCTGGCACGCGGGCCCCTGGCCCGTGAGCACAGTATCCAATGAAGACGTAAAAGCCAAAAAGGCTAGCAGCAACAGCAGCAAGGATTATATCATCGAAATTATATATAGGAATGAGAGGCCTGTACTCAATAGTGGGCAATAACAGGCTGTTACTTTATTTCTTCTTTTGCAAAGAACACAAACGAAAGTATTTATTTTTTATTAAGTATTAATTTAAATAAATTCTTGTCATCGTTGTCAGCCTGTTCTGTATATGAATATGTAAAATAATATATAACGGTAGTGTATTATTAACATAATAGTATTTTAATGGCAACTTTGCATAATATTATTTTGATTTATCTCGCAGCATTGATTGCACGTTTCCGTTTCAATATTACGACTTTTCATTTTGAACACCTTTTATAAAACAATCGATATCGATATGAAATGCAACAGGCACATCACCAATCACTTTATCCGATAGCGTCAGCTTGATTGTACTGAACATTTGGGGAGGTCAACGTCCGACACACTGCCTCACATTTTATCCCCCTCAACAAATTTACATGACTACTCATAACAAGCTATTTTCGATCCTAACATCATTAATTTACAGTGCAATGGGACTGTCATGACATGTGGCATTTCAACGACAGCTATTATCATGTCGTTCGTAAATGACGGAAGATATATTGGTCATGTTATACGAGTATATTGCATAATAGTCTTAATTGATACAATGCAATGGATTCGAAATGGAGTACGCATATTTATTATTTAATTAGAAAATTTAATACTGGGTCAGTTATTAAGTGCTTGCATTCTGAGTTCTGGGTCCACGTTTCTAATCCCAGTCTTGATGGTGATGTCCTGGTCCCATCGACCACGGCGATAACTTCCGAATACAAACAGTCGACTGCGCAGGAGATATTACAGTGCCGCAAATGTGAGTGCAGGTACTAAGGAACTCACTCGTGGGCAGTCAGAGTACTGACTACTACGCCGCGAGTCCTACGTTCGAATTCCAGACGGAGCCAACAGTGGTGCAAAAACAAATTGACGGTTTTCGTTCTTTGACACTGCATTCTCTGATCTTATCGCATGAGCGTTGTATCGGTACATTTGTGGCAATGTGCAGTTGACAGGTTCCGACAGGTTTGGAAAGTAATAGCTGTGGTCGAAAGTCGACCGGGATGATATCATTGTCATTGCTATGGATTGATTTCTTATATTTACGCGAATACTGTAAATTTAGATAAAACGAGTGCTCTGCACCCGTGACAATGGGTGTTGTAAAGCACTCGAAACGTCGGGTTATAAATAGTTCAAAATTAAACGCGATAAAGTCCGTAAAAATTAGATTCTTTTAAAAAAAATACATTAAGTAACGACACAGTAATGATTGCACACTACTGCATTACCGCAGAGTAACTGAGGGGGGCATGGGGTGTGGTACCTACTTGGTTCTGGGTATTACTATATCTGTTATGGGCAGGCGTAACCGTCGCCACGCTCGTCTCATCACTTTATTTATCTATCTTCTATATACATAAAAATCAAATTGTCGTATGTATGAAAGATCGTCACTTGAGAACGGCTCGATCGATTTGGCTGATTTGTTGTTGTGTTCGTAAATGTCATTGTTGTATGCAAGAAAGTTTTTGGAAAATCCACTGAAAAAGTAGGAAATTTTTATGGTATTTTTGTATTGATTTCTTATATTTATGCGAATACTACATATTTAAATAAAACCGGATTTTATCGCCTAAAGCTGATATGGAAACGTGACGAAGGGCTTCTCTGTGCTTGCTCTTTGGTAGCACAAGGAATTGTAATTTTATACAACCGACACATTTTTTTTTATTGTATAAAGTGACGAAACGAGCAAAACGTTCACCTGATGATAGGTGCAACGTCCGCCGCCCACAACAAATGCTGTGTCACCCAGAATATTTCTGTGCGACACCACACTGCGCCCGTCACCCGGAGACATCAGTTCTTAAGTCTCAAATGCCCAGTGATTACGCTAGCTCACAGTGCCTTTCAAACCTAAACACAGTAATGCTTGCACACTACTGCTTCACGTCAAAATAACTGGCCCTGGGGTGGTACCTACCTAGACGTATTTCTGCATAGGAATCCTACCACCAGTATCTTGTAAAATTATGTTATTGTTGTTAATCAGCGGTGGCAGAACAATTTCATACATAAATATAGTCACGCCTTTCTCCCATTACGGGGTAGGCGTACACACGTAGTACACACGTATCCCACTTTTCGTCCCGCGGAAAACAAGACGTGGCGGGTGGTGAACCACGTCGCCGTCATTTTAGTATGAGTCAAATATAATTTTGACTCTACGTTGCGTTCCCACGAGCAGTATAGTGACAGCATTATATATTATGGTGTTATTCCGCACGAATAAAGGCTGCCTGTAAAATACCTTATTAGCCTCTTACGTCACTTCGGTAAGAAAGAGACAGGCGCTATTATATTGGTAGAAAAATTACAATACAATATCTCACGTATTACTAATATTGTCTTCGGCCCAGACTCTACATTTATTTCATTCACAAAACTTACCTTTATAATATATGCAGTTTCTAATAATATAATAATGTATATAATGTATATAATGTGTAAGGGCGACCCCCCACTAGATGGAGCGACGACCTACACGGTTTTGCAGGAAGTCGATGGATGCAGGTGGCTCAGGACCGTGTTTTGTGGCAATCTATGGGGGAGGCCTATGTTCAACAGTGGACTATGGTAGGCTGAAATGATGATGATGATGATGTATATAATGTAGTTAATATAGTTAGTTTCAAGGAAAGAAAGTTAATTTGCTAAGATTCGAATGCAAAATATAAAATGGTTTTTATATCGTAATTTTTTTGGAGAGCACCGTCTGCCATTGTTCAGGCATTTTCTCTTATCTTCTCTTACACCACACAGCAAAGGTAAAACAGCGATTATATTTGTTTAGAAAATACCTTAGTCGTCAGTTCTAAAAAACACCATACAAGTATCACAATCAACATGTCTCCGAACATAAATACATTAATGGTGTTAAATATAACCAAACTAAATTAATGGATTCAAGCCACCTATTTAGGTTAATGGAGGAGTGGAGATATTTAAACAGATTTTGAGTCATTCAAACATATGTACATTCGGAAGAAGTTCCTATTTCTGCCGATAGGCCAGGGTGTTGAGTTTGAAAACGCCTTTAAAATAAACTTTTGACTGTTTGTGCGTTTGTCCCCCTCTGTAGCTTAAGACCGTGTGGTGGCGGCTCGTTAAAAGAATACTACCACTCCATCTCATCCAATGGATCTCGTAAAAGGCGAGTAAGGAATTAAACTGCACTGTGCACCCAACAGCGCATGGTGGCGATGAGCTCACCACCTATAACACCGAGTGCATTATATTGTTTTGGTGAAACGTGGTTTGTGGCAGTCATCTGTTTTTGCAGTGAGTGCCTAGTCTCTGACTACCTCTTATGGGATACAGTCGTGATCTTATGTATGTATGTAAAAAGACATATATTAGCGTAAATATAAGAAATCATTATAGTTCTTTTAGAGTTACCTGAATAAAATACCACGTTGACGAAGTCACGGGCTCAGCTTGTTTATAAAGTGCCCGGTCTGTTCAACCGGTCCAGGTGTCACAAGCTGCCGTATCATGGACACGTATGATAATTACGGACACTTACAGATTACAACCTCACACTCGATGTTGCTTGATGATTTTTATAAAAACACTTAGGACTTTTCACCGTCAACCTATCAATAAGACGAGAGGGCACTTTTTAACCGACCTCAAAAAGTAGGAGGTTCCAATTCTCAATGTAGTGACAAAGATAGAGATAGGGATGGGCAAGCCGGCAAGGGTCGACGTAGGCGAATGTATCACGATCAGATCGAAGTCGTTTAAGGAAAGGCCATGTCAAAAGCAACCGACGATCTTGTATGAGAACGCTAACGAAAGTAGAAGAAGCGAAAGATGTGTGTCAGGATTGTAGCATGTGGAAATATGTGGTCTATGCCTACCACAATGGGTAAGAGGCGTGACCGTATGTATGTACGTAATCTCCTATGTCATGACCACACAGCCCAACGAAACCATACGTCGGTCCAATTGTTCCTTCTGATTTTCCACTAAATTGCGTGACTCAAAAACAACGTATCAACCCTAAATTAGAATAATAATTAGAATCTCGTACGTGGAAATCCCACAACATCAGCAGCCATACCATTTATTAAACGTCGAAAGCTTGTTTGAATGTACGCGTCACATAAAATAGAACGGAGATTGTTATTTTGACAAATATATACCAATAAATTACACATAATTGATTACGAGTCTTAAATACACGAAGTGACCGAAGATTATTAAGATTGATGACAATGTTTAAGCGTTTAAATAGGTACTAAAATAGTTTGGTGAGCTGTTGTAGGAGACCATTAGTTATACCTTTCGGTGCGTGATTGTCAGACATCTTGTATGTATGTATTAGGTAAGAATATGGAACTATCTTTATTCGGAGATCATCACCAGCTCTCCAAGGTCGACGACAACGAGTCAGATTATATATCAATGTATATACAATGTGTCCGGGACTGTATTAGAGCCATCCAACCATGGCCATTTAAACTTATTGTGTACAAAATCTGTCGATAAACGGTAAAAACTTTGGTCTTAACGGGAATGATTTTGCTAAATGTAACAATAACTTGTAGTTTTCATTTTTTTGAGTATATTTTTTTGATTTCGAAGTAGTTTTAACTTAATTCTTTTAAAGTTTTACATAATTTTATAGACCTTAAGAATAAGACAATTTGCGGGTCTTTGAAGCCACACACTTTCAAGGTATTGCTATTTTTTCGAGGACACACAAATAGTAGAAATGACCATAGCTGGAAGGGGAAGGAGGGACGCATTAGTGGGTCGTTTTATAGCGGGGATGAGATGTAGAATCAGTGCCTAAATTATCGCTGAAAAGGTCTCGGGCACATTGTCTAAAACAGTTTTGTTTGTCTGTCGGATTTTGATCGTCCACGTTAAGTTGCCTGGTAATACCGTTTTACACAGCACCAATCATTAATATTTTCTAAAGTACGAATCCAAAATTTCACGCATACGCAGTAGTGGTTTCAGCCGGTATATAATAAATAACATACTCGTACGCACATGCATTCTCGCCTTTTTACCATATAAGGGGTAGGTAGAGACCACACACGGAGCCCACTTTTCGCCCTCGCGGGAAACCTGTACGGCGTCTTATCTTATACAGGTGAAAAAGCGGAGGCAGAACTAATAATTAATTAACATATATACAAACCTGTCTCCGATAGCCGCTCCTGCTGTCCGCTGACCGCATCATCATGATCCTCGTCTCCGGAGTGATATTAGTCATTTTGTCACTAAGTCCCGTCTTCTCACACATATATACTGTATTTCAAACGAACAAACAAACAAAACTTAGGCCACCGTTTTATAATTCACGTTCGTCTTCGATTTCGGTTTTCATTTTGTTTTGCACTTCGAATATCTGTAACCAAAGGAAACGATGAATTAAAAAAAAAATCTCGAATACATTTGGACGTTTATGTTTTGCTGGTGGTAGGCAATCCGTCTAGGTAATTAGGGCAGACCTGGGTAGGTTGGGGACTGGGGTAGGTAGACTAGATGCTCTTAACTTCTTGCAGATTTGAGTGAGAGAATCAACGTTGCACTCAATGAAAGGTCGGGTTGTGGTTATGATTTACGAATAAAATCAAACATTGAGATTAAAAAAATATTGGATTAAGTGACGTGACGAGCTAAACGTTCACCTGATGGTGAGTGCAACGTCTATCTTTTATTTTTATTTATTTTTATTTTGTAAAGTGACGAAACGAGCAAAACGTTCATCTGATGGTAAGTGCAACGTCGGCCCACAACAAATGCCACGCAGAATATTTCTGTGTAACACCACACTGCGCCCGTCACCCTGAGACATCAGTTCTTAAGTCTCAAATGCCCAGTGAATACGCTAGATCACAGTGCCCTTCAAACTGAAACACAGTAATGCTTGCACACTACTGCTTCACAGCAAAAACAACTGGCCCTGGGGTGGTACCTACCTAGACGGATTCCGTGTCACCAAGAATATTTCTGTGAAATTTTTATTACACATTAATTTTTGTCATCCCGTAATTCAAGCCATACTGCCCCAGTTGACCAGTCTACCTACCCCAGCATTGGGTCAGGTTGGCCATCTCGGAGAGGTTTATTTATTTATTTATTTATTTATTCTTTATTGAACCTTACTACAGGAACAAAAGGCGGACTTAATGCTAAAAGCATTCTCTGCCAGTCAACCTTTGGGCAGTGAGTAAACGACGAAGGCGGTTACAAAGGAACGATATAATATATAATACTTATTAAATATACCTACACGTATACAAACATAAACACACACACATAAATATAAATAAATATACATATTCCTACATATATGTATATATATATAAAATAAATATTATTATAAACTAGAATAATATATACTAATGATGGGGATGATGATCATTATTTGGTAAATCTGTACAGTTTTGTAAAATGAGCTAAAACTTTCCTTTTGAATGCGTATTTTCCTAAAACGGAAAAAAATCCCGATTTTATTTAATAATATCCACACAGAATCTTTTTTTATAATTGACTATGAAATTTGGCACAGTAAAAAATATTTCTCATTAACACCAAGGCAATCGTTTTAAAAAAAAATATATAACCAATAACGTGGTCAACGATCATCGTGGTCTGCCCTATCCCCGCAGGTCAGTTATTGTCCTGAAACAGTAGTGTGCAACCATTACTGTGTTTCGACCTAAACTAAACAGCCAGTTTAATTATTTGACATATGAGACTTAAGAACTGATGTTCTAGAGAGCCAGGCGCAGTGTGGTGCCACACAGAACTGTTCACACTAAAATGTTTTAAGTTATAAACTAAGTACAATCATGTTCGATGACTGATCATGATGTTTTGTCACACCAGAAAACTAAAATGGAATACCTCATTGCCAGATAATTTGGCCTCTGTTTTTTGTCTAGCATGCGAAACGCAGCAACGTTACATCTTTACGCTGATATTCTGTGAGAGCGAGATATTTCCCCGGTCGAGCTGCTTCTTTCATGTACTACAGCCAGGTTTCGCTACGTAGTTACGTATGTCGTAGAGAAGTTGCACTTACCATCAGGTGAACGAATTGCTGGTTTCGTCACTTTATACAATAAATAATAAAAAGTGTATGTATGTATGTACTAAATTTGACCCGAACAGAGATACACAGATACACGAAAACAACTTAATAAAAACGTGGTACAAAAACCAATAACCATCAATCCAAAAAACGTTGCGCGTCCACCGGTTCGAACCGAATTAACCTTTACAAGTTAGATATGAACACATTATAGACAACAACACGGATTCATAGGTAGATCTCAATTGGTTTAACACGCGATTCTAAACTTGCGACTACAAAGTCGCGAGCACACGGAAAACGATAAAAACAATGAAATTCAACAACAAACGAAACTTCAGAGTAAACAATTAACACAGCCCGTTTCCACCGAAGTCTTAGGAGGCACTGAGATGTCACACAACCAAGAGAACATTGATCGTCCATCAAAACAATCAATTGTGCTATAGACAATCAACAGACAAAAGGCAAACGTTAAAACGCTGGAAAATATATAGTACGTACACACGAACAGAATGACATTCCACAGTATGGTCGTGTTGAATAATAATACAACAAATAACTAAAACGTTGAAGGTGGTCATCGTGAGGAAACCGGCATGTCAGAGAAATTACTGGTGGTAGGATTCCTATGCAGGAATCCGTCTAGGTAGGTACCATCCCAGGGCCAGTTATTCTGCCGTGAAGCAGTAGTATGCAAACATTACTGTTTCGGTTTGAAAGGCACTGTGAGCTAGCGTAATCACTGGGCATATGAGAATTAAGAAGTTATGTCTCAGGGTGATGGGCACAGTGTGGTATCACACAGTAATTTTCTGTGTGACGCAGCATTTGTTATGGGCAGACGTTGCACTTTCCATCAGGTGAAGGTTTTGCTCGTTTCATCATTTTATCCAATAAAAAAAATCGACGACGTGTGTCTGCCAACCCGCAATGAAGCAGCGTGACGGACTGTTCTCGGCTCCAAAATCAAAGACCTGTGCCCACCTGTGAGACAACAAGGCCGTTGCCTTTTTCTTCACCTCTAAATTTGAATTTAGTGAACAACAATGACAAAACATTTTCATTTTGAATTACTCTTTAAAGTATTTTAAATTTTTTTTGGCGGTGGCGGCCCGCTATATCAGGTGTTCTGATCTGGAGAGGTCTTCTCGTCCAACTTGAAATATTTAGATGTATATATCGTTTGCATCTTAGAAAATTTCATAGCGCGATTATGGAATGCATAAGGTATTTCTTTAACTTCTCATGTGGCGACATGATGTCGCTACAATTTACTTATTTATTTATTTCATTCATGTGTGTGATTACAGTTGTTGTTATTTACATTAATGTATATCCAACATGATACCCATTTAGGCGTTGCAACTTTAAAGCATAATGCTAATGATTATTATTAATAATTAAATTACGATGATTGAATATTGTACATTGAATGAGCGTTGGGCCCGTTTATATTGTCGGGCATACTTTAGGAATTTATATTAAGAATGTGATGAGAAAGCAAATTGTTCTTATGACGGTAAGTGCAATGTCCGCCCAAAACAAATGCTGTGTCACCCAGAACATGTCTCGCTCATAAACCAGAGACATCACTTCTTAAGTCTCATATGCCTAGTAATTACACTGGGTATCATTGCCCTTCAATACAGTCACGCCTTTTTCCCCATATATGTGGAAGGCAGAGGCCACTCACGTAGCCCACTTTTCGCCCTCGCGGGAAATGAGACGTGACGTGTGGCGAACCTACGTCGCCGCCATTTTGATACGAGTCAAAAAATTCTTACTCCCCATTGCGTTCCCACGAGCAGTATAGTGACAGCATTGCATATTATGGTGTGATTCTGCACGAATGAAGGCTTTCGGTCCTATACCATAGTCGCCTCTTACGACACCTCGGTAGGAAAGAGATAGGTGCTGTTCTACTTTGCCCTTCAAACGGAAAAATAATGTTTGCACAGTAGTGATTCACGGCGGAATAACTGGCACATTTGTGGAGGCACCACGGCAGTGCCAGTTATTCTATTACACCTAGACTAGGTAGGATTCCTGCATACGAATCCTACCACCAGTAAAAGTATGAAGATAGGCAGAAAAACAATGCGACTAGAATCTGATGTCCCACTGATATCAATTGTACCATCTTGTAATGAAGAATGCGGGGTATAACCGATCGCACAAGTAAGAAAACTGACATTGTTTTATTTATGTAACTTTCGTTAGTATTTCAACTGTTTAAGGTTCAAAACTGCGTACTCATTGGTGTTATGAATGCACTGCTTCTCGGTGATAGTGTTTGTTTGATAATTTAAGTGACGTTTTCAAACAAAAGCTTGATCTTGATGTCATAATAGTTATTATTCATTGTTCTAATAACGCTCGTTGCGCTGCGATACTCAATGAGAACATGCGAAGGATCGTCGAACTTCCCTACAATAAAGATACAGACAACCTTTGGATGGACAGGATAAGAGGGGCGGATTTGATCAATTCAATGACGTCTTAATTTTTTTTTTTATTTGATATAGTGACAAGACGAGCAAAACGTTTCACCTGATGGTAAGTGCAACGTTTGCCCATAACAGACGCTGTGTTACTCGGAATACTTCTGTGTAGCACCACACTGCGTCTGTCACCCTGAGACATAAGTTCTTAAGTCTCATATGCCCAGCGATTACACTAGCTCACAGGGCCCTTCAGACCGAAACACAGTAATGTTTTCACACTACAGCTTCACGGCAGAATAAAATAATTAATACACTTAATCTTATAGTAAAAAGAACGAAAGTCTGAAAATTATATACTATCTCAATCAGTGTCTTTAAATACTGATGCTTGAAAGTTTTATGAGTATCAATAAAAAAAAACCTCGCTAAATTTTGCCGCCAATGGCCCGAGCCTACTCAGCCGAAAGGAAAATCTGCCCCTGGACAGGATTGTGATTCAATAAAACGAGAGTGGTGGCGGCTCGTTCAAAGAATACTACCACTCCATCTCATCTAATGGATCTCGTAAAAGGCGAGTAAGGAATTAAACTGCACTGTGCACCCAACATCGCATGGTGGCGATGGGCTCACCACCTATCACACCAAGTGCATTATATTGTTTTGGTGAAACGTGGATTGTGGCAATCATCTGTTGTGATTATGATTCTCTGATGACTCCTTATGAGTCTCTGATTACCCCTTATGGGATAAAGTTGTGATCTTATGTATGTATGTCAAACGAGATGTTTGGTGATGTAAATGCGCAACCAGGTATATAACAAAATAATATTTTAATTATGTCATCATCTTGGTCATAATTTCAGCCCGTAACTAGTCCACTGCTGAACATAGGCCTCGCCCATGGATTGCCACAAAAGCTTGTAAGTCTAATTTTGGGGAGATTTTGCCATAGTTGCCACGTTGGCAGGCGGGTTGGCAACCGCAGTTTATTTATTCAGTTGTTCCAGGCAGATGCTGCTGCCCATCTCCTGGTTTTCGTTTTCACTCTGTCGACTTTAACGACACCCACGGGATGTTCGCAATGGACTTGTGATAGGCTGAAACGACGTCGAAACAACCTTAAACGACAGGTTCCCTCACGATGTTTTCTTACACCGCTTAGCACGTGGTAAATCAACACGTACAATTGCAAAACAATTTTAAAAACGTGTACTGTGTTTTAAATGACCGCCCGGCCACTGAGCTACCTTGAAAATAAATACATTAATAAAAGAAAAGATAATGCGCAGAGCGAACGAGCTCACTGAGTAATGTCCTTCTTAATCTATTTGTACTTGGCAATTAGCTGGTGAGTTATTTTCACCAATGTCGAGTAATAATTTAATTATACTAAACTAAAGACTTAATTTCGATCGAAAGTAAAATGATTGTTGACTTTTACTGATGATTTCTCCGTGGAAGGAGACAAAACGAAAAGTACAATTTTGGTCTCAAATAAAAAAAAAATCAATCACTGTACACTTTCACGAGCACTTGCTGCATAATAAACTATTAATATTAACCATCAAAACTCAAAATATAGACAGAAATTGCAAAATTCAACAAAAACAATACAGCCACTTTTCGATTTGACGCCAAAAGCCCTAAGTGACGTTATCCCGTTTGTTCATGACATCGTATAACGATTCTAATATCTAAGGCGTTCGAATAACAATGTTACACGGTACGAGAAAAACCTTTGGTTGTTATCTAGTTATAGACGATCAAGCCGTCAAGTCGTCAGCCGCGTAAGAGAATATACTGCCCCATCACACCCCGTAAGTATCGTAAGAGTCGGCTTAGGATAGAATACCTATCGCAAATAAGGCCATTTTTTATAAAAAAACAAGCAAATCCTTCACCTGATGTTAAGTGCAACGTCTGCCCATAACAAATGCTGTGTCATTCAGAACACTTCTGTGTGGCAATTCACTGCGCCTGTCACTCTGAGACATCAGTTCTTAAGTCTGAAGAAACACAGTAATGTTTGTGTTCCTAGTAAGTACCTGGGGTGGTACCTAGTAAGTATAGGAATCCTATCACCAGTAAAACAACTATGTCCACCGGTGACACGCAGTGGAGAAACACTCGCAAACACCACTTACGGATTTGTATGTTTTGGAAAATTACACAACTATTACACTAACGTTTACGTAAACTCTAATAATCAATAACAGGACGTACGTCAATTCAATATAATAAAACAAACTCTTTGTCCGACTGTAACAACATTTCTGGATTTAGTTCAATAATTATAAAACATCTAAAACTATTTTCGCTCATAGACTAATGTTGACGCAAATTATAAGGTATGTGTTCCGGTGTGCGGTTAGCGTTAAGATATTTTTACTCGACTGCGGCTAAACTGCCACAGTGTAATGATTTTCTCACGTGGGTATTGTATGTTTGTTGATCTGTGTACAGTTTTTTTTAATTGTACTGTGTACAGTGATACAGTGCTAAACGTGAATTTTTTGTTATTGTGATTTTTTTGAACAAGTTCGCTTGGGTTAGTTACGTTATCGCACAAGTCAATTTATTATTTTAAAAAAATCGAATGGGATGGGGGGTAACCCCATTCAATTTCCGCACGGGAACAATATTTTTATGCTCTATAGATACTTGTTACGCGCCCAGGTGTTGTTTATTTATGGAAGCAAATGACTACACGAGCTAATCGTTCATCTGTTGGTAAGTGCAACACATGCCTAGAACATTTCTGTGTGACACCACACTGCTCTCGTCACCCCAAGATATCAGTTCGTAAGAAGAAAAATAAATAATCTTCAGACAGAAAAACAGTAATATTTGAACTCCACTACTTCATCGTTTCAGCCTATAACTAGTCCACCGCTGAATATATACCCCGCATTGATTGCCACAAAAACTAGTAGCTCTCATTTTGGAGGGATTTTGACACAGTTGCCCACGCTTGGCAGGCGGGTTGGCAACCGCTAGTTTATTTATTCAGTTGTTCTACGAAGATGCTGCTGCCCATCTCCTGGTTTCCATTTTCCCTCTGTCGACTTTTACGACACCCCGGGATGAGATGAGTGTTAGATTCTCTTAAGCCGCCACCACACTTAACTTCAGAATAACTGCCGCTGTAGACACACGTAGACGGATTCCAGCATTGGAATCCTACCACCCATAAAACCTACCGACTTTCACTGCTGATTGCTGCTAAATAAATATCAATTAGCGCTATCGCAGTCTTGTTTGCAATTTAAAATTTATATGCACTCCGATTAGAAAATGAAATATACACTTTACTAGAATTTCAATTTAATGGAGCTAGTTGTATTATAATTTTATTACGACGTCTATTAAGAAACATGCTTAGAAATATATGTGTAGTTAAATGAACCGGGTATTTGTGAAATTTGTTAAGGAGAAATGGTTACATAAATGTATATGCTAAAGTCAAAAAGGCTAAATACAAAATTAAAGCCACTTATGTTAATTTTATAAAGGAAAATCATAGTCGAAAATGTATCACTAAATTTGCATTCGATTAACAGCAAATTAAATTCATTGTTTTTTTTTTTGTATTTATGGCTATGATCGTAAGATTTCTGCTAGTGTGATTAACGTAAAGTACAACATTAAAAAATTAATTAAAACAACATTTTAGGAACTTTATCGCGTTTTTTAGCATGTATTAAATGTGTAAAAATACGAGTACATACATACAGTCACACTACTGGTGGTAGGATTCCTATGGAGGAGTCCGTCTAGGTAGGTACCACCCCAGGGTCAGTTATTCTACCGTGAAGCAGTAGTACATACATACATACATAAGATCACGACTGTGTCCCATAAGGGGTAGTCAGAGACTGGGCACTCACTGCAAAAACAGATGACTGCCACAATCCACGTTTCACCAAAACAATAATGCACTTGGTGTGATAGGTGGTGAGCCCATCGCCACCAGTCGCTGTTGGGTGCACCATGCACAGTGCAGTTTAATTCCTTACTCGCCTCTTACGAGATCCATTGGATGAGATGGAGTGGTAGTATTCTTTGAACGAGCCGCCACCACTCTCGTTTTATTGAATCACAATCCTGTCCAGGGGCAGATTTTCCTTTCGGCTGAGTAGGCTCGGGCCATGGCCGGCAAAATTTAGCGAGGTTTTTTTTATTGATATTCATAAAACTGTCAAGCATCAGTATTTAAAGACACTGATTGAGATAGTATATAATTTTCAGACTTTCGTTGCTTTTTACTATAAGATTAAGTGTATTAAGTATTTTATTCTGCAATGAAGCTGTAGTGTGAAAACATTACTGTGTTTCGGTTTGAAGGGCACTGTGAGCTAGCGTAATCACTGGGCATATGAGACTTAAGAACAGTGTAGTGTACTGTGAGTGTCACACAGAAATTTTCTGGGTGGCACAGCATTTGCTATGGGCAGACGTTGCACTTACCATCAGGTGAACTTTTTGCTCGTTTCATCACTTTATGCTATGAAAAAAAAACGCCTTTTCACCATTGCGGGAAAAGAGACGTGACTTGTGGCGAACCACGTCACCGCCATTTTGCTACGAGTCGAAAAATTCTTACCCCTCCCCCCCCCCACTGTGTTCCCACTGTTAGTACAGTTACAGCATTGCATATATATTATTATATGCATATTCTGCATGAACAAAGGCTTTCCATACAATACGTTAGTCTTCTCGTACGACACCTCGGTAGGAAAGAGGTAGGTGCTATTCTACTCTGCCGGAGACTTATCCCCTTTAATAATATATAAATATTGGCGTGAATATATAAAATAATTATTAAAACAGTTGTAAAAACAACGACAATAAATAATTATTAACTTATACTGAAGATAGTTAATAGAATCAGGCGTTACTTTGCGTTAATCCACTATTCGTATAATGATGGAAAGGAAGTTAATTTGCTAAGATCCGCATGCGGATGATGAAAGAAAGGAAGTTAATTTTGGTAATGAATTAAATTTATCAATCAATGTACATCACTAGCACTTGGTACATAATACACTATCCATTTGAAATATCAAAACTCGATGTGTATACAAAAATGACAAAGAGAGTACAAACGTTAGCTAGCTTAGAATCCACAGCTATGATACCTTGGCATTGGTAGACTGTGGAATATCTCTCACAAACATGGCAGACCTAATTATGCAAATCAGTAACGGGCAGCAGAATCTAAGCCGCCTAGCGTCTAGTAATGTTTTAGCCAATCTACCTGCCAAGTCTAGTCAATTAAAAAAATTGTACCAAGTTGGGAGAGCTTTTGAGAGGCTTATATCAAGCAGTAGGCTGTTGGTAGACTAATCATGATGACGATGAAAGATTAACGTAAAATATCAAAAATTATAGATAGATACTAAGGTCTGCTTAAAGGCTGCTGATGGCTTAAATTCTTGCATCAAATATTTGTTTTTTTGATTGAACTGAATTCTTATTACAAATATTTTTGTCCAGTTATACCAATTTATCTTTTTCTGCGTTACCAATGAGAGATCGAAATGTAAGAATGTTGATGTAAGCTTTTTCATTGTTGATAAATTTCTTGCCATTATGTTTACCCATTATAAGGTTACAAGTGTGAGGTTATATTTCATTAAGTTCTTGGTCGAATTGTTTAGAATTGTTATAAACATCGCGTCATGTTCTCGATGCTGAGCGATCATAATGTTTATAATCTCGGGCACGTGTTAAGTATAAAGTAAATCTGACCTGCGTAATCTGCTTCCAGTACACAATATATTTATAAGCTATTTGCGTCTATTACAGACGATTCATTGCATAGTATCCGAGAGACAACATTTTTGGTATAACATCGAGGAAGCTATAAGTTCTACCATAGGCATAACAAGAAAAGTTTACTCTCATTGGTGCCTAGTCGTCTTGAAGTCGCTTCTTTCAGCGCATGCTCCGAATCAGGCTTCAGGATCTCACGGTAAAATGAAAATTCGATCCTTCTTCTTCTCCGACTGTGTCGTTGAAAATTTTCAGAATAATAATACTAATAGTAGTTTACTTTCAAACCGAAATGCAAATAGTATTTATTAATTTTACATACTCTACAAATAGTATAAAGATACCGTAATTATTATGATATCCTCGGGACCGATTTTAAACCATGGCTAAAACTGTAGAGTACTGTCGGAAACGACTACGTTCATCTGATACGATAGGAGGTAGACCAGGATGCAGTGCAGAGAATCTATGAGAATATTACAGCTCGAATTGGAGCACAATCCTAACGAACAAGACCTTACGTATAACTAGGTCAATGATGCGTACTCTAGGATTATTTTAAATCGTACACGAGACAATTTAGACGCACGCTTTACTACCCAATACAACACACAAATATAGTCCTAATGCCGAAGCAATAACAATGAAAAAGGCCTGAAAAACGTAGCTGCAGAGAACACTGGTGACGAGGTAGTATCGCGTGCAATGAAATATACAGTGGAAATGTATTAACCTTATGTCATTGGAATAAGACGTAAAAAAACCTTCGAAGTTCTATTCGTGTATGTACATCGACCGGAAATTTTTAAGAGAATTTAAGATAAAAACATTCAAAACATTTCCTTGTTCATACTAATATTATAAGAGCGAAAATAACTCTCTCTGTCCCTCTGTCGGTTTGTTACATTTGTACAGCTCAACCGGTAGAACCGATCTTGACGAAATTCAGCACAAGAGCTTGCATCTTGGAGACGAACATAGAATATACGAGTATATAGGGTTAGTTATAGAAGCTTAAATAAAATATTATTTCATATTCTCAGAAAATAATGTGAGTATGTAGTCATGCTGTAAATAACAATGTAAGTAATGTTATATGTATACTTCATACGAATAACTTATTTTTTAAAAGCCTGACGAAGAAGCCTTGAGCTGGATATTCCGCTAACTTTTCTGGCATTTCCAGATGAAATGGGATAACAAATTTTCTAACTCCTCCACCACACATCAGGAAATACTTGCCCCTACAAAATAAAATTAGATAAGACGATACTTTTTTAATCTTAAAAATCACCGGCAATGCTATTTTTACATAACTAATAATATTAACCACTGCAACTAAGCTTAAAAGTTTGTGGTAGGAGATCTTTCGCGACTACAGTCGAATGGCGGGCACAAACTTGCAAAGTTGTTTACGTACCCCTAGAGCATTCAGCTATCACATCAAATGTCCTGATAGATATGGAAGAGACATATTCAAGTTATTAAACAAAAGATTTTACCATGATCGAAAAAAGTCAAGAGAATTGGCAGAATAGAATAGAATATTTTTGTTCAATTTAGAAGATAGAGAACATTTACATAATACTCATTGAACGTAATTTTTTAAGCTACACTAGTTCGCAAATAAATGCCTCAGTCAACCAGTAAGAAACCCAGCGGTTTTACTTTTTTTCAGTCATTTTAAAAATAAAGTACAATTACAGCTGTATTATAAAGATGTAGAAATAGCTTGGCAGCGATCACCTCATTCCCAGGGGTTATCATCATCCATATATTCTTTAACATTATAATAACCCTTCTTAGAAAGTCTTTATTTAACAAATAGATTTTGTTGTAAAAACGTATACATACATTGCCCCATGAAAGAGTTACTGACTCTGTGAAGTCAAGTAACTGGCAGATACATAAGTATTGATAAATAAAAGTTTTAAATTTTTTGAGTCACGGACGATGAGGCAGACATAACATAATCAATGAAAATGCTAACAGAAAATAACACAGCTATTTTGTTTTGTAAATGTAAATGACGAACCAAATTGGCAAAAGGCGTTCTATTTCTGAATATACGCAACGGTTACAAAAATACACCTAGACAGAATTCTCACATTTTATTTTCGTTTCCGACATCCGTCGCGACATCGTTATATTTCGAAACGAAATTAACTTGTCAGTTGACAAAGCAACGGATACAGAGGCAGTTAATTGAAATATTCCAAGGGCGTTATGCAAACCAAAGACAAAAGGTTTAATAACGATTAATCTTAAACGATGTTAATTTATCATTGAATTGAGTAAAATAAAATTAAATGAAACAATAAATTAACACTTATCAAACTTTTAGCACTAACATGCATATAGTCTCTTACAACATGTGGTGACAGAGTTCATTAGCTAGCATTAGCACACTGCTGAGGACTCCTCTAATTTTTTGCGACTTTTTTTAAGATTTTATAGTCGTGTCGATACCGGGGGTCGAACTGGGGTCACTCGCGTACCGTGAAATTAAATGCTACTCTAGTAGAGGGCAAAAAAACTTGCCGCGTGGTGGCTTAAGAGTATCTACCACCCCATCTCATCCTGTGGGTTTCGTAAAAGTCGACAGAGGGAAAAATTAAAACCAGATGATAGGCAGCAGCATCTTCCTGGAACATCTGAAGAAATGAACTGCGGCAGCCAACACGCCTGCCAAGCGTGGCAACTATGGCAAAATCCCCCCAAAATGAGTAAAAAACTTTTGTGGCAATCTATGGGGGAGGCTTTTGTGCAGCAGTGATGATAATGACTGCAAAAATACATAAGATATTACATTAACTGTAAAACATGAGTAAAATTCGATTTCACAGCGCTTTTTGTTTTTAAAATGAGCTCGAAGGGTTAACGTCCCATCCATCAAAGTATCATCTTACGGAAGTTTTTTATAAACGTGTTTACACTGGTCACACGCCGTTCCGAACATTTACGAGCTATGTGCTAAAGAAAAACGATAAACTTAATAAGAATAAGATGTACTCGCGATTTTGTTCGCATTGACAGTTAAATATATATAATAATAGAATCCTTCTAGATATTACGTCAAAGACTAAGTTAGTGGAACTAATTGACGATTGACTGTACCATCATTATCGTCATAATTAACTTTTATATTATACGGTCTCCGGATCACACAGGGGAGGCTCCTCCAAGTTACCAAGGAAATAACTATGTCCAGAAGTGGGCTGTTGGGAGGCTTATGTGATGATGATAATGATATGTTCACGAGCAAGACTTTCATCAGATAGTAAGTGCGAAGCCTGCATACAATAGATAAGGTTGCGCCTAGAACTTAAAATCGAACAGTTCTGTATACCGTGTAATTGTGATGTCACTGGGGGTCCAGACCTGGAAGTCTTTTATGTAACTCTGGTAGGTTTCTTGATCGATTTTATTTTGGTGTTTAAAGCTCTTTCATCGGCTAATGGGATCAAATACAACCGATCCCTAAAACCTACCAGAGACAATAGACCTCCTGATCTGAGTTATAGACTATGAGTCTTATGAGGTAATAAGGAGACTTAACAGTAACTGCCGCGTTTTTCTTATTGATTGCCTTTACACGGACTGGCATGATTGATTACCTGTTGAAAGTTAATAATAACCCAGTTTTATTTTGGTTACTTGTCGTAAGTGGATAAAAAAAACCACCCACTATTACGTATTGTATGTATGCACTATGTGCATACATACAATGCACAGTCACGCCTTTTTCTCATACAAAGGGTAAGCAGAGATCACCCCCGTAGCGTTTTTTTCGTCTCCGCGGGAAACGGTACACGACGGGTCAACGACAGGCGCTGGAGACTGACATTTAGCTGATCTAGAGAGCAATTTGGTTCAGTCGTGAGACACCCATGACACATATTTTTTTTCTATTATGTTTACGTGCTTATAGTTTTACGATTGATTTTTATTTTAATGATTTTATTTTTAAGCTTTAATGCTCATTTGTTAGCATGTCTTAGAATCATGTGTGTGCGTATTGTCCTTTTATGCTATGCGAATAAATTTTATTTCTATCTTTCTTTTGTTTCTTTTAAATACTAAAGTTACGAAAGGCCGATGCCTTGCTGTGACCCTTGTATGACTTATTATTTTCTTTAACTGAATCTCTATTTCACCTCAAAGCCGGAAGCTCGAAGGGTGTTCCTTTTTCATTTCACGGGATAAATACTGTCATAGGTCATTCAACCAAATTACCTCGTCGCAACGTCACTAGACTTTGATGATAATTTTAACCATAAGCAAAGCAACATCCAGCCCGCTAAAAGTTCACAAACAACGTGTAAACATCTGGAATCCTAGTAATTCGTGCTCCAGAGACACGTAGGATGAAACCATTAAGATGCAAGTAAGAATTCCTTCCAGGATATAACAAAACATCAATACAAATAAAATAAATAGATGAATTGAAACAAAATGAAAATTCTTTATTTATCGACGTAAGAAATATAAATTTCGTATGTCAAACGTCATTTCTTTACAATCTACTGCCGTTTCGTAATGAGGTTCCTCTGACGGAGAAGAAACAGGCGAAAGAAACTCCGTAGATATCCTCTTTTTTGTAAATCCTTTTGTATCTCAGTCATAAATACATTATAATAAAATTTACAAAGACTAGTGACACTATTCTTTGTAAATTTAATTAGGAGACATGTTCAAGTATGTCTGTCAATACAAAACGAATACCTAAAATAAAATTAAAGAAATAATTGTTCCAAGAAGAGAGGATTAGCCGTAATTACTAAGCTTGGTAGGTGGATTTAGAATAGAATAGAATAGAATAGAAAAAACATTTATTCCGCACAAGAACATAAGACAGTTGAATGTGAAAAAAAACAAACTAAACAAAATAGTTCTGTGTCGAAAAGGGGTTGGCTCAGCAGGTACTGTGTAAGTATGGACATGCACAGTGCTCATTTTCAGCCAAGAACCTTTGTATTGATAAACGGACAAGACTCGACGAATTGTAGACAGTCAAATCGTGTGGTAGTGACGCAACAAACTGACTCCGTATCTGGACTTGTCTAAAAGTCGACTAAGATGATGTGAGAAGGAAAATTCAAATTCTAAATTAGTTAATTGGCCCTTATCACTTTCGGGACTATTGATAGTTCAATTTCCTCTGACATTTGTACACAAGCACGTTGTTATCATTAATTTACGATAAGTAATAAATATCTTTTGTTAGTTCACTTTATACGATTTCCTGTAATTTAAAAACGTTACCGCCGTATTATTTTTCATTAATTGGCTATTTTAGCGGCCCGCGGCGTGGTTTGTTGCTCGCAGACGTTTCCTTATACGTTTTTGATCTCTTTTGAAATTAGATTTGTAGGGTAAGCGGTATATAGATTCGAGTAGACGACTTTTTCTGACGTACTTTGTCTGTTTCATTTACATTAATTTACTCACGTGCATCATCATCATCATTTTAGTTCTTTGGTCCACTGCTTAACATAGGCCTCCCAAAATTGCGACAAAAGTTTGTAGCTCTCATTTTACTAGGAAGACGCAGCTGCCATCTCCAGGTTTTCATTTTCCTTCTATCGACTTTGTCGGCATGACTAGGAGCGGTAGATTCTCTCGAGCAACACCACACGGTGATAAATTATGCAAAGTTGGCTGGTTGTAGGATTCATATGCAGTAAGCCGCAGTGCTACTTTAACGCCAACATTTGTATCTGAGGCTGACATACGTGCATCAGTGGTTAGTGGTCTCACAGTATGGCTTTCTGCATTTTTTACATGATTCTTATGCAAACGTTTGAAGTCGCTCAATTTTATCCATATTTTTCGGTGAGACAACAGACATAAAATTGAACTAAAGAAGAAGACACATGCGTTTTCTACAATATGACAAAGTATACAAGCTCATACTAAAATCTTAAAGAACGGGCTTAATCGCAAAAAAAATCCATAAGAAACACGAGAGAGCCCCGGGCGAGTAATTAAATACAGTATGTGAAGGCAAATTACTCACGTATCGACTCGTTACATCTTTAGAATAGGGCTCTTTACACATTCCGTCATTTATCGCTCCAGCTGCCATCTATAACCGAAATGAAAGAAATTTCTTACGTTTCTTCAGTGGCGTTAAACGGGCGAAAGTAATTACTGGTGGTAGGATTCCTATGCAGGAATCCGTCTAGGTAAGTACCACCTCAATACCAGTTATTCTGTCGTGAAGCAGTAGTGTGCAAACATTACTGTGTTTCGGTTTGAAGGGCACTGTGAGCTAGCGTAATCACTGGGCATATGAGACTTAAGAACTGACGTCTCAGGGTGACGGGCGCATTGTGGTGTCACACTGTTCTGGGTGACATAGCATTTGTTATGGACAGACGTTGCACTTACCATCAGGTAAACGCTTTGCTCGTTCCGTAACTTTTATTAAAATAAATTAAAAAAAATCCAGCTAGCGTAGCGATATTGTTATTTATTTATTTTACTGGTGGTAGGATTCCTATGCATGAATTAGTCTAGGTAGGCACCACCGCATGGCCAGTTATCCTGCCTTAAAGTAATAGTGTAAAAACGATATGGGACATATGATACTTAAGAACCGATGTCTCTGGTCGGCGGGTGCAGTGTGATGCCACACAGAAATCTTCTGGGTGACACAGCATTTTATATTGGCAGTCGTTACACTTTCCAGGCGAACGATGTTCTCATCTCATCACTTTCTTCAATAAACGTACGTTCTTCCTCACTGCAGTTGTGGTAGCATTGACCACGCGATTTCCATCTACAAAGCAAGCAACCTGTGTGTACTTATTTTGCCGATAGGTGTCCGGCAGAGTAGTATAGCACCTACTTCTTTCCTACCAAGTCGTAAGAGGCGACTAAGGTATTGTACGGACAGCATTTACTCGTGCAGATTAACACCATAATATACAATGCTGTCATACTGCTGGTGGGAACGCAATTGGAAGCAAGAATTTTTGACTGGTACCGAAATGGCGACGTGTTTCGCCACACGTCACGTCTCGTTTCCCGCAGTGGCGAAAAGTGGGCTACAGGTGTCGTCTTTACCTACTCTTCTTTACCATTATATGGGAAGTAGGCATGACTGTATGTATGTATGTAAATACTGATTTGAAACAATGTTTTCTTTTACTGCCGATTAAAGAAAACAGTCGTCGTAGCGTCAAGAAAACTAAATACAGGGGGCAGTAGTAATCTATTTTATTGCCGTGTGGTGACTGCGTAAGAAAATCTGCCACTGCCATTCTTCCCACGGGTTAAATAAGAGTCGACTAAGAGAAGTGCCTGGAAAATGTTCATAGACATACGAAAAATACGAGACTGATGTTGGACGTCGTCCAAGGTGAGATGATGCTGCAATCTCAAATGCGCCTCCCGCCTCTTTTGAGACCTATGCCCAGCAGTTAACTGAAAGAGCTGATAACAGTTATAATGTTTTATTAAATAAAACTCGCCGTGTGGTGGCGGCTTAAGAGAATCTACCACCCCATCTCATCCCGTGGGTGTCGTAAAAGTCGACAGAGGGAAAATGAAAACCAAAAGATGGGCAGCAGCATCATTCTGGAACATCTGAAAAAAATAAACTGCGGTTGCCAACCCGCCTGCCAAGCGTGGCAACAATGGCAAATCCCCCCCCAAATGAGAGCTACAAACTTTTGTGGCAGTCTGTGGGGGAGGCCTGTGTTCAGCAGTGGACTAGTGATAGGCTGAAAAGAAGAAGAAGAAATAAAACTAATTTTTAGTCCGATCTACGCAGAAAGAGCTTAATGTGTCTTGGAGCCCTGCAGTGGTATGCTTGGTTTTTGAATTAAGTTTATTAATAATAGGATCTCAAGCCGGTGGCAGTACCGTAACGTAGTCGGGTTATAAATAGTTTAAATAAAACGCAATAAAATCCGTAAAGAATAGTTTTATTGCAATGTGTAGAATTCGCGTAAATAAAAGATTTTTTTTTATCATTTTTATTTTAAAAAAGACTTTTTATGCCCACACTCGAAAACATATACAAATGATGATCTCCTCCTGGACAATTTTCGAACACGACAACTTCCGACAGCATTCGGAAGTTGTCCCGAGACAATAGTGCCAGTTTCGGTGCAGTGTCGCAGTTACGGGAACAATCACGAAACGACCAGATCCGAAAACATTTTATGTTTTTGCACAAATGTTGACTCCGGCCGGGATTCGAACTCAGGACCGGCATTGTAGTAGTTCACGCGATCGTCAGATATACAAGTACCTAAAATACTCGTAGTATACCAAAAACAAAATGTTTTCAAGTTTAAATCGTAAGCTCATTTTCATGATACTCGTAACTTGTTATAATGAGAAGTAACGCCTTCTCGGACGAGTGATGGATAAACCGATATGGTTAATTATATGGCGCTTCACGGAAAAGTTGAAGCCGTGGTAGCTCAGGGGCCTGGTGCTCGCTTTTAATTTCATAATAAGCGAGTAACCTGGGTTCGATCCCCGGTGCCAGCACCTCTAATATTGTTCTACAATTTTAAGTGCTGATTTACCACGTGCTTAGCGGTGAAGGAAAACATCTTAAGGAAACCTGCATGTCTGAGAAATAAAAAATATTTCGAAGGACATGTGCAGTCCGCCAACCCGCATTGGAGCAGCGTGGCGGATTCTTCCTAGCTCCAAAACCCTCTCAGAAATGAGAGGAGGCCTGTGCTCAGCAGTGGGACATTTACAGGCTGATACTTTACTTTTTTTTTACTTATCACGGAAAAGTTAGTACCCAGAATTGTACATCAGCGAGGATGTCTACACACACATTAAAAAAAAGTGTAGGGCGTAAAATTCTTTAAACAAAACAATTGAAGACTCTTTTGAAGTTCTACCGTCCGATGCAAACTCCAATTACTTTTCGGTCACAATATTACAGCCGTGGTAGCTCAGGGGCTAGGCGCTCGCTTTAAATTTCATAGTACGCGAGTGACCGGTGCCGGCGCCACTAAAATTGTTAATTGCAATTTTATATGTTACCACGTGTTCGGCGGTGAAGGAGAATATCGTGAGGAAACCTGCATGTCTGAGAAATGAAACATATTCCGTAGACATGTGAAGTCCGCCAACCCGCATATAGCAGCGTGGCGGATTCTTCCTAGCTCCAAAACCCTCCCGGAAATGAGAGGAGGCCTGTGCTCAGCAGTGGGACATTTATAGACTGTTACTTTACCCACTGCTGAAAATAGTCCTCTCCATTGTCACATGTAATGTTTGTAATTCTGATTTTGGGGGGACTTCGCCATAGTTGCCACGCTTGGCAAGCGGGTTGGCTACCGTCGTTTATTTATTTAGGTGTTCCAGGAAGTTGCTCCTGGATTTCATTTTATAAGATGGTTTGGTAGATTCTCTTAAGCCGCTACCGCTTGCCGCTTATTAAAAACCTATTGACTCTTTTGTTGTGGATATAGTATATTCAGAACGAAGGACAAATACAGATAAATAATTCCTTTGCTATACTGGTGATAAGATTCTTATGCATTTAATATTAGGGAGTTATGGTTTCAAGGGTACGGATAGCTAGTGTTAGTGTATAGCTAGTCTTTTTAAATTAACAAATGCCACCGTTGACTGTCCGGAGCTGCTGAGTCAGCTAGGAATTATAACAAGAACTACACGTCAACCTGGCTTACTTCATGTGCCGTTAGTCCGGACCACATATAGGCAAAACTCTTTTTTGTTACGTGCGTGTAGAACTTACAATTAAGTTTCTGGTGAAATAGACTTGGACCTGTTCAATACCAGTGTTTCTCAGCTCAAAGTTATTTTGGCGAAACAATTTTTTTGCTGAGTATGATGTTACTGTTGTTCTTGTTTGAGTGTGTTTTGTTGTTATTTCCTCATATACCTGTTGTCTAATCTACCCTATAGCCTTCTTATTTCTACTTGACTTTAATATTATGTAAAGCTGTAAGTTTTCAAAATAAATAAATAAAATAAAAATGAGAGCCTTTAGAACTGATATCTCAGGGCTGACGAGCGCAGGGTGGTGCCACACACAATTGTTCTGGGCGACACAGTGGTGATTATAGCAAATTTAACCTTCGTAGGTGAGGCCTATATTCAACAGAGTAGTTTTGAACAGGCTGATAAAGAAAAAGTTTAACCAACAACTTACTACACACTACAACTACAACAACGACTAGACAGAATAACTCATCCAATCATTTTCATTGCTTAAACCTTGTTATGCATCGACCTACGCAATTTCCTTAACCTCGTTGGCATCTATGCAATTGATAGGAACGTCTACCGCAATAGAATGCGTTTTACAACCGATAATACTAATAACATTCAGGCTTTATTGGACTTCATTGCTCATCAATTGATTCTGATAAAAAACAACTTGAGGGTCGTAACATTCAATAACCAATGTAAATTACATGAAGTCGTTTCTGTTAAAACAACGCCAATGCATGAGAGAGGAATGCTAAGTTTGTTTGTCGGAGAAAATGGGCTTTGGATATGTTGGAATAAAAATAGATACTTCCATGTGCCGTATGGTCAGTTCTAACAATGACCACATTCGATTTTATAAACAAACTGTGTGATAACTGCACTGATAACGACACAAGTGCCGTGTGGTGGCAGCTTAAGGGAATCTACCACCCCATCTCATCCCGTGGGTGTCGTAAAAGTCGTCAGAAGGAAAATAAAAACAGGAGATGGACAGCAGCATCTTTCTGGAACATCTGAATGAATAGACTACGGTTGCCAACCCGCTTGCCAAGTGTGGCAACTATGGCAAAATCCCACCAAAATGAGTTTTTTCGGGTCTGGTTTGATATTGCACCCTAGCCTACCTCCGAACTTTATACGAGTAGCATCAGGTGCGGGTAAATTTGGACTATTTGGAGTAGACGATGTCGTTCGTCTACTCCAAAAAGTGCCATTCAGACCAAAAAACCTATAATAAAAGTAAAAAAGTGAAGTAAAATAAAAGTAAATATTTTTTATTTCCAGGTTTCCTCACGATGTTTTCCTTCACCGCCAAGCAGGTGGTAAAGCAGGTTTCAAAATTGCAATTAACAATTTGAGTGGTTTTCCTCGGGAATCGAGCCCAGGACACTCGCGTATTATGAAATTTAAAGCCAGCGCCTAGCTCCTGAGCTACCACGGCTAACACAGTAAAGCTTGCACACTTATGCTTACACGGCAGAACCTACTACCTACCTGGACGGTTTCCTGCATAGCATTTCAGTGCATAGTTCTGGGTGACATGGCAAGTGTTAGGAGATATGACACAATCGTGAAGCACTTGCTCCAGTATAGAGTATAGTTTGAGATCACCTGAGGTCACCTAGTAGACCCACCGATACAATTATCACATTATCCAATAACGCACTGATAGCCACCTGCGCACTCGCACGCGATGACGGCTGATCACAAAGTGGATAGGAGCCGTAACTTTTATGCAATAAGACAATTGAGAGCGATCCGCGAAACGTGATTTGATCAACACGTGGTTGAGCTCCGCTTCTGGGATAATTTCGCGAAATTTCACAATTCAAATTACCTGGTAAAGTTTAATGATATCGTTAATAGAATCAAGCGTTACTTTGCGGAAATCTATTATAATGTAGGAAAGGAAGTTAATTTGCTAAGATCCGCATGAAAATTAATAATGATGTACATTACCTAGTTTTTGAAGAGCACCGCCCGCCCTTCCTCGGTAGCGTAGTACTGAAGTACTGCAGTAGAGTATGACACTTGATAATGCCTCGTTTAGGGCGAAACACGTGTCGTGTTCACGACTTCAGTGGTGTATATTACTAATTGGTAGTATCGTAGTGGTGGAGGGTATCTGATGGCGGTTCCTGGTGACGGTGTTAGTTTGCTTGTGCACGCAACTCAACGAGGGCGGGCGGTGCTCTTCAAAACATAGGTAATTTAAAATGTAAATTTTATATTTTACATGCGGATCTTAGCAAATTCCTTTCCTACATTTTGAACAATATCGTCTAATGATTTAATTTGAATGCACTGAATCATAGCTTTTGTTCAAATTTATATAATGTTAAATCAGATAAACGCGACAGCTTAAGAGGCTGAATCCCCACATCTTATCAACCTAAGTAGCCTCAGTCTTAGATACCTCGGTAGGAAAGAGGTAGATCCTATTCTACTCTGACGGACATCTATCGCTAAAATTCATATGCAAAGGTAATGCAAATTGACTTTTTGAGCAAGTGATGATTGGTTTACTACCTACAATGACAAAACCAAACTTAGTTCAATTTCTGATGATATCAAAAATCTACACCATTTCTTTTTTTGATAACAACATTTGATAATAACGAGACTGACGGAAATATTAATATTCCATTAACGTTCGTTTCTTAAAAAAAAGAATCAGCTTCACCACAAAATAAAAATATTTAAGATCTGGGAGCGTCAACGCGTGACATGGAAAAATTCTATACACATACAGAACAATAGACAAGCATCAACACAACTACCGTGTCATCTATTGAGATAATAGACTACAATCGAATTATCGCCAGGCCGAGAGCCCCTGTCATAACTACATCGGTACAGAAAGGTGTTTGATTTATTAACCTGACGGAGATGAAGCTACGCCGATCGAAAGAGACGGATAACCACGAGAAGCCTAAAAGTTGCTCGGAGAAAAAGTAGCTTGCAAGCAAATGTGACCGCTTTTCTGCCTTTCGTCTTTTAAATAGACTTTTAGTTATAAAGAACTAGTTCATAAACATCCCTGCTGGACACAAGCTTTATTTAATTTTTATAATGGTAATGGAGTAGGGAAAATCCGCCACGTTGCTCCAATGTTTTTAAATATTTTTTCACACTGCAATTTTCCTCACGCTCTTACTGGTGATAGGATTACTATGCAGGAATCCGCCTAGGTGGGTCCTGGGCCAGTTATTCCGCCGTGAAACAGCAGTGTGCAAACGTGTTTCGGGTAGGGAGACGTAAGTAGAAGGGTTAAAGGTGAGAGCTAATGTAATTACTGGGCATATTAGACTTAAGAACTGATGTCTCAGGGTTTCGGGCGCAGTTTGGTGTCACACAGAAAAAATGGGCAGACGTTGCACTTAACGTTGACGTTGTTCTCGTTTCGTCAATTTACCCAATAAAAATGTATGATTTTTTTTTCACATATTACATAAAAATACTATTACGTAAATTTGCAAAGTACACATCAGTACGTATCCATCGGTATTTATCTCTCAAGCGTCTCTCTTCCTATATGCAACGAATGTAATAGACAGAACAATATACTACTAACAGGTAACGTAGTGATTGTAGTCCCTGCTAAAATACCAAGTGAAAGTCAATAGAAAGTGTGGGAGTTAGATTATCTGAAATCTAGACGTGTTAAGAAAATAAAATATTTTATTAACGACATAAGTTTGATAGTGGGCAGTAAAATTGGAATCGTTATCAGATCGTATCAAGTTACTTTAATGAAATGGTATCATTGGAAAAAAGTTTTTCCTTTTAACAAGATTCAACTGATTGTTGGTATCATGTATCTAATTTTACAAATAGATAATATTTTTTTCTCATCTATATTTCACCAGCCTTATCTGCAGCCTGTTGCAGGCCTTGGTATTTTAGATCTGGCATATCAGTTATGCCGGCATCTGTCGGAGGCTACGAGATTTTCTTGGAATTTTATTTAATCGGCTTTTACGACAGCAGATTCCCTTAAGTTGTATAGAATTTTAGTAAACTAAATAAATATATTCAGTTTCTATTAGTTAGTGTTTTGAGCAATCAATGGGACGGCTTGTTTGTCGCAGCAGTTAAGCGGTTTTTAACCGACTTCAAAAAAGGAGGAGGTTCTATGTTCGTATTATGTATGTTCACCGATAATTCCGTCCATTGTGGACCAATTTTAAAAATTATTTTTTTGTTTGAAAGGTAATGGTATTATTATTTCATAATGGAAATAATTTTATATTTTTAATTGTTATTATGAGTTTTACAAGGATTTTTCTGCCACGCCCGACTACTTTGTAGAATCTCCTGTTGCAATCGGTTTTTCCGGACCGATGCGACTTAGGTACCTTCAAGAAGAGAGCCTAATACTTCCTTAAAGGCCGGTTACGCACCTGTAATTCTTCTGGTCCATGAACAGCGACGTTCAGATGAGCTGCTTCCTCATTTGCTCCCTGTTGTGTAATGTTATCTATTATAAATAAATAAAATAGAAGTGTCTGTTTGTAATAACAAAAAAACAGCTATTTACTCAATGCTTATGAAAGAATATACGAGCATATAAGAAAAATTTTAAATTTTTTGTCTGCCTGTCTGGTTTTTTCCGGCTTATCTCCGAAACCGCTGGACCGGTTATGTCGGGACTTTCACTGACAGATAGCTGTAATTATAGCGGGTAACTTAGGCTACTTTAATTTTAGAAAATAATTAGGATACCGCGCAAAAAAATTAAAACCCCGGAATGCGATTGAAATAGGGAAGTATATACGAGTATGTATATCATCGATCGGAGTCGACTTTTTTACGCGGGTGAAGCCGCGGGGCTCAGCTAGTTATTTATATAATAAAACTGAACAGCGTTTCGCAATCTAGTCGATTAATCGTAAAAAGTAGATTTATCGCTGTATTGAAACGAGAACTGAATTTAATACAGTTTCTTTATTGTACCGCATATCAAGTTCCATTGCACGCACCTGGAGTTTATACTAGCGATTTTTTTTTATTGGAATTTCACGGCAGGAGGCTTTATTTCGAACTGTTTACTAGTTTCATAAAACTAGCACGCATAAATGATAGCTTCTGGAAACTAAAGATGGAGGAACAGCCTAATTCAATTAAATTGACATTTCTGGCAATCCTTTACGCGCTTTATTAACGCTCCTGTGTATTACATTGTTCACATCATCATATGGAAACCTTTGAGATTCCATCGCAATACCAAACTGTCATGTTAGAGACAATACTACCTTGTCTTTTTCATCGAAAGTTCACAATTTTTTGACATTTTTTTTTATTTCATAAAGTGTCGAGACGAGCAAAACGTTCACCTAATGGTAAGTGCAACGTCTGCCCATAACAAATGCAATGTCACCCAGAGCACTTCTGAGTGGCACCACTCTGCGTCCCGTCACCTTGAGACATCGGTTCTTAAGTCTCATATGCCCAGTGATTACGCTAGCTCTCAGTGCCCTTCAGACCGAAACACAGTAATGTCACACTACTGCTTCACGGCAGAATAACTGTCTTTGGGGTGGTACCAGTAATGTAACGAATAACACGAATGCAAGGTCGGGTTATATCGAATTCGCACCGACTGTAACCGAATTATATACCTTCGCCGCAAATTGGCACGGCCACGAGAACACTGAAGCACTTATCCGCACTCCCATAAGCTTCGGTCGGCCTCCATTAGCGACCTCTCCCTGGGATAGGGCAATTCATCCCCCTTAAAAAATGCCATGCAATCCCGATTTCGGTAAATCCCAACTTGATATAGTTAATAGAATCATTCCCAACTTTATAGATGACGCACTATTAAGAGGCTGACTATAATGTAGATATATTCGAAGCGGCAATAGCCTAATGGTTTAGGGTACGGACTGCGAAACGATGTCGCAGGATCGAGCCCGCCATTCGACTATTGTCGTGTACCATGTCCTAGCACAAGCTTTAACGCTTAGTTGGAGTGGTTAGCAGGAATATTAGTAACGTTGATATTTGTTGATATAACATTGCTAACATTCTTTTAAAAAAAAAAAGATAATATGCCTATTTATGATGTTTAAAACAACATAGTACCTAAACCGAAAATATGGTTATCTGCTTGCGGGCGGTAGGATTACTTATTATATTTACGCCAATACGAGTTTTAATAGAGAATGTGGCTTTTCGTCACAAACATTGCCCTTAGTGGGCAGAGCCTGTAGACACCCGTAGCCCAATTTTCGCCTCCGCGGGAAACGTGGTGGGTGCTGAACCACGTCGCCGCCATTTCGGTACAAGACAAAAAATTCTTTCTCGCCGTTGCATTTCCACGAGCAATACAGTGACAGCATTGCATATTATGGCTGCACGAGTAAATGCTGTCCGTACAATACCTAAGTCGCATCTTACGACGTCTCGGTAGGAAAGAGGTAGGTGCATTGTAATTTGCCCGACACCTATCAAAGATTTATAGAAATGACAACTGCGATGGCCGACCACTCGTCGGAGGCTTGTCTAGTAAAAGTGTTCGACTGAGAAAAAACTTACTCGATGGGTACCAAATCAGGTGTGAGAATCTTACATACCTGAAAAAAAGAAAACACATCATGTATTGGTTTATTGTCGTTTAACATGATTAAAAATGTAACATTGATAAATTGAAAGGTTCATGCAAGTAGATGGAACAACGGATGATATGAATTTCCCGATTTGAACATAAATTAAAATAAATAAAAAATGGCTTATTATGTAAATAAACCGTGTGGTGGCTTAAGGTAATCTACCACCCCATCTCATCTCGTGGGTGTCGTAAAAGCTCACAGAGAAAATAAAAACCAGGAGATAGGCAGCAGCATCTTCACAATTCCGGAACACATTTGAATAAATAAAGTGCGGTTGCCAACCAGACAGCCAAGCGTAGCAACTATGGCAAAATCCCCCCGAAATGAAAGCTACAAACTTTTGGGCTATGGGGGAGGCGAGGGGGATGTCCGCCAACCGGAATTGGATCAGCATGGCGGACTCGGACCCGGCTCTGAAACCCTCTTAGATGTAAGAACAACATATACAGCTACATACACAGCGGGATATAGCGTGTGGGATATAACAGGATATGATACTTAAGAGCTGATGTCTCTGGATGACGGGGCACGGGTCTCATATGCCCAGCGATTACACTGCCTCTCAGTGCCCTTGGAACCGAAACACAGGAATGTTTGCATACTACTGCTTCGAGTACTTAACTTATACGCTGCGGGCCCTCGGTTCGAATCCCAGCCGGAGTGAACATATTAGCATCCTAGCCTACTTCCGATATTATAGCATGAGCATTATATCGGTGGTAGGTTGGGACGAGTGAGTGCCTCTGTGTTTGCGCGCACACTTGTGGCACCACCAGCGCAGTTGATATCCTCCGACAATATCCGGAAGTTATCGCCGTGGCCGCAAATCGGCAAGGAGAATATAATGCCGTCGGCTATATAATGTATAATGTCGGCTCGGTTGGCGCAGTGGTTAAGCCCTTGACTTCTGCGCCGCGGGTCGCGGGTTCGATTCCCGTACGGGACAAATATTTGTATAGCCTGCAGATAGTTGCTCCGGGTCACGGCACAGGAGAAATCTTACTGTGGGGCATCATTTTTTTAAAGAAAAAAAAAAGAAAAAATTGTTTTTTTTTTAAACTATAAAAAGTTATAGTATCACTTAAGCTACGAAAACTATCTAATTTGCTCAATGTCTACGCGTTATACGCTTAAATTAAGATCAGAAATAAATAAATAAAACATCGTCGTCTTTCGTTATCAAAGCTAACATCGGTGTAATACAAATGACATACAACTGAGACAAAGGACTTTCTCCGAACGATGGCATCTGAATAATCCTATTCCAGACTTCAAGGAACCGCCATCTTAAATCTTTCGACGAAACAGTTATCCCGCCTTAGTTTTTTTTTAAATCTGTACAAAATACTTCATCGCTGTGACGAAGGAATGCCTTTTGTCGAGCCTGTGTCGCGCATGTGTTTAATATCTGTTTTATTTTTTATTTTTCATTTAATACAGCTTAATGAACCTGGTAATTGATTTAATTGTATTTGTTAACAACATACTAATATAACAATGTCTCTCTATGCCTTGGGTTGACTGGGAGAGAATGCCAAAAGGCATTAAGTCCGCCCTTTGTAATCCTTTTTTTTTTATTTAAATTAGGTGAATGCAATAAAGAATAAATAAATAAGTAAATAAATAAATAAATACTCGATTAAGTTTCTTTGTACAGCCAATTTAAAATTACAAATAATTAACAAGACTAATGCATGAATAAGCAAGAACTAGGCCCATTGCATTTCCCGTAAATAATCTCGCATAGAGTAGATTATTATTATTATGGCCGTGTGGTAGCGGCTTAAGAGAATCTACCACCCCATCTCATCCTGTGGGTGTCGTAAGAGTCGACAGAGGGAAAATAAGAAACAGGAGATGGGCAGCAGCATCTTTCTGTAGAATCTGAATAAATAAACTGCGGTTGCCAACCCGCCTGCCAAGAGCCACGCCTTGCAACTATGGCAATTTTTTATTGTATAAAGTGACGAAACGAACAAAACGTTCACCTGATGGTAGTGCAACGTCCGCCCACAACAAATGCTGCGTCACCCAATATTTCTGTATGACACCACACTGCGCCCGCTACCCTGAGACATCAGTTCTTAAGTCTCAAATGCCCAGTGATTACGCTAGCTCACAGTGCCCTTCAAACCGAAACACAGCAATGCTTGCACACTACTGCTTCACGGCAGAATAATTGGCCATGGGGTGGTACCTACCTAGACGGACTCCCGCATAGGAATCCTACCACCAGATCCCTCCAAAATTACAGCAACAGACTTTTGTGGCATTTTATGGGGGAGGCCTATGTTCAACAGTGAACTAGTAATAGGCTGAAGTGACGATGATGATTATTGTTATTGTATAAAGTGACGAAACGAGCAAAACGTTCACCTTATGGTAAGTGCAACGTCTATCCATAAGAAATCCTATGTCACCGAAAAGATTTCTTTGTAGCACCACACCTTTAGACATCAGCTCTTAAGTCTCATATGCCCAGTGATTAACTAGCTCTCAGTGCCCTTCAGACCGAAACACATATTTTTTCGGACGGATGGTCACTGTTAGCCTGAAGGCTTTTACAGCTTCGCCGGATTGAAAGGTGGCAGAGCGCTGAGGGCGCTTAGCCGAGACCTTTATTAATGGATGACTGGCGCAAGGGCCCCCGAGAGGGGACGTCGGCTTGGCCGCCATCCTGTGGGCGAGAGTAACTGACTCGAGGGTGCCCAAGGGAGCCGGCCTCGGCTCGGTCAGTTACTTCAATCGGGAGGGCAGCCGAAACACAGTAATGTTGACACACTACTGCTTCACGGTAAAATATCTGGCACCGAGACCATTAAATTGGTGTTTGTTTTTATACTTTTGTGTTTATATCCCGCTACAAAAAATTTTTTCCTCATCGCTCACACGTCATTCAAGAAATCATTCGGCGCTAGTGTCCACAAGAGTTATGTCACTAACCGAGTCCGTTTTCCTATCTTATCAAGCTGCGTGGATCGTACGGGCCGCGCTAATGAACGTGAAAATATTGACTTACGATTTAGATGGACGCCGGTGATATGAAATGTATAGATATGTTATATTTCTTGAGAGAGTGTTTGTGGTAAACTAGCGTCGGTGATGCGCGTGCTGAGGGAATGTTTATAGGTCGTATTTACAGGTATTGATACCAACATGTCGAAATATAAAATTTGGAATGTATATATTTTTTTATTGGACAAAGTAACGAAACGAGCAAAGCGTTCACCTGATAGTAAATGCAACGTCTGTACATGAAATGCTATGTCACCCAGAACATTTCTGTGTGGCTAAGCTAAGTTGTGGCAGTGTCAGCCGACTCTCTCTCTGTCTGAGAAAGTCTTATTTTTTGAACCGGTATAGATTTTGACATTCATAAGAGCTTTATACACGCGTAAACTGAATAATGAAATTTTGACTTTGACTTGGACTTATATTTGTGACATAAAAAGTATTGTTTTCGAGTCTGAATACATTGACTGCCTTCGCTACTTTGATGTTGTCCACCTGGTTCTGGCTGTCCATTTGATAGTGGCCTGGACATATTGACTCAGAGTGACGAGCGAAGTACGTTGACACAGAATTTGTTATGGGCAGATGTTGCACTTACGATCAGGTGAACGTTTTACTCGACTCTTATATTCATTTCTTCTTATACAAAAAAACATATGAGAGAAGATCCACGGTCCATCTGCATTTATGAGTACTTCTAGATTAATCAATTACGCGACATACGAACGCTGAATTAAAACACTAAATAAAAAACTTCTTTGTTGTGACTAATTACGTTCAAACAGTGATAATAACCTTACAAAGTAAATATATGTAGAGGTTTTTGCTTGAGACTACAGAGAGATTTTTTTATTATATGAAGTGACGAAACGAGTAAAACGTTCACCTGATGGTAAGTGCATGACGCTGTGCCCGTCACCCTGAGACACCAGTTCTTAAGTATCATATGCCCACAGATTACGCTAGCTCTCAGTGCCCTTCAAACCGAAACACAGTAATGTTTGCACGCTACTGGTTCACGGCAGAATTTACTGGATTCGTGTTTTCTTTATCAGCTTATAAAATGTCGAGCTAGACGCAGGAATCTGCAATGTTTTCGCAAGAAGGATTTGCCGTGATCGCCACGCTTGACATGCGAATTGTCGAAAGAAGTTCCAGACACTTCGTATCATAGATGCTGCTCCCAGTCTGGCATAATTGAGATGGTTAAACACCCATCAATCGGAAGATATAATTTTTCTTACATATCTGTTAGTGGACTTATACGAAATGTGAATACGAAATAGCCGATAGGTGTCCGGCAGAGTAGAATAGCACCTACCTCTTTCCTACCGAGGTGTCGTAAGAGGCCACTAATGTATTGTACGGACAGCCTTTATTCATACAGAATAATACCATAACCCACAATGATGTCAGTATTCTGATGATACATTGGTGGTGCCTCTGTGTTGGCGCGCACACTTGTGGTACTATAATATCTCCTGCGCAGTTGTTATCGTCAGACAGTACCCGGAAGTTTCTCGTAGGAACGCAAACGTAAAATTTTTTTACTCGTACCAAAATGGCGGCGACGTGGTTCGCCACTCGTCACGTTCCCACGGGGGCGAATAGTAGGCTACGGTGTACATTCATACAGTCACGCCTCTTTCCCATAGGGGTAGGCAGGGACCACATCTTTTCACTTGCTACGATCCTGACACACATCTTTAGCTTCTTCTACTTTCATTAGCGTTTTTATACACGCTCGTCGGTTGCGGGTACATTTAACGTGACCTTTCCTCAAAAGTTCACCGATCTGATTGTGATACGATGATGTAGCTACAGTGTGCCCTAGCCTACCCCTTACGTCAGAAAAAGGTGTAACTGTATGTGTGTATGTATATATGAATATGAAATGACGTAGCAAATCACTCATTTTCAGAGTTTATATAATGATTTCGTATATTTACGTGACGACCGCGTGGCCTAGTGGTCAGAGTACCTGACTTCTACGCCGCGGGTCCTGGGTTCGAATCCCAGCCGGAGCCAACATTTGTGTTAAAACACAAATTATTGGTTTTCGGGTCTGGTTGTGTTGTGTTTGTCCCCGTGTTTCTGACACTGCATCCTAGCCTACCTCCGATCTTATCGCATCGGCGTTACATCGGGCGCGGGTAGGTTGGGACGAGTGAGTGCCTCTGTGTTTGCGCGTACACTTGTGGCACTATAATATCTCATGCGCAGTTGATGGCTCGACATTCGGATTCGGAAGTTGTCGCCGTGGTCGAAATCGGCTAGGAGAACATAATTTACGTGACTACGACACATTGAAATAAAACTCATTTTACTGATATTATCGCGTTTAATTTTAACTATTTATAACTCGACGTTTCGAGCGCTTAACAGCACCCATGGTCACGGGAGGACTGACAAAAGACATTAAAAAAGAAATGACAAAAAAAAGGATTATAGCTGATGTAAAGCATCGTCGCTCTGGGAAGTCTGCAGTCTGTGACCATGCTCTGGATCATTCCAACCATTACATCAGATTTGATAAACCACAAATCCTCGCAAAAGAACACCGATTCCTACCAAAGATGATTCGCGAGGCTATTGAAATATAAAAAAAATCCTAATTTCAGTAGAGAAGATGGTTGGATGCTACCACCAGCTTGGGATCCTATAATTAATAAAATTAAATCAAAAACCAAGCATACCACTGCAAGACTTCAAGACACAGTTAGCTCTTTCTGCGTAGATCGAACCGATTTACCCGGCGGGTTACCTATGACATCAGGACATCTGTCACCTCAGTCCTCCCGTGACTGAGGGTGCTGTAAAGCGCTCGAAAATCGCTTATAAAAAGTAAATGTAAACGCGATAAAATCCGTAATATTAGTTTTATTTATATTGAGAGTTTATTTTAAAAAAAATCTGTCGATAAATGATATGCTCTGTAAAGTCGCTTAAATTTAACCGTTATATTATTTTTTTGTTTAATTGATTTGCTCATAATATTTTATCTGTAACATGAATCTGTTCGACATGGGTTTGAATGACATTTCCAACGGAATATGTTAAAATTAAAGATAATAAACTTACAAATAGTAAAATTACAAAAAGTACTGCGAGTTTTCCGTCAGACTCAATAAACTACGGTTTAAAATTAATTTTTAATTATTATGCCTATATAATTAAAATTAAAATGATACGATAGTAAATCACTATTAAATAAAAACAGCGTAAATGCATACCTACATACATACATACAGTCGCGCCTTTTTCCCATATAAAGGATAGGCAGAGACCACACACGTAGCCCACTTTTAGCCACCGTGGGAAGTCAAACATGACGGGTGGCGAAACACATCCTCGCGATTTTGTAACGATTCGAAAAAATCACGAAACATTGCACAATATGGTGTTATTACGAATAGAGGCAGTCGTACAATACCTTAGTCGCCTCTTACGCCACCTCGGTAGGAAAGAGGTAGGTGCAATTCTATTCTGCCGGGCACCTATCGGCATAACGCAGAAGCTTTGCTTCAACATATTTACATACATACGATATATACATATTCATCAAGAACTTGGGGTCTTTAAACAATACACAATACACAAAAAACCGACTAAAAAGCGCGCCAAATGTCCAGTCACTTGAAAATAGAACTCGTGAATGTTTCGCTATTCGACACTCTGCTAAAAAAACACGTATTATACTTGACAGTTGTCGTGAACGAAAGGCAAAACACTAAACATTTTAAAAGACGTCTTTTGTTCTCAATTTCGAAAGTTATGATTCAGCGGGATTTGTGTTACCCTCTGACCACTGATTCCGAGTAAAGTGTTATCAGTAGACAAAATGTCATCGGCGACGTTCTTATCATTGTTCATTAGTATTTGTTGATAAAATTATAATGTTTCTATCCCTTTTAAAATTATTAGTGGCAATGACATATCCCGTATGCCGTTTAGTAGCGGCTAAAGAGAATTAGAGAAAATATTCATACGAATTGATAGTTCACATGAAGAAGATACTGGAAAATGTTTCTAATTTTTCAACATCTCTATCAACCTCTATATCAACACCCATTCGACGAAGAGCCCCAAAATATTTTTCTAATAATACATTCCTTAGACCGTCCCCTGTATCGATCACTGGTCTTAGGAATTTTAACTTCATAATACTCACCTCCGCCGTGTGGTAGCGGCTTAAGAGAATCTACCACCCCATCTCATCCCGTGGATGTCGTAAAAGTTGACAAAGGGAAATTGAACCAGAAGATGAGCTGCAGCAGCTTTCTGGAACATCTGAATAAATAAACTGCGAATGCCAACCCGCCTCCCAATCGTGGCAACTATAGCAAAATCACCTCAAAGAAGAGGTACATACTTTTGTGGCAATCTATACGGGAGGTCTATGTTCAGCAGTGGACTAGTGATAGGCTTAAATGATGATAATAATTTGCATTACTATTTGACGATACTGATAAAGTTACTGTCTTCACAATAAACTAGTCTTTTTTTAAATAAAACTACTTTTACGGATTTTATCGCGTTTAAAGATTCTGTCGGAGCTGGTAAAAATAAGAAAATTTTTTCCAGCTCCGACAGAATATCAGCGCTGCAGTAACATTGTTGCTGTAGCAATATGCCGAGTCGGTTCCTTTTTCGTTGCTGCAATCCAGAGGCCTTCTATACTTTGTGATACTTTTAGCTACATCTCATATATGTGCGTGTATGTATGTATGTGGATGCGTGTGTGTCTATGCCTACATGCATCCATATATTATATATTATTCAATAACCTTTTTTTCGTCTTTTATTATAAAGTTTTTTTTTATTGGAGAAAGTGACGAGACGAGCAAAACGTTCACCCGATGGTAATTGCAACGTCTGTTGTGTTCTATGTTCTACATACATACATAAGATCACGACTGTATCCCATAAGGGGTAGTCAGAAACTGGGCACTCACTGCAAAAACAGATGACTGCCACAATCCACGTTTCACCAAAACAATATAATGCACTTGATGTGATAGGTGGTGAGCCCATCGCCACCATGCGCTGTTGGATGGACAGTGCAGTTTAATTCCTTACTCGCCTTTTACGAAATCCATTGGATGAGATGGAGTGGTAGTATTCTTTTAACGAGCCGCCACCATATCTATGTTCTATTCTATTCTTATTAATATCGATTAACTCACACGGTCGCACAGATATTTGTGTTTTTTTAAGATTTGTACGCGTCCATTGATTAACCGTATTATACAATCATTAGTTAAATAAAGTTAAATATTAAAAGAACCGTGCGACAGAAGTCACGTAGTCGTTTCCGGTCAAACGTCCAAGGATTTTAATATTTAACAATTTACTTAGTGTTTAAACAAATAGGAAACGGAATTGAACGATTGACAAAATAATGTAGGTAGGATCATTGTGTTTACAGATACATACAATCACGACTTATTTTCCATATAAGGGGTAGGCAAAGGCCGAATCCGTAACACGCTTTCCGCCCTCACAGAAAACGAGGCGAACCACATCGCCGCCGTTTTGGTACGAGTTGAAATTCTTGCTCCCGATTGCGTTCCTACTCGTGGGAAGATTGCCTTCGTCTCCGCCAAGCCAGTGGTTGCCGTACCGATGGCTAGCTCCTTGCCAATTGCGAGAGGAGCAAGAAGTTACACTCGTCCCAAAATGGCGGTGAAATGATTCGCCACTCTTCACGTCATGTTTCCTGCGAGGGCGAAAATTGGGCTGACTATGTGGTATCTGCGTACCCCTTGTATGGAAAAAAGCGTAACTGTATGACTGTATCTTTGTATAACCTATGTGTATCTATTTAGTACGCACATGTAACACATGGATTAATTCTGCCTGTCAGTTATCTAATAGAGCGTAAAATCATATCAGTATTTAGGCTAAGCATTCAGCCCAGGGGCCGGGCGCTCGATTATCGTACTAGAGTACCTGACTTCTATGCCGCAGGTCCTGGGTTCGAATACCAGCCGGAGCCGACATTTGTGCAAAAACACAAATAGTTGATTTTCGGGTCTGATTCATCACCATCATCATTTCAGCCTACCTCAGAACATACGCCTCCTCATAGATTACCACAAAGCACGGTTCTGAGCCTTGTCGCTGCATCTGGGGGTTCGGGTCTAGTTGTTTGCTTTTATTTAATAAAGCGACGATACGAGCCTGTCCATAAGAACGCTGTGTCACCTAGACCATATCTTTGTGGCACCACACCGCGCCCGTCACCCTGAGACATCAATTCTTATGTCTCATATGCCCAGTGATTACACTAGCTCGCATTGCCCTTCAGACCGAAACACAGTAATGTTTGCACACTACTTCTTCACGGGGCATCGTTTAAAAAACATATGGCAATGGTGGTAACCACTATGCATATGGTGGTAACCACTATGCATTTTACTCTTACGAACCAGAGACTAACTGGCTGAAGTCTTAAAAGCGTTAAGTCACTACGAACGTTTGGTGGCGGCTTAAGAGAATCTACCACCCCATCTCGTCCCGTGGGTGTCGTAAAAGTCGACAGAGGGAAAATGCAACGAAGAGATGTGCAGCAACAGACAAATAAATAAACCGCGGTTGCCTGCCAAGCGTGGCAACTATGGCAAAGCTCCCCCAAAATGAGGGCTGAGAACTTACGTGTTCTGTGGCAATCTATGGGGGAGGCCTATGTTCAGCAGTGGACTAGTGATAGGCTGAAATGATGATGATGACGACGAACTACTACAAAATTAATATTACTATTAAGAATGAAAACTTTATTTGGTATAAAACCGCTGACCTTCGAAACTTGCTTAAATAGTAGGTATCCTATGCAGGAATCCGTCTAGATAGGTACCATCCCAGGGTCAGTTACTCTGCCGTGAAGCAGTAGTGTGCAAACATTACTGTGTTTCGGTCTGAAGGGTACTGGGAGCTAGCGTAATCACTGGGCATATGAGACTTAAGAACTGACACAGAAATGTTCTGGGTGACAAAGCATTTGTTATTGGCAGACGCTGCACTTACCATCAGGTGAACGTTTTGCTCGTTTCATCACTTATCCAATAAAAAATAGCTACAAAAAGTTAAAGCTTACTGCTAATCTTAATAACTAAGCTGTACGTTTCGCTATAGCACGATAATTTTTTTTTTGATATAGTGTCTAGACGAGCAAAACGTTCACCTGATGGTAAGTGCAACGTTTGCCCATAACAGATGCTATGTTACTCAGAATATTTCTGTGTAGCACCACACTGCACCCGTTACCCTGAGACATAAGTTCTTAAGCATCATATGCCCAGTGATTACGCTAGCACTTAGTACCCTTCAGACCGAAACACAGTAATGTTTGCACATTACTGCTTCACGGCAGAATAACTGGCTCTGGGGTGGTACTTAGACGGATTCCTGCATAGGAATCCTACCACCAGTTAGGTGAAACACCACCAGTTATAATGATTCTAAAGGCATCAATTTCAAACTGTAATGGTGTTAAAACTAAAATAAAGTCAATTAACTGGCAACAAATTTATTGCTTATTATTATCAATACAAATCACTTTATCAAACCCCTAAACAAATCCAATTAGTTGGACGACCGCCAAGTAGGAAATCGTCCAGTCGTAAACCACGAATATAATTTACGTAACGAGCACAGATAACCAAAAATAGTTCAAATTATAAGATTTCTACGATGAAAACAATACGGACTCAAATTCCATATCCAACCGTGTCCAAGCTTATTAATTTTTACGAGATCTCGCTTACGGCACAGTCAATGCTAATTTTATAGTAAAAGCCGCGATAAATAAAGATCAATGGAGACGCTACGTTGTAATAACAACGTTTATTTCGATCGAACGGTCATTATTAAATACAAAGCTGGTTCAATTACCGGCCTTTTACGCGAACTGGTTAAAACTACACTGTAATAAAAACATTTCACTTTATTATCCCATTTTAATGCACACAAGCCTTCATTAGGTCTGAATCAATAATAGAATTAAATTTACATTAAGCAAAGGACTATTGCTTTACCCAAATATGTAGTTAGTTTAAAGTAATGCATATGGATTTGTACGTCAAGTTAAAAATAATTTAAACTTCAACCGTGACGACCGCGTGGCCTAGCTGTAAGAGTACCTGACTTCTACGCCGCGGGTCCTGGGCTCGAATCCCAGCCGGAGCCAACATTTGTGCTAAAACATAAATTGTTGGTTTTCGGGTCTGGTTGTGTTGTGATTGTCCCCGTGTTTCTGACACTGCATCCTAGCCTATTTCCGATCTTATCGCATCAGCGTTACATCGGGCGCGGGTAGGTTGGGATGAGTGAGTGCCTCTGTGTTTGCGCGTACACTTGTGGCACTATAATATCTCCAGCGCAGTTGATGGCTCTCGACAGTTGTCGGCAGTTGTCGCCGTTGTCGAAATCGGCTAGCAGAATATCATCATCATCATCATCAATTTAAACATCCGGTGTTAAAAAGATGACGTGTTGAATTTGACGTGAACAAAGACAAATGTGTGGCTGTCAGATATCACAGACAATTATAAAATATTATTTGTAATTTATTGCAATTTAACAGATTAATAATTTTTAGTTATAATCAGTAGTATTTGCTGTAAAGATAAGAAAATAATAGTATAAATAAGTTAAAAAAAAATTAGTGCCAGTCACTTTTTCATAGTTTTTAGTTTATATATTGTTTATTTAAGTTTTAGCTTTTATTAGTCTTGATTTCACCATTTTTTATTTATTTAAACTTTATTTGCACACACAAAAGATGTACAAAAAGGCAGACTTAATGCTATAAGACATTCTCTACCAGTCTACCTTCGGGTCGAGCAGAGAAGATGTAGTGGTTTTCTGGTTGAGGGCACCGACAGAATAACAGCGCTGCAGTTAGGTCACTGCAGCATTATGCTGAGTCGGATGTCTTTTTGTTGCAGTAGTCCTATATTGTGTAAATGTCTATGATATACCTTTATCGTGGAATGTCTGAATTACAACTTTATTTTCCTTCCTTTCTAATAATTAAATAATAATAAAATAAATAAAAAGTAAAGCCTATAAGCGTTCTATTGCTGTGCGCAGTCCTCCTCTCGTTTAAGAGAGGTTTATATTAATAATTACTATTTATAATAACCATATTGATTTGTTGATTGATTGATTGATTGCTGTTACTAAATTACTTTATATTTAATTAGGTGGGTGTCCGGCAAAGCAGAATAACACCTAACTCTTTCCTACCGAGATGTCGTAAGAGACTGCAGAATAACACTTTAATATGACAACTATACTTGCAATGCTGCCCAGCTTGTGGGAACGCAGCGGAAACCAAGAATTTTTCGACTCGTACCAAAATATCGGCGACGTGGTTCGCCACCTGTCACGTCTCGTTTCCCGCAGGGGCGAAAAGAGGGCTGCAGGTGTTGCCTTTGCCTACCTCTCATATGGGAAAAAGGTGTGACTGTATGTATGTATGTATAAACATGATTTAAATATATGCCAAACATAAGCATTTATTTATTCACATTTTGATACGAAATCTCTACTTATTTGTCTTCAGTTATTGAAACATATTATTTATTGAAAAATATCCTCTACATAATATATCAAAATTCCTGAAAAAAGGCCGTCCACGACAGGTTTCAAAATAGTATAATCCAAAGATCAACATATAAGAAAAAGGGAAATATTTAAACTGACACGATCTAAAATAACATACATACATATAGTCACGCCTATCTCATATAAGGGTAGGCAGAGGTCACACACGCAGACCACGTCGCCCCCCGTATGACAAGACCGGTGGCGAAACACGTCGCCTGCAGTTTGGTACGAGTAAGAAAGTCTTACTCCCCATCTCGTTCCCACGAGCAGAGAGTGACAGCATCGCATGTTATGGTGTGATTCTGCTCGAACTCTATTAACGAATTTAAATAAAACAATTTTTACAGATCTTATCGCGTTTAATTTCAAACTATTAACGGGTCCCCCCGTGACCATGGGTGCTGTAGAGCGCCCGAAACGTCGTGTTATAAATAGTTTAAATTTAACGCGATAAAATAGGTAAAAATAGTCTTATTTAAATGTGTAGTTTTCGAAGTTATTAATTAGTCTTAACGTCAAACTGATACCAATAATTACAGCCAAAAGGTATCACGATTTATCTTAATCCTAATAAGAATGCGTCTCACTATCAAAGTTCAGTAGACGAATTGAAATCGACACTATCTACTGTTTACCACCACCAACCAACCTCAAACCAGTAAAGATCAAACTACAAAAAGATCGAAATGCGAAGGGCATTTCGATCTTTTTGTATTTCGTAATCTTAATTGTACTTATAAAACTTTACTTTACCTAACTTTAGATAGTGTGTGAATTCCATTGTGAAAATTCGCAAGCGCAACAATATGTCACTGCTTGCGATGGTTGGTGAAATTCTCTTGGATCAAATGTAAAGTCATTAACGCGAAAGCCACCCAGCGCCTACATCAAGTTCGAAGTTATTTTAGTAGGAAAGTTGTATCAGTCATACATTTAAATATTTTGTATACATATGTTTATGTTTGTAAACGTATATGTGTGTGTATACCGTTACATAGCTAGTGAATTACCGTCGGAACGCAACGCCAGGCTTGCTGCCTCTTGAAATTATGCTTGTTTCCATTGCAGTACGAGTTTGAAGAGCTTTTAATATTTATGAAATATTTGTTTTGTTGTTTTGATTCATTTATTTTTGGGGTGTTCCTATAGTTTTTTCGTCTGGTTGGGATATAAATACTTATTTATTTTTACTATTTTAAGTCTGACGTGTTACATTTTAAGTAACACACATAAAATCATATTTCACTGCTAGTGAAAAGAGTTTAATATCATTTTAAAATAAAAAGTCACGACTAGCTGTCTCTTACAGTACAAGTCAAATCGCTCTGCTTTCAATAGATAACAATAGATATTTACAACAATATATAACATTAGAACGCCCCCGGTTTTTATATAAAGAGTTAAACTATTTTAATTAAATACTAGCTCATCATCATTCATCATAGATTAACACGAAAGATGGTTGCTATCACTTTGGGGGGTTCTTGCCATAGTTGCCACGCTTGGCAGGCGGGTTGGCGGCCGCAGTTTTATATTTAGATGTTCCTGGAAGACGCTGCTGCCCATCTCCTAATTTTCATATTCCCTCTGTCGACTTTTACGACACTCACGGGATAAGATGGGGTGGTGGATTTTCTTTAGCATCGTTTCTCTCTCGTGTAATTCGTTTGCGTGGATTTAGCTTTTTCAAACATCCCGTGGAGACTATTTGATTTTTCGTAATAACAAATATGCTTTGGTCTTCAGGAAGCAAGCGATACTATGCTAAAAAAAAATTGACAAGATCAGATTTAGCGGTTGAGCCGTGAAAAGGTACAAAAGATGATGATAAAAAAAGCATGGATAACAAGAAAAAGATCTATAAATTAAATATTCCGTGTCGTATCATACAATGGAAGCCAACACCGTGTCAAGTGTCAGTAACAAGGCGAGCTTTCTTTGGAGCACAGTCTGCATTATACCCTGAAACGACTGCATATAAACACACCGCAGCGAACATTGCACCGTAACGCGAGGGCGTAAGTGCGATATTCGAAGGAAAGGTGATCTTGATGGACACCTTTAATTTAAAGCCACTCGTAAACGCTCGAGCTGTGTATTTTTAAAGCGATGCGCTGCAGCCGCGACTCATGTAAAGGGTTCAAAGGCTTTTATAAAATAGGAAAATACATATTTCACGAAAGCTGGTACGATTCCTGTGCAGAAATCCATATACTTATATATATATATATATATATATATATATATATATATATATATAATTTTGATGATGTAATTGCTGTTAGCATTTTTGGCTTTTACAGCTTCATCGGATACTGTGCTCACGGGCCAGGGTCCCGCGTGCCAGGTTTGGTTTGACCCAAACACAAATACATAAATAAACTTCTACAAAAACCTCGAAATTCAGACTTTGGCGTTCGCTGCGAGCTTGCGCGATTTAGAGTATCACAAAACTTGTGCCTTGACCGTGGTAGTAGGTGGACGAACATAGAGAATTCTAATCGAAGTTCACAAAATTCGTTTAAGGCGCGAAAAGTTCTTCATTTCGCGCCTTTTAATAAACAAAACTCAGCCGAAGCCAACATTTGTGTGAAAACACGAGTTCCGGTCTGGTTGTGTTGAGCATATGAAATCTATATCTGTAAAATACAATTGTAATAAAGGAGAAATCCTTCTGAGGGGCATAAGGAAAGGCATGCAACTGAGTACACGTTACAGAAATGAAACTTTGTATAAGACATTGATTAAAATTAAAAAATAAACATAAATTAAAAACCTTCGTATTAATTTATTTAATAATATTCTTTATTGCAAACCTTATATGTAAAGGAAATGACAAAAAAGTTAATTGGATAAAAAAATACACTAAGAGAACAGAACAGAGCAATGGGCGGTCTTATTGCTGACAGCAATAACTTGCAGTCAACCACTGGATGGACATTACATGATATCAAGAACAATGAAAAAGTCGAGAGCGACGGCGTGGAAAACAAATAAATAAAAAATAATACATAAAAAACAAATTATATATATATAGACATATATACGCCGTGTGGTAGCGGCCTAAGAGAATCTACCACCGCATCCCCTCCCGTGGGTGTCGTAAAAGTCGACAGAGGGAAATTAAAACCAGGAGATGGGCAGCAGCATCTTCCTGGAACATCTGAATAAATAAACTGCGGTTGCCAACCCGCCTGCCAAGCGTAGCAACTATGGCAAAATCCCTCCAATATGAGAGCTACAAACTTGTGGCTATCTATGGCGGAGGCCTATGTTCAGCAGTGGACTTGTGATAGGCTGATACGACGACGAGATATTTATTTATTTATTTATTTATTTAAGCTTTTATGCACATGTGGTACATATGGCGGACTTAATGCCTAAAGGCATTCTCTACCAGTCAACCATAAGGCAAAGCAGAGAAAAACATAATATGATAGGCGGTGCAGCGAACAATAACTGAGTAAAAAATAATTTATAATCTTTAAATATAAATACATAAACTATAAAATATATACATAATTATACCAATACATATACACAGATATACATATACATACACATACATACACACATATATACATACATACATTATAAGTAAAAACACATACACACGAATAAGAGAGAGAAATAGAATTCATACTTGCAGCGAATTTTTAAAATATTCCCGTACTTTAATTTTGAACGCAAACTTGTTAGGAGCTTTTTTAATATCAAGAGGTATATCGTTCCAGAGTATATTGATATACATGAATTCATATGATTTATATGTATACATACATATCGCGCTCGTTAAAAGAATACTACCACTCCATCTCATCCAATGGATCTCGTAAAAGGCGAGTAAGGAATTAAACTGCACTGTGCACCCAACAGCGCATGGTGGCGATGGGCTCACCACCTATCACACCAAGTGCATTATATTGTTTAGGTGAAACGTGGATTGTTGCAGTCATCTGTTTTTGAAGTGAGTGCCCAGTCTCTGACTACCCCTTATGGGATACAGTCGTGATCTTATGTATAAACAATCTGCTCGTCACGGCATTTTCAACTGTCATTAAAAAAATATCTATACCCCGAAAAATTGTTTATGCGATGGCACACGAATATTGTCTTTGGTTGGGAATCTAAAGCACCCACGCTATCCTCGCATTAATGTACTAGGGTCGCATAGCATTAAGAGTATTAAGAACAGACATGCCAATAATAATGATCTCTAATCACATTGTAAAAGTACCATATCACGAATCATTTACACTGGCGTGACAAGATTAACAAATTGATAAATCTCGTATGAGAATGACCATAACGTATTTAATGTCAAGAAAGACACGAATTTATTGAAAAACCCCGCCATGTTAGAAAGTATGATAAAAAAACAATGTAACTTTTTTTTAATACGATAAAGTGACGAAACGAGCAAAACGGTCACCTGAGTAAGTGCAACGTCTGCCCTTTTAACAAATGCTGTGTCACCCAGAACATTTCTGTGTGACACCAAATTGCGCCCGACACCCTGGGACATCAGTTCTTACATCTCATATGCCCACAGCACACTGGCTCACAGTGTCCTTCAAACCGAAACAGTAATTTCTGCACAATACTGCTTCACGGCAGAATAACTGGCCTGGGATGGTACCTACCTAGACGGATTTCTGCAGAGGAATCCTACCACCAGTAAAACACTTGCGCACTGCTACTTCACGGTAGAAAAACTGGTACTGTGATAGCCTGCGCGGATTCTTGCATAGAAGTTCTACCACCACTTTCTCTGCTGATCCACTCGGTCGCTGATTACAATAACTCATTTAATAAATGCATTTAACAATTGATTAATGGGATAATTACGTTCCTAAATCATTTCTCGTTACGAAAGTCACTTTCACAATATATTTATGATCCGGTCAAAATAAGTGAAAGTGAATTTTCTTTATTCTCAAAAAATTATCGGCGTAACTTAAAAAATTAACTACATCTTACACATAAGTAAAATAGTTCTGTCCGAGGCTTTCCATTTTTCAATACATTTCTTTATAATGATTTCTTATTTTTACGCGCATAATACACAAACACACATATACACATTTAAATTAAACTACATTTTACGGATTTAATCGCGTTTACTCTTTACTTTTTATAACCCGACGTTTCGAGCGCTTTACAGCACCCACGCTCACGGGAGGACTGAGGTGACAGATGTCCCGATGTCATAGTTAACCCCTACCTTCACCTTTTAATTATTATTTTTAATCTGATCTACGCAGAAAGAGTTAACTGTGTCTTGAAGTCTAGCGGCGGTATGCTTGGTTTTTAATTTAATTTAATTAATAATAGTATCCCATGCTGGTGGTAGCACCCAACCATCTTCTCTAATGAAAAAGGGAGTTTTTTGAATTTCAATAGCCTATGGAGAATCAGGACATCTGTCACCTCAGTCCTTCCTTAAATATGGATGATGTAAAGCATTGGAAACGTAAATAGATATAAAAAGTAAATAGTAAACTCATTAAAATCCGTAAAATTAGTTTCATTTAAATTTGTATCATTTGAACACAGTAATTTTTGCACACTACTACTTCAGTACTACTAGCCGTGTGGTGGCGGCTCGTTAAAAGAATACTACAACTCCATCTCATCCAATGGATCTCGTAAAAGGCGAGTAAGGAATTAAACTGCACTGTGCGGTGTTGGGCGCATGGTGGCGATGGGCTCACCACCTATCACACCAAGTGCATTATATTGTTGTGGTGAAACGTGGATTGTGGCAGTCATCTGTTTTTGCATTGAGTGCCCAGTCTCTGATTACCCCTTATGGGATACAGTCGTGATCTTATGTATGTATGTACTACTACTTCACGGCAGAATAACTGGCCATGGGGTGATACCTACTAGACTTATTCCTGTTTTTACTTAGTCTTTCTTTGATTTTCTTAAAAATGTGCATAGGTCGTCGTACTCGTGAGCTTGTCGCGAAGCCACCGTGCTAACAGCGTACTACACATCAACAAAAAGTTGTTCAACAAGTCACGTCTGCAGTGTGCGATACTGCGGTTTGTCTGCGGTAATGCGCGGTTGTTGACTTCGTGTATTCGATCGCTTCTGATGACGGCAATGACGCGTTTTGCGCCTTCAAGATATAACCGTAATCAGTATCCACATAAAATATACATTACATCGGTTCCAGAAGTACGTCAACCCTATTTTCAAAGATTTAGTTAACCAGGATGAGTAGCAGCATCTTCCTGGAACATCATAATAAAAAAAAACTGCTGTTGCCAACGCGCCTGCCAACTAAGGCACAATCCTCCCAAAATGAGAGCAACAAACTTTTGTGGCAATCTATGGCTGACATGATGATGTGAAATAAATTTACAAAGAATTGTCTCAAAGAAAACTAAAACACGCCCTAATAACACGCCTTAATATTAACCGCATAACGAGCATTCCTTTTAAACGTTAGTTTCTTATGAGGCTGTATTGTTTTTCTAATACCACCCTGATTCCAATAAAACACGTCTGCGCATAAATCTCGGATAGCATACATTTCGCAATCTGCTTCCACCGATGTTAGGGCTATTGCTTACTATACCATAGTCGGCACGCGTTGAATAATACAAAGATCTAAGTTTTCTAGAAGAGATATGAGCGTAGTTACTAACATACCAGTAACCTAGAGTATTTCTGTGACATGACACTGCGCCCGTCTGAGACTTCAGTTATTAAGTCTTCTTTGTAAACCTTGTAGAAACCTGCATGTTTTTTAACGAGGAAGGTGTGGAACACAAACTGCAAATTGTTTTCGAGCTACAGTTTGGTTTTAAGTAAGAACTGCCGTTGCCAATACTACTTTTAATATTAAGAATCTACAACATGTTGCCAATTGATGTCTACCTAGATTTTTGACGGTAGTAACTTCTGAATACTCATGTTAACGCGTGAACCGAAACCGAGGCAGACGGGTGTGGCTACGACCTACGCTAGACAGCGCCAGCTCTCGCTACCGACGGGCTTGAAAACGTTCACCTGGTGGTAAGTGTAACGTCTGCCCATAACAAATGCTGTGTCACCCAGAACATTTCTGACAAACACACCTTGAGACCTAAGTTCTTAAGTCTCATATGCCCAGTGATTACGCTTGCTCGCAGTTCCATTAAAACCGAAACATAGTAATGTTTGCACACTGCTACTTCACGGAAGAATAACTGGCGCTAGGGTGGTCCCTACCCAGACTGATTCCTGCAAAGGAATACATAGTTACAGTACGCTTGCTGCTTTTATTTCAACGCTAGGATCCAACACTATACAAAGCTACCAACACCGCAGGGGATATTATAGTGCTTACACTTAAGCGAAACTACAGAAGCACTCCGTAATCCTGACCTGCCCGCGGCCGAAAGATATCTCAGGCAATAAGATCGTGTACTAGAATACAGTTTTCGAACACATGTCCAAACACAACACAACCAGACTGTAAAATAACGAAATCTAAAATTTTAATCCGCTTTGAAGCAACGTGGCAGATTGTTCTCAGCTCCGAAGCCCTCTCAGAAATGAGAGGGGACCTGTGCTCAGCTGTGGAACATAAATAAGCTGTTACTTTACATTTACCCACGATCCCGGTACTCTAGCCACTGGTCCATGCGGACGTCACTATACCAATTAGGGTATAGAAGTAGTAAAAAAGTAATACGCTTGTTCCTTCCAGTTAATGCAAATAAGTCCATAGAAAGCACTGCGCGGCGTCGCGTGGGAAAACTGGTAGTTAAAACCACTTTAACCTTGTTGGAGTGCGAGGCGCAAAAACACTGCAATTCGCCATTATTACCTGGACTTAGAAATGTGAGGGATTCTCTAGGTGTAAGAGATGATGGTCACAGATAGCTAACGAATATCTGATTCGTTAGCTATCTGTGATGCTACAAATTATACACTGTGTACATTCGTAAACATAAGTTCATTACGTCCTATGTGTTCCCAGTTTAAACGTGAAAGTTAAAGGGCAACGCTGCGTCCAGATGAAAAAGTAATTAGTAGATAAGTCAATTAAATGAAGCCCTAACAATTACCTTTACTTCATACAGCGACAACAAAACATAGAATGCGCGGGAAAAGCGGCTGCACAGTTTGACACTATCCCCTACTATATATTTTCGATTCGTACAACTCGTAAATATTTTTAGAATAGAATAGAATAGAATATTTTTTTTATTCAATATAGATCATTTACATAATACTTATTGAAAGTCGTTTTTTTTTTCTTTTTTTAAACTACACTGGTTCGCAAAGAAATGCCTCTGTCCTGGGAAGAACCGGTAAGAAACCCAGCGGGATTATTTTTTTCAGTCATTTTAAATATACAATTACAGCAGTTTTATAAAGATGTAGAAATAGCTTGGAAGCGATCACCTCATTCCCAGAGGTTATCATCATCCATGTATTCCTTAATAACATAATAACCCTTCTTAAAAAGTCTATGTTTAACAATTAGTTTGAACTTTTTTGTTGAAAGACTTTGTGCACTTTCTGGGATTTTGTTGTAAAAACGTATACATTGCCCCATGAAAGAATGCCTCTGTGAAGTCGGGTAACTGGCACAATTGATTTGTGCTTGTTCCTGGTATTCACATTAGGAACATCACTTTTTTATTAAAGTGATTAATATTCTTATGTACATACATAACGTTTTCATAAACATATTGAGAGGTGGTTAAGATATTAATTTCTTTAAATATATCTCTAAGAGACACTCTAGAGCCAAGATTATAAATAGATCTTATGGCCCTCTTTTGCAAAACAAAAATCACCTCTACGTCAGTCGCATTTCCCCATAGCAAAATACAATAAGACATTATGCTGTGAAAATAACTAAAACAAACTAATCGAGCAGTTTCAACATTAGTCAAGTTTCTGATTCTTTTCACAGCATAAGCTGCAGAGCTGAGTCTACTTGCTAGTTTAGATATATGGGGGCCCCATTGAAGTTTCGCGTCTAGAGTTATTCCAAGAAAGACAGTGGCATCCACAAGGCTCAAATCTTCCCCATTTACGAGTACCATTTACATCCATTCGTTTAACATTTGGTGTTGTAAATTTTATACATTTAGTTTTATATCATTATTCTCTAAAATGAACAGGTTTCCAACCATGCATGGATCGAGAGAAATTCTTTAGCCGCCCACGCAATGAAACAGTAAAAGTTGCTGCTGGAATTCTCTATAATGTTAATCAAGAAACAAATTCGTTTCAAATAATTTGTATGGGTGGGCGAGATTCTGGAATAATATGTCCCGTGTAACATATTTGCACAGTATAGTATACATTGCATCTCACATCCAAAAGTGTTGAAAAAGTGGACTTTTTTATTGCATAAAATGACGAAACGAGCAAAACGTTCACCTGATGGTAAGTGCAACGTCTGCCCATGACAAATGCTGTGTCACCCGAACATTTCTGTGTAATACCACACTGCGCCCGTCACCCTGAGACATCAGTTCTTAATTCTCATATGCCCAGCGATTACGTTAGCTCTCAGTGCCCTTCAAACCGAAACACAGCAGGAATCCTACCACCTGTCTATGGAAAACACACGAAAAATCTCGTAACCTTCAATAGATGAATATCAGTTGGCTGAATACAGAGAATGCCCTAAAGTACCCAAAATAGCAGTAAATATTCCAGAAGTGGAATGACATTTTTCCGTACATCGCCGAATGCGGGTTTGGTCCCACTTTTTTTGCTTATAATTTTACCTGCCCTTTTAGACACCGTCAATGTAATATCTGATTGTCTCTGATCTATTAATTCGTTCAGACATTTCTAAAGATGTCGTCGTTTGCCGAATCATCGATCCTTAATTTAAATCGCAGCCGAATCAATATGAAGTCCCGATTTCGATTTAGTCATAGAACATATACTGTTGAACTACAGACTGTTGTACAAATTATGTCCGTAAAACGAATGCACAGTACTAGAGACAGATTTAAAAAAAAAGATTAAGTCTTAATCAAGTTGTTTGGAAAATAAATATTGAAAGAATGATGTCTAGACATATTCTCAATAACAAATTTCCATTACCATTTTTATATTGAAGAAATTGACGAGCCGTGCAAATCGTTTACCTGATTGTAAGTGCAACGTCTGCCCATAAAAAATGCTGTGTCACCACACTGCGGCCGTCATCCTGAGACATCAGTTCTTAAGTCTAATATGCCCAGTAATTACACGAGCTATAAGTACCCTTCAATCCGAAATACATTCGCTCTCGCGCTCTTGTGCAGAACGAACGTCTATCCGACCGCGCTCCATGCGCAAACAAGCTGAAAAATCGTATTCGTTATGGACAGTTGTCTGTAAACGCCCGTTGTCACAGTTGTTGATAGTGGCCAACACCCGCTCCCGTAGCGGTGTGTCTGGTTATTCTTCTTCGTGCGTGCCTTCATCGATCGTGTCCCTCGAAGTGGAAGTGTGGTGCTTCGTAGTGTGCGAACGAGAAAAGTTTCGTCAGTGCGTTCCTGTGTCGCGTCGGCTTGCTGGGTAAAACCGTGAGTAGAGTGCTACACACATTCTCGCCTCAGAGGCGGCTTTGTATTTTTGTGTCCGCTTGTTGCACTAGGCAACAGCCAGGTACACACCCTCGCGCACCTAAAGCGTAAGGCTGTAGGTGAGTCAATTTTAGCACACACCTCCCTGCTCACGTAGGGAGTATTTCTGCTTTTTGTACACACCGCCAAATCACCCGTGTGAAATGGCGAGCAATAGCGACATCGTCCTAGCAAGGCTAGACGAATTTCTGCGCCTCGCGCACCCCGAGATTTGGGGCCAGTTTAGGTCGTACCTAATGGAGTCCGATGACATCTCCGGTATCCGTCCGGACGGATGGATAGAGCAAAGGAGTCACGAACCAGCTTTCGACTCCGACGGCCCGTCATCGCAGGCCTTAGAATCCGCCGTACCGACACCTGCGCACGATGACGCATCCGCACCTGTGTGCGAGACAATGCCCGGCGTAATCACCGGCAATAAAAAGACCGTGCCGACCGAGTCGGCATTGTCTGCCATTAATGCACCTGCGGGCTATAAACCCGCCGACAAAGAGTGCATCTCACAAACGATCGCACCTGCGCTTCCCTTCCGGGAATCGCAATCCATTGTTGGGCCCGCGGCCCTTTCGGACGAGGGATCCGACATGGATTGCGAAGAATCCGGAAGTGCTCACGACGACGGCTTCACCGTCGTCGTGCGTAAAGCGAAGAAACGCTCCGCGAAAGGCGATTCCGAGCCTAACTCGGATACCGCATCGCCGTCCGCTTCACGGAACCCGGCCAAGAAGGGCGTGTCTAACACACGCAAGGCCATCACAAAGCCACTGCCCGCGCATCCCGCGGCGCAAATCAATAAAGCTCCTCCGCCAATAATCCTACAGGATAAGGCGCAATGGAACGACTTGTCATTGTGGATGACAAGCAAGAAAATTGTGTGCCCGAAGGCGCAGACGGCAGTGCAAGGTATCCGCGTATACCTCAGCACAGTCAGCGACTTCAGGGCAGTAACTAGCCATTTGCGTGGAAAAAACATCAGTTTCCACACTTACTCGCTCGCGAAAGAACGTAGGCTCCGCGTAGTCATCAGGGGCCTGCCCAAGGAATTGGAGACTAGCCACATACTTAGTGACCTTAAGTCACAGAACATACCTGTGTTGGAGGTGCATCGGATGCATCACCCACACAATAAGAAGTCGTACGACCTGATCCTAGCCATACTGGATCTAACTCCAGAAGGCAAGCAGGTATTTAATATCAAAACGATTTGCGGCCTCTCAGGCCTCTCGATAGAGGCACCCCGTAACAGGGGCATCATTGGCCAGTGCCACAGATGCCAGCTGTACGGACACTCTGCCCGTAACTGCTTCGCCCGCCCTCGATGCGTCAAATGCCTCGGGGATCACGGCACCCAGGATTGCGCTCGCACGCCAGAAGCGCAAGAACCCCCAAGCTGCATACTCTGCGGTGAGCTGGGACACCCTGCGAATTACCGCGGGTGTAACAGAGCGCCGAAGAGTGGAAAGCGCAGGGGAGGCAAGAAGAACGGCCGTAGGAAGGGCCCCGGGGCCACACAGCCTCAAACACCCGCTCCCAAACAGACAACTAAGCCCGCGACTAAACCCGCGCCTAAGCCAACGCCCGCGCCCGCTCCGGCCGCAGCTAAACCCGGTCCCGCTGACGGGACTACCGGGCAGAGCAAAAGCCAGAGCGCCGCGACGACGCCGAACGCATGGACAAAACCGTTGCCCATGACGCAAAAGAGCGCAGCCGCCTCACGGCCCGCGCCTCAAATCGCAACGCCTAAAATACAGGGCTCGTCAAATTTCGCCGCAGATTTCTCACTAATTTGCGGCTTCATGCGCAGCATAAATGTTGCCGAACTTTCGACTTTAGCACGCAAAATCCGCGAAGCAAAGTCTCCTCAAGACCGACTCATGGCTACCGTAGAGCACATGAACGTCATCGACGCGATTTGGACGTTTCAATGCGCCTAAACATCACGCGCCGCGTCGAATATAAAATCTTTAATTGTTACCAATGGCGTCCCATATAGGTAGGATTAAACCACGCTCTCTGACTGTCTCGTATTTTAACGCAAACGGTCTTAAGACGCAGTTAGTTGAAGTCGCGAATTTCCTTCGTGACCACGACATCGACGTTATGCTAGTGCAAGAGACTTTCTTAAAACCTAGTATGCGCGATCCTAAGATAGCCAATTACAAATGCATCCGAAATGACAGAGTGACCGCGAAAGGCGGCACTCTGATCTACTATAAAAAGTCCTTGCACTGTATCGCGCTCGATACACCCGACTTAGTCAACATTGAAACTTCCGCGTGTAGGTTAGCAATGACCGGCCATAGGCCGCTTGTACTAGCATCAGTCTACCTCTCGCCATCCAAACAATTATTAGAATCGGACTTAAAATCCCTACTAGATTTAGGCCGTTCTGTTATTCTCGCCGGAGACTTAAACAGCAAGCACGGCAGTTGGAATTCCAACGTAAATAACACGAACGGTAATATACTGTACAGATTAGCGGAGAGCCATAACGTAAACGTTATAGCTCCCGAAACACCAACCAGAGTTCCGACGCAGTTAAATCAGCAGCCGGACACTCTCGATGTAGCCATTATTAAGGACGTGAACTTAGAAATAGACTCTATAGTTACGCTTCACGAACTTGAGTCGGACCACCGTCCGGTCATTTTTAAGCTGGGCCGGCCAAATGGTGAGGTCACTCAGACCAAAACCATTGTGGACTGGCGTACCCTCGGGGTCAAACTCGAGGCTACGAGCTCCCAGCACTTGGATGAAATACCAGATATTATCGACTCGCCAGAGGTAGCCTGTCGAGCGATAAAATCATTCTCAAGTCATCTCGAAACAGTCGTCGGAGAATCCTCCCGGACGGTTACGGTGTCGAGCGATCGACGCTGTAATCTACCGGCGGACCTCCGACGCCTGATTAGAGAAAAGAACCGTGCGGCCAAAGCGCACGATAGATATAGAACAGACGCAAATAGACTCAGACTGCGCCTCCTACAAAGGGATGTTAAAGAGCGCTTATCTGAGTACACTAAAGACAGCTGGGACACTATGCTTGGAGAAATCGAGCCGTCGCACACTGCCTACTGGCAGTTGGCACGATCTCTCAAAGCAGAGCCGGTCTCACCCATGCCGCCACTTATTAGATCGAACGACAACTCGCTCGCCTTCGACGACAGCGAAAAAGCCGAATGCCTTGCAGACAGTTTAGAGAGCCAATGCACTCCGTCTCTCGCGCCTGCGGATCCCGACCACCTGCAGCAGGTGGCCGCGGAACTCGAACGCAGGGCTGCCATACCACCAGTGGGCGAACCACTGACTCCAGTGACTCTCGACGAAGTCACGAAGATTGTTAAAAATCTTAAAAACCGATCCGCGCCCGGCCTCGATGGCATAAACAACAGGGTGATCAAATGTCTAACTACGCCGCTATTGTGTCTGTTAGTCAGTATTTTCAACGCGCTCCTCTCCAGCTGCTCCTTCCCGGACGACTGGAAGGAAGCCGACGTTATAGGCATTCCGAAGCCTAATAAGCCTAGGAACACTCCGTCTAATTATCGCCCAATAAGTCTCCTCAACTCGATGGCTAAGATTTATGAGCGAATTATACTCAGTCGATTAAAAGACTATGTCCTTACAAATAATATTCTTCCAGACGAGCAGTTCGGCTTTCGCCCCGAACACTCGTGTACTCATCAAGTGCACCGCTAAACGGAGCACATCTTAGAGAATTTAAACGACCGCCCTAAGCCTGTAGGCACAGGGGCCTTATTTTTCGATGTCGCAAAGGCATTTGACAAAGTCTGGCACGACGGCTTGTATTACAAGTTGTATCACACTAAAGTGCCAGACAGACTCGTGAACATCATACGAGCCTTCTTGTCTAACCGCCTATTTCGCTTCCGGGTAGAGGGAACGCGCTCCTCAAGCCGCCCTCTCCGAGCGGGGGTCCCTCAGGGCTCCTGCCTCTCCCCACTCCTTTTCTCGCTATACACTAGCGATATTCCTAAAGACCCGAAAGTAAATCTTGCGCTTTTCGCAGACGACACGGCCTTGTACTATTCCGACAAGCACAAGGGCCGCATAACGATTCAACTCCAAGACGCAGCCGATCGCCTAGGCGAATGGTTCCGGAAATGGAGAATAGAGGTAAACCCCGAGAAAAGTGTAGCGATATACTTCTCGAGGGGCACACCAAAGCCCGCTAGACGATGTCACCCAATCGGCAACAATCAGCTAGGCACGATCACTCTGTTCGGACGCCCTATTCCCTGGGAAAAGAGCGTCAAATACCTCGGGGTCACTTTAGACGCAGCGATGTCGTTCGCTGCACACATTAAAAACATACGCAATAGAGCGGCTTTTATCTCAAGCCGTCTATACCCACTAACTTGCTCCTCAAGCAAAATGTGCTTAAGACACAAACTTCGCCTCTATAAGACTTGCATAAGACCCGTAATGGACTATGCTTGCGTCGCTTTCGCTCACGCGACGGGCAATCAATTAAAGAAGTTACAGAGCGTTCAAAATCGATTCTTGCGAACTGCCACCGGAGCCGGTTGGTATCAACGCAATGTAGATCTTCACAGCGACTGTGAAATGCCTTTAATCTCTGAACACTTCAGAGAATTATCACGGCGGTTTTTCGGAAAAGCCGCGGTTCATTCAAACCCGCTGGTGGTTAAAGCAGCAAATTACCGACCGAACAGAAACGCGACCGAACGCAAACGTCGCCCGCGAAACGTGCTAGACGACACGGACGTCTCAGCTCTTCCTGACCACGATACTGTCAGTCACGATCCAGGCCACACTGTACACACAGTCAATAGCTTTAATATAACAGGCACCACGACGCGCGACCGCCGTAGAGAGCGGCGCGCAATAGTCAATAATCAGATCGCGTACACACGATTCACCCGTGTTTCAGGGCGGTTCTCACCGCCCAGAGTTACCGACACACAAGTCGACAGTCAGAATGGACGCGCGCAGCCTCCTTCGGACGGTCAGTAGACGACTTTAAATGTTTAAGATTTTCGAAATCGCGAAAGCACGCAGCGAACGCGACACAGTCCGAACTTCGAGGTTTTTGTAGGAGTTTTTATTTATTTATTTATGTTTGGGTGAAACCAAACCTGGCACGCGGGCCCCTGGCCCGCGAGCACAGTATCCGATGAAGCTGTAAAAGCCGAGAAGGCTAACAGCAATTACATCACCGAAAATATATATAATCCGAAATACAGTAATCTTTGCACACTACCACTTCACAGCAGAATAACTGCAGTGGCCTACCTAGAAGGATCCTACCAACAGTAAGAAAACTTGAAACCGTTATGATATATAAACTTGTAGTAATTTAACGTATTTCAGTGAGTACACATTAATGTAAAGCACGTGGCGCCCTAAACACTGAGTCACCGAGCGATCCTGCTATCCCATCAATCTTAAAACTGTCGAATAAATAACCTTAGCTATGGTATCAGAGGCCATTCATCGAGTAATTTATTGGAGAAACGTGGGCGGAGCCGCACGCACAAACTAGTATTTAGGTATACTGTAACCAGGCAAACATGAATCGATCAGAAAGTGTTGAAATTGTAAATACAGAAATATGTGCACTAAATTTGATGCATCTTCTCAGATTTGAAAGTAATCCAGTAATCTACCACGATTACTGGCTTAGGGTGACGAAATACGCCGAGGTAGGTACCACGACAATGAAACCTATTATTACGCAAAGCAGCGGTGTGCAAGACACCACTGCGTTTCGGTTCGAAGTACACTGATAGCTGGTGTAATTACAGGGCATATGAGACTTAAGAAATGTCTCATGGTGACGAGCGCAGTGTAATACTTTCCAGTGCTAAATTCAGTGACAGAGCAACTTTTATAGTTTTAGATGTGGTGCTTATTATTAGGTGTATTTTTTTATCCGTCTAATTTACTACTTACATTAAAATAATTTTTGTATATATAAGTAAATTGACTTTGCCTGATTCTAAGTGAATAATCATTTTGAACAATCCTTTTAATTTTGGTGGTAGGATTCCTATGCAGGAATCCGTCTAGGTAGGTACCACCCCAGGGCCAGTTGTTCTGCCGTGAAGCAGTAGTGTGCTAACATTACTGTGTTTCGGTTTGAAGGGCACTGAGAGCTAGCGTAATCACTGGGCATATGTGACTTAAGAACTTATGTCTCAGAGTGACGGGCGCAGTGCGGCGCTACACAGAAATATTCTGAGTAACACAGCATCTGTGATGGGCAAACGTTGCACTTACCATCAAGTGAACGCTTTGCTCGTCTCGACACTTTATCAAATAAAAAAAAAAATATATTATGAAATTATTACAATGATTTGTCAAGTTTTAAGGATATGGAAAACAAAGTCTGTCATTGAAACTATTATAAACAAAAAGTTTCTCATCCGACAGCTACGACAAATGAAAGCGAGAAAGGGCGAAATAACGCTCCACAAGTCACACACGAAATCCATACTCTCTGAAAAAGAAATGCAGTTAAATTCCCTTTGCACACGTGTAGAATCGTTAACAACAAAACACATCGGTTCGGTTCTATAATTGGAGACATTTTGAGGAAAACACATGTATATCCTGTAACTGAGCTGAATGTTAAGGATACTATGCTCGTGAAAGTGTGTGCGCGCGTATTCGCTTATTTATTTATTTATACTCTTGAATGCAGACATTATAGAAAAATACATTAAAATAGTAACTAAATTTGTACAACAGGTGGTCTTATCGCTAAACAGAGATTTATTTAAAAAACAGAAAAAAGAAGGAGGAAATACATATTTTTCCTCAAAATTTCTGCCCATGTCAAAGTAACGGATCCAAGTGAAAATGTATAAATTTTATTAATATGCAGCAATCTGAAAATCGCCGTGTGGTAGCGGCTTAAGAGAATCTACCACTCCATCTCATCCCGTGGATGTCGTAAAAGTCGACACGGGGAAAATTAAAACCAGAAGGTGGGCAGCAGCATCTTCCTGGAACATCAGAATAAGTAAACTGCGGTTGCCAACCCGCCTCCCAAGCGTGGCAACCAAGGCGAAATTCCCCCCAAAACGAGAGCTACAAACTTTTGTAGCAATCTATGGGGGAGGCCTATGTTGAAAGGTGGACTAGTGACAGGCTGAACATGATGATGATGACGATGAATCTGAAAATCTTAGCAAGACCTCAAATTTTGTAAGGGCAATGACAGTAAAGAAGAGGACAACGGACAGATTAAAAACATTTAATATCATCTCACTGTCGAAACGACGCGACATTTTGGACATACACCTATTATTCAAAATGTTTAGACACAATCTCGATTGCCCTATCCTACTTCGTAAATTTAATTTTCATGTTCCATGTAGATATCCACGAAAATGTGTTACTCGTCTTTTACCAGCACTTCGTAGAACTGCACTGGGATTTAAGTCCCCACTTCCCAGATATTGTAGACTTTTAAATATTCATAATAAGATATTAGCCGTGTGATGGCGGCTCGTTAAAAGAATACTACCACTCCATCTCATCCATTGGATCTCGTAAAAGGCGAGTAAGGAATTAAACTGCACTGTGCACCCAACAGCGCATGGTCGCGATGGGCTCACCACCTATCACACCAAGTGCATTATATTGTTTTGGTGAAACGTGGATTGTGGCAGTCATCTGTTTTTGCAGTGAGTGCCCAGTCTCTGACTACCCCTTATGGGATACAGTCGTGATCTTATGTATGTATGTATATTAGATATACACCATGACTCTCTTAACGTTATTCGGGAAAAAAATCCCCAAAACATTGACATTGCTGAGTGATATTGGTATTATTAATTGATTTTTAAGTTCTAGGGATGATGTTCTGTTTTGGTACTACAATGTTTGTATGAGAGCTGTGAACAATAAGCATGCTGTGTTTACCTATTAAGGAATGTACAATTCGTTTTTATTCAGTGTATAAAATTTAATATAATATTTAATACAGCCGCCGTGTATAATATTTAATACAGCCGTGTGGTGGCGGCTCGTTAAAAGAATACTACCACTCCATCTCATCCAATGGATCTCGTAAAAGGCGAGTAAGGAATTAAACTGCACTGTGCACCCAACAGCGCATGGTGGCGATGGGCTCACCACCTATCACACCAAGTGCATTATATTGTTTTGGTGAAACGTAAATTGTGGCAGTCATCTGTTTTTGCAGTGAGTGCCCAGTCTCTGACTACCCCGTTTGGGATACAGTCATGATCTTATGTATATGTATGTATGTATGTAAAATTTAATATATGTATATGTGTAACATTCGTTGGTAAACCAAATAAATAAAAATAACGGCTCACTTTCCTATGCAGGAATCCGTCTAGGTAGGTACCACCACGGGGCCAGTTATTCTGCAGTGAAGCAGTAGTGTGCAAACATTACTGTGTTTCGGTTTCAAGGGCACTGAGAGCTAGCGTACTCACTGGGCATGTGAGACTTAAGAACTGATATCTCAGGGTGACCGGCGCAATGTGGTGGAACTCAGAAATTTCCTGGGAGCCACGGCACTGTTATGGCCAGATGTTGCACTTACCATCAGGTGAACATTCAGCTCGTTTCGTTATATTATATAAAAAAAATGGCATACTTTCTTTACTGCCCTTTTTATTAGTCGACGAAATCCTCAGCAAAGTAAACTATCCTCTAACAAACTGAGAATTTTAACATTTTTGCACGTGCAACGTTATTTAAAAAATATATTTTAATAAAAATATTGGCGCTGGCAGAAAGAATGTGACCGTCGCTGTATATACGAAAAAAAAAATCATTTTAGTAATAAGCACAACTGAGGCTTCTATAGAACTCATTAGTGAAAGAGAAATAAATTGACTTCTTCCTTACAGTGTAAAACGAGTTACTTACACACCTGTTTACAAATGGACTAACAACGCCCTTACTTTTGCCTTTTGTTTGTTGAAAAAGCGACTAATTCATTAATGGCTTACCGAGAAGCATTGTACCTGCACGGGAGCCATTGTTTAACGTACAATCCATACACTTTACGATGACTACGCGTTCCTGAACTCAAAATTCGGCGTCACCAAGTATTGTACATTTAAAAGAAACTGGTACAATTTGTTTGGTTGCAAAATACAAATGATATTTCAGATCATGCTGTCATCTAATTAAGAAACATATTTTTATGACATATACACAAATTATATCAATTGTCTAGATGTCTCGATTAGTCGACTTCTAAGAACATTTTTTTTTATAAAAAAGAATTGTTATTTAAAATCTCAATTGTCAAAAAATTATAATAAGTAACCACATGACATCAAAACATTAAACTTGAAATATTTAAAAACCGCGCTCCGACATTGGTTAATAGAATAATGTTATTATGACATAAAAGATTTTATAAGTTAATGTAATATGATTATTACACGATTCTTCATAAATTTTCTTTTTTTATTGCATTAAGTGATGAATCGAGCAAAACATTCACCTGATGGTTAGTGCAACGTCTGTCCATAACAAATGCTGTGCCACCCAGAAAAATTCTGTGTGACACTACACTGTGCCCATCACCCTGAGACATAGGTTCATAAGTGACCGCGTGCTTCAAACTTTTTTTTTATTGATAAAAGTGACGGAACGAGCAGAACGTTAACCTGACGGTAAGTGCAACGTCTGCCCATAACAATGCTGTGTCACTTAGAACATTTCTGTGTGACACCACACTGCGCCCGTCACCTCTAGACATCAGTTTTTAAGTCTCATATGCCCAGTGATTACGCTAGCTCACAGTGCCCTTCAACACGGTAATGTTTGCACACTACTGCGTCACGGTAGAATAACTGGCCCTGGGGTAGTCTATCTACACGGACTCCTGCATAGGAATCCTACGACCAGTAAAACCTGTCCTCTGACATATTGTAAGCATGTGACATTGACATTGTAATTGAAATACTAACATATTAGACAAGAGAGTAAGATTTCAAATGTACGTTAAAATTGATAAACACTTACATGACAATATAAAAAATGCGAAATATAAAATTTAAATAATTTCCCACCATTTAATATACCATATTTCATGTGAATGCAAATAAATAAATATGTATACAATAACTGTGCCCCGCGATTCCTATCGCATGAAATAAGCCGATCTATGGTTGCGCCTACGGATTAGATAACTCTCTGAAAAGTCTTCTACCTGCCGATGAAGGTCCCGTCAAAATCGATTCAGCCGTTTAAGTTTTGGTAGCATGCAAATTATCATAGGAGATTAAAAAAAAGTCTTTATTGCAAAATCACAGACTAGAGAATTTTATTTATTTGTACGGATCAGAGTGGCGGATTCGTCCAAGCTCCAAAACCCACTCAGAAATGAGATAAGACATGTGCTCAGCAGTGGAACATTTACAGGCTGAAACTTCACTTTTACTTTACAGTGCGGTATACACTTGTTTTATTAAATTACGACGTCAACATAATAAACAAACATAATAAGAGACAATTATAATAATAACAGCGTACAAAAATGTAACTTGCGTAAATGTTTTAAGTAATGCGGTGCAAGACTCGTTCTTATTGTTTCTTGGTCCTTTAGCCTGGACTGACCTGCTTTTGTACGCGACAGTGCGCGAATATTTTGCAAAAGCGAGTGTCAGCGGTTCTCAACTATTCTGATTTGTTAACAATTACAATTTAGTATATTTTTTTACGGGTATTATGACGTGGCCTTTCCTTAAAGCGATTTCGATCTGATCGTGATACGTTCGCCTACGTCGACCGTCAAATCCGTATATGATTTACAGATAGTTGTTCCGGGTGGATTTATGCAGATATGTGTCCGGCAGAGTAGAACAGCACCTACCTCTATGTTACCGAGGTGTCGTAAGAGGCGAATAAGGTCTTGTACGGGCAGCCTTTATTCCAGCAGTATAATATGCAATGCTGTCACTATACTCCTCGTGGGCACGCAATGGGGAGCCGTCGCGTCTCGTTTCTTGCGAGGATGAAAAGTGAGCTACGTAAATAGCCTATTCCTACCCCTTATATGGGAAAAAGGCGTAACTGTATATATGTATGTATTTGTGTTTGTGTTTGTGTGTGTGTTTGTTGGATATATTTAAATGAAATTTTTTATAACGTTGTACAGTATTGGAGCTATCTCTGTTATAATTACTTTGTATCTTTTAAATAAATAAATGTGCCGTAAAATCATTCTTAAATGAGGACAAATTTTAATGACGGGAATATATTTTAACTAAACCAAAAAATAAAACATCTTTGGAACTAATTGTGTTAGTTTGAAAGCGTCTTCTTCCCGATCATAAACACTAACAGTTTGAGCAACGCAGTCGGAAACTATCCGTGGTGTGTATGTGTGTGTGTCTGTCACGTCAAGCAACCTAGGCATTCTACAATCACAGCCGCCGTTTACTTTCCATAGCACTTTCGAAGGACAGATTAGACACGCTTTCACGAGCAAAGTTTCATAATAATGATAGTTTAAACAGTACTTTAAAACTATTTAAAAATATATGTCACATTTGATGGTACCTTTTATATGGAAGAAAGTGTCGAAGCGAGCTAACCGCTCACCTAATAGTGTCATCTGCCCATAACAAATGATGTCACACTGAACAACGCTCGTCGCCCTGGGACATAAGTTCTAACATATGCCCAGCAAATACTACCTATCAGTGTCCTACAGACCGAAACAGTAATATTTTCCCCTTTTTCATTTATTTCTTTTGGATTAAGTGACGAAACGAGCAAAACGTTCACCTGATGGTAAGTGCAACGTTTGTCCATATCAAATGCCGTGTCACTCACAACATTGCGCCCGTCGCATCAAATCGTAGGTCCCATATGCCCAGTGATTACACTAGCTCACAGTGCCCTTCAAATCGAAACAGGAATGTTTGCTCACAACTGCTTCAGTTCGGTGATACCTTTTAGACGGATGCCGGAAGGATAATAAATAGTTAAGGAGTGAAATGATATGTCTACATCAGTCTATCCGGCAGATTACAGAAATGTAGACTGATGCAGAGAAATTAAGAGCAGAGCCTTAAGAGCCTTAGGAGAATCTACTCGTACCACCCCGTGGGAGCCATAAAAGTCGACAGAGAGAAAACGAAAGCAGGAGATGGACTTCCTGAAACATCTGAATAAAAAAACTGCGGTTACTATCTCGCCTGCCAAGCGTGGCAATTATCGCAAAATCCCCCTCCAAAATGAGAGCTACTAATAACTTTTGTGGCAATCTATGAGGGAGGCGTTTTTTTTTTCAAAGTTTATTTTAATCAAATAAACTTTGAGCCGTTCCTGTTAAAATAATTTGTATGCGACATTCATCGATACATCACTAAGACATACCAAAGTTCAATATTCCGATCATATGAAGGAAAATCGACAACAAATACGAGGCCGAATGATCTCAACTCCAGGAAATTAACACAACAGATTAAGTACACACACATTTACCTTGAAATAGTGGAAATGGCCGTCACAATTAACTGCGATTCACTTAACTGTTATAAGTTAGTTTCAAACAGCTTTCTTATACCGATAGGTGTCCGACAGGGTAGAATAGGGTATTGTACGGACAGCCTTTATTCGTTCGAAATAACATCATTATGCGATGTGAACTAAGAATGTGTTTTTTTAATTTTAGAAAGTGATGAAACGAGCAAAACGTTCACCTGATGGTAAGTGCAACGTCTGCCCATAACAAATGCTGTGAAATGTGTCACCCAGAACATTTCTGTGTGACACCTCATTGTGCCCATCACCCTGAGACATCAGTTCTTAAGTCTCATATGCCCTGTGATTACGCTAGCTCACAGTGCCCTTCAAACCGAAACACAGTAATGATTGCACACTACTGCTTCACGGCAGAATAACTGATCCTGGGGTGGTACATACCTAGACGGATTCCTACATAGGAATCCTACCGCCAGTGAACTCCCTCTCAACAAAGCGTGACTGTATGTATGTAAGTTATTTATTGTCGATAGGTGTCCGGCAGAGTAGAATAACAATGTCAAATACTTAATAGTTCAACAAATAATTACTCAGACGTAAAAAACGTTCAAACTAAAAAAATATATGAATAACGGTCGAATTTCGACCGCTTATGAGCGTCTGGTACAGACAATTAGATCTAGAACTTCGTCTACACTACAGTTAATAGTATCTAGTATCCATCTTATATCTAGTTCAGCTTCCCATTGCACAAGAGTTAAATGCGAGCGAACATCTGGCACGGGCGACGTCTATTTAAAACTCAAAAGTAAACCTGTTCCCCGCCTGTTTGATACCGCATAGATATAAACTTAAAGGAAGGGTTACATGACTCAAAACTAATACCAAACAATTAAATTTTGGTACACGAGTGGCCGGCGTTCGATCCCCGATGCCGGCACGACCTCGACGAACGATGCCACAAAACAGAATTTGTCCTGTATTGTGTGTGCATTTACAACAATCAGACCCGGGACGATTATCCGAGGATTGTCAGGAATCCGTCTAGGTATGCACCACCCCAAGGCCAGTTATTCAGCCGCGAAGCAGTAGTGTGCAAATGTTACTGTGTTTCGGTCTGAAGGGTATTGAGAGCGAGCGTAATAACTGGGCATATGAGATTTAAGAACTGATGTCTCCGGGTGACGGGTGCAGTGTGGTGGCACACAGAATTGTTCTGGGTGGACACAACATTTGCTATGGGCAAACGTTGCACTTAGCACCATCAGTTGAACGTTTGTTTTGCTCTTCGTCACTTTATGCAATAAAAAAAAATCTTGCCTAGCTACTATCTCTTCATTCTTAATTAGAGACATCATGTATACGATCATGTAGTATATTATCAGGTTATCATATATATTATGACGACCGCGTGGCCTAGTGGTCAGAGTACCTGACTTCTAAGCCGCAGTTCCTGGGTTCGAATCCCAGCCGGAGCCAACATTTGTGCTCGAACACAAATTGTTGGTTTTCGGGTCTGGTTGTGTTGTGATTGTCCCCGTGTTTCTGACACTGCATCCTTGCCTACCTCCGATCCTATCGCATTAGCGTTACATCGGGCGCGGATAGGTTGGGACGAGTGAGTGTCTGTGTTTGCGCGTACACTTGTGGCACTATAATATCTCCTGGGCAATTGATAGCTATCGAAAATATTGGAAAGTTGTCGCCATGGTCGAAATCGACCAGGAGAATATCATTATATCACGTTATCAGAATTTGTTACATGTATTCTAACTCTTACCGTTTCATCGATTATTGAGAATTGATGCGAACAAAGAAGTCATGGACACAAGAATGTAAACAGAAAACAATACGATAATCTTTATTGTATCTGTCTTCACAAGTGTTTAAAGAAATAAAATGTTCAGTCTATGTATTTATAAATAGTCTTTGTTAGCGTACTGTATTTTATTCCGGCTGCCATAGTCTTAATATTGACACCCAGAAATATTAACCTTTATTGGAGTCACTTATTAAAATAATCTCACGAACCGACAGACAGAACTGTCGCAATATTAAACAGCCAGCAGTCTTTCCTGCAATAAGTTTAAACTTTATATCATGGCGGTTCTACCACCTTCTTCTTACGCAGAAATCCATTTAAGTAGGTACCGCCGCAGTGCCAGTTTTCTACCCACAAGCGGTAGATTACAAACATTAGTGTTTCGGTTTCAAGGGCACTGAGAGTTAGTAGGTAGGTACCACCCAAGAGTCAGTTATTCTGCCGTGAAGCAGTAGTGTGCAAACATTACTGTGTTTCGGTTTGAAGGGCACTGAGAGCTAGGGTACTCACTGGGCATATGAGGCATATGAAACTTAGGTCTCAGGGTGACGAGCGCAGTGTGGTGCCACACACAAATGTTCTGGGTGTAACAACATTCAATGGTGGTAGGATTCCTTTGCAGGAATACGTTTAGATATTTGCTTCTGCTGCTAGCTACACGAAAAAATATTCAATCAAAAAATCGACCTCAACGTAACAGCTCCCAAACATGCTTAAGCTAATTTAAGTTTCGTGATTTTCACATGAGTCCCATTATCTGAACTTGCCCAAAATTTCCTTTCAAACAGAAAATATTTAGTATTTTTAATTGATCCACACAATAAAAAATACACACAGGCGAACATATCCTCCTTTTTTGAAGTCGGTATCGGTTGAAATATATGAAACACTAGTATTGTTGTACTCGTATAATTATTCCTTTTTCGTGAAGGTTGACGAGGTAGTGCCTGTATATCTACTGTTTTAAGTTACGGCACTATAATATATCCGGCAACTCAACAACAAGTTTGGTAGAAATCGACCAAGAGGTAGTTAGTTTTATTCATCATCAGATGGTGCCCTAGACTCCGCGTGGTTGTAACTTAGGCAATCGTTTGCTTTTCCGGGATAATAAGTATCCTGTGTCCGTCTCCAGGATGCAAGCTATCTCTGTGCCCAATTTCGTCAAGAACGGTTCAGCGGTGAAAAGCTAACAAACTGACAAAGAGGACAGAGGGTTAATTTCGCATTTATAATATTAGTATTGGATAATTAACTTTTACTGTAGCTAAGAATAAAGTTTCTTCCGGCTTTCCATCTCATACTGAAACGATAAAGATGATACTATATACTATATATATAGTTATAAACATATTACAACGCATGCATATATGATTTGTGTATAATATAACTGCCATTATTAATGTATGCTTGTACATTAATAATGCCAGTTACTCGACTTCACAGGGTCAGTAACTCTTTTATGGGGCAATGTATCTATACGTTTTATCACCAAATCCCAGAAAGTGCACAAAGACTTCATAAAAAGAGTTATTATAATATTAAAGAATACATAGATGATGATAACCCCTGGGAATGGAGTGATCGCCGCCAAGCTATTTCTACATCTTTTTAATACTGCTGTTATTGTACATTATTTTAAAAATGACTGAAAAAAAATCCCGCTGGGTTCTGGTTCTTCCCAGGACAGAGGCATTTATTGGCGATTTTTTTTAACTACACTGGTGTAGTTAAAAAGAGAAAATGACTTTCAATAAGTATTGTGTAAATAATCTATATTGAATAAAAATTTATTCAATTCTAATATATAAAATAGAATCGACATGTTGTACTGGCATCGGTGTGCAAAAAATTCCAATAAATTAATGGAATTATTTGTGAACAAATACAATGTCACACAATTACAAACATATAAATAGTAATTAGTCATATTACAATTTGTCATTAAGTAAGTCACTGATAATGATTTCTTATATTTACGCGAACACTACACATTGAAATGAAACTAATTTTACGGATTTTATCGCATTTAATTTTGTAATTTGTAACCCGACGTCATCCGCTCTTCAAGACACAGTTAGCTCTCTCTGCGTAGATCGGACCACAAATAATAGTTAAAAGCTGAAGGTACTCCGGGTTAACTATGACATCAGGGACATCTGTCACCTGCAGTCCCCCTCGTGACCATGGGTGCTGTAAAGCACTCGAAACGTCGGATTATAAATAACAAAATTAAACGCGATAAAATCAGTAAAATTATTTTCATTTAAATAATTCACTGATGTTATATATATTTTTTTTTATTATATAAGTGACGAAACGAGCAAAACGTTCACCTGATGGTAAGTGCAACGTCCGCCCACAACAGATGCTGTGTCACCCAGAATATTTCTGTGTGACACCACACTGCGCCCGTCACCCTGAGACATCAGTTCTTAACTTACCTACCTAGACGGATTCCTGCATAGGAATCCTACCACCAGTAATAACATTTGCCAATTAAAAATCTTTTAAATTTGGTTTTAAATAATATCCAATGAAATTTCGATATCGTAAAGGATAAACTCCCGTAAACAGATGTGTTCTTTACGTTGAATTCAGTGAAAAACTGTAAAAACTAATAAAAATTAAGATTGGACATTATATTTAAAATTTTATGTTCCGCTTTATGGCTTGATATTTTCTTATAGGACGCAGAACGGACGCGGCGTCCGCAAATTATGGCTTTAATATTCATACACGGCAGAGGCCTATTTTTACTGCAATTCGAAGTTTTATGGCGGACGCGAGCGAAGCTGTACTTTGTTACCGCATTCATGTATCTATAAAACTATTTTACTATTATAGCCATCCAATGCATATTAGTTATTGCTTTTTTTTTATTGGATAAGGTGACGAAACGAGCAAAACGTTCACCTGATGGTAAGTGCAACGTCATGCCCATAACAATGCTTGTGTTACTTAGAAAATTTCTGTGTGACACCACAATGCGCCCGTCACCCTGTGACATCAGTTCTTAAGTCTCATATGCCCAGTCAATACGCTAGCTCTCAGTGCCCTTGAAACTGAAAAACAGTAATGTTTGCACACTACTGCTTCACGGCAGAATAACTTGCTCTGGATTCGGTACCAACCTAGACGGATTCCTGCATAGCGATCCTAACCACCAGTAAATTATTGTTCATCATCATCATCATCATTTCAGCCTATCACTAGTCGACTGCTGAGCACAGACCTCCCCCATAGTTTGCCACAAAAGTAGTAGCTAGTAGTGTAGCTCTAATTTTGGCGGGATTTCGCCTTAGTCGCCACGCTTGACAGGCGGGTTGGCAAACGCAGTTTATTTATTCAGATGCTCCAGGAAGATACATGCTGCCCATCTCCTGGTTTTAATTTTCCCTCTGTCGACTCTTACAACACCCACAAGAAGGGATGGTAGATTCTCTTAAGGCCCCACCACACGCCGAGATTATTACACTTACCTTAATAATTGTACGATATATTTGACATCATCACCATCATGAACCTCCAAGCAGTGTTCTGCGTCTCTCGAGACGACATTTTTTGTGAAAATAAGTGATGCCAGCAAATCGTTCACCCAATAGGAAGTACCCCGCCAGCTCATTACAGTGTCACCCATATTTTATTGGAAAATTCAATGTAAAACATCACTGCACTTGTCACCATGTTATTGTTGTAACAATTATTAAAATCTGATGACTAAAATGAGCAAACAATTACATTGCTCTTGGCATCCCAAGTAGGCCGTCCGCATTTCTTTACCGAATGGCTATTGCTCGACCTTAGACCGATGAAAACAACCAGTAATCCGTCTAGGTAGATACCACCCCAGGGCCAATTATTCTGCCGTGAAGCAGTAATTTGCAAACTTTACTGTATTTCGGTCTGAAGGGCACTGAGGGCTAGCGTAATCACTGGGCATATGAGACTTAAGAACTTATGTGTCAGGGTGACGGGCGCAGTGTGGTGCTACACAGAAATATTCTGAGTAACACAGCATCTGTTATGTGCAAACGTTGCACTTACCATCAGGTGAACGTTTTCGCCCGTCTCGGCACTCTAGTCAAATAAAAAAAACCTTATCTTACCAGCTGCGATAATTAACCACTGACACAGTTCCCTTAAAAATCTCACCTACCGACGACACACCACGGACCGATCGCCTCTACACCAAATGACACAAGTACAGAATCTTTATTTAGATACTCATTTTAGTTAGGTTTAGTTGTCCGGCAGAGTAGAATAGCCACCTACCTCTTTCCTACCGAGGTGTCGTAAGAGGCGATGAGGAATAGGGGAGGGATATTGTACGGACAGCCTTTATTCGTGCAGAATAACACCATGATGTGCAATACTGTCACTATACTGCACGTGGGAACGCAATGGGGAGTAAGATATTTTTGACGCGTACTGAAATGGCGGCGACGTGGTTTGCCCCCCATCACACGAGGGCGAAAATTGCGCTGCGTGAGTGGCGTCTGCCTACCCCTTATATGGGAAAATAGGCGTGACATATGTATGTATTTTAGCTCACTGGTGGTAGGTTGGTAGGATTACTATGCAAGAATCCGTGTAGGTAGGTACCATCGCAGGGTCAGTTATTCTGCCGTGAAGCAGTAGTGTGCAAGCATGACTGTGTTTCGGTCTGAAGAGCACTGGAAACCGTATTAATTAATAGACATATTAGACTAAAGAACTGAGTCTCAGGGAACAGGCATAGAGTGACGCCACACAGATATGTTCACACAAGTGACACAGCATTCGCTATGAGTAGACAGTTCACTGACTCCAGCACACACTCCCTAAGTCGTTGAATTTACCCAATTTTAATCATCTTCAAAAAAGTAGCGGTTATACGTATGTACGTCTGTATGTATTTTTATGTATGTCCACTATTTTCGTCATTTGTGGTCCAATTAAAAAAAAATCTTTTTTTGTTTTAATACCGTAAGGGTGTTTGGCGGATTATATTGCCAATGAAAAGACTGCCCGGTAGCTACCCGCCAGATCGGATGGTCTGATCTGGGGAAGACGTCTCCTCCGACTAGTAATATTTAGATGTTGTATATATAGGTCGTTAAAAGAATACTGCCACTCCATCTTATTCAATGGATCTCGTAAAAGGCGAGTAAGGAAATAAACTGCACTATGCACCCAACAGCGCATGGTGGTGATGGGTTCACCACCTATCACACCAAGTGCATTATATTGTTTTGGTGAAACGTGGATTGTGGCAGTCATCTGTTTTTGCAGTGAGTGCCCAGTCTCTGACTACCCCTTATGGGATACAGTCGTGATCTTATGTATGTATGTATATATAGTGCGCATCTCAGAAAACTTTCATAGCGCGATTGTGGACGTATGCGAATATTTCTTGAGCTTCTCATGTGGCGACATAGATGACGCTACAGAAATCTGATCCCGTAATAGAAAATGTTGTAAAATTTCGTGTTGAGAGTAGGCTAGTAGTACATAAAAAAACGAAGCAACAAAATGAATCCAACTATAAACCCCGGCTGCTTTGGCAATCGTTTCGTGGACTATTTAAAACGGACCACTCGTAAATTCGCGATGAAGAAACGCTTAAGTACATATATAAATAATTTGAAATCTTTCAAAATGGCCGCTTGGTTAGTGAGATTATTTCTGTTCTTTCAACATAATAAATGACATTTTCATAACATCATAAGGTAGTTTAAAGTCCTTGACTGTTAAATGTGGTGGTGGCGTAGAAATTTACTAAGGGAAATCGCAGGAAAGTCTCTTGGTCACCAATGGAAGGGACATCATATTCTTCATATTTTATAGAAAGGTATTTTTATAAATAAGTATAAATTAAACTGTCAAAATATTACAGTTTATAACAATCCAAGATGTCACCAGATTATAGTATTTTATCATGTTTATCTATTTAATGACAAGTTTTTTTTTTTAATTTGGGACCACCCCGGTAAATTATAATTTGTTTAATTCCTTACCTTTATTTATTATACCTTAAATGTATTATAAGCTTTATATCCTTCACTGTAGAATTGATGTTCATAGCGTTTGAGAATTCATTAAGAGCTATTTTAGCGTGTTTGGATCAATATCGGTGTATTAGGAAACGTAATGTAAAGTCATTCTTCCGAATAACCTTTTAATTTTATGGACACCATTTACGGTTTAGAAAAGCTGCTGTTATTAAAATAGTCTATGAAGCAGAGAAAGAAGTATTCAAATTCGTATTTCGGATTGTTTATGGCTGCAAACGTAAGTTTGGAAGAGCGTTTCTTCATTGTGTGTGGTCTACGTTTTTCATTTGATTATGTTATTTCTCATGATTTTGATCTAGTTTTTGTTGAATAAATTTTCTCGACGTTTATAATACTTTCTCAAGTTTCATTCTTTTTGAATACCACTGTGACATAAATAAAAAAATAACCAATATTTGGCAATATGTTTTGTATTTTATTTAATAAAAGTGACGGAACGAGCAAAACGTTCACCTGATGGTAAATGTAACGTCGGCCCATAACAAATGCTGTGTCACCCATAAAATTACTGTGTTACACCACACTGCGCCCGTCGCCCTGAGACATCAGTTCTTCAGTCTCATATGCCCAGTGATTACGCTAGCTCTCAGTGCCCTTCAAACCGAAACACAGTAATGTTTGCACACTACTGCTTCACGGCAGAATAACTGGCCCTGGGGTGGTACCTACCTAGACGGATTCCTGCATAGGAATCCTACCACCAGTAAATTATTATAATTTTATATGTCATTGTTTACGTCGAATTTCAACGCATTACTTAAGAAACCTGGCTCACAGACCTTCCAATAACATAAATCATGTTATGGGTAAGTCGCTTCGCTGTAAGGTTTAACATGCTCGAGAACGTAAGCCCTTATGCACGATGCTCTTGAAAGTAATGATTTATTTTTAATCTATGTAATTTCATTACTTTATTACAAACCGGTCGCTTATAACTTAATTGTTACTTGTCGCAGTATAAAATAGCCGGTAGGATAATTCCATAAATTTAACAAGCAATCGTTTAACTTTCATAAGAAATGTAAAATCGAAACTTTCGAAAATCGACTTTCTATGATTACTTTTCGCACGTAATCATAGAGAATATTTTTTATTTTTCTATCAAAGACATATTCTTAACACGGAACCTAATATCTATAAGTGTAGTACGTTTTGAACATTTTTGAAGGCCATGAGAGTTTTGAAAAGTATAAATTAGGATTTTTTTAAAGTTGAGATAGGATAATATTATTTTATCTGAAATGCCAAATCAAAGTCATTTTTCTGTATGCTGTATGTTATATAACTGAAGGTCCTCTCAAATTAAAATAAATCAATGTAATGTCATAGCAAAGGGACGTCAATTGATGTGGAAAACGGTGCTAGTTGTACATATATTTATATTTTATATATCACAATTTTGTTATACTTCTTGTTGTACAACTGTTTGTTATCCTAAATAAAGTAAGAAGAAAAGTCAAAATCAATCGTTTTATTGAAATGGTGAAGCTGTTCTAAATACACTGTGGCACCAGATGGGTTGTCTGCTTGTCTGCTACTAATTTCAAGCTTGTCACCTCGACAGAGCGTGACAGATCAGTCCTGTGCCCTTTTTGTCCCTTTAAACTTGAAACTGAGCGCGAAATTAACTAGGTACTGCTTCCTAGTAGTTTATTTTTGTATACAAACAAAAAGTTTCTTCGGGTTGACATTGTATTTATAACTACTAAGAATCATGGTAGCTTAGGGACCGCGTGCTTTAACCTTTTTTTTTTATTTAATAAAAGTGACGAAACGAGCAAAAAGTTCACTTGATGATAGGTGCAACGTCTGCCCATAACAAATAATGTGTCACCCAGAACAATTCTGTGTGACACCACAGTGCGCCCGTCACACTGAGACATCAGTTCTTAAGACTCATATGCCCAGTGATTTCACTAGCTCTCAGTGCCCTTCAAACCGAAACACAGTAATGTTTGCACACTACTGCTTCATGACAGAATAACTGTCCCTGCGGTGGTGTAGGTACTACACGGATTCTTGCATAGTAATCCTACCCTACCACCAGTGAACTAAAATACATACATACATACAGTCTTCTTCCCATACAAGGGGTAGGCAGAGGCCACTCACGTAGCCCACTTTTCGCCCTCGTAAAAAACGAGACGTGACGGTGGGCGAACCACGCCAACGCAACTATGCCCAGTGATTACGCTAGCTCTCAGTGCCCTTGAAACCGAAACACAGTAATGTTTGCACACTACTCTTACACGAAAGAATAACTGCCCCTGGGGTGGTACCTGCCTAGACGGATTCCTGTATAGGAATCCTACCACCAGTACATCTAATGTACACAAATCCGTAAAATCTAGTGTTATTTAAATGTGTAGTATTCGCGTAAATATCCATACCAATATTATATATTCGAAAGTAATTCTCTCCGTCCCTCTGTCTGTTTGTTACCTTATCACGGCTCAACCACTGAACCGATCTTTACGAAATTTGGCAAAGAGCTTAGCAAGCTGGATAGCTTGCATCCTGAAGACGGACAAAGGATTTATCTTTCTTTTTTTTTAATTTTTATTCCGAAACATCAAATAGTTCTCACGGGATAATTTAAAAACCTATGTCCACGCGGGCGAAGTCTTTTTTTTTATTGGATAAAGTGATGAAACGAGCAAAACGTTCACCTGATGGTAAGTGCAACGTCTGCCCATAACAAATGCTGTTTCACCCAGAAAATTCTGTGTTCTTAAGTCTCATATGCCCAGTGATAACACTAGCTCACAGTGCCCTTCAAACCGAAACACAGTAATATCCACTACTGCTTCACGGCAGAATAACTGGCCCTGGGGTGGTACCTACCCAGACGGAATTCTATGATGATGATATGAAAAACATGTTAACTCAATAATGTAACATGTCACTATGTAGTACTTTTCTGTGTGCCTTTGATGTCTACCACGGCGGATGTGAACTGCCGTTTACGGTAAGCATACTAACCTAGAAAAAGCTCATTAACTGCTGTCTTAATTTAGGCATGACAGGAACACACGCACCTAAGAATTCCATGCTCATGTAAGGGCATTGGAGAAGGTATGACTTTGTTGGAAGTCTCCGTACTTATTCTTCATCGCTCACACTTTCGCGCCAGCTCCATTATGTGTTGACGGAATTCAAATGTTATTGGAGTATCACTTTTTGCGCTAGCTTTAAATTTCATAGTACGCGAGTGACTCGGGTTCGATTCCCGGTGCCGGCACCACTAACGTTAATTGCAACTAATTGTTAATTGCAATTTTAAGTGTCGATTCACCACGTGCTCGGCGGTGAAGGAAAACACCGTGAGGAAACCTGTTTCTGAGGAAATATTTCGAAGACATGTGAAGTCCGCCATCCCGCATTGGAGCAGCGTGGCGGACTCTTCCTGGCTCCAAAACCCTCTCAGAAATGAGAGGAGGCCTGTGCTCAGCGGTGGGACATTTATAGGTTAAAAGAATACTACCACTCCATCTCATCCAATGGATCTCGTAAAAGGCGAGTAAGGAATTAAACTGCACTGTGCACCCAACAGCGCATGGTGGCGATGGGCTCACCACCTATCACACCAAGTGCATTATATTGTTTTGGTGAAACGTGGATTATGGCAGTCATCTGTTTTTGCAGCGAGTGTCCAGACTCTGACTACCCCTTATGGGATACAGTCGTGATCTTATGTATGTATGTATGTACTTTACTTTTCTTACATGGTAAATCAGTAAAAAAAGTGTTATTAAAAATTTTAGTATCTGGGGACAGGGACTGAACTCAGATGACTCGCGCTTTATGAAGCTTAAGACAAGCGCCCTGTCTCTAAGCTGTCACGTTATCTCAAGATTCGATTCAAACCCCAGCCTAAACATTTTAATAATGGATAAATTATAGATACTACACATTTTCTTGTTCGCCATTACCGCATTTTATTCGATTTTCAAAATATTTGTAAATATTTGGATAACTACACCCAACAACACGATAAATTTACAGCACCCGCTGGACGGAGCGGAGCCATGCTGTAAAGCGCTTGAAAGGCTGGGTTATAAATAGTTAAGAATAAACGTGATAAAATCCGTAAACTTAGTTTTATTAAATAACTAAAATCCGTTTCTTACCGCAGGACTGTATTTACTAATGAAACAATTTCGCCAAACCTATTATCATTAACAACGCAAACAACTTTATTTACCTCGCCTTACCTCATTTAATTTACAAATCTATTTTGTTAAGTACATTTGGCGGGCTCCATTTGTGTGTTTTCATGCTCTCTTAATGGCCGATTTAAGTTCTAATTGTTTGTAATGTAAACAATCTACAGTAAGTAATTTTTCCCGTAAGAGGATCGACAAACATTGGACCAACGCCTAATTTGTTCAAATGTTTGCACAACAAATACCCTTAACGGATTTTATGAATCTGTATATTTGGGCGCCATTTGATTGTATACAGTGTTTCGATAATAAAACAGAAATCTTAACATACATTGTAAGGAATTTTAAAATCAGGCTCCATTGTATCGGAGGCATTTGTCTAGACGCAAAAAAAACATTGCTCTAAAGGATTCGAGTCTTTAAAATGTAACTTGATTCATGCAACCCTTTTAAATATTCGGTTGCCTGTTAGAAAAATGCTTTTTTACTTATTAGTAGCTAAACATATGGTACTAAATTATCTAAAGTAATATGTCCAACTGTAAATTCGTTTTTGTAGTGTTTTTGACAAGTCTATTGTTTAATAAATATTTTGTTACGTATTTTATGTTTTTTTTTAATGGCAGAGAAAAATTTTCTTTATTGTGGACGAATTTCTGGCAGCTTTACTGGTGTACCATTTTTTAATGGAATAATATTTTTCAGTGACAAGGCTTAATTATTAGAACGAAAATTTATGTAGAAAATAAATGTTGATAATCTAAACTAAAAATAACAAAACTAAATAGATACAAATAAACCAGACGAAGTCTTCAAACAAAATCATAGAGACAGGGTTTCCTTACGAGCTTCTTAAATTCATGCAAGGGCTGAGCGCGTCGCACTGATAAACTTGGGGAATTCCATACGATATATCCCATGTTTATATGATAAGACTAGTTTCATCCCCGTATAGTATGTCGACCGCGTATACTCTGTCGTACCTTCGGTCCTTCCCCGTTATATTCAGCACTCAGTGTACGGCCCCTTAAATCCCTAGCAAGAATTTACAGCTTATAATCTTACATAAGCCTCCGCAATAAACGGGCTAAAAGTTTCAGCCTATAAATGTCCCACTGCTGAGCACAGGCCTCCTCTCATTTCTGAGAGGGTTTTTGGAGCCAGGAAGAATCCGCCACGCTGCTCCAATGCGGGTTGGCGGACTTCACATGTCCTCGAATATATTTCTATTCCTCGGACATGCAGGTTTCCTCACGATGTTTTCCTTCACCGTTAAGCACGTGGTAAATCAGCACTTAAAATTGCAGAACAATATTAGAGGTGCTGGCACCGGGGATCGAACCCAGGTTACTCGCTTACTATGAAATTAAAGGCGAGCACCAGGCCCCTGAGCTACCACGCTAATAAACGGGCTATTTACTTTAACAATATTTTTGAAATATTTACTGACTCTTCAATTTTATTAAGCCCTGCGGTTTCACCCACTGTTTAATTTAAAAGAAATCGCTCAAAGAATTATAGAGTGATGTTAGCCTATAGCCTTTCTCGATAAATGGGCTATCCAACACTAAAAGAATTTTTAAATTCGAACCAGTAGTTCCAGAATTTTTTTTCTTTTTTGTATAAAGTGATGAAACGAGCAAAACGTTCACCAGATGGTAAGAGCAACGTCTGCCCATAACAAAAGCTGTGTCACCCAGAAAATTTCTGTGTGACACTACACTGGGCCCGTCGCCCTGAGACATCAGTTCTTAAGTCTTATATGCCCAGTGATTACGCTAGCTCACAGTGCCCTTCAAACCGAAACACAGTAATGTTTGCACACGACTGCTTCACGGCAGAATAACTGGCCCTGGGGTGGTACCTACCTAGACGCATTCCTGCATAGGAACCCTACCACCAGTAGTTTTAACCAAACAAACTCTTCAGCCTTGTAATATTAGTATAGATAGTAAGATTCAGTATATCTTCCAATGGGAATAAGCGCCTAGCTTTTTATGTCGTGGGTTGGCGCCTGACTTGAGTCATAATGAATAAACCGCTTATACAGTCTCTTTTATCTCCAAGTAATTACAGCGTAACTGCCCTAAATTGTTTTTAAACTGGCTCACGATAAGTTAACGATCGTTCGGTAATAGATGGCGACACTATCCAACGCACCAATGATGGTCCGGTAGTGTTGGAGCTATTGCTTTTTTTTAATGGATAAAGTGACGAGACGAGCGAAATGTTCATTGTAAGTGCAACGACTGCCCAAAACAAATGCTGTGTCACCCTGAACAATTACGTATTTTTTTTTAAATAAAAAACGATGCCCCACAGTAGGATTCCTCCTGTGTCGTGGGTGCGTTTAACATACATAAATTCCACATGCACAAACACCCAGACCCGGAACAACTATCTGTAGGTCATACAAATATTTGTCCCGGGAACCCGCGACACGCGGCGCAGAAGTCAAGCGCTTAACCACTGCGCCAACCGAGCAGACCATCACACTGCGTATGTCACGCCGAGACATCAGCTTTTAAGTCTTATATTCCCAGTAATCACACTAACTCTCAGTGCCCTACAGACCGAAGCACAGTAATGTTTGCACACTACTGCTTCACGGCAGAATAACGAGCTTATGCAGGAATCCGTCTAGTAAGGTGCCACCCCAGTAGTATGCAAATATTACTAACTGTGTTTCGGTCTGAAGGGCAAGAGCTAGCTTTATTACTGGATATATGACGATAATAACAATAATAACCCCTGGGAATGAGGTGAACGCTACCATGCTGTTTTTTATTTATTGCCGTGAAGCAGTAGTGTGCAAACAAAAGAAAAGACTTAGAAACTCATGCCACAAGGTGGCGGGCGCGGTGTGGTTTTTCACATAAACATTCCGGGTGATACAGCATTTGTTATGGACAGACGTTACACTCACCATCAGGTGAACGTTTTGCTCGTTTCGTCATTTTATCCAATGAAAAAAACCATAAAATATGTCGCCATTATCAAAATCGGCTAGGAGGTAGACGACATGCAATATAAACATTGAATGAAAGATGAAAAACTGATAAAGATACAGATGATAAAGATATACACTCTTTTTAGAACCGATTACTTAAAATTACGTTCATTTTGTCTCATTAACGTTTTGTTTACTCAGTAATCAAAAATAAATTACAATTGTATTAAAAATAAATACCAACAATAAAGATATCTATAAAAAATCACTGACCAAAAATATGTTTTTTTAATCGTTAGTATGATTAATTAACTTTGGACAGCTGTACATTTTATATCAATTCTATAATATATGAGATGTAGAGGGTACTACAAAAACTTTTTCTAAATACCAACATTATTAACTGACAGCTTAATGATGGCGGGAAAACATACGAAATTGCCGAATTCAAAACTCACAAACTATTGATGGGGTTCTGACTCATTTTTGCAATTATGCTAGTACAGTACTACGTTCAATAACCAGCCCTGCATGCTGAGAATGGGCCGATATTGTATGAAATGCACGAAAGAAAAAAAAATCTAAACCATGCAGAAATACTGACGACGATTATGATAATCAACTCGTATATTTTGGGACTAAAATAAAATTAATTATAACTAATAGGTACGTTACAAATTGGCGAAATCGAATGATTAATAACGGATTGTATACCTATAGTCTACTAGCTGATGCAACATCGTTTGTGTGGATAAAGCTTTTTTTAATTATGCCGTGGAAACAATTTGATTTCCTGGGATAGAAAGTATCCTATGTCCGTCCCCAAGATGGACGCTATCTCTGTGCAAAATTTAGTCAACATCGGTTGAGCGGTTGAACCGTGAAAAGGTAACAAACAGACAGAGAGAGTTACTTCCGCATTTATAATATTAGTGTGGGTGTTACAGCTCAACCCTTTTAAAATTCATAACACCTATATATTTTAAAATGTTTACTACAATTGACATAGAACTTAGTGCTGTAAATTTTTAAAATATATTATAGTTTTTTATTTGATTACAAAATCATGTTATCAATTTTGCAACAACCATTTTGTTTTACTAAGCTAATATCCAATCTAATAAATTGTACATCCATCATTTTTTATATATTTTTTTTTTCAAAAGTAAACCGCCATGTTTAAAAATTAGCATAGACAATAGCACTCAAAAATTCAACAGCGCGAACTAAATTTCACACTAAAATGGATTCGGTGACTCGGAATGCATTAAAAAAAAACAAAAGCACTGCACGACAATTTGGAACTCGACCATAGCTCCGTAACAGCAAATATGTTCTTGTGCGATGGAATGTGAAAAAATGTATTGTTTACTTTCGACCAATTTAGAATTTAAAAAATGAAATAAAAAAATAAATTGAAAATATTAAAAAGTAAAAGTTTTGAAATTTAGACCCGAAGCGCAGAAGTCCACCGCGTACTTAAATATATTTAATTAATTAATTTATGGCAACTGTTGTGGCCAGAGTCAAAGTAAAATGATCAGACTTAAATATAAATTAAACTAGCTGATACGTGCTCTCTTCGCTGGGCGTAATGTGTCCAGCCCATTTGCCCATTTAGGAGTAAACATTCGTAAAATCCGTTCTTAATGGGTGTCTATGTCGGGAAAGGAATATGTTCAAATTACAAGTCAATAGATTTTGTAACTTCGGAGATATCGTGTAAATCATGTGAGTCAGTAGTAAATTGCTAATATCCATACTAATATTATAAATGCGAAAGTAACTCTCTCTCTCCCTCTGTCTGTTTGTTACCTTTTCACGGCTCAAACGCTGAACCGATCTTGACGAAAGTTGGCACAGAGCTTGCATCCTGCGGACGGACACAGGATGCTTTTTATCCCGGAAAATTTAACAAAGTCTATATTCACTTGGACGAAGTCGCGGGCATCGACTAGTACTATATATAATTTTAAGTAACTGATCGTCATTGTTCAAAGAAGTAGCAAGAGTTTAGTTTGTTGGTTGCATAATAAACAGTCAATATTAAAAATCATAATCATATAAAATTCAACCATCACTTTTCGAGTTGGCGCGAAAACTCCTTTATTAACTAACACTTACACTAGACTTATAATAACGCCAACCACATATTACGAGTATCACAAATATAATAAAAACTATGGTCCGTTTACAGAAGCACAAAATACTCCCCTAACAAATTCTGATATTTAATAATACCTAACATCAATGTCAAGTGTAAGAAATAATCTCCGATCTTTACAATGGTAAATACTCGTAATGAATTTTGCGAATGGGACCTAATATATGAAACAATAAACGTACAAGCAGCTCAGCGGATGACAAGTGATCACCGCACCGCCGCCCATGAACATCCGCAACACCAGAGAAAAGGCGGCAACAATGCCTCGATCTGTGAGAAAGGAGTAGACTCTTTTCTCGAAGGTCCGTAAGTCGAATCAGTTCGAAAAAATCGCTGGCGGCAACAACTAACAACATTGGCACATAATACTTAGTTTTGTCCACACGGCATCTTTTTTTTTATTATTGTGTAAAGTGACGAAACGAGCAAAACGTTCACCTGATGGTAAGTGCAACGTCTGCCCACAACAAATGCTGTGTCACCCAGAATATTTCTGTGTACCACATCAAAAATTGCATCTCCTAAATTGGAGGTCATAATTTTGAAATATTTTACATAATCTATCCTTTCTGTTACAGAGTAGCGTTGTCAGGTGTCCCGATTTACGCGGCAAGTCTCAATAATTAAGAGTCTGTGGACACGTAACAAATTAATTTAGGAGGTTATTAATAAACCAAAAACGATGCCTCGCTCCAGGATTTCTCTCGAATAATGATTTCGTTTCACATCAAAACATTGTTTTTTTGTAATTTTGGCAATATTGTGTGAAACAAGCAATATTTTAACTGACTCGTTACCACCAAATACTTTTGTAAAATGATGAAAAAAATCTATAAGTAGCGCATACACACGCTGAGATAAAAAAGACCGAACACCGCGACGGAAACCTCCAACTATTATTTAAAATACATTATCGGTAGATATTTAAGGAATCGTGCATTTACAAGCGCTATAAAAACTAAATACAACACTACAAATTTAACAGCCACAAAACACTATACTTAAAACACCAATCTATCCCAAAACTGTGTAAACAGGAAATCAAATAACATCCATGAATAGAAAAAGGAACCTTTAACGACGAAGCTCTCTAATTGAAGAAATTATCCAGAACCAAAAATAGCGAACATAAAATGAAACCACTAATTTATAAATGGACATTCCCGAAAAGGTCTTCCCAAGAAACGAGAACAAACTGCATTTAAAATGTAAATAAATATTCATTATTTTCATCCAATTCGTTAAAGTTCACTGCTGAAAATACGCCTTCCCCACAAACTTCGGCGACGACCACAGACGGAATGATTTTCTCTTTTTTTTAGCCCACAAATAGCACAGAGTGTAAGATGTAGATAATAAAAAATGGCGATATGTCGCATGCCTATATATTACGAATTAACTCTTTTAACCGTTATATTAAGACATCCATTATATTAAGACTTATCAAAATAAAGATAAAGAGAGATGATAAATACTTAAGGATATTTTAAAATATGAAAATTGCTGGCCTAAAATATTTATTAAGACGTGAAATAATTGCGGACAGTAGCATTATTCATCCAGAAAATAAACAACATAACACATTGTTATTACAAATGGCGCGAAATCAATATGTAAATGTCAAAACGCAACATTATGCCCCGCCTAACGATGAAATACGATTATTCGATACTAACAACTTATCAGTGCGATGTTTATTTGGTCACTTGTAAACGCGTCTTAGTTGATTGGATGAAATTGTCCCAAATGTCTCTAATAGATTCCAACATAGGCCTGTAGTAGGGATACCACACAGCACCTACAACCACATTAAATCATCCGACTGGAAGTACTTAGTTACTGTCGCATTACATCATTGCTCAAATTTTGCAAACATAGTAATTAATAAGAAAATATGCTGATGATGATGATGTGATGTTCTCCTAGCCGATTTCGACCACGGCGACAACTTCCGAATCCGAATGTCGAGAGCCATCAATTGCGCAGGAGATATTATAGTGCCACAAGTGTACGCGCAAACACAGAGGCACTCACTCGTCCCAACCTACCCGCGCCCCGATGTAACGCTGATGCGATAAGATCGAAGGTAGGCTAGGATGCAGTGTCAGAAACACGGGGACAAACACAACACAACCAGACCCGAAAACCAACAATTTGTGTTTTAGCACAAATGTTGGCTCCGGCTGGGATTCGAACCCAGGACCCGCGGCGTAGAAGTTAGGTACTCTGACCATTAGGCCACGCGGTCGTCAAAGAAAATATGCTACTAGAAGAACAAAGAAAGAAAAGCTTTTTATTTGACATCACAAAAAATAAAACTTTTTTTTTTGTATAAAGTGATGAAACGGCAAAACGTTCACCTGATAACCACTGGTAAGTGCAACGTCTACAACAACTTATACTAGGGGTATTGTTTTCCATTAAAAGGCTCCGCGAAACATTTCAGTTTATTTATAATTGAGCTTGTCAGCCAGGTGACTCAGTAAAATACGAGTACAACCGACTGTACCTTTTTTGTGTAAATAAAAAATAGCGTACCTGCGCTGGGCAATGCAGGACTCCGTTTAGGTAGGTAGGTACCACCCCAGGGCCAGTTATTCTGCCGTGAAGCAGTAGTGTGCAAAATTTACTATGTTTCGGTCTGAAGGGCACTGTGAGCTAGCGTAATCACTGGGCATATGAGACTTAAGAACCGATGTCTCAGGGTGATGGGCACGGTGAGGAGTCACACAGAAATGTTCTGGGTGACACAGCGTTTGTTATGGGCAAACGTTGCACTTACCATCGTTTTGCTCGTTTCATCACTTTATACAATAAAAAAATGAGCCCCTGGATTCAAATGCCAGCCGTAAGCAAAATCTGTGCTGTGATAAAAACGCTATTCCAAGGTTCGTTCCAATAACTCCCAAGCAGCAGGCAGTAAATTGCCCTAAAACAGACGCGCAAGTGGCTGGTACTACCCCTGCCAAGGCCACGAATTACCACGATTACGGCCTCTAAATTTAAGAGAGCTCATTAATTTTACATACGTGATGAACCGGGACGTGGTTCTTAACTGCAGACCATATGAGGAAGCTCAAACTCCCCCATCAAGCTAAGGAAAGGGCTACGACCGGTGTTTCTCTGCGAGATAACATCCGTTACAATGTTATCCGCAACAGAACTAGAGTAACCTGCATTGCCCTCTAGCTAGCTGAAGTGGCAATGGACCGGCCATATGGCTCGTAGAACCGATTACCGTTAGAAAAGAAAGGTTTTCAAGTGGCAGCCTCGTACTGGCAACTATTTTGTAATTTAATATGAATGGATTGATCTGCTATTATTATTAATCGTTAGTCAATAATAAACATAACATAGGTAACGTCGTAAACTAATTTGAGAAAACTGTAAATTTGGTCACCCTAGTCGACGAAAAGAGAAATTGGATAATTGCCGTAGAAATTCCTTTATCGAACATTTACAGTCTAATTTAGAATCATTTATTTAGTTAATACTATATATATATATATAATACAAAATAATGTGTACAGTTCACACGCGGTACGAAGTGAAACCTTCAGAAAACTGAACTTTGGGAGAGTGATACGAAAGAGAATATCAGGAATCGGATAATTGTAGGTTTTATTTATTGTAATATAGTCACCATGTTTTAAAAGTATTTTACATTTTATTCTAAATACATTACATTACATATTATACAGACTCCAAGTTTTCAACTTCCTCAAATGACATGCGTGGTTTGTGGTAACTAAAATATGAAGTAAATGCTTTGGTTTGCATTATTATATTCGGTAGCTGACGCCAGGGTCGACAATAGACTAGGACATAATCCTACCCTATTTTTGTCGTTGAGGTTGCCACTCGAGAACCTTTCTCGACCAATCGGAAGAATTTCATCGTAACGTATAATTACATTTAGATGTTCAAACATAAGCAGTACCATTAATTATCAAACACTTAGGGTAACTATAGGATTACCAATAATATTAGACGGAAATAAAAATGTTCCCAGTCGCTTCCTATGTTATCGCAGCTGAAGCCGACATCTGTGTACCAAATAGGATTTTTGTTAATGTCCCCTTGTCTCTGGTACTACATTCGAACTTTCTTCCCATCGAATCCATCAAAATTAACGAAATTTGTAGTTTTCGTAATAATTCAACCATCACTAAAAACATTAATCCATACTAATATTATAAATGCGAAAGTAAACTCTCTCTGTCCCTCTTGTCTGTTTGTTACCTTTTCACGGCTCAACCGCTGAACCGATCTAGACGAAATTTGTCACAGCGATAACTTGCATCCTGAGGACGGACATAGGATACTTTTTATCCCGGAAAATTAAATGTTTCCACGGGATATTTAAAAACCTATATCCACGCGGACCAAGTCGCGGGCATCAACCAGTAATATTATAAACTCATGTTATAAATGCGAAAGTACCTCTCTCTGTCCCTTTGTCTGTTTGCTACCTTCTCACTGCTCAACCGTTGAACCGATCCTGATGAATTCGGCACAGAGATAGTTTGCGAGACGGACATAGGATATTTATTAAATCAGATTTCCTACGAGATTTTAGAAAAACCTTGATCACGCAGGCGAAGTCGCAGGCTTCAGCTAGTCGCGCATAAATGTATTTTTAAGTGAGCTAGGTTACTCACTTGTCCAAAATAAAAAATTACTTATTTTGTTTGTTAAGTGCTTTAAAATAACTACGGTTATTTTAAAGCACTTAAGGTGGTCTGCAATCGATCTCTGATTCCAGATTTTAAGTATACACTCGTATCTTCGGAATACCTACACGTCGAATAGTTTAAAATTTACTCACAACATCACAGACTCTTGACGGCTCCAAAACCCCTCTCGAAATGAGACAATGCCTGTGTAAAGCAGTGGGACATTTAAGGCTATTTATTAATTTTTTGAATCAGGGTGACTAAAAATCACCCAGTTCTCCTGGTAATGAGCTAGGTTCCTAAGTCCAGAATGGCAAAAACTAAAAAGTCTCCCGAGTAGATCTATAAATCAATTAAATTACTAAAAGTGTGACGCAAAAATCTGACAGTAATTCTGAAAAAACCTTGGTAAGCAGGGATTTTTTCAAAAAGCGTACTACGAAATAGATTAATTTAAAAACAAAAATGTGTAGAAAAAACTCTTGCTCTGCACTTGGAAGCCCACTAATATATACGTATGTAACATTGTAATAAGTTAATATAAGTAAATGACATCGTAATGTGGTAATGAAAGACCCTATAGATTCTTTCCAGTTTTTCTTTGCGAAGGTTTTTTTTCGAACCGTTGTAAATTTTAATGTTCATGAGCTTTAGACAATCCTAAATTGAATGGAAAAGATTGGACTGTGTGTTATCAGCTTGGCTTTCATCCTGGATACGTTTATATTTACTTTATATTTTTTTTATAATGATTTCTTTTATTTACACGACTACTACACATTTAAATAAAACTATTTTTTACGGATTTCATCGCGTTTAATTCTGAACTATTTCTCACGTGACCATGTGTGCTGTAAAGCACTCGAAAGGTTGGGTTAGAAATAGTTCCGAATTAAACGCGATACAGTCCGTAATAAATAGTTTTATTTTATTTGCTTTATTTAGGAAGAAAAGTTACGAGACGAGACAATCGTTCACCTTATGACAAGAGCAACACCCATAACCAAATGCGACATTGGCGACGAAGTGTTACTGGATTGAAAATTAAAATTACGTTGAACAAAAATACTTATCTATAACAAATTTTATAAAAATAGCGGTCATCAAAAATACTCTTACGCAAGGTAAACAAAAACAGACACCTATCATGTTTTGGTACTAAATACGGCCAGTTATTGGCATGCACCAATCAATCATTGAAATGAACGTGCCTTTAACAATGGAATTACCACATATCGCCCAGTTACCAATTATAATCTTAACAACAAACCATCTGATAAGATATTAAAACCTTGTGAGATAAAAATTGACAACGTACAAGGTCTAAATATGCTGTAAAACTTGGAAAATTGGATATTTGTTTATTTGATTATCAAGTAATTATCTTACCTGTAGTCTGTCACCAAAGACGTTACTGATTTAAAATATATTTCAACACAATATAAAGCAACAAATATTATAACTAATGTTTTAACATATAACAAAAATTAATAAATAACAAAAGCTATAAACTAAACAAAATTTTGCTCATCAATCAGGTATAACGGAGAACTTTAAAAGATTTCCTTCCATAAACTTTAATCATATTTCTCAAGCTACATCAAACTCCTACAACTTTAACTATCTAGATCTCTGATTCCAGATTTTAAGTATACACTCGTATCTTCGGAATACCTACACGTCGAATAGTTTAAAATTTACTCACAACATCACAGACTCTTGACGGCTCCAAAACCCCTCTCGAAATGAGACAATGCCTGTGTAAAGCAGTGGGACATTTAAGGCTATTTATTAATTTTTTGAATCAGGGTGACTAAAAATCACCCAGTTCTCCTGGTAATGAGCTAGGTTCCTAAGTCCAGAATGGCAAAAACTAAAAAGTCTCCCGAGTAGATCTATAAATCAATTAAATTACTAAAAGTGTGACGCAAAAATCTGACAGTAATTCTGAAAAAACCTTGGTAAGCAGGGATTTTTTCAAAAAGCGTACTACGAAATAGATTAATTTAAAAACAAAAATGTGTAGAAAAAACTCTTGCTCTGCACTTGGAAGCCCACTAATATATACGTATGTAACATTGTAATAAGTTAATATAAGTAAATGACATCGTAATGTGGTAATGAAAGACCCTATAGATTCTTTCCAGTTTTTCTTTGCGAAGGTTTTTTTTCGAACCGTTGTAAATTTTAATGTTCATGAGCTTTAGACAATCCTAAATTGAATGGAAAAGATTGGACTGTGTGTTATCAGCTTGGCTTTCATCCTGGATACGTTTATATTTACTTTATATTTTTTTTATAATGATTTCTTTTATTTACACGACTACTACACATTTAAATAAAACTATTTTTTACGGATTTCATCGCGTTTAATTCTGAACTATTTCTCACGTGACCATGTGTGCTGTAAAGCACTCGAAAGGTTGGGTTAGAAATAGTTCCGAATTAAACGCGATACAGTCCGTAATAAATAGTTTTATTTTATTTGCTTTATTTAGGAAGAAAAGTTACGAGACGAGACAATCGTTCACCTTATGACAAGAGCAACACCCATAACCAAATGCGACATTGGCGACGAAGTGTTACTGGATTGAAAATTAAAATTACGTTGAACAAAAATACTTATCTATAACAAATTTTACCACGTGATATCTACGCAGTAAGTCAAGGTTGTCTGTCTATTGATAATTTTTAATAAATTATAAACGAATAAATTCATTACAACCTTCGACGTAAGCCAGTCGAAGAATTTAATATTGGTATGGTAAAGAAGAAGGCTTTTCTTAGTGATATATCGCCCAGACCATTTAATTTCATAGTCACCCTGAGAAATCAGTTCTTGAATCTAGCAGACCACTGCTTGATTGCAGAATAACAAGCACTGCGTTGGTATCCACCCAGAAAGATTCCTGTATTGAAATCCTACCACCCGTAAATCCTCTATTTATGAAGAATGCAAAACATTCGTAAACAAAGACTGTTTTGCGATGTTTTCGTTAGCAGATTGTAATCTCAATCGCATTAGGAATTTAATCGAAACCTGTCACAGCAAGATCGATGTCTCTAAGCCGATGAGCTTGCGACTAATGGCGAGGTAAAATCATGAAGACGTCTTTGCACATTTCCTAGTTTACCTCCTGTCCAGTTAATGCTAGGGTTGCCGTACACTAATCACTCGTTTTGATATTGCTAATAAATTTAAGGGTCGAATGCAGTGTCAGATGATAGGATATTAACGACCGCGTGGCAGTTAAAATTAGTCAGAGTACCTGACTTCGACGCCGCGGGTCACGGTTTTCGTATCTGGTTACGTTGTGCACGTGAAATGTATGTCTGTAAAACGCACGATACAGGAGAATATATCGAGGAAGGTGGTGGTTCCAACCAAAAAACCAATGCGTCACACAAATATTTGCTTAGGCTGAGAATCGAACTCAGGACTCTTGAGTCCGAGCCATGATCAAACCAGAATACAAAAGACAAAAACTCTAAATTAAACACGAACATAATACTAACTAAATGAATGCAGTCAATTGTATTGCATAATTTGAGAAGGCGAGACGGTATTACAGTTAAATAAACTGGAAGTAGTAAACAGTCGAACCGTTCGGACAGTGCAATGACACTGTTGTAAAAATCAATGTTGAAGATAAGACAGTAGAAGGGACCGTGTTTATTTGTACCGAGATTAAACTTGTACGGCTACGTAAAAGTAAACGTAAGTATACCAACAAAAATGGTTGCCGTTTTAAAACGAAATGAAAAATATTTATTACAGACCTATGCCGTCCGTCTAGGTAGGTAACCACTCCAGGACCAGTTATTCTGCTGTCAAGCAGTAGTGTGCAAGCATTACATTGTTACGATTCAAAGGGCACTGAGAGCTAGCGTAATCACTGGGCATATGAGACTTAAGAACTGATGTCGCAGGGTGACGGGCTCTATGTGGTGTCACACAGAAATGTTCTGGGTGACACAGCATTTGTTGTGGGCCGATGTTGCACTTACCACCATTTTTCGTCACTTTCTCTAATAAAATAATTTAAAATAAAACATTTTTGTAAGTACCTAGAATCATTATTTAATCAAAAAACGCACTCAAATCTTCAAAGCGGTAGTAAAGTATAATCATTACAAACTGTTGAAAAATAAGGAAGTTATGGCCGAACATATATACATTAAAATCTGTATATATAAAAATGATTCCTATGCAGGAATCCGTCTAGGTAGATACCACCCCAGGGCCAGTTATTCTGCCGTGAAGCAGTAGTGTGCAAACATTACTGTGTTTCGGTCTGAAGGGCACTGAGAGCTAGCGTAATCACTGGGCATATGAGACTAAAGAACTTATGTCTCAGGGTGATGGACACAGTGTGGTGTCACAAAGAAATTTTCTGGGTGACACAGCATTTGTTATGGGCGGACGTTGCACTTACCATCAGGTGAACGTTTTGCTCGTGCCGTCTCTTTATCAAATAAAAAAAAAACTACGAAAAAAATAACGGTAGTACGCCATTCATTCAACTAAAAACAAATGATTCTCACTACAAACCGACTTAAGTTAGTCTGTAATAATTCGGTTGAAATTAACAAATCGATATTCCGATAACCGATGTTTTGCTAATTTGGCCCGCAACTACTTGGTACAGACGGACTTTATCGAAACCGTTTCAGTTAGTTTTGGTAAAAAATAAATGTCAAAGAAACCTGTTCAACCTGTACAATGTTGGCTGCACTGTCTCTGATACACATTTAATTAATCGTAATTGCACCTTTACTCTAACTTTCCACGACCGAATATCCCACATCTGAGCTAAGACCACGTTCCATTTTTAAAATTACAAATGTTTTGAGCCGTGGTAGCTCAGGGGCTAGGCGCTCGCTTTAAATTTCATAGGACCACTAAAATTGTTAATTGCAATTTTAAGTGCCGATTTACCACGTGCTCGGCGGTGAAGGAAAACATCGTGAGGAAACCTGCTTGTCTGAGAAATAAAAAAAATATTTCGAAGACATGTGCAGTCCGCCAACCCGCATTGGGGCAGCGTGGCGGATTTATCCTAGCTCCAAAACCCTCTCGGAAATGAGAGGAGGTCTGTGCTCAGCAGTGGGACATTTATAGGCTGAAACTTTACTTTTTTACTTTACCCATGTTTAACATCCAAACTCGCGCGGTTTCGAAATTTTGCAAAAAACCACTGTGATGAATCATGATTGAATCTTAAGATGACCATGGACAAGACGAAGATCATGTCTAACGTACGTGTCAGACACTTCGCTCGAAGTTGTCGACGAATATGCATACCTAGGACAGATTGTCCGACCAGGTATGTCCAACTTCGACCAAGAGGTTAATCGACGGATCCAACTCGGCTGGGCAGCGTTCGGGAAACTGAGTCACATATTCGCATCGACTGATGTGAACGCAATTAAAGCTTAAAGCTGAACGTGGTTAAAATTCTCAACGCCGAATTTTTGACGTTTTTGATTTTTTTTTTATTTCTTAATAGCTGCGCCACGCTGTTTCACCCGCCTTAAAAAAACCGACCGCGTTCGATGATATACATAAAACTTCCATATTTGAATCGGATTTTTCTTTTTTTATTTGATAAAGTGTCGAGACAAGCAAAACTTTCACCTGATGGTAAGTGCAACGTTTGCCCTTAAAAATGCTGTGTTACTCAGAATATTTCTGTGTAGCACCACACTGCGTCACTCTGAGACATAAGTTCTTAAGTCTCATATTCCCAGTGATTACGCTAGCTCTCAGTGCCCTTCAGATCGAAACACAATAATGTTTGCACACTACTGCTTCACGGCAGACTAACTGGCCCTGGGGTGGTACCTACCTAGACGGATTCCTGCAGGAATCCTACCACCAGCCAGGATTTTGGGGTTTTATTTTTTTGCGCGGAACTATAATTATTTTTCTATCATATCAGATATATATCAGAACACCAGTTTCGGAGATTAGCCTGAATAAACAAACAGACAGGCAAAAATTTTAAAAATTGTTTTTTTCTTTTATACTTCCAGGGTGACTTTATTTTCGGGCGCAATTGTGGGATGTCGCAAAACTGTAATATGTGTGACTATGCAGCAGGTAGTACACCCCAGTTATGCGTGAGCAGTAGTGTTGGGTTTGCAGGGCACTGAGAGCTAGCGTAATCACTGGGCATATGAAACTTAAGAACTGATGTCTCAGGGTGACGGGCGCATTGTGGTGTCACACTGTTCTGGGTGACACAGCATGTGTTATGGGCAAACGTTGCACTTACCATCAGGTGAACGTTTTGCTCGTTCCGTCACTTTCATTAAATTAAAAAAAAATCGAGTTTTTGTAAAAAATTGTGACGACATTACATTTAAACAAAGTTTTCGTTAACGCGGTCGAAATGGAGCTGGTCTGGAAAATCATTTAGACGAAAACCGAGATCAAATTACAATCAAGTAAAACGTGGTTTCATTAAACTCGGTTTCCGAAGTTAACGGTGACGACCGCGTGGTCTAGTGGTCAGAATGCCTGTGCCACGATCCTACACCGCGGGTCTGCACACTTCAACAGCAAACACTGAGCCAAGCCCGTTCAAAAACTACAAAATTTCCGCAATTTGCGCTTCGTTAAAATAGCCCACCGAAAAAATTCATCAACGAGAATGAATAAAATGAAATTGTCCATCTAAAATTGAAATTCAAGGTTTATACGTATTTACTACAAACATTTTAAGCCAAATTTCAATTTTCTTATGTCATTGTGCCGTGTGGTGGCGGCACGTTAAAAGAATACTACCACTCCATCTCATCCAACGGATCTCGTAAAAGGCGAGTAAGGAATTAAACTGCACTGTGCACCCAACAGCGCATGGTGGCGATGGGCTCACCACCTATCACACCAAGTGCATTATATTGTTTTGGTGAAACGTGGATTGTGGCAATCGTCTGTTTTGCAGTGAGTGCCCAGTCTCTGACTACCCCTTATGGGATACAGTCGTGATCTTATGTATGTATGTATTATGTCATTAAAAAATGCATCGCAATGCGGGAATTTAATCAGGTCATTTGTTTGCATTTTTGTTTGTGTAGACTATAAAGTTGTCACAGCTAATGTAAATATTTATATATGCGAATTATTGTGAACAAATTAAATGAATGACATATTCCTAGCCGATATATATATAATATCACTGTTATCTTTCAGTTTGTACTAGAAACCGATATTTGTAAGAAACACATATTTAGTATATATAATAGTTTAACTGAGATTTGAATCCAGGACTATCACCAGGACCTTAGTTAATAATTTTTCTGTAGGTAGGTGCAACTATATATTGATTGTACTAACACTTTACAGGGATATCGACACATTTTAATTTCGAGGTCAAATAAACGTATTGACATTGAAGAAACAAAGTAATTATCATTTAACTGTTAGATTCAAATACAATTATATAGAATAAGATGGACAAATTAAGATAAATATTATATTTATATAGATAAATATTATATTATAATTAAGATAATAAATGGTAATAAAAAAACTATTAAGTCTGAGATGGACCTCCTATGCTCCTTAAAAAGGGATTGATTTTTTTAAAGAAAGTATCTATTTAAAAAGCCATGGTCGGCAATTTACTACTTGCAAAAAATAAATAACATTTGCTGCACACTTTTAAGGTCCTTGAATAGCGCTAAAATTAAAAAATTATCATTATTGTGCCTTTTACTAAGAAAATTAAAAATAATAGTAATAAATGTGTAAAATAAAATCTCTCTTCCAGTTAGATACAATATCAATTTCTACGTAATATAGGTATTATAATATAATTTAATTCGTAAATCTTTATAAATCATCGTAAAATAGCGGTCATCAAAAATACTCTTACGCAAGGTAAACAAAAACAGACACCTATCATGTTTTGGTACTAAATACGGCCAGTTATTGGCATGCACCAATCAATCATTGAAATGAACGTGCCTTTAACAATGGAATTACCACATATCGCCCAGTTACCAATTATAATCTTAACAACAAACCATCTGATAAGATATTAAAACCTTGTGAGATAAAAATTGACAACGTACAAGGTCTAAATATGCTGTAAAACTTGGAAAATTGGATATTTGTTTATTTGATTATCAAGTAATTATCTTACCTGTAGTCTGTCACCAAAGACGTTACTGATTTAAAATATATTTCAACACAATATAAAGCAACAAATATTATAACTAATGTTTTAACATATAACAAAAATTAATAAATAACAAAAGCTATAAACTAAACAAAATTTTGCTCATCAATCAGGTATAACGGAGAACTTTAAAAGATTTCCTTCCATAAACTTTAATCATATTTCTCAAGCTACATCAAACTCCTACAACTTTAACTATCTAGATAATAAACCCAACGTAAACAAAACTCCGGCAAGTATAAGTTCAAGTACATGCCGCACTAACCGTTTTACCATCTCAGACGATAAAATTTACATTTGAAGCGAAAACTCATAAAACTTTACGGGCATCATTAACACGTTTACTGCCCTTTAATTAGAACTTGATAAACTTGTAAATAAAACTAGAAGATATAAAAGTGCCATTGATGCTAATGTTCTTTAAAAAAAAAGATCTCCCGCCAGTAAAACAATAGGCGCATTCAAACAACGATGCAAGAAACATTTCGAAAACTCACTTACCGTGCGATTCAGTATCTGCATGCTATGGACCACGTAACAATTCACTTAGTATACTCACGAAAGCACCAAAATAATATGTTATATATCGCATATAAATTATAATACACTGGAACTAAAATACACCCCGGCGCTACACCTAATTTTTTTTATTGTATTTTTATACGACGCGTGCGCGTAGTTCAGCGCGTGCCGTACAATAGCCGCCTGCTTTCAACTGAGCTCTCCGCGACTGACTGGCTGACACTGCGCCGGCGTCGCGCTCCTCTGTTTACTATACCCCATGTGCAACATTATCAAAAGCTTCCGTGGAAACACAAATTTTATTTTTAACGTCATAGAGTTGGTAATGCACCGTATTGTAGGCTTAATTCCCTTATCTGTGTTAGTAAGTCGGACACTTGTGTTTGTCGTTTGTATGAATGAAAAATAAACTCAACTCATAGAGCTTTCTGATGGTCGCCGTTCGTTTATGTTGTAACCTTAATTAATGTTTTCAACCGCTTGATATGTTAGCGTTAGTCCCTGCCGCGTTTTTAAGTGTCTGTGTCGTTTAACACGAGTGATTCATCACCGGCTCTCTTATTTCAAACGCTTTGTTTCAATTTCAACATGTACTAGTTTTTGGATGGAAGTGAGAGCAATTGCAAATATGGCTCACTTTGTCGTCGTCGTCTTCGTTTCAGCCTATCAATAGTCCACTGCTGAACATAGGCCTCCCCCATAGATTGCCACAAAAGTTTGTAGCTCTCGTTTTGGGAGGATTTCGCCATAGTTGCCACGCTTGGCAGACGGGTTGGGAACCGCAGTTTATTTATTCAGATGTTCCAGCAAGATGCTGCTGCCCATCTCCTGGTTTTTATTTTCCCTCTGTCGACTTTTACGACACCTACGGGATGAGATGGGGTGGTAGATTCTCTTAGGTCGCTACCACACGGCATCACTTTGTCGATCGTTTAGCAAAAGTTTGTTAACTACAAGTTATCCGTTTGAAGTATATTATTCAGTTAAACTTAGTGTTTCTCAATCCAGTCACAATAAGAAAAATTCGATAACGTTCTGACAAAATTAAGTCATGGACTTATCAATGACCATTACCAATATCTTCAGTACATGTCATTACAGGGAGCCTCACGTATCACGGTCTTTCCTGCCACCTCACAAAAATCATTATATTTCTGATAGCAATCGGAATGATGATGTTCTGGGTCATCGAGAATTAGAGCGCCATCTTAATCAGAATTATTATAAACGACCTCCAGCTTTAAAAATAGTATTTCCGTCAGTACACTATCTGGGTCGTCCAATATATTTAAATCAATGACGTATGCCTATCCGAAAACGAATACATAGTTTTTGGTACAATAAACTCACATTTTCCTCATGTGGTTCTTGCAGTTCCGCTATGAATCACTACATGTATTCAAATTTAACACGTTACATATATAAATCGGTCGTAAATAATTAGACAACGGACTTTAAACAGTGCTTGTGGTTTAATTTTATGTAACCCAATTGCAGGAAATATTTAAAAATAAACGAACGTTAATCCAAATATGTATTTGTTTCTAGTTCTTCTCCAAGTTTTAGTGGTTACGGAATTCATCATTGATTAGCCACTTTCAAAAAGTGGCTAATCAATGATGAAAAAAAAAAAGTTGAGCCGTGGCAGTTCAGGGGCTAGGCGCTCGCTTTAGTACACTATGTACTAACGCGAGTGACCTGGGCTCGATTCCCGGTGCCGGCACCACTAAAATTGCTAATTGCAATTTTAAGTACTGATTTACCACGTGCTCGGCGGTGAAGGAAAACATCGTGAGGAAACCTGCATGTCTGAGAAATAAAAAATATTTTGAAGACATGTGATGTCAGCCAACCCACATTGGAGCAGCGTGGCGGATTCTTTCTAGCTCCAAAACCCTCTAAGAAATGAGAGGAAGCCTGTGCTAAGCAGTGGGACATTTATAGGCGTTTTATAAATATTTTTTTAAAAAAAAAAGTAAGCGTTTTATAAAAAAAAAGTAAAGTAAAGTTTTAACTTTACTTTACTTTTTTTTTTCAAAAAGTCCACTGGTGAACCTCTAGGAACCCGAAGAACGAGAGAACCTTTAGGATAGAACAATTACCCTTAACACAGGTCTCTCTGCTACTCGTGGAAATAATTTCAACTCGTACCAAAATAATGGCGAAGTGGTTGGCCGTTCCCGTCACAAAAAGTTGGATACGGATGTGGTCTCTGCCTATCTTACATTGGACGAAGGCGTAACTGTATTTATGTGTGTCCTTTACAGCTCAAAAAGTCAACTACTGTAATCGCTAAGCGTGGATAATGCATGGATCATTAGAATGGAGTCATTTATCATTGATTTTACTATTATTTTTTTGAGGAAGTCTAGAGGTAAGATTTATACAAAAACACAAAATGATGTTACCACGTGCTCTGCGGTTAAGAAAAACATCGTGAGGAAACCTGCATGTCTGAGAAATAAAAAATATTTCGAAGACCTGTGAAGTCCGCCAACACGCATCGGAGCACCGCATTGGCGGATTTTTCCCGGCTGCAAAACCCTCTCAGAAATGAGAGGAGGCCTGTGCTCAGCAGTGAGACATTTATAGGCTGTTACTTTACTTTACATTTTACAAAATGTTACACTACGCCAACCGCGCCGAAAAATACATTCCATCTCATCCATTGGGTGTCGTAAAAGTCGACAAAGGGAAAATTAATACCAGAATATGGGCAGCAGCATCTTCCAGGAACATCTGGAATAAATTAACTGAGGTTGCCAACCCGCCTGCCAAGCGTGGCGACTATGGTAAAATCCCCCCAAAATGAGGGGTACAAACTTTTGTGGCAATCTATGGGGGAGGTCTATGCTCAACATTGGACCAGTGATAGGCTGAAATGATGATGATAATGAACAACATTTTACTGGTGGTTGGATTTCTATACAGGAATCCATCTAGGTAGGTACCACCCCAGAGCCAGTTATTCTGCCGTGAAGCAGTAGTGTGCAAACATTACTGTGTTTCGATTTGAAGAGCACTGAGAGCTAGCGTACTCACTGGGCATATGGGACTTAAGAACAAGAAGGGTGACGGGCGCATTGTGGTGTCATGCAGAAATTTTGGGTGACACAGCATTGTTATGGGCAGCTATGCTATGGCAAGATATATAAGGGCTTGCTATGGCAAGATACCCCCAAAACGATAGCTACAAACTCTTTGTGGCAATCAATGGCCTCCCTAGGCCTCCCTAGGCCTCCCCTATGTTCAGCAGTGGACTAGTGATAGGCTAGATGAATTATTTTCATTAAATACAGATTATTTACTGGACGTTATTTTTTATGAACTACACTGTTTTGAAAAAATATCCCTGTCTTGGGAAGAACCAGAAAGAACGGGCAATTTTTCTTTAATTTTGTTGCTAGAAAAACATTGTTAAATACAAAAACAGTATTATCATAAATGTAAAGATGTAAAAATAGATAAAAATTTGTTTATTACAGACGTATAGCGCCCGATCTAGAGGATAATGGGTTCGCATTACCATTATCGACGTCACAGAAGTCGATAAGTCTCAATACTTTATCATATCGAGCAAGATTCTTATTGAGATAAACGAAAATGTTAACCAATAACCCATCCGAGTGCGCCAATTGCGTCAAATGCTCCTTGGGCCGAATTAAAAGAGCCTTTGCCCAGTTGTACACTTTTTACAAGCTGATGAAGAAGAACTATGTTTTATGGAAGAAAGTGACGAGACGATCAAATCTTTCACCCAATTACGTCGAATGCCTCTTGGGCCGACTTAAAAGAGCCTTTGCCCAGTTGTACACTTTTTACAAGCTGATGAAGAAGAACTATGTTTTATGGAAGGAAGTGACGAGACGAGCAAACCCTTCACCTGATGGTAAGGGCAACTTCTCATCATTAAAATCAAGATTTCAGCTTATCACTTGTCCACTGCTAAATATAGACCTCCCCTATGGACGGGGACAAAAAGTTTGTAGCTCTCATGTAGGGTGGATTTTGCTATAGTTGCTACGCTTGGCAGGCGGGTCGGCAACCGCAGTTTATTCGTTGAGATGCTCCAGGAAGATGCTGCTGCCCATTTTCTGGTTTTTATTTTCCCACTGTCGGCTTTCACGACTCCCGCTGGATGAGATGGGGTGGTAGATTCTCCTGAGCCGCTACCACACGGCAACGTCTGCACAAAACAAATTCTGTGTCACCCATATGTGTGTGTCCTGTGTCACACATATACATTCTGGGATTCATCTTGAGATTCTTAAGTCTCACATGCCCAGTGATTACAATAGTTATCAGTATGCTTGAGACCAAAATACACTACTGCTTTACGGCAGAATAACTGGCACTGCGGCGGCACCTACCTAGACGGATGTCTGCATAGGAATCCTATCACCATGTAACTTATACATACACAAACCGCAGTCTTCCAACGTCGAAAGATTAAAAATATGTGCGTAATCGCTGCCCGAGTCGGAAGTGAAACTTCGAAGTTAAAGGAATCAAGTGAATGACGACTAAAGGCAAATTAGTTACATATAAATAAGCTTAACCGCCTTTTACGAGACAGAATTAAACTGCACTGTGCACCCAGCAGCGCATGGTGGCGATGGGCTCACCACCTATCACACCAAGTGCATTATATTGTCTTGGAGAAACGTGGTTTGTGGCAGTCATCTGCTTTTGCAGTGAGTGCCCAGTCTCTGACTACCCTTTATGGGATACAGTCGTGATCTTATGTATGTATGTATACATAGTTCGCATCTTAGAAAACTTTCATAGCGCGATTATGGAACGTATGAAATTATTTCTTGAGCTTCTCTTGTGGCGACATAGATGTCGCTACGGCTCCCGTAAATCTTCATCTTGGAGATGGATACAGACTTTTTATTCAGGTAAATCAAAGAATTCTCACGGTATTTTAAATAACCTAAAACCACGCGGACGTAGTTGCGGGCTACAGATATTAAAACTATTTTGAAATATACTTAATTCTCTCTCATATACGCAAGTAACGAACAAAACATGAAAATATTATTACAATTTCATGTTACTCTGCTTTAGCATTTTTGTTGTTGGAGACCGGAAAGGAAAACTGGGTTATCCTGTGCTATGTGTCCGTTACTCATAGCGCACGTTCTTGGCTCTTGTTCAGTGGTTGAGCCGTGAAAACCTAACAAACAGACAGAGAGAGTATTTCGTATTATAAATGTAATTGGATGTTTGCTAAGAAAAAAGGGTAGCAATCGAACAGGATGTAAACATTTAATAAGTAAAGTAAAAATGTATGTGATAATATTTTTACGGATTTATCGTGTTTAATGTTTATAATATTAGATTTCCAACGATTCGAACCCTCTACAGCACCCGTGGTTACGGAAGGACTGCCAGGATGTCACAGTTAATCCGGTCTACCTTAAATATTTATTGAAGCTTTTGTTAAAACAAACATAATTATGATCTAATATAACTACCGTTTAACGATGACCTAATCATTATGGGCACAGCCGCCACGGATCGATGACTCAATACAGAACTACAAAACGAAATCAGCATACACTTACCATTCTTATTGTAATGTAGCAGAGTTCAAATTCCAAGTCAGGTGGGTCATGGCTTGTAATGAAAGAATACATATTTGCATTCATAAATTTTCATCGGATGTGGTTGTGTATGCATATTACATTAGACTGTAAGATTATACCACTAAAGTCGAAATTGGCTTGTCTGTTAAGCAGTTACTGCTTTTTTTTCAAACTAACTGTTATGATGAACTTGGCTGAACGGTTAAATTATTGATTGAAAATAGTTGAATAAAGTATTACGGTAATATTACACTAACAAGTAAATGCAGTGTAACATGTATTCCAATTCCCGTAGTCAGTATTTGTGTAACATGACAATTTTTTTTTAGATGAATAGAACATTGTCATTTGTCGAGAAGGGTCAGATGCAGTGTCCAGCTGGTGCCGTTCTTTTAATCTTTTTGCATATTTGCTTACCGTAGTTTGAAAGAAAGTCCCAAGACGATGATGATATAGATTCTCTTAAGCCACCCGGCGTTTTTGAGATTGCTGCTTATTAATAAAATTTATACGTTTTCACTTGGATACGTTACTTTGACATGGACAGAAATTTTGAGGAAAAACATGTATTTCCTCCTTCTTTTTTTCTGTTTTTTTAAAAAAATCTCTTTTTATCGAAGGTTCGCCTGGAAGATATCGCTATTTAGCGATAAGGCCACCTGTTGTACAAATTTAGTTACCGTTTTAATGTATTTTTCTTTAACGTCTGCATACAAGATTAAAAATAAAAAAATAAGCGCGAACGCTCGCACACACTTTCACGAGCATAGTATCCTTAACATTCCGGACAGAAACACATGTATATCCTGTAATATACATGTGTTTTCCTCAAAATGTCTCCAATTATAGAACCGAACCGATGTGTTTTGTTGTTAACGATTCTACGAGTGTACAAAGGGAATCTAACTGCACTTCTTTTTCAGATAATATGGATTTCGTGTGTGACTTGTGGAGCGTTTATTTCGCCCTTTCTCACATTCATTTTTCGTAGCTGTCGGATGAGTATCACTTTTTTGTTAATATTTTCAATGACAGACGCCATTTTCCATATCCTTTAACCTGGACAAATCGTCATAACAATCATCGTAATACTATCATAGTAAAACCTTTCCTCTGTCGACTTTTACGACAACCACGGGATGAGATGGGATGGTAGGCACGGGCCCTTCAGCTCGGCTTCAAAACCCTGTTAAAAATATCTGAGAAGAGGCCTTAACTCAGCAGTGGGACATATGGAGTCCGCCAACTAGTACTGTAGCGGTGTGTGAGATGTGAAAGAATGCGAGGAGGCTTATATAAACAGATTGACTAAGGGTCTCGGTAATTTGATGGCGACATCTACTCGTACTCACCTGATGAGAAGTTCAAGAAATGGCTAATACGTCATACATCACGCTATTGAACGTCGTTGCAAGATGTAAAGGCTGCTGGCAAGAGATCTTCCCCACAGAGTCATACACATAGTCTACCCGAAATGGCAAGTAATTATCATTTTTCTCAGATATGAGGTTGTCAAGGATAAGGGTTGTGGAAACGTTGTCTATTATGGTATTTTGTGGTATCGTTAATGATGGCTATGTAATGGCGACTTTATACAACTACAACCTCTTTTCATTTTGTAGGTACCGTAAGACTCATCGTCTAATGGAAATGCCAGGACATAATGGACTCTGTCAGATGGCAGGAATCCGTGTAGGTAGGTACCCCGCAGTACCAATTATACTGCCGTGAAGCAGTAGTGTACAAACGTAACAGTGTTTTGCACCGAACGGCAGCAAAAGGTAGTGTAATTAAATGTCATATTAGACTTAAGAATTCATGTAGCCGATAGGTGTTCGGCAGAGTAGAACAGCACCTACCTCTTTCCTACCGAGGTGTCGTAAGAGGCGACTAAGGACAGCCTTTATTCGTGCAGAATAACACCATAATATGCAATCTTGTTACTGTACTGCTCATCATCATCATCATTTCAGCCTATCACTAGTCCACTGCTGAACATAGGCCTCCCCCATAGATTGCCACAAAAGTTGTAGCTCTCATTTTGGGGGAATTTCGCCATAGTTGCCACGCTTAGCAGGCGGGTTGGCAACCGCAGTTTATTTATTCAGATGTTCCAGGAGATGCTGCTGCCCATCTTCTGATTTATGTTTTCCCTCTGTCGACATGAGATGGGGTGGTAGATTCTCTTAAGCCGCTACCACACTGCTCGTGGGAACGCAAAGGGAAGTAAGATAATTTTTTTTGACTCGTACCATAAATGACGGCGACGTGGCACGCCAACGTCATGTCTCATTTCCTGCGAGAACGAAAAGTGGTCCAGATCTGTGGTAGGCAGAGGTCTTTTATGGGGAAAAGGCGTGTCTGTATGTATGTATGTATTATCTGATGTCTCGCGGTGACGAACGCAGTTGCGGTGCTGCACAGAACGTTTAACTTAGTACCTAGTCAGTTACACTAAAATGTCTATATAGTGATTAATTTTATAATACGCTTTTCGCGAAAATATCTTCCCAGCTTTTAAAAAGATGTCATTTGTTGCGTATTATGAATAGGAATTTTCTTGCAAAGATTGCCATGCGGTGACGGATAAAGACAATCTGGCACTCCATCTCATCCCGTGGGTGTTGTAAAAGTCGGCAAAGGGAAAATAAATACCGAGAGATGGGCAGCAACATCTTCCTAGAACATGTAAATAAACAAACTGCGGTTGCCAACACGCCTTCCAATGCAATGTTTGCTTCAAACTTTTGTGGCAATCTAAGAGGGAGGCCTTTATTCGGCATTGGACGATCGGTAGTTTGAAATGACTGCAAAGATTTATAATCTGCTCTGAAAGAACTTTCTACTTTTGATATATCTAAACATAGACAAACTAGCGCATCGCCTCGATCCATACTACAGGATACAGGCAGTTTTTTGTTAAATATCATAAATTAATATTATTCCATACGTACAAAAATCTATGACGACGGAAAGTGTTAAAATACGAGCCTCCTTGAACGGTTTCCGTAGCGAGTTCTATTTGTTTATTTTCTGTGTATCGCGTAAATATTCCGATTCGAATCCGGAACATGTTCCTGTTAGTTTTACTATCGGAAATATTAGAATATATAAACAAATGAAAACAATATGGTACGAGTAAAATAACGACGTAGGAATTCGGATATGTTCCGAGTTGTTTTTATTGGATAAAGTGACGAGACGAGCAAAACGTATTTAATGAAAATAATTATTTTCTAGAAACTGCGGCAATCGTCGTCGTCGTTTCAGCCTATCACTAGTCCACTGCTGAACATAGGCCTCCCCTATAGATTGCCACAAAGAGTTTGTAGCTATTTGGGGGTATCTTGCCATAGAAAGCGCATATATCTTGCCATGGCATAGCTGCCCATAACAATGCTGTGTCATCCAAATTTCTGTGTGACACCACAATGCGCCCGTCACTCTGAGACATGAGTTCTTAAGTCTCATATGCCCAATGATTACGCTAGCTCTCAGCGCCTTCAAACCGAAACACAGTAATGTTTGCACACTACTGCTTCAGGTCAGAATAAATGGCCCTGGGGTGGAACCTACCTAGAAGGATTCCTTCATAGAAATCCTATCACCAGCCGGCGAAACTAAAGTTGTTAATGGTAACTAACCAGATGTTCGGTGGTGAAGAAAACTTCGTTTAGAAACCACCATGTTTAATAAATGAAAGGCAATAGCAAGAATATGCCAAATAGCCGGCTTCTTGCTACATATTTTTGATATTCCTCTCAAAGTGAGAAAGGGAATGGGCCAAGCAGTATGACATTGATAAGCTGTTACTTAATATTTTACGTTTTACTACTATTTATCGGATACCTATTGACGCTAAAAATTATAACGAACTAAACAGTCATACATACAGTCTCGCCTTTTTCCCATATATGGGGTAGGCTCAGGCCACAGACATAGCCCACTTTTCGCCCCCGATGGGAAACGTGACGGGTGGGGAACCACGTCGCCGCCATTTTGGTAGGAGAGAACAAAAATTCTTACTCCTCATTGCGAACTATAGTGACAGCATTGCAGCACATTATGGTGTTATTCTGATTGAATAAAGGCTGTCTTTATTATACAAATCCAGTACACGGTGATAATTTTAGTTTTTTTTTTTGCTCTTTCTTTATTTTTTTTCTCTGGTTGGTCACCACGCCGTTGGTTGACTGGGAGAAAATGCCTAAAGGCATTAAGTCCGGCCTTTGTATCCTTTTATCGTAAAGGAAGCAATAAAGATTTAAATCGTCGGCTCGGTGTGCGCAGTGCCTAAGCCCTTGGCTTCTGCGCCGCGGGTCGCGGGTTCGATTCCCGCACGGGACAAACATTTGTATGGCCTCCATGTAGTTGTTCCGGGTCTGGGAGTTTATGCATGTGGAATTTATGTCTGTAAAACGCACCCACAATAACAGAAATCCTTCTGTGGGGCTTCGTTTTCTTAGAAGTAGAAGTAAGAAGTAAATAAATAAAATAAATTAATTAATTTTTTAGACACCAATTTATAAACCTGATCAAACTCTGTCTATCCATAATGTCCTTAGCATCTTATCTACACGAATTACCAACATTTATTGCTAAGTTTAAATCACCGAGAGGCGAGAGAAGCCGACGCAATTAAGCTATCTTTGATGGAGTTTATATAAACATCGAGTTATTAATCTTAATAGAGGAAGCACTGCCTGTGTCTTGCTCTATCTTGATTATAGATCAGTGCCAGTTATGTTTATTTTGCTTTATATTACGAAAATATTTCATAAAATTATATTTTTTTTTTGTTTTTTGAACAACGCTATCTTTTTTTCTTTAATTAGTACATATATACGTACAGTCCCGCCTTTTCCTGTATAAGGGGTAGGCAGAGACCACACATGTAGCCTACTTTTCGCCCCGGTGGTAACGAGACGTGACGGGTGGCGAACACCGTCGCCCCCATTGAGTTCCCACGGCAGTAAGGTTGTCGTAAAAGGCAGAGGGCAGCAGCATGTTCCTGGAACATCTGAGTAAATAAACTACGGTTGCCAACGCGCCAAGCATGGTAACTATGGCACAATCCCCCCAAAATGAGAGCTACATACTTTTGTAGCAATCCATGGAGTCCAATGTTCAGCAGTGCACTAGTAAAAAAAGTAAAAGTAAAGTAACAGCCTATAAATGTCCCACTACTGAGCACAGGCCTCCTCTCATTTCTGGGAGGGTTTTGGAGCTAGGAAGAATCCGCCACGCTGCTCTCCAATGCGGGTTGGCGGACTTCACATGTCTTCGAAATATTTTTAATTTCTCAGACATGCAGGTTTCCTCACGATGTTTTCCTTCACCGCCGAGCACGTGGTAAGGCCAGCACTTAAAATTGCAATTAACAATTTTAGTGGTGCCGGCACCGGGAATCGAACCCAGGTCACTCGCGTACTATGAAATTAAAAGCGAGCGCCTAGCCCCTGAGCTACCACGGCTCTATGCGGCGCTAGTGACAGGCTGTAATGATGAAAAAAATATCCTGTTATATTCTACAATCGATTCTTTTGTTATACTAATAGCCTTTGCCGCAGTTATATCAATTCGTACATACGATGAAGTCCCATATTTTATTTATTTAAATGTATGCTTGATTCGATGCCGGCGATACTCCTGACGATGCACACGGGTGTAGTAACTAAATCAGGAAGGTGTGATCCATAATTGCACCCAGAAGGTTAAGAACTCGCCAATAAATCACTTTGGAGGGCGTATTCATCGTCAGCCATTACATTACTCGGTTAGCGTAGCGCAATTGCGGTCAACGTTTATTTACATGTTCGCGCCATTTTTCTATCCGCGTGACTAGAGTAAGAGCTTCTCTCATTTATTTTTTGATTCTTTTATTCAAAACTCCGAGCTAAAACCCTGAGTAGAAGTACCCTTGTAATTTATGCAGTAAAGTCACGGCGTGTGAATTTCCCACAGTGCTGAGCACATGCCGCTTTTTTGCTACTCTGATGGGGATTTGCTGTGTGGTGGCGGCTCGATAAAAGAATACTACCACTCCATCTCATCCAATGGATCTCGTAAAAGGCGAGTAAGGAATTAAACTGCACTGTGCACCCAACAGCGCATGGTGGCGATGGGCTCACCACCTATCACACCAAGTGTATTATATTGTTTTGGTGAAACGTGGATTGTGGCAGTCATCTGTTTTTGCAGTGAGTGCCCAGTCTCTGACTACCCCTTATGGGATACAGTCGTGATCTTATGTATGTATGATGGGGATTAGCGGAATTCATATGTCTTCGAAATATTTTCATTCCTCACGCATGCAGATTTGATTGCGATATTTTCATCAGCACCTCAAAATATAAAACAATTTCATGAGATCCCGTCACCGGAGATCGAACTCGGGTCACTAGCGTGCTATGAAATTTATGACCAGGACCCGTAGCCTTGAAGAAAGGTACTCTGACCACTAGGCGATACAGATGTCATTTGTATGACTAGATACTTTTTCCGGATATAGGTGAAATGAAATGAAATGATAACTATTTATTCTTCATACATACATAAGATCACGACTGTATCCCATAAGGGGTAGTCAGAGACTGGGCACTCACTGCAAAAACAGATGACTGCCACAATCCACGTTTCACCAAAACAATAATGCACTTGGTGTGATAGGTGGTGAGCCCATCACCACCATGCGCTGTTGGGTGCACAGTGCAGTTTAATTCCTTACTCGCCTTTTACGAGATCCAATGGATGAGATGGAGTGGTAGTATTCTTTTAACGAGCCGCCACCACACAGCACTTTATTCTTCAACGTAAGATATATATATTTCGTTTGACAAGCGACATTTTATTCAAATCTACCACCGTTTCGTAATGAAGTTCGTCAGACATAGAAGAAACAGGCGAAAAAAATTCCGCTGGTATCCTCTCTTTTACATTATAATTAAATTTACAGTTACATAGAAAACAAAGCACGCTCCATGACGAAATGTTAGATAAGATTCAATAATAAATATAATAAATACGTAAATGTATTGCGAACTCGAGAAGACCAGCCTCCACTAACAGTAACAGTGATAGCTCGATACACGAGACATCACTCGATAGCATAGATCAACGTATTAAAAAAATTACAATTATTGACTCTCAGATCGATTTATTACAGTTGTCTAAATATCAAAAGAAAGCGCATAATCACAGACGAGATCCTATACAGGAATCCGTCAAGGTAGCTACCACCCCAGGGCTAGTTATTCTGCCGCGAAGCAGTACAGTACAAACATTACTGTGTTTCGGTTTGAAGGGCACTGTGAGCTAGCGTAATAACTGGGTATATGAGACTTAAGATCTGATGTCTCAGGGTGATGGGCACAATGAGGTGTCACACAGAAATGTTCTGGGTGACACATTTCACAGCATTTGTTATGGGCAGACGTTGAACTTACCATCAGGTGAACGTTTTGCTTGTTTCATCACTTTATACAATAAAAAAAAAGCAAGACGTTGACAGGATAGACCGGCGTACGGTAATCGGCAGTCTACATTCGAATCAGTGTCAACAGTCAATAACGCTGCGTCTCCGAGCGGAACACTTGATACCCGGCAAGGTCAAGGGTCCCTTAGCGCTGAACGCGTAACAACTTTCTCATCCATACCCCTTTTACTCTCACTGCCGAGATCTGTGTCAAGAGATGAAATTTTCCTTTTGGGAAATTCGTTTTGGGGCGGCGTAGAAGGTTAAGAACTTGGTAAGACATGCAGTTTTCTCTTGTATCACATGACGCAGTATTACAGTCTTAAGCTTCTGTCGGTGTCAAAGTTCGACCTGTATAATATACTTTGCCCCGCAGATTCACCCACCGTTTAATTTGTTAAATCACTGTCAGGGTCGTAGCGTTATGTTCTATAGCCTATAGCCTTCCTCGATAAATTTGCTATCCAACACTAAAATACTTTTTAATTCGAACCAGTAGTTCCTCAGTTTAGAGCATTTAACCAAACAAACTCTTCAGCTTTATAATAGTAGTATAGATTTGTTTTGAAAACAATAACAAGACTTTTAAGATTTGTTAGACCGATCATCTCAGTATTATATTACATTTTCTAATCACCTAATACTGTCACAAGCGCTACATACACATAAGGTTCAAAACTCGAAGTAAGCACTGAAATAACAAGATTCAATTTAAAAAAAAAAACACTTTTGCGTTAGCGCCAAATGTATGGTAATTTTATTTATTAATTTATTAATGGAAACAGTAATAAACTATTTTCCAGTGTCAAGTAACATATCCTAGTAGCTATACAATTTTCAAGCAGCAAGACTTTTAGTCGACAGTAAAATTATAGTTTTATTTTTATTAGTTTCTTCTCTGGAACATCTGAATAAATAAACTGCGGTTGGAAACCCGCCTTCCTAGCTCGACAACTACGGCAAAATCCCCCCAAAATGAGAGCTAACTTTTGTGGTAATCTATGGAGGAGGCTTGTGTTTAGCTGTACACATTTTTTTTGAACAAGTAGTTAGCTTCAAGTCTTCGGATAAGTAACAGGACTTCAAAGTTTATAAGAACATTGACAGTTATATGATAGTTTACATTTTCGAAAGAATCGTTGGACTGGTGGTCGGCAAAAGGAAAAGCACGTCTGAAATGAATTTTCGAATCACTGCCCACTTAATGTACTATCAATATCGAGACATCAAATGTACACAGAACTTGCAAACTTTAACATAATCAGCAATCAGCAATTGGCAACCGCCAATTTTCGAGTTGGCGCCAAAACTCCTAATTTTTTTTACTATTGAATTAATGGGAACATTATTTCTTATTTTGTAACCTCAGTTCTTGGTCCAAATTCCAATCGATTCTAGATCAATGACCTTTAACAACGTCTAATAACATAAAATTACTAGGGATCGCGGGTTCGATTCCCGCACTGAACAATTATTTGTATGACCTACGGAAAGTTGCTCCGCGTCTGAGTGTTTTTGTATTAATATTTATTAAAAAAAAAAAGAAATATTGAACATTAAAATATTACCGTAACAAAAGTTATAAATCGCTCACGCTACATAAATATGTCAACCCCTTTCCAGTCGAGGGTTCTTTACATGGAAGTCCGGAAAATGTTAATTATAAAATACTTTGGTGCACATTTCTGGGTCCAACTTCAACCCTCAAATGTTCAAGAATACATTCCACATTCAAGACAATGGAGAAACTGTATAAATTATTATATTTATTTATTTATTATAGAACTAGATTTTCACGCGACATTGTTCGAGTTTAAATTAGAATTGGTAAAACTTACTGGGGGAGCCGTGGTAGCTCAGGGGCTAGGCGCTCGCTTAAAGTTTCGTAGTACGCGAGTGACCTGGGTTTGATTCCCGGTGCCGGCACCACTAAAATTGTTAATTGCAATTTTAAGTACTGATTTACCACGTGCTCGGCGGTGAAGGAAAACATCGTGAGGAAACCTGAATGTCTGAAAATAAAAAAAAAATATTTCGAGGACATGTGCAGTCCGCCAACCCGCATTGGAGCAGCGTGGCGGATTCTTCCTAGCTCCAAAACCCTCTCAGAAATGAGAGGCCTGTGCTCAGCAGTGGAACATTTATAGGCTGAAACTTTACTTTTTCTTACTTTACTGGTGGTTACCGGTGGTCAGGATTTCTATGCGGAATCCGGTAGGTAGGTACCACCCCAAGGTCAGTTATTCTGCCGTGAAGCAGTAGTGTGCAAACATTACTGTGTTTCGGTTTGGAAGGGCACTGAGGAGAGCTGGTAATAAACCCGGCTCGGGGCTCACTGGAAAAACCAGCGCTGTAGGTCTCGACTGCGGAATTAAGCCTGGTGAGACCCGTTTGCTCAATGCGCCACGACACACGTGACAATATTTTGTACACGAGTTTTGTTAAATGTTCAGTTTGTGATTATGTTTAATGTTCTTATGTTTGTCTGTAAACATTGTTTACTTGTATGTCTAGTGCCTAATTTTTTATGTATTTGTGTCTGTGGCGTATTTCCGCAATAAATGTTTTCTTTCTTTCTTTCTTTAATAACTGGGCATAAGAGACTTAAGAACTGATGTCTCAGGGTGACGGGCGCAGTGTGGTGTCACACAGAAATTTTCTGGATGACACAGCATTTGTTATGGGCAGACGTTGTACCATCAGGTGCATTCACCTTTTTTTGCTCGTTCCGTCACTTTTATGAAATAAAAAAAACTCTAGATGACGCCACCCACGACCACACTCATCATCACTTACTTGTCACATACTACTTTATATTTTATTGATAGGTTGGCTCCAGTTAACGAATATAGCTATCGGAAATCATCATCATCATCATCATTTCAGCCTATCACTAATCCACTGCTGAACATAAGCCTCCCCCATAGATTGCTACAATAGTTTGTAGCTCTCATTTGGGGGGGAATTTTGCCATAGTTGCCTCGCTTGGCAGGCGGATTGGCAACCGCAGTTCATTTATTCTGATGTTCCAGCAAGATGCTGCTGCCCATCTTCGGATTAAGATTTTCCCTCTGTCGACTTTTACAACACCCATGGGATGAGATGGGGTGGTAGATTCTCTTATGCCGTCGAAATAGTAAATATAATTTAGATATTCGTTTCGGATTTGTCATAAATTCTAGTATGCAGAGGCACACGTAGTCCACTTTTCGCCCCCGTGGGAAACGATACATGGCGGCTGATTTTGGTACGAGTTAAAAAATTCTTACTCCCTATTGCGTTCCCACGAGTAGTATAGTGACAGCATTGCAGATTATGGTGATATTGTGCACGAATAAGGCTGTCCGTATAATAGCTTAGTCGCCTCTTACGACACCTCGGTAGGAAAGAGGTAGTTGCTTTCCTCCTCTGCCGGTCACCAAAAAAAATATTTTTATTTATTTGCATTTCTTTGACCGATAAGGTCGGACCTGGATGAAGTGAGATATGGAATTTCAGCCATGTAAAATAATAAAAATAAGAACAGAAAAGAAGAAGAGAAGAAACAGTAGCGTGCAAACATTACTGTAATTCGGTCTGAAGCGCACTGAGAGCTCGTGTAATCACTGGGCATATGAGACTTAAGAACTGATATCTCTAGGTACAGTCAAGGAGACAGGACAAACGATAAACTCAAACCCGAAAACCAGCTACTTTACGTGGTTTGATTTTACACGAATATTGTCTTTAAATGGAACACGAACGCAACACCCATTATTAAAAAGGAGGTTCACTGAGAATGCCACAAGGTCGTCAACCCTAACCCGAGTTTGCATAGACAAATAACTATCCTACACATCCAAACAGCGCAGTGGGTTCGTACGTAACACTAAATTAGACGACTCTACGCCGAAATAGACACTGTATCGCATCCAGAGACGCTATCTAGCGCCACAGAGTACTCTGACAACAGAGAGCGATTTCACTAGTCGAATTTATAACAACTAGATACATTTATGGCATCACGTCTAGACTTTATTTGGAACTTACGAAGCAAACTAAAATCTAATGCACTTAACATTAGCTGGCGTAGTGATGCAATGAAGAATGAAGTGGGAACGGCCGTCTCGTATGCCAGACTGACCAGCGTTGGGAAGGAAGGTATTCGTAGAGGCAACATAGTTTGTTAGAAGACGAACAAGCGACGATCTGCCCAATTTCCGAAGTCGGCGCCCACTGGGGGCTCAGCACCGGTAAAAAAGTAAAGTTTCAGCCTATAAATGTCCCAGAGCTGAGCACAGGCCTCCTCTCATTTCTGAGGCGGTTTTGTAGCTGGGAAGAATCCGCCACGCTGCTCCAATGCGGGTTGGCGGACTGCACATGTCTTCGAAATATTTTTTATATCTCAGACATGCAGGTTTCCTCACAATGTTTTCCTTCGCCGCCGATCACGTGGTCAATCACCGTGCTACTCGTACAATCTGTAAGAGAACGCGCGTTGGCTAATAACCCGTTGATAAGCGGAAGGCTTTTAGGAGGTGATAGTATCCGTAGACTACTTACAGGCTCATGATGATGATGATGAAAACCGTGTAGGCTCTATCAGGCAGTTACACTGTGGGCCACATAATTATTCATTTATTTTTGTAGGACCTTAACCTTTTAACATACCCGCCTTATCATGCCACTAGGATAGATACAACTAGCTTTGATGCCCCGGCGTCACTTTGATATGCTTTGCCCAGTATTCTATGTAGGGTAACCATTAATGTCAATTATCTTACACCCATTAAAAGTAGCAGTCTATATATAATTTCGGTGATGTAATTGCTGTTAGCCTTTTTTGTCTTTTACAGCTTCATCGGATACTATCAGTAGCAGTCTATAAATGTCCCACAGCTAAGCACAGGCCTCTTGTAACAGAGGTGTTTTGGAGCCGGGAAGAGTCCGCCACGCACCTCCAGTGCGGGTTGGTGTACTTCAAATGGCCTCGAAATAATTTTATTCCAAAAAACATGCCGATGACAGCGTCTTAGGAGAATCTACCATACCTTCGTATCTCGTAGGTGTCGTAAAAGTCGACAGATGCAAAACGAAAACCAAAAGATGGGCAGCAGCATCTTCCTGGAACATCTCAATAAATAAACTGCAGTTGCCCACCCGCCATGCCAAGCGTGGCAACTATAGGCAAAGTCCCCCAAAAAGAGAGCTAAAAATTGAAAAAAGTTAGAAAAGCTTGTAGCTCTAATAATCTATGGAAGAGGCCAAGGTTTAGCAGTGGACTAGTGATAGGCTGAAATTATGGTAATGATGATTAGAGAGTTTTTTTTTATTTCATAAAAGTGACGGAACGAGCAAAACGTTCACCTGATGGTAAGTGCAACGTCTACCCATAACAAATGCTGAGAATTTCTGCGTGACACTACACTGCGCCAGTCACCCTGAGACATCAGTTCTTAAGTCTCATGTGGCCAGTGATTACGCTAGCTCTCAGTGCCCTTCAAACCGAAACACAGTAATGTTTGCACAGTACTGCTTCTCGGCAGAATAACTGGCCCTGGGGTGGTACCTACCTAGACGGATTCCTTCATAGGAATCCTACCACCAGTAAAAAAAAGATCTCAGGAAATACTAATCCCATTTAAATAATATTTTTTTGCATTAGATACCCCATTCATTGGAGGAAGTTTTAAGCAAGAAAGACTGAGCAGTGAATGCTTAGGTCAGCGAGATAACCATGCTGTATGGCGCAATTATTTCTCGAGGCTTATTTCACGCGCAGCTAGTGATAAAATAATTGCTCCTCTTGTTTCTGGTATTTATAAAAAAAAAATTGCAATCTAAATAATTGAAACATGGTTACCCTATTCAGAAGGATTTATCCGCAAATGTCGGCGACGTGATTAGACACGAGTTGACAACGGTTTGAAGTTTCGAATGTTTCAGAGTCACAGATAAGAAAACATTTTCGACACAAGGCGCCGTCTAATCGTGTTTGGCGGGCATGTTTTAGTTTTTATCTGTAGTCTAGTATAACAAATGATTTACTAACTTACTCTGTCTCTTAATCTATTCTTTCGTGAGAAAACTATTTATTTTTATAATTCCTATTAAAAAATTTACTGCAATTTGTTATACTGTGAAAGAAAGACTTTTTGACTTGTAGTTTGCGTTATTGCCTGCAATTCCATTTTGTGTGTCAATAAATCTAGAAAGTGTATATATTATTTCGGAGATGTTATTTCTGTTAGCTTTCTTGTCTTTTACAGCTTCATCGGATGCTGTGCTTGCGAGCCAGCGCGTATGCCAGCTTTGGTTTGACCAAAAATAAATACGTAAATAAAAACTCCTTAAGTTTAACGTCAAAATTCGGTTACTCCAACCGAGGTCAAAAATCTTAGAACCAAATGTTAGATTTTTCACACCTAATTACCGTCCGAGCATTTCGGACCTCCGATCGGACTGTCGACTTGTGTTTTTTTTTTGTTTGATAAAAGTGACGGAACGAGCAAAACGTTCACTTATGGTAAGTGCTAACGTCTGCCCATAACAAATGCTGTGTCACCCAGAACAGTGTCACCACAATGCGCCTGTCACCCTGAGACATCAGTTTTTAAGTCTGGGAATATGAGACATATAGGCATATGAGGTATTTCTCGAAATGCGTTATTCTGCCATTCATGCCATTCTGGACAGATGGCATATTATTATTTCTGTATGCCAAAACAGACAACCCACAACCTTCCAAAGACTATTGATCGTCAACCTTGGAGGCTGAGTACCAGGGGATACGGTTACCGGTCGTTTAACTCGCATAGGCCTTTAGCCTAACGTATACGCCGAATGAGATGGTCATGAAATCAGATTTCAGATTCAGAAATGTCACACACAGCACACAGCATTTGTTATGGGCAGTTGTTGCACTTACCATCAGGTGAACGCTTTTCCCGTCACGTTACTAATCTACTGTAAGTTTAGTAAAAGTCGCCTGGCACATCGATCTCCATTCTCCATGTCGTTACGTTCGATTACATTAATATCTCGTTAGGAGGCCAATGTCCAGCAGTGGAGCAACTTTCCACAGGCTGGTGACGATCACTAAATGCTATTCTCTCTTCACAAAGTACTGCGAGATTTTTTGTGCGTGAAAAATGCTTCACGTTATTCACCGTAACAAAGACGAACTTACGCGCTTTTACAGTGTAATTCCAGGGACACCGTTGTTTATGGTTTCGGCATAAAATTTTATAATGTTCATAAAAAGAAATTTAGACAAAGGAGTTAAATTTTTTTATGGTTTTACTGTTATTGGGCGAAAGCTATCTATTGCACAAACAGTGTTTTGATTTTCTATTTATTTCCTTTAATAAATTATACTCACTGGCTATTATGTCCCAGTGCTAAGCAAAAGCCTCCTCCTCATTTTAGAGAGTTTTTAAGCCGGGAAGAGTCTGAGTGATGTGCGGGTTGGCGGTCTTCACACGTCGAATGCGTTGTTATTTATATATCAAACGAACATTTTCCTCGCGGTGTTTTCCTTCACCGCAATATTAAAGAAAGAAAGACATATTATTGCTACATACTCTATATATATCATTTCGGTGATGTAATTGCTGTTAGCCTTTTTGGCTTTTACAGCTTCATCGGATACTGTGCTCACGGGCCAGGGGCCCGCGGCCCAGGTTTGGTTTGACCCAAACATAATACATAAATAAACTCCTACAACCGACCTGCATAAGAATCCGTCTAGAACCGAGAGAACCGTCCGAGAGAGGCTGCGGACCTCCATTCGGACTGGAACACGGGTGTATCGTGTGTACGTGGTGTGTTTGTCAACTGCTGCGCGCCGCTCTCTACGGCGGTCGCGCGTCGTGGTGCGTGTTATATTAAAGCTATTAACTGTGTGTACAGTGTAGCCTGGATCGTTACTAACCGTATCGTGGTCAGGGAGTGCATACTCTGTAAATGGCCATGGTAGCTCAGGGGCCACCCTCGCTTAAAATATCTTAGTACGCGAGTGACCTGAGTTCCACCCCCGGTGCCAGCACCTCTAAAATGGTTATTTAAGTACTGATTTACCATGTGTTCAGCGGTGAAGGAAAACGTCGTGAGGAAACCTGCATGTCCGGGGAATAAGAACATTTTCAAAAACATCTGAATTCCGCCAACTCGCAATGGAGCAGCGTGGCAAATTTTCTCCGGCTCCAAAACTCTCAATGAGAGAAGGCCTGTGCTCAGCAATGGGACATTTTTAGGCTATTTTTTTTTTACTTTACAATCTGTTTGTTTGTCCGGACTTATATCCGAAATGGCTGAATGGATTATGACAGGACTTACATTGGGAGGTAGAGAACTTTAAAGAGAGTAGGTAGGTACCACCCGGACTCAAGAACTTAAGAACTGATGTCTCAAGGTGACTGGCGCAGTGTGGTGTCACACAGAAATGTTCTGGGTGCCGCAGCATTTGTTATGGGCAAACGTTGCACTTACCATCAGGTAAACGTTTTGCTCGTTTCGTCTCTTTACACAATAAAAAAATCGACTTTTATTCTATATATAGAAAAAATCGCTGTAAATACTAATTATTGAACTTTTCATAAAACTTGACAAGAAGAATCATTGACGTTGAAAGCTGTTCTTACGCAATAATAATGTATGCGGTATGTCCGTCTGTTTGGTAAAAACAATGTCTTTAATAGCTCTGAAATGGCCTTGCAACATGTGGGGACCATCTGGCAACCTTAATTATTTCTTCACCCTTAATGTTGTAGGAGGGTTTTAGTATCATTACTAAACGACCAACTGTAGGAATTTACTGGTGGTAGGATTACTATATTGGAATCCGCCTAAGTGGATACCACCGCAGTGTCAGTTATTCTCTGATAGCTAGTGTAATAACTGAACATATGAAACTAAAGAACTGATCTCTGAACTGTAAATATGTAAACACACAGAAATCTTTTACTGTTGGTAGGATAACTGTGCAAGAGTCCGTTTAGGGCCACCCCCTCAGGGCCAGTTATTCTGCCGTGAAGCAGTAGTGTGCAAAAATTACTGTATTTCAATCTAAAGCGCACTGAGAGCTAGCGTAATCACTAGGCGTATGAGACTTAAGAACTGATGTCTCAGGGTAACAGGCACAGTGTCACACAGAAATGTTCCGGGTGACATGGCATCTGTTATGTGCAGACGTTGCACTTACCATCAGATGAACGTTTTGCTCGTTTCATCAGTTTTTCCATGAAACAAAAAATTTAGGTTTTTTGTTTTATTACATATTATTTACATAATTTTTATAAATTTGCGAAATATTCGCACGATTTTTGCGAATACGAAAGTCTACAAGTAGTAATAATTTATGTCTCGCTAGGCGCAGTGGCTTAACAGCTAAGTTGTGCGGTCGCGGATTTGGTTCCCGCGCGGAAAAAATATTTCACACACACACACACGTTATTTCTATACTGAATTAATTGTATTTAATAGGTAAATAGCTGCACCGGTCCCGAGGGGTGAGGACCTGCTGATCTGTACTCCAGATCTTCGGCCTACCATAGACACCAGCTCCTCAAATTACTTACCGGAAATACCTTATGCTTTTTTGTATTTTTGAGAGGAGAAATAAAAGTTATTATTAATATTATATTATTTCTGTGACCTACGGATGTCAAATTTATGTCTGTTTAACGCTCTCGCGATACAATAGAAATCCCAGTGTGGGGCAACTTAAAGTGTTATCACGGAAAGGACTTAAAATACACTGGTCTCTATTCTACTCGTCCCGACTTTCCCTTTCCGACATACCGCTTATGCCGACACAATTGGATGCAGTGTCAGAGACACCGTGGTAATCACAATACGAGCACACCAGAAATCCAGCAAATTTTGTAAATAGTGTCCAGTACTCGAGCCCAAGACTACAGGTAAGGGGACCTATTACTGAGTCACGAGGTCATCGCTATTTACAAACTGTGTATTCTGTAACATTCCCTTCTTTACGCGGTCGAGTTGAACGAATCCGACGATGGTAAGTGTATTTTTAATAATTATATCGCAAAGAACTCATCCTTGACGTGACCTTCCGTTCCTTAACTTCCTTCATTCCATGGGAATTCCCACAGAGTTCCCTAGCGCGTAACGTTTAGCTCAACTATATGCAAACAAAATTTAATTTAAAGTATATGTAAGAAAGTATAAATTCATTTATCGAGAATGGTCTTCTTCGGAACTATCGGCGAAGGATATTTCTGCTAAATTCACATATAACAAACTGAATTCTACTTTAAACTTTTAGATATAGAATCCATAATAAATTAAACCACTGTCTTCTCAAGAAAACTATGCAATTGCTAGTGCAAATACAGCTTTATCGCAATCGCATAAAGTCGGAAATATTTCGCCGCGACCGTCACACTTGACCGACTTTCTCACACCTGTCATTACGCTACAATAACGCCTAACAATAATTTAGACTTCTAAGAAATGAAATCGGAACAAACGGTGTTTTATTTCTGAAATGGCAGTTCTATTTTACTGATGGCGGCATTCCTATTTAGGAATCTGCCGTCAGAATACTGACACTGCAATGTCTACTGTACCTACTAAAGCTGCAGTTCCTATTAGATGAAAGACTTGCTCGTCTCGTGACAAAAAGTTATTGAGAGAGAGATAATTTCGGTGATGTAATTGCTGTTAGCCTTTTTTGGCTTTTACAGGTTCATCGGATACTGTGCTCACGGGCCCGCGTTTGGTTTGACCCAAACATAAATAAACTCAAAAAGTTATAACATTTCTGATTAAAACAATTTACTTTAATATAGTTAGATTTGTTTTTTTTTTTAATCAAACGATGCCCATACTAGATCAATTTCACATGCACAACACAACCAAACCCGAAAACGGATAATTTGTATTTGTTGGTAGACGTATTCGAACCCAGTACCCGCGGCGTAGAAGTCAGGTACTGACCACTACCACTAGGCGACGCGGCCGTCATAAATGTATGCCGTGATTAATATCAACAACTTCACGCTCGAAACACGTGCGAAATGTATCAGGCGTCCATAAATCGAAGAAGCAGGAGACGTTCGGAATCCGATAGCAGAACAAAAATACTACTACTACTGTAATTTAGAACCCTCTCTCTCCTGGTCGTCTACGCAACTTAATGCTGTGCAGGTACGGGAATCGAGGCAAGCCTCGTAACCCGAGCTCCATCTCAGGGGGCACTGCTCCCCCGTCATTGTTTCCGCGTTTGCGGATTGTAAAAATTTTGCAAATGTTTCAGAATGGCGATATAATAGACTATAATTTAGAACAAATACGGAATTTTAATAACTCCGTAAGTTCACACGAACAAGGCTCAGGATCTCAGCTAGTATGAAAGAAATAAATAACTAAGTATTTTCCTTGATATTATTTTTTCGATATATGACATTAATAATAAATGAAAGACTGTGATGAATTGCTATCTTTAATTCCATAAGCATTGAATTGAAATTGGTATGCCAATTTTCTGCTGATAACGACGTAATCTTTTTTAGAACTTGCAGCAGTTCCATCGAAAAATTCAGCCGATATCACAACGGCGTTGGTGGTGTAATGGTCAGCATAGTTGCCTTCCAAGCAGTTGATCCGGGTTCGATTCCCGGCCAACGCACGCTTTTTGTTATTTTTCATCAAAGAAATACCATAAACAGTTGACACTTCATTTAATTCTTAGAATTGAAGATTAAAAAGATTTAGACTTAGATTAAAAATTGATAATTTATTTATTGATGTTTTTTATCAGAAATGTTCACTTCTATTGTCATTATTTACCTACTACTTATATGAATCAATGGTTTTTGTGAAACAATTTATGAAAATAAAATGTTTTACATTCGATTAAGTATAATTTTTTCAAAAATTTTACTTAATGTTGGTAGTACAGGAAATATGTCTAAAGTTAGCAGGGTCCGATGTACTACCAGATTTAAATAAAGGTATGATTTTACTATGTTTCATCAAATCAGGAAACACACCAAATTCGATACCGGAATTAAAAAATATGGCTAATTGAGGTGCAGTTATATCTATAATAAACGCACTAACTTCAACGGACATACCCCATAGATCAGCGGTTCTCTTACAATCAATAGTTTTAAAAATATTTAGAATGTCATTTGCATCTACCATATGAAATTTAAAATGTTTTGTACAAGAACTTACATTTTGTTTGAGTATTGTCTCAGCAAGCAGTAGGAGAACCATTTAATGGCTTGGTTATTGAAGTTGGAATATCACTAAAAAACTTATCAGAAGCTGTAGCAACATCTTTATCAGATGTCATAAGCTTGTTGTTAAAATTTATTTTGTAATCATGGTTGCGTTCCTTGACTTTCCCGGTTTCACTATTAATAATACTCCAAGTAATTTTTATTTTATATGATGTTTTTTTAATATTTTATTGCTTTAAGTGTAATGACTTGGCTGCAGAGCATTCTTTTCTTAATAATTTTGAATAAGTTTTAACATATTCTATAAATGTGTTACTATGATTGTATGACCTTTCATTGTAAAGTTCATACAACCTTTGCCTACTTCTGTGGATTCCTACTGTCGCCCATTCATTAAAAGTATTGCGACTGTTCAAGGAGAGAGTTTTAGAAGTAAAAATAGCATTAAATTCCTTACTCAGCAGGTTAAACAATACCTCATACAAATAGTCAGTATTATTATTATAAGGCAGTAACAGTAGTTTTTTATTTACGTTACTTCTAAACTTCTCCATAAGATACTTATTTACAGAACCATACATATTTTTTTTATTATTTTGTTTTTTGTGAAAGCCTCGGGTCTATTAGTGACCTAAAAGAAATCTCGGTAGGAAGGAGGTAGGTGTTATTCTACTCTGCCGGACAACTGTCGGTTATATCTTCGGGTTATATTTTATCGATTTTACTCATATACGACAACGAAACGTTTATCGATTCACACCGCGCCGTTCGCAGATCCCACAGGGCTAAGGTTACAAAGAAATGGCGCAGTGTGGCCGCTATTGCAATGTTATACCCGCGCCGGTCGCATTACGGATGTGAGCGAACGAACGGTTTTAATTTCCTCTGACATAACCTACGATAATACAAGCTTAAAATAACAATTAGTTTATCGGGGTATCTTAATAAATATTCACAGTAAGAATAATTTCAAGTTTATCTTCAGAAAACACTTGTCATTGTGTCCGTAGTCCGTAGAATTTTCCGGAATTAAAAGTATCCTATGTCCGTCTCCAGGACGCAAGCTATCTCTGTGCCAAATTTCGTCAAGATCGGTTCAGCGGTTGAACCGTGGAAAGGTAACAAACAGACAGCGGGACAAAGCGAGTTTTACTTTCGCATTTGTAATATTAGTATGAATTGATCACATTTAAGTTCAATTAGATTTTTTTTTCTGATTTAGTAGATAAAAAGTGTAATATTATAAATGCGAAAGTAAATCTCTCTGTCCCTCTGTTTGTTACCTTTTCACGGTTCAACTGCTGAACCGATATTATCGAAATTCGGTACAGAGATAGCTTGCATTCTGGAGACGGACATAGGATACTTTTTATCCTGAAAAATCGAACAAGACTTACGGGATATTTGAAAAAACCTTTAGCCACGCGGACGAAGTCGCTGGCATTAACTAGTTTAGTATAAACAAGTTCACAAATGTGTCCACGAGAGCTGCTGCCGACAAACTGTCTCACAGTTTGGCAGATTGTGTGACTTTATGTACTTACTAGCTGATGCACGCGACTTCGTCCGCGTGGAACTATTTGATTTTCCGGGATAAAAGTATCCTATGTCCGTCCGTCTCCAGGATGCTAGCTGTCTATATGCCGAATTTCGTTAAGTTCGGTTCAAAAGTTGAGCTCTGAAAAGGTAACAAACAGTCAGAGAGACAGGAAAGAGTTACTTTTGCATTTATAATAGTATGGTACACAATGATGGTTGGATTCCTATGCAGGAATCCGTCTAGGTAGGTACCACCCCAGGGCCAGTTATTCTGCCTGCATGCATTACTGTGTTTCGATTTGAAGGGCACTGTGAGCTAGCGTAATCACTGAGCATTTGAGACTTCAGAACTGATGTCTCAGGGTGACGGGCGCAGTGTGGTGACACTCAGAAATATTCTGGGTGACACAGCATTTGTTGTGGGCGGACGTTGCACTTACCATCAGGTGAACGTTTTGCTCGTTTCGTCGCTTTATACAATAAAAAAAATGGATTTTCGAAATAAATAAATAAAACAAAACCGTCTTCAACGCAGCAGCTCCAGAGTTTCATGATTTTCTCATGGCTCTCGTCATTATTAGAACTTGACCAAAATTATATGGACTATCAAAGCTACGTCCAGACCAGAAAATTAACTATTTGTATGGTACAGTATATTAGAATAGAACAGAAAAATCTTTATTGATCGTTCGCCATTTACAAAAAAAACGACAAAATAGAAGAAAAAAATTCATAAATAAATGAAATAATATCGACTTAGCTTCTTTTAGGTTTCGAGCCCAGGACTAACAACTTGACAGACAGGTACGAGTATGATGACTACGGAAAAAAAAAAAGTTTCAGCCTATAAATGTCCCACTGCCGGGCACCGGCCTCCACTCATTTCTGAGAGGGTTTTGGAGCTAGCAAGAATCCGCCACGCTGCTCCAATGCGGGTTGGCGGACTGCACATGTATTCGAAATATTTTTTTATTTCTCAGACATGCCAGTTTCCTCACGATGTTTTCCTTCACTGCCGAGCAAAATCAGCACAATTTCAATTAACAATTTAAAGGTGCCGGCACCGGGAGTCGAACCCAGGTCACTCGCGTACTATGAAATTTAAAGCGAGCGCCTAGCCCCTTAGCTACCACGGCTCTTTACGGAAAAATGCAGGATTTTGAGTTTAACAGGAATAAAACGCCCGTCTGTTTAATGGTTCCAGAAGTGTTGATTGAAGTCTATAGTAGTGGTTCCTTGCTGCCGTCTGACGATCGCGTGGCCCAGTGGTCAAAGCACCTTATTGCAATGCCGCGGGTGATGAGTTCGAATCCCAGCCGGAGCCAGCAGTTGTGCAAAGACGCAATTGCTGATTTTCGGGTCTGGATGTGTTGTGTTAGTGAAATGTATCTACTCGTATGTAAGACGCACCTACGATACAGGAGAACTTCTAGTGAGGTGCATCGTATTTTTAACAACTAATATATGGGCTATACCAAATAGCCCTACCAGAAAAGTTCTTAGTGAGCTAAGCTTTCGGGGATTCTTGTTTTTTTATTGGATAAAGTGACGAAACGAGCAAAACATCATGATAGTAAGTGCGGCGTCTGCCCATTACGAATATCGTGTCACATAGAACATTTCTGTGTGGCACCACACTGCGCCCGTCACCCTGAGACATCGGTTCTTAAGTCTCACATGCCCGGTGATAACACTAGCTCTAAGTGCCCTTGTAGCTTCTGAATCATTCCTTAATTTTAATTAAAAAAAATTATAGTATAAAGTGACAAAACGAGCAAAACGTTTACCTGATGGTAAGTGCAACGTCCGCCCACAACAAATGCTGTGTCACCCAGAATATTTCTGTGTGACACCACACTGCGCCCGTCACCCTGAGACCCGATGTCTCTTCTTAAGTCTCAAATGCCCAGTGATTACGCTAGCTCACAGTGCCCTTCAAACCGAAACACAGTAATGTTTGCACACTACTGCTTCACGGCAGAATAACTGACCCTGGAGTGGTACCTACCTAGACGGATTCCTGAATAGGAATCCTACCACCAGTGAATAAATATATCCTGATTCTATTATTACACTACTTAGCTATACCTGCTGCAAGTGACATAAATTCGCCGCACGGCAGTGTACTTACCTCGCGGATCTGAACATTCACAGTTCGGCCTTCCGGTTCTCAGTGTACGGCTTCTTAAAGACATAGCATACCATTCTATAGCTTAAAATGGTCTCAAAAAGCTTTTTTTTAAATGGCGAAACGAGCAAAACGTTCACCTTATGGTAAGTGCAACGTCTGCCCATAACAAATGCTATGTCATCCAGAACATTTCTTTGTGACACATCACACTGCGCCTGTCATCCTGGGACATCACTTCTTAAGTCTCATATGTCCAGTGATGACACTAGCTCTCAGTGCCCCTCAAACACAGTAATGTTTGCACACTACTGCTTCAAGGCAGAAACAGGGGTGGTACCTACCTAGATGGATTCCTGCATAGGAATCCTACTACCAGTATAGCTGTGTGTAAGCTGGCTATATAATGCAAAAATACATTACCAATAGGTGTCCGCCAGAGTACGAATAGCACCTACCTCTTTCCTACCGAAGTGTCGTAAGAGGCGACTGAGGTATTGTAAGGACAGCCTTTATTTATTTATTTATTTATTAAGGATAACCAACAGGTGTTACAATAAAGCATTGCGAAAAAAAAATGATTTATAATTACTAGGTTAATTGTACATCTAATTACAGGTTATCACGACGTGCACAATTATTGTATGCTTACATCAACTGCTTACAATTATTATTATACAAAATGAAACAAATTTAATCATAATTTAAAAAAAAAAACAACGTTAATACTAATTACAGGTCATAATAATATTGTGAAAGAGATGAATTATCAATACAATACAATAATACAAAATAAATAATACAATATAAAACAAATTAAATGGTTTGATTTTAAAAGTGAGTCATTCAAAGAGAATCCAGCATGTACTGAAAAAGCTTGTTTTTAAAAACCTGTAAACTGTCGTTAGTGATATCCAACTCTTTGACTCTCGATGACAGTTCATTATACAATCTAGGTAACCTAGTTAACGGTGCATTTTTCCCCAGGTTGGTTTTATGTCTTGGGACACGAAATAAAGGTACTGACCTTCTGGCAATTCTAGAGGGGATATTAATATTAATCTTACCTGTGAGAGTAATCGAGATTTATGCAGAACAACACCATAATATGCATTGCTGTCACTGTACTGCTCGTGGGAACGCAACAGAGAGTCAGAATAATGTTTTGACTCATACCAAAATGGCGGCGAAGTGGTTCGCCACACGTCACGTCCAGTTTTTTGCGGGGGTGGAAACTAGGCTACATGTGTAGCCTCTGCCTACCCCTTATATGGAAAAAATGCTTATGTATGAAGATACATTTATACCGAATGAAGTAACAGCCTGTATTCTACCTTGACCCTTAAATTGATAATGTTCACCCAAAACATCATATAATTGCCAATTTTCACCTTCATCATCATCATCTCAGCCACTAGTCCACTGCTGAACATAGGCGTCCCCCATAGATTACCACAAAAGTTAGTTGCTCTCATTTTGTAACCGGCGGTGGTGAACGAAAACGATTCGTTTTTAGATGGTTGTATATATCGCTCATAGGTATTTTATTGTACTTATAAAGTTAAATAAGCGTAATAATATTAATAATTCATCATCATCATCACCATCATTTCTGCTTATCACTAGTCCACTGCTGCACATAGGCCTCCCCCATAGATTGTCATAAAACACGGAAGTTTGTAGCTGTCATTTTGGGGGGATTTTGCCGTAGTTGCCATGCTTGGCGGGCGGGTTGCCAACCGCAGTTTTTTTTTTTTTTAAGAAACGAAGCCCCACAGTAGGATTTTCTCCTGTATCGTGGGTGCGTTTTACAAACATACATTTCACATGCACAACACAACCAGACCCGTAAGAGTAACAATTTGTGTTTTTGCACAAATGTTACCTCCGGCTGGGAATCGAACCCAGGACCGGTGGCGCAGAAGTTAGGTACGCTAACCACTACGCCACGCGGTCGACATTCGGATGTTCCAGGAAGATGTTGCTCTCCCGGTTTTAATCTTCCCTCTGTCCACTTTTCCGACACCCATGGGATGAGAGTGGTTGATTCTTTGAAGCCAAAAAGAGTGAAAAACAGATATTGAATATTTTCCTCAAATTTAAATAAATAATAACATTTTTTTTAATAATTACCAAGCAATTTTTTTTAAATTTTCGGAAATATTACAATGAACCATTTTATCGAACCAAGATTACTATGAAATATAAGTATAGCTGGAGTAATCTGATTGACAAAGTGTGAAACAGCGTGATAAGGGAACGTTGCTGTGTGGTTGAAGATGTAGTGAAAAAGATAGAGAAAGGCATGCTTAGATGGTTTGGACACGTAGAGAGGATGAATGAATGAAATGAGATGAGTGAATGAATGAAATGAGGAGATTGACGAAACAGATTTATGAGGCGAGTGTGAATGGAAAAGCCGGTAAGGGTCGACCTAGGCGTACGTATCACAATCAGATCGGTGAACTTTTGAGGAAAGGTCACGTTAAAAGTACCCGCAACCGACGAGCGTGTGTGTAAACGCTAATGAAAGTAGAAGAAGCTAAAGATGTGTGTCAGGATCGTAGCAAGTGGAAAGATGTGGTCTCTGCCTACCCCTATGGGAAAGAGGCGTGACTGTTTTTATTTATGTATGTATGAAAAATACAGAAAATGCACCTGCCCTAGCAAGACTAAATACATAAAGTTAATTTACTTATGTAGATGTAACGAAGTAAGACTGTAACTTGATTACCAAGTTTAAAACTAACCATAGATTAAATAATACTTGTAAGTTATTATTACAGATAAGTAAGACAAGGCAGTTTCAAATTACACCTTAGTCAATACCTACTTTAATTATGCACGTGTGAATGAGCACGAATAAAAATGAGCTGACACCACAGATATAACAAAATTATGGCCTAAAAAATTCATAAAGTGGTCTTGAATAATTCGCGTGGCCTAGTGGTCAGTGCACCTGATATGTATGCCGTCGGTCCTGGGTCCGAACCCAACCGGAACATTTGTGAAAACACAAATTGTGGGTTTTCGGACCTGATTGTGTTGTGCATGTGAAATTTATGTATTTAAAACGCAAACACGATACAGGACAAGTTAGGTTGTCCAAGATTACCACCACATTACATTAAACTATCACGATTTATAACATCTAATCACAATGACGCTGTATGATAAATATCTAATAATGATAAATATCCCGAATGGTTCCCGTGAAATTATTCGCAGAACGCATGACTCCCCGGGAATCCTTGCCCGAGACAATTGCAATCTTAGTCATGTGGCACGCATCTTATCGGGAATACCTCCTCTCTCAAGAACGGTTACTAATTGAAGCTATTTGTACTGTTCATAATTGTTTGGTTGACTCATTTGATATAAATCAGATATGTCAAACTAATGGCCCGCAGTACAAATACGACCCCTGAAGAATAGATTGCAACCCTTGTCTTAATTAGTTACTTTATGATGTTTTAATGTACTTTATATTAAAATATTATAAAGTAACAACCGTTTGGTGGCGCCTTAAGAGAATCTACCACTCATTTGATGTAAATCAGATACGTCAAACTAATGGCCCGCAGTACAAATACGTCCCTTGAAGAACAGATTGCAACCCTTGTCTTAATTAGTTACTTTATAATGTTTTAATGTACTTTATATTAAAATATTATAAAGTAACAACCGTTTGGTGGCGCCTTAAGAGAATCTACCACTCATTTGATGTAAATCAGATATGTCAAACTAATGGCCCGCAGTACAAATACGACCCTTGAAGAATAGATTGCAACCCTTGTCTTAATTAGTTACTTTATAATGTTTTAATGTACTTTATATTAAAATATTCTATAGTAACAACCGTGTGGTGGCGCCTTAAGAGAATCTACCACTCATTTGATGTAAATCAGATATGTCAAACTAATGGCCCGCAGTACAAATACGACCCTTGAAGAAAAGATTGCAACCCTTGTCTTAATTAGTTACTTTATAATGTTTTAATGTACTTTATATTAAAATATTATAAAGTAACAACCGTGTGGTGGCGCCTTAAGAGAATCTACCACCCCATCTCATTCCGTGGGTATAAAAGTCGACAGAGGGAAAACTAAAACAAGAAGATGGGCATCAGCACTTTCCTGGAACATGTGAATAAAGAAACTGCGGTTACCAACCGCCTGCCAAGCGTGGTAAGTATGGCAAAATCCCCCGTAAATGAGAACTAGAACCTTGGTGGCAATATATGGGGTAAGCATATGTTCAGCAGTGGACTAAAAGGCTGAAATGAAGATGATGATGAGATATGGAATACGACCCTTGAAGAATAGATCGCGACCCTTGCCCTGTACTTTATATTAAAAAGGTTATAAAACAATTACTTACAAAAATATGTTCAATTTTTTTTTGTGTAAAGTGACGGTACTAGCAAAACGTTCACCTGATGGTAAGTGTAACGTCTGCCCATAACAAATGCTGTGTCACCCAGTGTGGCAACATTTCTGTGTGGCACCACACTGCGCCCATCACCCTGAGACATCAGATCTTAAGTCTCATATACCCAGTGATTACGCTAGCTCACAGTGCCGTTCAAACCGAAACACAGAAATGTTTGCACACTACTTCTTCACGGCAGAATATAATAATTTCACAATCATCATCAACATCACCATTTTTGCCTATCATAGTCCACTGCTGAACATAGGCCTGCACCGTACACTTTTATATGATAGGGGGAAAACGGCCCACGCCTTTGAAGGCATTGCCGGCATTTGAAGGCTCTTTACTTGACGATCCCTAAGTCGTATCGGTATGGAAAAACTGCTGGCGACAGCAAATTCGACGAAGTGGTCGTGCGTGGTACAAAATTCCATATAAAACGCACAGTGGTGGAAGGCACCATCAATGTGGTGTGAATGGAATTTTCCGTCTTACAAAACTGTGGGAAGTCGAACAATCGTCATCACTCCCGGCCATTACCGCTTCAGCTTGCTGGTCTTTAGTGCTATGTCGGTTACTCTAGCTACCTGCGGTTATCATAGTAGCTTTAAAAGAAAATGTCGCAAACGGTTTTGATGCAACAAGCCCCAGTTCCGTCTGATCATAATTAATATATAAAATGCATATAATAATAGCTTGTACTTACTTATTAAAGTTTTCGAGTATGTTTTAGTATCTAAGTTATTTTCTTATTGTATATGTATATTATTATATTAATAGTTAAAGTGTATCATTGTTTTGTTCTTAATTCCGGGCTAGGATAGAATATCAAAACTGTACACCATGTAGAAGAACGTGTCCAGGCAGAATCCTAGGCTCCATTGTCTAAAAAGAATTTTTAAATCAAATATCATTAAAGTTTAATTTTTTGTTGGTTGATCTTATTTAAGATAAATATACTTTTATTCTTTTTCTATTATTATCAGTTACCGATTCTTTCTCACAGAGAAACTACGAGCATAGCCCATTTCACAGCTCGCTGAGCGACTCTGTCTTAGTAAAGCAAAGTACCATGAATTGTATTTTAAACGTTGCCCCACGCAGGGATATGCGTTTACAGATATAAACTTCCAAACTTCCAAATCCGTATTTCACCCACTCTTTGCCGGCATTGGTCTCCCATTTTTGGTCTATAACCACTTAACACAAGGTGAGATCTTAGTGGGACGTTTGCCTGTTCTGTTAGCCGTTGCTCTTCTTCAATTCTCGACTGTCACCCAGTCTTTGCCAGCATTGGTCTCTCCAGACCAGTATAACATGAGCCGTTTCAAAGCAAGAGTTAATAGGCATCTTCTAGACCAGGGATTTCCAAAATATTTTGGGCAAGAGACTCCTTTTCCATTGCCTCCTTTTCCAAAATGAACTGATACCTCAGACCCTCATAGCCAAATTAATTTAAAAATCCCATCTCTAGTTTTTATGTATGTCTTGGTTTCAATTAAATTAGTAGATGAACGCTAATGAACTTTTAACTTAAGTTCAAACTTGTTATATAGTCAAATATCAGAAGCATATTTGGACTTGATCATGACTTCGTTCGTGTTAAATCCCGTATATGCGTGAAATATAGAGCAAGACAAAACGTGCCTGAAAGACTTCTACGCTCGAACACATTATCTTGCACGAACTTGTCCACGCTTATTGACTCAAAGAGTTTTTCATCTTGTACGAACCACCACGCTTATCGACTTGTTGAGTTTTTACAAGTACAACAATGTTACTTCTTACTAAAATATTAGTCATTCTTATAACAAGTTGGCACATGTAACACAACTTATACAGTATCTTGAAAGTTTCAGATAAGTATTTGTGTTAATTAATAGGGGTCGATTTTTAGACCACGTCGACCACCGAAATGAGATTCGTTTATTTCGACCCCTGGGAGACCGATTTCGACCCACCGGGAACCCCTGTTCTCGACTAACGTGTCTCCGATTTTTAGTCATATCACTTAACACAATATAAGATCCGGTTCTGTTAGCCTTTGCGCTAGTTCAATTCTTGACTCCCCAAACACATTCAGAATGTTGTCAAAGGCTTTAAAGAATCTAGTTTGACACCTCTGATGGATAGTCTTTATCCAAGTCCACATCCATACGCAATCATGATTTTCGTTGTCTCAGAAAGATTAGGTGACGCAGTGTATTTTTTTTATTGTATAAAGAAACGAGCAAAACGTTCACCTGATGGTAAGTACAACGTCCGCCCACAACAAATGCTGTATCACCCAGAACATTTATGTCTCAAATGCCCAGTGATTACGCTAGCTCACAGTGCCCTTCAAACCGAAACACAGTAATGCTTGCACACTACTGCTTCACGGCAGAATAACTGGCCCTAGACGGATTTTATTGTATTTTCAAGGTCAGTGTGATATAAGGACATACCTTTTTTTCTACCTTGTAGTTAATGCATGACAATCAATGTTTACTGGTGGTAGGATTCCTGTGTAGGAATCCATCTAGGTAGGTACCACCCCAGGGCCAGTTATTCTGCCGTGAAGCAGTAGTGTGCAAACATTACTGCGTTTCGGTTTGAAGGGCACTGTGAGCTAGTGTAATCACTGGGCATATGAGACTTTAGAACTGATGTCTCAGGGTGACGTGTGCAGTGTGGCAGAAGCTTTCTGCCACTATTAAAGTTGCATGTTCAGGTAATTTTTTAAGAGTAAGCCAATTTTAATCTATACTAATATTACAAAGCTGAAGAGTTTGTTTGATTAAACTCGCTAATCTCAGGAACTACTGTTTCGAATTGAAAAATTCTTTTAGTGATTGATAGATTTAATTATTTCATTTATCGAAGAAGGGAAGAAGGCATATAACATCACGTTACAAAAATTACAGCGATTTCTTTTAAATTAACGACGGGTTAAACCCCGGGGCACGGCCAGTGTTACATATTTGTCGATCCTGCGTTGTGTAGGTATTCGAAATTAACATTCAAAACTAGTATGCCATTGTCCGTCGGTACGCTTTATGTGCTGTAAAAGTGTGTTCTCGAAATGAATGACATATTGTTGTAGGAAACGGTGACTGTTCGTCCTTGCACATTTTCGGAGTTCCAAGTATACCTTACAATATGATTCTTGTTATTGTAAGATGTCATATCATTTGCATTTAGATGATTAAATTGTTGACGTGTCTTTATGATGTTATTTTTCTTAAACAGATAGGTGTTCGGCAGAGTAGAATAGCACCTACCTCTTTCCTACCGAGGTGTCGTAAGAGGTGACTAAGGTATTGTACGGACAGCCTTTTGCGTGCAGATTAATACCCTAATACGTAATGCTGTCACTATACTGCTCGAGGAAACTCAATGTGGTTCGCCACCCACCACGTTTCGTTTCCCGCGCTAACGAAAACACCCCTTAATGGGGAAAAAGCGTGACTGTATGTATGTATGTTGCTCTATTTCAGGTTTGTACCAGCCTTTTTCAATATTTTTTATGAAAGATAAATTTCTCGTCACCGCGACGAGCAAATTCACCTGATGCTAAGGCCCGTAACTATTTATCGGTTATAGGATTCCTCTGCAGGTACTCGTCTTAGTGGTTACCACAGTAGTGCCAGTTATTCTTCCTTCAATCAGTAGTGTGCAAACATTACTGTATGGTCTAAATGGAACAGTAAGTTAGTGTAATAATTGGGCATATGAGACTTAGGAACTGATGTCTCAGGGTGACTAGTGCAGTGTGGTACCACATAGATGTGTCCTCGGTGACATAGCATTTATTTATTTCTTTAAATTTTATTGCTAAACCTTTAAATATGCCTATAGGCATTCTCTACCAGCCAACCCATGGTGTGGTTAGAACTTGTGATAGGTGCAGCATAAAAGACAAATTAACTGAAATTCCTAACGAGCACAAACATTACATGCACTTACAAGCTTACACTTACAAACATACACTATACAATAAATAAATATATATATGTATATACACGTACTAATAACTGCTAATGATAATAAATGATTCAGGTAGTAATAACCGGATTCCTTAAATGCTCACGAATCAACCTTTTGAAGGCACATTTATTTTTAGTGTTTCTGATGTTGTCGGGCATGGAGTTCCAAAGGAGTGTGGCCTGAACAGTAAAGGAGTTCCAAAGGAGTGTGGCCTGAACAGTAAAGGAGTTCCAAAGGAGTGTGGCCTGAACAGTAAATGAGTTCCAAAGGAGTGTGGCCTGAACAGTAAAGGAGTTCCAAAGGAGTGTGGCCTGAACAGTAAAGGAGTTCCAAAGGAGTGTGGCCTGAACAGAAAAGGAGTTCCAAAGGAGTGTGGCCTGAACAGTAAAGGAGTTCCAAAGGAGTGTGGCCTGAACAGTACGCTTCACCATCGGGTGAGTAGTTTGCCTGTCTCTTATTTATTTATTTTATTTAGGACGATCAACCGTAGATACAATCGAACAAATTTATATAGAGTCAATGTTTACGTAGTCGTTGTTCCCAGCATGCGCTAAAGAATTAATTAAATTTTGAACATTAAAAAACAGTTACAGTAGAGCAAAATGATAAAACTACAACACATTTAAAGTACAATATATAAAAAATAAATAAAATTAAATATAAATTACACAAATTACGTTAAAGTTCATTGTTATTGACTTAATGGTGGTAAATCAGCACTTAAAATTGTAGAACAAATTTAGAGGTGCTGGCACCGGGGATCGAACCCAGGTTACTATGAAATTAAAGGCACCTGGCCCCTGAGGAAACCTGCATCTTCAAGGAATAGAAATATTTCGAGGATATGTGAAGTCCGCCAACACGCATTGGAGCAGCGTGGCGGACTTTTCCCAGCTCCAAAACCCTCTCAGAAATGAGAGGAGGCCTGTGCTCAGCATTGGGACATTTATAGGCTGTTACTTTACTTTTTTTTTACTGGTGATAGAATTCGTATGCAGGAATCCGTCTAGGTACCACCCCAGGGTCAGTTATTCTGCCGCGAAGCAGTAGTGTGCAAACATTAGTGTGTATCGGTTTGAAGGGCAAGCGAAATCACTGGGCATATGAGACTTAAGAACTGATGTCTCAGTGTGACGGGAGCAGTGTGGTGTCACACAGAAATGTTCTGGGTGACACAGCATTTGTTATAGGCAGACGTTACACTTACCAGTTGGTGAACGTTTTGCCACAAGTGTCCCCGCAAAGACATAGGCACCCACTTGCCCGGCCCGATGTAACGCTATGCGATAAAATCGAGGTAGGCTAGGAGGCAGTTTCAGAAACACGGGGACACTCACAACACAACCTGACCCGAAAACCATCAATTTGTGTTTTAGCACAAATGTTGGCTCCGGCTGGGATTCGAACCCAGGACCTGCGGCGTAGAAGTCAGGTACTCTGACCACTCGACCACGCGGTCGTCATTCCAATGACTACAAAAATGTTATTCAACATGATCGCATTACAGCGATAAAATTAACCACGCAAAGGGAAATACAACGAGCTAGAAGGCTGAGCGAAATACTGTATACTTTTAGTATTCACTTTCTTCCATAAAACATCTATACATACGCCTTTTTCCCATATGAGGAGTAGGCAGAGACCCCACCAGTAGACCACTTTTCGCCTCACGAAAAAATCGCTGCCATTTGGTACGAGTTAAAAAATTCTTACTCTACATTGCGCTCCCACGAGCAGTTTACAGCATGCCATATTATAATTTTGCACGAATAAAGGCTGCGTACAATACCTTAGTCGCCTCTTACGACACCTCGGTAGGAAAGAGATAGGTGCTTTTCCACTCTGTTGGACACCTAATGGCTAAGTAATAAAAAATACAGTTTAAAAATATTATTTCTTATATTTACGCGAACACTACTTTGTTACGTACACTGTTTTACGGATTTTATCGCGTTTATATAAGGGTTACAAATAGTAAAATAAAACGCGATAAAATCCGTAAAATTAGTTTCATTTAAAAATATCAACCATTTAAAAAATATTCATAACATCGCCTTTCAACGATCAAATGTAGTCGCATTATATATATAATTTCTCCGTCACATTTTGAATCAAAAAAACCAATCTGGTTCAAAACAGGGTGGTCTTATTTAAAAAGAACTGACGTATACCCTTCGTGTAACCATTAATTTAACAGAAAAACATCATACAGGTGTCCATTACATTGAAATTAGGCCCGGCGTGAAACGGCCCGGGGCAATTCCGATGGTAGCGAGTCGGAGACTGACATGCGATTGCCGATGTGTGGTCTTCATTTGCCCATATCTAACACAAAAAGATTTTTTTTAAAGTTATACACGTCTTTTATTATTTTGATTAATTTTTTTGATTAATTGCGAAACGAGCAAATCGTTCACCTGAACCAAACCGTGCCCGTCACCCTGAGACATCAGTTGTTAAGTCTCATATCATCATCATTATCATCATCATTTCAGCCTATCACTATTCCACTGCTGAACATAGGCCTCTTACATAGATTGCCACAAGTTTGTAGCTCAAGTTAGTAGCAACAGTTACCATAGTTGCCACGCTTCGCAGGCGAGTTGGCAACCGCAGTTTGTTTATTCAGATGTTCCAGGAAGATGCTGCTGTCCATCTCATGGTTTTTATTTTTCCCTTTTACGACACCCACGGGATGAGATGGGGTGGTAGATTCTCTTAACCACACGGTGTATCATATGCCCAGTGATTACGCTAGCTCTCAGTGCCCTTCAAATCGAAACACAGTAATGTTTGCACACTACTGCTTCACAGCAGAATAACTGGCCCTGGGGTGGTACTTACCTTATCGGATTCCTGCATAGGAATCCTACCACCAGTAAACCACCCGTTGCTCATATTTTGACGTTTACTGGTGATAGGATTTTTATAGTGGCGTGGAAGCTCAGGGTGCGGACGGCCGCTTCTTAGTACGCGAGTGATCTGAGTTCGATTCCCGGTGATTCTAAAACTAGTCTGTAATTTTAAGTGCTGATTTATAAGGTACTCAGCGGTGACGGAAAACATTGTGAAAAAAGGAATAATGAGGAATAGACAATGCATTGGAGCAGCGTGGCAATATGAAAGTGTATTTTATTATTTAGAGTAGTTACTCTCTTTTTATAATAATTTTAAGTACTTTTTCATTTTTTTAGGTAATTTTTCCATCTCCTTTTTTATTGTTTTAGTTTGTTAAAAGGACATTGTCATTGTACAATGTCCTCCAGCCCGATTTAACCTAGGCAACAAATTCCGAATATTGTCAGGAGCTATCAACAGGAGGTAGGCTAGGATGCAGTGTCAGAAACACGGGGAAAATCACAACACAACCAGATCCGAAAACTAACAACTTACGTTTCACCAAAACAATATAGTGCACTTGGTGTGATAGGAGGTGAGCCCATCGCCATCATGCGCTGTTGGGTGCACAGTGCAGTTTAATTCCTTACTCGCCTTTTACGAGATCCATTGGATGATATGGAGTGGTAGTATTCTTTTAACGAGCCGCCACCACACGGCATGTGTTGCTTCAGTATGTAATCTATACTAATATTATAAATGCGAAAGTAACTCTCTCTGTCCCTCTCGTCTGTTTGTTACCTTTTCACGGTTCAACCGCTGAACCGATCTTGACGAAATTTGGCACAGAGATATCTTGCATCGTGAAAACGGACACAGGGTACTCTATATCGTGGAAAATCAAAAAGTTCTCACGGGATATTTAAAAAACAACGTAGACGAAGTCGCGGGCATCAGCTAGTTATCTATAAAATAAAAGTGACGCGTTGAAAGATTTTCAAAGATCTTAGAATTTCAATCTTTGGTCGGCGTCTGTGGCTCCCGTCTGGTACATTGTAGAGCTCTAAGGGCATCACTGATTTCCTAACGTGACCATACGTACCGCTTTGAACGGGACAGTCCCGCTTTTAAGCTATCTGTCCCGCTGTCCCCAAAATACGTAAAAATGTCCCCCTTTAACAAAACATAAGCGCTGCATCGACAAGTCAAGCCAGCGAGCCATTCATATTTCAAAATTAAACCTGATATCATATCAGCTTATCACTAGTCCACTGCTGAACATAGGTCTTCCCCACAGATTGCCACAATAGTTTGTAGCTCTCATTTTGGGGGTGATTTTGCCATAGTTGCCACGCTTGGCAGGCGGGTTGGCAACCTGCTGTTGCCTATCTCCTGGTTTTTATTTTCCCTCTGTCGACTTTTACGACACCCACGGGATTAAATGGGGTGGCAGATTCTCTTAAGCCGCCACCACACGGTACACCACCTGATATATTAAACGATATTTGCTCTTCCGAGAAATATAAAAAGACCAGCCCACCGGTAAGACGCACTTCAAAGTTGTAAGATAATTTTTAGAGAAATATATTTTATGTGACTTTCGGTTCAAATTTTTTATTTATTGTTAAAATTACTCGTACTTTTAATAAAACTAATTTTACGGATTCGTTTCGTGTACTTTACAGTGCCCTCGTGACGTCGGGTTATAAATAGTTTAAAAATTTAAACGCGACAAAATCCGTAAAAGCAGATTTATTCAATGTGTAATATTCGCGTAAATATAAAAAATCATTATAACTCGTACTAGCAATATTCAGTTCATCTTCAATCTCGGTATCACTCGTTTCGTCTATGTCGTATTACTTTCATCTGAACCATATTTTCTAGACTATACGGAGCACCTCAAATTTAGAGATGGCTTATTAGAAAAAAATATTTTAAAGTTACATTCGGACCTTAAAGCGCAATTAAAATTTTGAGTCTATTTTTCTTTGAAAAATTCTCGTCTGAAAAGTTCTTTTTTTAATTTTTGATCATTGAACATTTCATAACTGTATTATAAAAAAGAGTTTTAAATTAAAAAAAAAATTAACGGCGTCCCGCTCTGAGGGAAGAGACAACTGGTCACGTTAGACTTTCCTCACAAGTACACTCAGTCTTTGTCTTATTAGGTGAGGACGTACTTGACATCGATTTTTTACCTATTTTAATCTGTAAAATCGATGTCCTTCTCGCCATTATTTCCCAAAGACGACAAGCAATACTATCAAAAGCATGATATACAGGCACTAACTCGTTCCAACCTACCCTCGCTCGAAACGCCCATGCGATAAGATTGTAGGTAGGCTTATACTGGTGGTAGGATTCCTATGCAGGGATCCGTCTAGGTAGGTACCACCCCAGGGCCAATTATTCTGCCGTGAAGCAGTAGTGTGCAAACATTGCTGTGTTTCGGTTTGAAGGGCACTGTGAGCTAGTGTAATCACTGGGCATATTTGACTTAAGAACTTATGTCTCAAGGTGACAGGCACAGTGTGGTGTCACACAGAAATTTTCTAGCATTTGTTATGGGCAGACGTTGCACTTACCATCAGCTGAACATTTTGCTCGTTTCATCACTTTATACAATAAAAAAAGGCTAAGATGCTGTGTCAGAGACTCGGGAATAATTTTGATTCAACCAGACTCAGAAACCTAAAATGTATGTTTTTACACGCCGGCTGAGTTTCGAAACTTGGACTCGTGGCGCAGTATTATGTTCCGAAAACTGAGACACGCGGTTGCCAAAAATGAATAAAATTACAACACGATCATAACGGAAAATAATAATTGTCATTCTTTTTTCATTAATTTAAATAATTACTGGTGGTAGGATTCCTATGCAGAAGTTCGTCTGGGTAGGTCAGGTCCAGTAGTTCTGCCGTAAAGCAGTATTGTGCAAACATTACTGTGTTTCGGTCTGAAGTGCACTGAGAGCTAGAGTAATCACTGGGCATAGGAGACTTAAGAACTCATGCCTCAGGGTGTCGGGTGCAGTGTGAACGTTTTGCTCGTTTCGTCACTTTATTATTAAAAAAAATACTTATCTGAAAATTTTACAGATGAAGATGCCCAGGATAAAGGTAACCTAACACATGGGTGGTGTAATGTTTAAGAATTATTAAACAGTTAGCATTCCATTCTCTATCCATACTAATATTATAAATGCGATAGTAACTCTCTCAGTCAACGTCTCCCAACAACACATGTTATGTTACGTGTAACATTGCTGTGTTGCACCTCGTTCCCGTCACCCAGAGACATCAGTTCTTAAGTCTCATAGGCCTAGTGATTACACTATCTCTGTGCTCTTCACACCGAAACACTAATGTTGGCACACAACTGCTTCACGGCAGAATAACTGGTCTCGTGTACCTAGACTGATTCCTGCATAGGAATCCTACCACCAGTAACTCCCAAATTGTTGTAAATAAATAAATAATATAAATGACATTATGTTATACTATGACATTGAAAAAAAGAAAGACCCGCAGAGCTTTTTGAACCGGTGCAGATTTTGACGTTCATAAGACCTACTAGGTATACTAGCCTAAATAGAATAAAGAAATTTTGAGTTTGACTTCGACATTTTAAATAATAATTAAAAATCTGCTGATTTCTTGGTGTGCACTTGTTAACCGGAAGATGGCATCTCAGTAGAAATGGGCCTAAACCGCACATTTATCTAATATCCAACTATATCTATACATCTACACAAATAAATAAATTTTAATTGTCTGTCTGTGAATTCGCAATAAAGACTTATTCTTAATGTCATATGGTAATTTACAAGATAACAAAACTCTAACACGCGTTTTTAAATTTTTTGTCTGTCTGTCTGTTTCTTTGGCCGGTCTAATCTCCGAAGCGACTAAATCGTTTTTGATGGGAGTTTCGTTGGCAGGTAGAGGATTTATCATAGAATAAGCTGAGCTACTTTTTATTCAAAAAAAAATCTGAAAACCCGTAGAAATGAACGTTTCAATATTGCTCTTAATATCTTCATCATAATAAAATAATTCATCTTTCATATCTATAATAATGCTGGAGAGTTTGAATGTTTTACGCGCTAATTTGAAAAATTATTTTTGCAATAGGTACATAGCCCGTTTATTAAGTAAGGCTATAGGCTATTAAATTTTATGCTACAGCTTTACGATGCCGCACACTGAGAACAGAACGTTAACGAGAAGGTTCGAACTGTCAGGATCAGGTCATGAGGCACCATCCCGTACGGCGCAATCATGTGGTCGATTTATTTTGCAAAAGTCAAAAAAGAAATGCCGATTATATATTTTTTATTTGTCTATCTTAAATAATAGTGAAACTAACGTGAGAAATAGCAGGATAACTTTGTTAATATACACATTAAGAACGCAGAACACAAATGTACCCACAAATACATTTGCATTCATGCCATAATCATCAATACCGTTCAAAGATAGGGATCATAATTGTATGCGCGATTAGTCACACATCGTCCGAGCATACGGCCATATGTAGGTCCGTCACGTTAGACATTTCCAGCGAACAAGGAAGCGTAACAAACCCCTCGCAACATAAAAAGTAATGCACATTTCCGTAAAAGATTCTCGGAAGAAGAAATCTGCAGACGCACTACCGCTCACGTGATCCAAACTCGACAACAATTAATGGAGCGTCGACACTTCGGCGAATTTTATTTTGTGGATACAATTGTAACTCTCCTAAAATAAGATGGGAAGAACAGGTGGGCTAGGTTGCAGTAAGAAACATGGCGACAATTATAACACAACCAGACCTTGAAGTCCAACTACTTGTGTTTTTTCACAAAGCTGGATGTCGAAGTAAATTACTTCTACGCAGGTATTTAGGACCTGCGTAGTCTAAGAATAAAAGGTACCTCTAGGTCACACTTTCCTCGAGAATTGGAAGGTAGAATAGTAAGGTGCAACTGGTGGTAGTATTCCTACGCAGGAATCCGTCTAGGTAGGTACCACCACAGGGCCAGTTATTCTGCCGTGAAGCAGTAGTGTGCAAATATTACTATATTTCGGTTTGAGGAGCACTGAAAGCTAGTGTAATCACTGGGAATATGAGACTTAAGAACTGGTGTCTCATGGTTACTGGGCGATGTGGCGCCACACAGAAATGTTCTGGACACAACTTTTTTTATGAGCAGACATTGCACTTGCCATCAGGTGAACGAACGTTTTGCTCGTTTCGTCACATTACCCAATAAAAAGGTGCAAATTATGTATACTTACGTAATAAACGCAAAGGGAGGTAACATCTCTAAGCAAAACAAATATTACACGCCGACAGTAAAAACCTTAAGAAATCACTGTAAACAAACCATATTTCATCTGCGACCGTTTCGCTCGAACACGGGAAAGGTATTATGGGATTAGCGCTTAGCGGCTGTTCGAAAATTCCTTGTTTCCAGTTTTTGTGCATTCGGCTCATGTGGATTTGTAGTGACGTGCCTTACTTCATTAATAATTTATCGACTTACAAGTATTTTGATCCATTATAATGTTCACGACTGTCGAAAACATATCATTGAAACTTCACACTGAATATGTGATCCCATATTAACGTAGACAAAGTACGTCACTCCGGATATGAGTGTAATTAACACATCTACCGCTACCACGCGGCAGTGTCGCGTCTCATCCCGTGGGTGTCGTAAAAGTCGACAGAGGGAAATAAAAAACATGAGAAGAGCAGCAGCATCTTCCTGGAACATCTCAATAAATAAACTGCGGTTGCCAACCCGTCTGCAAAGCGTGGCAACTGTGCCGAAATCCCCTAAAATGAGAACTACAAACTTTTGTGACAATCGGTGTGGGAGGCCTTTGTTCAGCAGTGGACTAGTGATAGGCTGAAATGAAAGGAATAAATGAGTGTTAATATCTTCCCTAAACTTTGAGTAGATTTTCGGAACCGAGAAGTGTTTTTAATTGTGGTAGGATTCTATGCAGGAATCCGTCTAGGAAGTTGCCACCCAAGGGCCAGTCATTCTGCCGTGATGCAGTAGTGTGCAAACATTACAGTGTTTCGGTTTGAAGGGCACGGAGAGCTAGCATAATCACTGGGCATATCAAGACTTAAGAACTGATGTCTCAGAGCGACGGGCGCAGTACGCTGCTACACAGAAATGTTCTAGGTGACACAGCATGTTATGGGTCGACGTCACACTTACCATCAGGTGAACGTTTTGCTCGTTTCGACACCTAACCCAATAAAAAAAGAGTCCTAGTCCTAGAAAGAGGTTAAACGATTCACATATTACCGTAATATGTTAATCATTTCTCAGATTTTTTTTATAAAAGAAAGTGAATAGTCTACCAAATTGTTCAGCTGATGGCAAGTGCAACGTCTGCCCATAACAAATGCTGTTTCACCCAGAACATTTCTGTGTGACAGTATTATTTGCCCAGTAACTACACTAGCTACCGCCCTTCAGACCAAAATGCTAATGTTGCACACTACTGGTTCACGACAGAATAACTGACCGTCCGGTGGCCCACCTAGACGGATTCTTGCAAAGGAATTCTATCACCAGTTACGGGTATATTAATTTTCAACAATTTATAACTTGTCAGATATCCAAGCTTCTTAACGATGTATTCCGTCACCACTGAACACATTATAAGCCAACAATTAAAATACCAATTAATAATTATAGTGTTGCCAGCATCGGTGTTGAACTGAGTTCCCTCATAAAACAGTCGTGGATCCGGTCTTAGGTAACACGAGTCATCATTTTCAAGTTTAGTTTCATCAACTTTTCAGCCACGTAGGCCTCCTCCATAGATTGCCACAAAAGTTTGTAGCTCTCATTTTGGGGAGGATTTTACCATAGTTGCCACGCTTGGCAGGCGGGTTGGCAACCGTAGTTTATTTATTCAGATGTTCCAGGAAGATGCTGCTGCCCATCTCCTTGTTTTAATTTTCCCTCTGTCGACTTTTACGACACCCACGGGATGAGATAGGGTGGTAGAGAACTTAGTTTATATATATATATAATTTAACTAAGCTTTAGCTGGTGCTAGGATTCCTATGCAGAAATCCGTCTCGGTAGGTACCACCCGAGGTCAGTTATTCTGCCGTGAAGCAGTATTGTGTAAATATTACTGTGATTCAGTCTGAGGGGCACTGAGAACTAGTGTAATCACTGGGCATTTTTTTTTATTGTATAAAGTGATGAAACGAGCCAAACGTTCACCTGATGGTAAGTGCAACGTCTGCCCATAACAAATGCTGTGCCACCCAGAAAATTTCTGTGTGACACTACACTGTGCCCATCACCCTAAGGCAGGTTCTTAAGTCTCATATGCCCAGTGATTACGCTAGCTCACAGTGCCCTTCAAACCGAAACACAGTAATGTTTGCACACTAATGCTTCACGGTAGAATAACTGGCCCTGAGACTTAAGAACGAATGTGTCAGCGCGACGGGAGCACAGTCGTGCCACACAGAAATGTTCTGCGTGACACAGCATTTGTTATGGGCAGACGTTGCACTTACAATCAAGTAAAAGTTTTGCTCGTTTCGTAACTTTATCCAACATAAATTTAAAAAAATCCGTCAACCGACCTCTTTAGACTAGAAAAGTTTGCATTTGGATTATTAATTAAAATAGCAAATACTTTAATATAAAATAAACTCATGTGTATACGAAATTTAAAATGTTTCTTTCGTTCTCTTCTTAGTTGTATTTCATTTTTAATCTCATCTTTTTTTTACTTTCAACACAACACTTAAATAAAGACCACACATCAAGACACGCGTGTCAGAGGATTTTAAGAATGCCGCCAGAGAAAATATTCCTGCGTTGTGATGGACGCCGCGCCTAATTTGCTTAACAAATTACAGACTCGATGGATACACCTATATTAAAATATTCACTCTTTCTTTTTAGCATTTTAATACATACATACATAAGATCACGACTGTATCCCATAAGGGGTAGTCAGAGACTGGGCACTATCTGCAAAAACAGATGACTGCCACAATCCACGTTTCACCAAAACAATATAATGCACTTGGTGTGATAGGTGGTGAGTGATTTTAATACACTCCATTTTATGATGTTCTCCTAGCCGATTTCGACCACGGCGACAACTTCCGACTACTGTCGAGAGTCATCAACTGCGCAGGAGATATTATAGTGCCACAAGTGTACGCGCAAACACAGAGGCACTCACTCGCCCCAACCTATCCGCGCCCCATGCAACGCTGATGCGATACGATCGGAGGTAGGCTAGGATGCAGTGTCAGAAACTCGGGGACAATCACAACACAACCAGACCCGAAAACCAACAATTTATGTTTTCATAATGATTTCTTATATTTACGCGAACACTACTCATTTATTTAAATGAAACTAATTTTACGGATTTTATCGCGTTTAATTTTATACTATTTATAACCCGACGTTTCGAGTGCTTTACAGCACCCATGGTCACGGGGGGACTGAGGTGACAGATGTCCTGATGTCATAGTTAACCCGGAGTACCTTCAGCTTTTAATTATTTTTTGTGGTCCGATCTACATAGAAAGAGCTAACTGTGTCTTGAAGTCTTGCAGTGGTATGCTTGGTTTTTGACTTAATTTTATTAATTATAGGATCCCAAGCTGGTGGTAATACCCAACCATCTTCTCTATTAAAATTAGGATGTTTTTTAATTTCAATAGCCTCGCGAATCATCCTTGGTAGGAATCGGTGTTCTTTTGCGAGGATTTGTGGTTTATCAAATCTGATGTAATGGTTGGGATGATTCCGGAACATGGTCACCAATGGATACGTCGGATTATAATTTTAAAATTCAAGAACTTTTGTCGGACGTTAACACCTATAAAAAGGTCAAAACAGACCCAACTACAAACACGCTCAAAACAACTAGCGATCTAATAAAGAAACACGCCGAGAAATTAAATCTAGACGTAAATTCGATAATACCTTCCTGTGCCAAACCACCAAAGTTGTATGGGTTACCCAAAATACACAAACTCAATGCTCCGCTACGTCCAATAGTGAGTCAGATCGATTCACCAACTTACAGATTGGCTCAACATGTGGCTAAAATACTCTCCCCACTAAGAGGACATACAAGAGCACATACAAAGGATTCCTACCATTTTGTCAGTGAGATAAAAGACCTACATCTTACTGACAATGAAACTATGGTCAGTTTTGATGTTCAGTCGTTATTTACATGTCTACCTGTTGAAGACTGCATCTCAATTGTAACTAGGAAGCTAACAGAGAACAACATGCCATTAGAACATGCAGAATTACTGAGACATTGCCTAACATCTGGCTATCTATTGTGGAAGGAACAATACTACCGGCAAGTAGATGGTGTGACGATGGGCTCCCCGGTATCTCCCATTGTTGCTGACATTTTTATGGAAGACTTTGAGGAGAAAGCCCTCCGTACTTCTCCAGTAAAACCAAGGTTCTACAAGCGGTATGTAGATGATACTTTCACAATTCTACCTTCTAATAAAGTCACTGCATTTTTAGACCACCTTAACTCCATTAATTCTAAAATACAATTTACAATGGAGTTAGAGACAAATAACTCTTTAGCTTTTCTAGATGTTTTAGTAATTAGAAATCCTAATAACACCTTGAGTCACACTGTGTATAGGAAAAAGACCCATACCAACAGGTATTTAAACGGTGAATCTCACCACCATCCTTCACAGTTAGCTACCGTGGGCAAATCTTTGTTTCAGAGAGCACAAGGGATCTGTGACAGTAAACACCTGGCCGCCGAGCTTCAGCATGTCAAGCAAGTTTTGCAAGACAACAAGCTTCGGGTTCCGCGCCTTCGTCGCAGTGACCGAGTGAAGCCGGCCACAGTCGAGCGTGTACCTGCAGTCCTACCATATGTCAGAGGAGTCACGGACAAGATTGGCTATATCTTGAAGCGGGCTTCCATAAAAACATTTTTCAAGCCGCCGAAGAAGATAAGTCAATTTTTACCATCTGTCAAGTGTAACATCCCTCTACAAGATGCAGGAGTATACAAGCTGGATTGTGAATGTGGTCTCTCTTACATAGGGCAAACAAAAAGATCAGTAAAAACCCGCGTAAAAGAACATATAGCTGATGTGAAGCATCGCCGCCCCAGGAAGTCTGCAGTCTGTGACCATGTTCTGGATCATCCCAACCATTACATCAGATTTGATAAACCACAAATCCTCGCAAAAGAACACCGATTCCTACCAAGGATGATTCGCGAGGCTATTGAAATTAAAAAACATCCTAATTTTAATAGAGAAGATGGTTGGGTATTACCACCAGCTTGGGATCCTATAATTAATAAAATTAAGTCAAAAACCAAGCATACCACTGCAAGACTTCAAGACACAGTTAGCTCTTTCTGCGTAGATCGGACCACAAAAAATAATTAAAAGCTGAAGGTACTCCGGGTTAACTATGACATCAGGACATCTGTCACCTCAGTCCCCCCGTGACCATGGGTGCTGTAAAGCACTCGAAACGTCGGGTTATAAATAGTATAAAATTAAACGCGATAAAATCCGTAAAATTAGTTTCATTTAAATGTGTAGTGTTCGCGTAAATATAAGAAATCACTACTCATTTAAATGAAACTAATTTTACGGAATTTATCGCGTTTAATATTTTTACTATTTATAACCCGACGTTCCCGATTTTTAAAAACAGTTTTAACGACATTTGATTTTAATAATTGCATTGAAACATTAAATAAGCGAGAAACAGCTAGATATAATGATTGCAAAATATCAATATACGTCAAGACATTTCGTCTATGTTACGTCGAAGTTCGGTGCCGAAACTAAATCTTTCTAAAGACGAATTAAAAGCGTTGAACAACCTACGGAACAGACCTGAACTCACGATCCTCCGCGCAGATAAAGGTAACGCTACGGTAGTCATGGATACGTCAGACTACAATTTTAAAATACAAGAACTTTTGTCGGACGAAAGTACATATAAAAAGGTCAAATCAGACCCAACTACTAATACGCTTAAAACAACTAGCGATCTTATTAAGAAACACTCCGAAAAATTGAATCTGGACGTTAGTTCGATAATACCATCTTGTGCTAAATCACCGAAGTTGTATGGGTTACCAAAGATACACAAACCAAATGCTCCACTACGTCCAATAGTGAGCCAGATCGATTCACCAACCTACAGATTGGCTCAGCATGTGGCTAAAGTACTCTCACCACTCAGAGGACACACTAGAGCACACACAAAGGATTCATACCATTTTGTCAGTGAGATTAAAGACCTTCACCTGACTGACAATGAAACTATGGTCAGTTTTGATGTCCAGTCTCTATTCACATGCCTACCAGTAGACGACTGCATCTCAATTGTATCTAGGAAGCTAGCTGAAAACAATATGCCAGTGGAATATGCAGAACTACTAAGACATTGCCTTACATCTGGCTATCTATTGTGGAAGGAACAATACTACAAGCAAGTAGATGGTGTGGCGATGGGCTCCCCAGTATCTCCCATTGTCGCCGACATCTTCATGGAAGACTTTGAGGAGAGAGCCCTCCGTACTTCTCCAGTAAATCCAAGATTCTACAAGCGGTATGTAGATGATACTTTCACAATTTTACCATCAGATAAAGTAACTGCATTTCTAGACCACCTTAACTCCCTAAACTCTAAAATTCAATTTACAATGGAGTTAGAGGCAAATAACTCTTTAGCTTTTCTAGATGTTTTAGTAATTCGGAATCCTAATAACACCTTGAGTCACACTGTGTATAGGAAAAAGACCCATACTAACAGATATTTAAACGGTGAATCTCACCACCATCCATCACAGTTAGCTACCGTGGGTAAATCCTTGTTTCAGAGAGCACGAGGAATCTGTGACAGGAAACACCTGGCCGCCGAGCTTCAGCATGTCAAGCAAGTTTTGCACGACAACAAGCTTCGGGTTCCGCGCCTACGTCGCAGTGACCGAGTGAAACCGGCCACAGTCGAGCGTGTACCTGCTATTCTACCTTATGTCAGAGGAGTCACGGACAAGATTGGCTATATCTTGAAGCGGGCTTCCATAAAAACATACTTCAAGCCGCCGAAGAAGATAAGTCAGTTTTTACCATCTGTCAAGTGTAACATCCCTCTACAAGACGCAGGCGTATACAAGCTGGATTGTGAATGTGGTCTCTCTTACATAGGCCAAACAAGAAGATCTATAAAAACCCGCGTAAAAGAACACATAGCTGACGTGAAGCATCGTCGTTCTAGGAAGTCTGCAGTCTGTGACCATGTTCTGGATCATCCCAACCATTACATCAGATTTGATAGACCACAAATCCTTGCAAAAGAACTCCGATTCCTACCAAGGATGATTCGCGAGGCTATTGAAATTAAAAAACATCCTAATTTCAATAGGGAAGATGGTTGGGTATTACCACCGGCTTGGGATCCTATTATTAATAAAATTAAATCAAAAACCAAGCATACCACTGCAAGGCTTCAAGACACAGTAAGCTCTTTCTGCGTAGATCGGACTAAAAATAATAATTAAAAGCTGAAGGTACTCCGGGGTAACTATGACATTGGGACAACTGTCACCTCAGTCCCCCCGTGACCATGAGAGCTGTAAAGCGCCCGAAACGTCGGGTTATAAATAGTAAAAATATTAAACGCGATAAATTCCGTAAAATTAGTTTCATTTAAATTTATGTTTTAGCACAAATGTTGGCTCCGGCTGGGATTCGAACCCAGGACCCGCGGCTTAGAAGTCAGGTACTCTGACCACTGAGCCACGCGGTGACTCCATTTTATATAGCAGTGGCAGCGCGTCAGTAACGTAAAGTAAAGTAAAAGTAAAGTTTCAGCCTATAAATGTCCCACTGCCGAGCACAGGCCTCCTCTCGTTTCTTAGAGGGTTTTGGAGCTAAGAAGAATCCGCCACGCTGCTCCGACGTAGGTTGGCGGACTGCACATTTCTTCGAAATATTTTTTATTTCTCAGACATGCAGGTTTCCTCACGATGTTTTCCTTCATCGTCGAGCACTTAAAATTGCAATAAACAATTTTACTGATGCCGGCACCGGGAATCGAACCCAGATCACTCGCCTACTATGAACTATTAAACGAGCGCCTAGCCCCTGAGCTACCACGCGCGTCAGTACAGAAACATTTTATGTTTTTTTTTTAATAATTCAGGCACAAATCTATCAGAAAAGTTGTAGGACACTACGCCATCCGAGCAGGTATATAAGGCGACATCTTCTAAGTAACAGCTAGAATCTGTCCACTGTAAAGAAAGAAGTAAAGTACAGCCTGTAAACGTCCCAATGCTGAGGCCTAAATTCAATTCTGTGAGGATTTTACACCCGGGAAGAGTCCGCCACGTTGCTCCGACGACGATCGGCGAACTTCGCATATTCACGCCACATATATATATAATTATTCTAGCTGATGCCCGATTCTTCGTCCGCGTGAAAATATGTTTTTAAATTACCCGTGGGAACTATTTTATTTTTCCGGTTTAAAAAGTATCCTCTGTCCGTTTCCAGGATAAAAGCTAGCTCGGTGCCAAATTTGGTTAGGGCCGGTTCAGCGGTTGAACCGTGAAAGGGTAACAAATAGACAGAGGGACAGAGAGAGTTACTTTTATAAATATTAGTATGGATTTTATTCCTCAGATATGCAGGTTTCCTCGCGGTGTTTCCTTTTACCGCTGAGCACCTGAGTAAGGCGAGTGCATTGGATATGATTCCGAAATTATTAACTTGTTGTTACGATTCCATCATACCAACTGATTGAGAAGTAAATTATTTAATTGTATATATTTGTATATGTTTTCTAATATAGATAACTCTCTTCTTCTCGATACGAATAGAATATAATAGAATAGATTTTTTTTATTCAATATATTTTATTTACATAATACTTATTGAAAGTAATTTTTTTTAACTACACTGGTTCGCAAAAAATGTCGTGTCCTGGGAAGAACCAGTAAGAAACCAGGCGGGATTTTTTTTCAGTAATTTTTTAAAATAGTGTACAATAACATTAGTATTATAAAGATGTAGAAATAGCTTGGCGGCGATCATCTCATTCCCAGGGGTTATCATCATCTATGTATTCTTTAATATTATAATAATCCCTTTTATCATCATCATCATCATTTCAGCCCAACACTAATCCACTGCTGAACATAGTCTCCCCTTTATTTATTAAGATGTTGCAGGAAGATGGTCCTGCCCATCTCCTGGTTTTTATTTTCTCAATCGACTTTTACAACACTCACGGAATAAGATGAGGTGGTAGATTCTCTTAAAGCGCTACCACACGGCTACGATATGATGCCCGACAGGATTCATGAATGTGTAGTTCCACATGTTTTATTTTTAGTATGTCATTATTTAAAATAATAATCAACAAGTTTAGATCAGACCACAGTAGGCAAGTTGTTAATTTTGCCTTTACTAAAAAGACGGACAAGGTCACCGTAGCTATCAGACGAATTACTTTTGAAGGGTGGAGCGGAGCGGTTTAGGGCCTCCTTGGCTCAAAGTCTACTTATATTTATTTCTCAGCGAACAGACCCACACGGTTTTTATTTAGATATTATTGAGGTATTAAATTTTTTTTTAAAGTAAATCACTGAATGTTAATAATAATTTTAAATGTAATGGGCTACCACAGGTATTGGTAAAAGTGTGGATAAACTTTCCGAATAATATGAGAAAATGACATTTTTTTTTATTTGATAAAGTGTCGAGACGAGCAAAACGTTCACCTGATGTTAAGTGCAACGTTTGCCCATGACAGATGCTGTGTTACTCAGAATATTTCTGTGTAGCACCACACTGTGCCCGTCACCCTGAGACATAAGCTCTTAAGTCTCATATGCCCAGTGATTACGCTAGCTCTCAGTGCCCTTCAGACCGAAACACAGTAATGTTTGCACACTACTGCTTCACGGCAGAATAACTGGCCCTGGGGTGGTACCTACCTAGACGGATTCCTGCATAGGAATTCTACCACCACCACATACTTTAATTCTATACAGTTTAAAGAATATGTTAAAAATTATTCCAAGCTATTTACGAAGATATGCCGTATCTCTAAATCTAACTTTTAAACCGTAAAATTCAATCTGCTGACAACAAAATTAAGGCAGTGTGTAAAGTCATACATAAGGAAACGTGTAAAATGAATACTAGCTATAATACATATATATAGTCACGCATTTTTCCTATATAATGGGTTAGGCAGAGGCGCCACACACGTAGGCTATTCGCCCCCATGAGAAACGAGAGGTGACGGGTGGCGAACCGTGTAGGTGACGTAAGAGGCAACTAAGGTAATATACGGACAGCCTTTATTCGTGCAGAATAATAATAATAATATACAATACTGTCACTGTGCTGCTCGTGGGAACGCAATGGGGAGTATGAATTTGATTTTGACTCGTACCAAAATGGCTTTAACGTGGTTCGCCACCCATCACGTATCGTTTCCTGCGGGAGCGAGAAGTGGGCTACTTGTGTCCACTGCCTACCCTTTATATGGGAAAAAGGCGAGATTGTATGCACGAGTGTATGTAAAACAAAGCATTTCTTGTACAGATATAATTCTCATCCCGTGGGTGTCGTAAAAGACGACAAAGGGAAAATTAAAACCAGAATATGGGCAGCAGCACCTTCCTGGAACATCAGAATAAATAAATTGCGGTAGTCAACCCGCCTGCGAAGCGTGGCAACTATGGCAAAATTCCCCCCAAAATGAGAGCTACAAACTTTTGTAGTAATCTATGGGGGAGGCCTATGTTTAGCAGTGGACTAGTGATAAGCTGAAAAGATGATGATGATGATACAGATACAATGTCTATGTAAGAATCCTTTAAACTCTTAAACCGATAAAACAGTTGATTTACTGTACTGTTTATTTTTGTTCTATGTATAAAACTATATTTACGCGCGCGCAAACTGTACCACAGACATTTTACCATAAACATTGAAATCTATTGCCTGTACATAAAATAAGAGATTTATTGTCTGTTCAAGATATTAAATTTACGTTAGTAAGTTACATTCTAACGTAACTCATCATCATCACAAACAATCAATCGCGTACCCGTCAATTAATATACATAATATTTAACAAAAATACATACAGTCACGCCTTTTTCCCATAAAAGGGTCAGGCAGAAACCACACCCGTAGCTACCTTTTCGCCTCCGAGCAAACGAGACGTGGCAGGTGGCGAACCACGTCGCCGCCATTTTGATACGAGACAAAATCGTAACTAACGCTATGGCGTTCCCACCAGGAGCATAGTAACAGCATTGCATATTATGGAGTTATTCTGCAGGAATAATGGCTGTCCGTGAAACAATACTTTAGTGGCCTCTTATGACACCTCAGTAGGAAAGGAGGTAGGTACCATTCTACTCTGCCGGACACCTATCGGCTAATTTAATAGTAGAATTAATATCTACATTACTTACCTATTATTATGTTTTAGTGGTGGTAGGATTTATATGTAAGAATCCGCCTAAGTAGATAGCTCCCCAGCGCCAGTTATTCTGCCGTGAAGCAGTAGTGTGCAAACATTACTGTGTTTCGGTTTGAAGGGCACTGTGAGCTAGCGTAATCTACTGGGGCCATTGAGACTTAAGAAACTGATGTCTTCGGGGCGTGGGTGTCAGAAATATTGTGACACAGAATTTGGTGGGCGGACGGCACTTCTCAGGTGGTTTGTCGTTTCGCACTTACATAAAAGAAAAAATAAAAAAAAGATGAAGCAAATTATAGAGTTTTCGAAATATGAGAGAGCAAAGAAAACAATTTTTGAATACTTCTAGACGTGCTCACTCTTCCCCTGAGGAAACGAGACGTGGCGGGGGTGACACGTCGCGCCTTGGTATGAGACAATAAAAATTTACTCCACATTGTGTTCCCGCGAGCAGTATAGTAACCGTACAATACCTTAGTCGCCTCTTACGACACCTCGTTAGGGAAGAGGTAGAAGCCATTCTACTCTGCCCGACGACTATCGCATTTGTCAACCGTTGCTTTGTATTAAGTCCTAGATCAGACAAAAAGAGTCTTATAATTTATGTTCCGAATTCGAATCAATTTCTAGGTAGGTACCACCCCAGGGCCAGTTATTCTGCCGTGAAGGAGTAATGTGAAACATTAGTTTCGGTTTGAAGGGCACTGTGAGCCAGCGTAATCACTGGGCATATGAGACTTAAGAACTGATATCTCAGGGTGACGGGCGCAGTGTGGTGTCACACAGAAATATTCTGGGTGACACAGAATTTGTTATGGGCAGACGTTGCACTTACCATCAGGTGAACGTTTTGCTCGTTTCGTCGGTTTATGCAATAAAAAAAATGTAAATATTGGCGATAACGCGGCTTAATGGTCACTACATCTTACCTCTACGCCGCGGGTCTTGGTTGCATTTCATTAAAAATAAATAAATAAATAAAGCATTAGTACAAAAATCTAAATGGTTGGGTTTTCGGGGTTGGTCGTGTATAAAACGTGTCATCAGTGCGTTTTTCTTTTGATATAAATAATTAGACCCCATATTAGGCTCTCTCCTGAGGGAGAAAGAGATAGTTTTTTTTAATAAATATAAAAGTATATATTGCCGTAAATGTAGGCGCAAGGATCCACTGAAATTTTGTTACTGTACTCCATAAGGCCTCAATTATTATTATTATACTCAAATATTGGCCCGTGGTAGCTCGGTGGCCGGGTGCTCGCCTTTAATTTCATAGTACGCGAGTAACCTAGGTTCGATCTCCGTTGCCCAACACCTCTAAAATTAATCTACAATTTCAAGTGCTGATTTACCACGTGCTCAGTGGTGAAGGAAAACATCGTGAGGAAACCTGCATATCCGGGGAATAGAAATATTTCGAGGACATGTGAAGTCCGCCAACCCGCATTGGAGCAGCGTGGCGGACTATTTCCCGCTCCAAAACCCTCTCGGAAATGAGAGGGAGGCATGTGCTCAGCAGTGGGACATTTATAGGCTGTTACTTTACTTACTTTATTGACCCCGATGGCCATTAACAAAACCACGCAATTGTATATGTCGTCTCCATGAGCATATCTAAAAGTATCGATATATTGCACGCTACACCACTACAAGCTTGGAACGTGCGTATCACATGCACTCGAGCACGTCTCTACGTCTACATTCCATTGACAATATTGACAATGGCGGCAAAAGACGGCCGACGGCAAATAGATATTTTATCACTTGACCGTTTGCAAATATATGTGTTATTCATATTTATTTTACTTTAAGTCTGTAATCTGCGTCTTCTGCATTAAAATTTTTTGTACAATTACAACTGGCTTTAGATCTCCTATAAACGTCACAACATTTGACGACCGCTTGGCCTAGTGGTCAGAGTACCTGACTTCTACGCCGCGGGTCCTGAGTTCGATTCCCAGCCGGAGCCAACATTTGTGCTAAAACACAAATTTTTCGGGTCTGGTTGTGTTGTGATTGTCCCCTTGTTCCTGACACTGCATCCTAGCCTACCTCCGATCGTATCGCATCAGCGTTACATCGGGCGCGGGTAGGTTGGGACGAGTGAGTGCCTCTGTGTTCTGCGTACACTTGTCGCACTATAATATCACCTGCGCGGTTGATGGCTCTCGACAGTATTCGGAAGTTGTCGCCGTGGTCGAAATCGGCTAGGAGAACACCATCACATCGTCACCATGACACGTCACAACAATGTGAAAATTCAATACACATAAGACCGAAAGCACAAATTGTAAAATACGATCTTAGAAACGAGTAGCGAATTAAAATAGTAACTTCCATTTTTTATGTTTAGGTTCTTAAACAATGTAAACCATTTTAAACTTACTTTTGTTTCATTTATTTTAAGTATAAGTATGTTACTCGTATTCGTTATATATCGTAGTGGTCATAGTAGCTCATTGATCAGGCGCACTCCTTAAATTCAAAATACGCAAGTTTCCTAAGCTCGCGAATACTCGAATGTCTTAAAAATATTACGACATGTGAGGTACCAACCTGAAGCAACGTGACTTTTTTTTTATTGGATCAAGTGATGAAACGAGCAAAACGTTCACCTGATGGTAAGTGCAACGTCTGCCCATAACAAATGCTCCGTCACCCAGAAAATTTCTGTGTGACACTAAACTGTGTCCATCACCCTGAGACTTAGGTTCTTAAGTCTCATATGCCCAGTGATTACGCTAGCTGTCAGTACCCTTCAAACCGAAACACAGTAATGTTTGCACACTACTGCTTCACGGCAGAATAACTGGCCCTGGGGTGGTACCTACCTAGACGGACTACTGCATAGGAATCCTACCACCAATAACGTGTTTTCTCCGACTCCGAAACCATCTTCATAGGAGCTGAAACTCATAGAATGTTTCTCTGTCTCATAAATATAATTTGTCTACAAAACGTTAAGGGGTTTTGCAGTGTGACAAATTCTTAATCATGACATTTTATGGCCTTAATCTAGACTTAACATATTACACTGAAATCTAAATTACTCAGATAATATCAAGTGCGAGAACAATACCGCGAAATTGTTAATATTCTTCTCAACAATGACATCATGTGTACATAGTGACATAAGTTGGGATTCCGACATGTTCTCGGAGAAATGAGCGGGAAAATTGCCGTACAGATTGTCTATGCATGACATGTTTAATCAGCTAAGTAAATAATTATAACACGAATAGATAATTAGTACATCCGTGTGGTGGCGGATTAAGAGCATCTACCACCTCATCTCATCCCGTGGGTGTCTTAAAAGTCGACAGAGGGAAAACGAAAACCAGTATAAACTGCGGTTGCCAACCCGTCTGCCAAGCGTGGCAACTATTGCAAAATCCCCTGAAACGAGACCTACAAACTTTTGTGGCAATCTATGAGTGTGGTCAATGTTCAGCAGTGGACTAGTGATAGTCTGAAATGATGGCGATGATGATGACATTCATTCACCAGCCTTTAGTACACTGCTGGATTGAGACTTTTCATAGAAAGCGTGAACATTAGGTGGCATTTATTTCATGGATGTTTTGGCCTGCAGTGTCCGATACTCTCGCAGTAGGCATGGAATCATGGGTATTTCCAGCAGTGTAATGTATCATTATGATCGTCGTTACAATCCATCAGAAGCCGACTGCTGAATAGATATCTCTTGCATAGATTGCAAAGTCCAGAGCATCTGTATCGACTTTCCAAAAAACCGTACAGGCGTTCCATCTCGGGAGGACATCCAAAACTCCGTTTGCCTGCAAGGTTTTCATTTGATAATTATCGTTAAAAAAATTAAGAAATAAACAAAACATTAACCACGCTGCTCAAATGCGGGTTGGCGGACTGCACATGTCCTCGAAATATTTTTTATTTCTCAGACATGCAGGTTTCCTTCACCGCCGAGCACGTGGTAAATCAGCACTTAAAATTGCAAAATTTTAGTGGTGCCGGCACCGGGAATCGAACACAAGTCCGAGTGACTTGTGTTCGATTCCCGGTGCCGGTACTATGAAATTTAAAGCAAGCACCTAGCCCCTGAGCTACCACAGCTACTACAGATATATACATATATATTTTTTTTTAAAGGAAAAAGAGTCAAGACTAACAAAGCGTAAACCTGATGGTGTATGTAACGTCTATTAAAGATCCAGGGCTCCGAAAACATTATCATTGCATGTATACAAAAATAACATCTCATACTATAATCCCATAATAAGAATGTGTAGACTGTATAATGATTGTTGAGAAAAACAGACATTGATATATTTATTAATAATCATAGGACTTTTAAAAATTGTATAAAAAAGATAATATTTTAACAAGTTGTTACTTGAGTAGTTAATCGATTGTGGCAGTCATCTGTTTTTGCAGTGAGTGTCCAGTCTCTGACTACCCTCTTATGGGATACAGTCGTAATCTTATGTATGTATGTTTAAATATATAAGAAAATCTTTAAAAAAATGTTTACGCGATATATTTAAATAAGTTGTGTATACATCTAAGTGGATGCATACAGTGTAAAACTAAGGTTACTCATTTTAAATCATCACTCATTTTTAATTGTTATCTGTTTGTGTACCTAATAAATAAATAAATAAAATAAATAACAGTTTCACTGCGGACCTACGAAATTTAGGGCGAGCGCTCGGCCCTGATCTTCTTTACTGGACGGACTCGTGTATAGGAATATTACTTTTAGTAAATTAATAATAATAATAATTTATAATAATAGTTGCTTAACATGGAAAAATACAGTAACCAAAGTTAATTTAAATAAAACATGATTTTACGGATTTTATCGACGACCAAACGTTTCGACCCAACGTTTGCTTACAGCACCCATGGTCATGGGATGGCTGAGGTGACAGATGTCCTAATGTCGTAGTTGACCCGGGTTGGGGTACCTTTAGCTTTTATTATTATTTTTAGTCACATCTACGCAGAAAGAGCTTACTGTGTCAACACGTGTGTAAACATACCACTGCACGACTTCAATTTGCAGTGGTGTTTGGTTTTTGATTGCAAATACTTAAAAAAAAAAATTTAAGAGTATTGCCCGCTCTCCCACAATAATGAGCAAAAACAAACTACAGCCACCAAATATCCTCTACCATTACAACACTAGTTACCGAAAAATTGTTAGAAGAAATATTACTAGGATCTGTTTAAAAACAATTGGCCGCTTGGTTCAGGTATCAATAACCTTGGTTCATTGCTCAGCAAATGGAAGTATTTATGCCCGAATCTTTATCGTCTAGGTGTACCGTCACTGTGTCAGAGTAACAGACGCTACACTCGATCATTCGCCGTCGCCGACGTTGGGTCATGCATAAAATGTATTAATTATAACATTATGATGTCTAACACGTCATTCTCACCTGAGATCGTGGGTGTTGCATAGCTCTCGAAACTTCGGGAATAAATAGCACAAATAAGAAATCATTAAAAGAAGTAGTTTTGATTGAAGTCAATAAGAGAATCATCAATGTATTGCGACGCTTTTTATCCTATCCCACTTTGTTTACTGACTTCTAGCTTTAGCCTACTTGACAGAGGAGGTGCGAATTTTCGACAAGCATATTAGTATCCTGAGATACTGCTGAGAAAGTAACACACTCACACAAATTAATGTCACACTTTCTCGCAACCAATTTATTGATTAAACGAAATATTTCGCGGCTTAATTGCAAACAAAGACATTACATTTTTTTTTCAAAGAATAATGGCGTATGTCGCCAGTTGCAACGCGACCACGTGTTTGCTCTCTTTACGGAGAATAAGAAAATAAAATTTAAACTACTACTCACAACACATTACAGTAGATCCGGATTAGATATATATATAGAGCAGGAGGCAATCATTTAGTCACGGTGCCAGCCAATTTGTCAAAAATTGTAAGTATATCCCACCAAATTAAATTATAATCATCTAAATCGAGTCAAAAATGCCGGGGGTATGTCACATAAGGTATAAAGAAAGAAAATGCAGTTTGAGAATCTCTTGCTATTTTGAAGTTGGTTAAAAAATCACGCCATCAAGGTCTCATCATCATCACATGTCCACTGCGAATATAGGCCACAAAACAATGTCCTGAGCCACCAATCGACTGCCAAATCGGGCAGCGGAGCTATTACGTATCCAAAGTGAAGATCACTTTTAAAAGTGTTGAACGAATATCTGTCAAATAACTGTTTTCATACTGGTTATGGTTAACGAAAATGACCATTATTTTTTATATAACGTCTTTTTGGTTAATCATAATCAGTATGCAGACAGTTATTTAGCAGATATTCGTTCAACACTTTTATAAGTGATCATCACTTTGGATACGCAATAACCCTTCAGGTCGTCGATTCGTCTAGTGGCAATCGCCCTACACTGCGCTTGCTGGAACGAGGTTGCCACTCAAGAACGTTTCTTCCCCAAAGCTTATGGGTTATTATCCGACCCATTGCCACTTCAGCTTGCTCAAGGTTTGATTTACTGAATACCTAAAAAAACAGTGCGCTTAACTAGCCTTCAGCTTTTGTCTAAAGCTCTCCATAGAAGGTAAACTTTCATTCTTGGCAAGCACTGCCTATCTCAGACATCTGTCAAGGGTTGTCGTATCTAACAGAAAATATTATTTTTGTTATAATTAGATAATTATTAGAATCAGGCGTTATTTTGCGGAAATCCATTGTAATATAGGAAAGGAAGTCGATTTGCTAAGATCCACACGCAAAATTTAAAATGGTGTTACCTAGTTTTTGAAGAGCACCGAAAAGATGCATCCCGCTCTGGTCGCCCTGTCACGGATAAAATGGACGTCATTTTAGAAAAAGTAGAGCAAGATCGGCATTTAAGTAGTTACGACATAGCTGAAGAACTGGGAGTTGACCACAAAACAGTTTTGACCCATTTGAAAAAAGCGGGTACATAAAATAGGTCTATATTTGGGTACCACACGAGGTCACTGTAAGAAACCTAATTAACCGTGTACTCATTTGCGATTCTTTATTTTATCGAGACGTAATGAAACCGAATCGTATTTGAAGAGATTGATTTTATAACAAGAACGTGCGAAAAAGGTCGGTCAGGCTTCACAGACTGTGCCAAAACCCGGGTTAATTCGCAATAAGGTGATGTTGTGTGTATGGTGAGATTGGAAGAGCGGTGTTCATTATGAGTTTTACTGCCGGGCAGAAGCATGGATTCGAATCTCTACTGCCAACAACTGATGAGAAGAAGCGGAATTGATCAATAGAAAGGGTTGTCTTTCATCACGACAACGCTAGACCACACACATCTTTAGCCACTCAGCAAAAAATAAAAGATTTTTATTGGGAGGTGTTAATGCATCCGACATATAGCGCTGACCTTGCACCTTCAGAATTTCACCTATTTCGGTCTCTTCAGAATTCTTTAGGTAGTGTCAGGTTAACATCACGAGAGGACTGCCAAAACTACTTGTCGCGTTTTTCTGCTCAGATGTCCCAAAAACTTCTACAGCAACGGGATCATGTCACCTTCAAGATGGCAAAAAGTCATCGAACAAAATGGCACATGTGAATGTTTTCATATAATGCCAAGATAGTTTTTTCCAACCTTATATTTCAAAAGCCAATACACTGGCCACTAAACTACCACGGCTCTGCAATTTAATTTAATACCAGTGCTATGAAAATATAGAATAGCAATATAGGATAACTTGAGAGTGCAGTTAGAGGAAACGAAACAAAGGTCAAAGATAGGAACTGGTTAAGTTTTACAGTCTTCAATATAACTTCCATAAAGAGACAAAAGCACCCATTGAATAGAGCCCAACGTAAATGTCCGGAACTTTCATAGTCCCGCTGGAAAATCAATTAAATTTTAAGTGACACTTAAACATTCATAGATGTAATGAAGCTTAAAATTTATTAGTCTTAATTTACGGAAAATAAACTAAGCATGATAAGTAAACGCACAGCAAGGTTAATAAACATGGTAGTTTAGGGACAGGGGATAAATTTTCATGATAGGTACACGGGCAGGGCCGTGATTCTATTAAAGCGATCGCTTTAAAATGACAATGGCGACGTCGCAGGGTGACCGGGTGCGATTTCACCGCTGATGAGACGAGCTAATGGTTCCAGACGGTAATTACAACATCTGCCCATAACAAATGCTGTATCACACATTTCTGTGTGGCACCACTCTACGCTCGTCACTCTGAGACATCGCACCACAACGCATCAACGAGAGACCTGATTACGGTCGTCGTTCTGAGAGGTGACATCTTAATTGGGATTCATTATCTTGGATACTTTAACCACTCACCACGACGACCATTAACGGCGTGGCTTAGTGATCAGAGAACGTGACTTTTATGCCGCGGGTCCTGGGTTCGAATCACAACCGAGGCCAATATTTTGCAAAATCACAAATGATTCGTTTTTCGGTCTGGTTGGGTTGTGCTGTAAAACGCACCGACGATGCAAGAGAAATCCTAGTGTGGGCCAACGTTTTGTTAACATTTTAGAATATACTACATTATTTCTAAATCGGGTGGACTTCGTATTAATTTGTAAACGGATTTTTTTTTTTTTTTTTTTTTTAATTTAAAAAACGAAGCCCCACAGTAGGATTTTCTCCTGTATCGTGGGTGCGTTTTACAAACATATATTTCACATGCACAACACAACCAGACCCGAAAAGCAACAATTTATGATTTTGCACAAATGTCGCCACCGGCTGGGAATCGAAGCCAGGACCGGTGGCGCAGAAGTCAGGTACGCTAACCACTACGCCACGCGGTCGACATTGCTGCAACCAGTAGAAGAAAGTTGCAATTCGTTATCGTATCCCGCCTTTTTTTGGCCCACCTCGACGTGTTTGTTTAGGCTACATTCGAACATGACAAATTGCTCCCCCGCTGCGGTGTCATGGTGTTTATTGTTTACAACACCGCCATGTTTTATTTTATCTTTATTTATTTTCAGTTTTCGAAATTTAGGACTTTATTAGGACTAAATGTACGCCCTGCTGGGTGAGATGGGTCGCACTAAAATCGTTTATTTTCAAAAATACAAAATTTCGAAATCCGTGTTAAGACACGTGTAAGGTAGGGTTTCGCTGTTAAGATACAGCAATTTTCAAACGTAATATAATATATTCAGTAAGAGTTATATTTCAGATTTCTTCCAGATTTTTAGTTTCATTAATTTAAACATTAAGATAGCTAATAGAATCAGGCGTTACTTTGCGGAAATCCATTATCCGCATGCTGGATCTTAGCAAAGTAACTTTCCTTCATTAAAAAATTAAGGACAATGTTACCTTTCATGTTTGACATTTCAGAAACCAATCTTATGAAACGTTAAAATTATGTAACCTCAACAATATTTTAAAAATCACCTGAAGATATATATACCAATTGTTATTGGAAATCGAAAAAATGTTTAGCTACCCTTTTTAAACGACTTCAAAAAAGAAGGAGGTTAGAATAGTACGCGAGAGACCTGAGTTCGATCCCCGGTGCTGACATCTCTAAAATAGTTCTGCAATTTTAAGTGCTGATTTAACACGTGCTCAGCAGTGAGAGAAAACATCGTGAGGAAACCTGCATGTCTGAGGAATAAAGATTTCGAGGTCATGTGACGTCTGCCAACCCGCATTGGAGTGGAGATGGACTTTCCTCGGCTCTAAAACCCTTTGAGAAATGAGAGGAGTCCTCTGCTCAGCAGTGAGACATTTATAGGCATAAAATAATCATCATCTCAGCCTATCACTAGCCCACTGCTGAACATATGCCTCCCACATAGATTGCCACAAAAGTTCTCATTTTGGAGGAATTTTTGCCGTAATTTATTTATTCTAACGTTCTAGGGAGATGCTGCTGCCCATGTCCTGGTTTTTATTTTCCCTCTGTCGACTTTTACGACACCCACGGGATGTGATGGGGTGGTAGATCATCTTAAGCCGGCATAAAATATGCTTGTAAAATGTTCTTATTTAAAAACTAACAGCTTAATCAATAGAATATACTTTTTTTTAATAAAAAATTTTAATTTGGTCAAATACTGCCGAAGTTATGTCACCGTGACACATTATGATGTTCCTTGTACAGCGGAACCCTAAAAAGTAATTTTGAAGTGACCAGTTCCAAATATAACAATTTACATGGTAATGCGGCCGAAGTCGATTACGAAATACACATATTATTATTATCGACATTGTAATGTATTTATACGTGTAGCGATATATTCAAGCATTTACAGCATAGTTTATAAATCGGATCTTGAACCACACTACAATGAATGATACACAAATACCGTGGAGTGTCGAAATTGGTGGTAGGATTCCTATGCAGGAATCCGTCTAGGTAGGTACCACCCCCGGGCCAGTTAGTCTGCCGTGAAGCAGTAGTCTGCAAACATTACTATGCTTCGGTTTGAAGGCCACTGAGAGCTGGCGTAATCACTGGCCATACACTTGAGAGCTGAAGTCTCAGAGTGACGGGCGCAGTGTGGTTTAAAGAAATATAATAGGTAACACAGAAATGTTCTGGGTGACACTGCATTTGTTGGGCATGGGCTGACTTTCCGTCAGATGTTTTGCTCGTATGATAATCCTGATGTTGATAGAAAAATAACGACCCCATAGTCTAGTGGTCAGAGTACCTGACTTCTACGCTGCAGGTCAGGTACGCAGGCAGGCTGGGTTCGAATCAAGTGTCAGTGTAAGCAGGCGAAACGAACTGAATGCACATGATTATGAGCTCTCGTTGTGTCGTGACTGTTATTGTAAAGTTTTGCTTTACTGACTTTTTTTTTTAATTTATTGTATTGTGCCTGTTATTTAATACATAATATATAGCGAGAGTTATTTAGTTCCAACCGTCCCACGATATCTCTCGGTTTTTTTTTAATTTATTTATTTCAGGGATTTCCAAACTATCTTGGGCAGAGACCCTTTTTCCAAAATTAACGGCAGTATCGGACAGTATCGGGACGGGTGGCAACTCAGCTTATACAGTATCTTGAAAGTTTCAAATACGAACTTGTGTAAATTAATAGGTGTCGTTTTTTAGACTCCGTCGGTCCCTAAAATCAGTTTTCGTTTATGTCGACCCGGTCGATATCGACCACTCTGGAAATCCCTGTTACTTGAATTCTTTGTGTTTATTCTCCACTGAGATGGGGTAGATTCTCTTAAGCCGCTTTACTGGTGGTAGGATTCCTATGCAGGAATCCGTCTAGGTAGGTACCACCCCAGGGCCAGTTATTCTGCCGTGAAACAGTAGTGTGCAAGCATTACTGTGTTTCGGTTTGAAGTGCCCTGTGAGCTAGCGTAATCACTGGGCATTTGAGACTTAAGAACTGATGTCTCAGGATGACGCAGTGTGGTGTCACACAGAAACATTCTGGGTGACACAGCATTTGTTGTGGGCGGACGTTGCACTTACCATTAGGTAAACGTTTCGCTCGTTTCGTCACTTTATACAATAAAAACAAAAAAAAAATCTCATCCCACGGGTGTCGTAAAAGTCGACAGAGGGAAAATAAAAACCAGGAGATGGGCAGCAGCATCTTCCTGGAACATCTGAATAAATAATAATAATTAAAAAAAATGAGAGCTACAAATTTTGTACCAATCTATGTGGGAGGCCTATGTTCAGCAGTGGACTAGTGTAGGGAACCGCCAAATAAAGAACGCGTCGTCTGGTGCAATCGAAATGGTTGGATTGACTCAGGTGCCAGCCAACTACCCGAAAGTATTTTAATAAATTAAAAACACCGAAATCGTTACTTATACATTTCTTAAACAGATAATAAAAGTTAATAATTTAAAATAATTGTAAGTTCAAAATAAGTTTGAATTTATATACCTATATATGACATTTAACCTACCTAAAACTACCTAGAACGCGCGTGTCGTCTACAACTAGCGATAGGCTGAAATGATGATGATGATGACGATTCTTCACTGAGCCAGTGCGTTCGCCAGTGACGTTAACGACCACCTGTACAATCACGTAATAGAGTGACATGACTCTACAAGAGGCAAACATACCGTGATCCACGCAAACCATGTTCAGCGTTAAACATGTGTAATTATTTACACAAATAGTGCGATGACAGTGCTTACATTACGTGGGCTTTCTCGTCGAGTGAGGACCCTGGGACTTTTTTTGTATCGTGGGTACATACATACATAAGATCACGACTGTATCCCATAAGGGGTAGTCAGAGACTGGGCACTCACTGCAAAAACAGATGACTGCCACAATCCACGTTTCACCAAAACAATATAATGCACTTGGTGTGATAGGTGGTGAGCCCATCGCCACCATGCGGTGTTGGGAGCACAGTGCAGTTTATTTCCTTACTCGCCTTTTACGAGATCCATTGGATGAGATGGAGTGGTAGTATTCTTTTAACGAGCCGCCACCACACGGCTATCGTGGGTGCGTTTTACAAACTAAAATTCCGTAACATTATATAATTCAGTAAAAGTATAGTTATGTTATTGATATAGCTGTACCCGCGTAAAATAGCGGACCCCGATCGATGATATATACTTCCCCATTTGAATAGGATTTTGGGGTTTTCCTTTTATTTTCGCGAAACTAATTCTTTTCTTTAAATTAAAGTACCCTAGTCCTGTCAAAATCGCTCCAGCCGTTTCGGAGATTAGCCGGAACAAACAGACAGACAGACAAACAGCCAAAAATTTTAGAAATTGATTTTTTCTTATATGTACTGTACGTACTTTCATAAGCATTAAGTAAAAAGCTGTTATTTTGTTATTACAAAGAGACACTTCAATTTTATTGACACCTGTCACGTCCCGCTTTCCGCGGGGGCGAAAAGTGGGACATGTGAAGCCTCTACCTATCCCTTATATGGGAAAAAGGCGTGACCATATGTATGTATGTACTAGCTGATGCTCGCAAATTCGTCCGCATGGATATGGGTTTCTTAAATATCCTGTGGGAACTATTTGATTCTCCGGATTAAAAACTATCCTATGGCCGTCTCCAGGATGCAAGCTATCTGTTCCGAATTTCATCGAGATCGGTTAAGCGTTTGAACTGCGATAAGGTAACAAACAGACAGGGGGACAGAGAGAGTGACTTTAGCATTAATAACATTAGTTTGGATATTACTAACGTTTGACTATTGATTAACGTTTAACGTTTAGCTCGGTTGGCGCAGTGGCTAAGCCCTTGGCTTCTGCGCCGCGGGTCGCGGGTTCGATTCCCGCACGGGACAAATATTTGTATGGCCTACAAATACTTGTTCCGGGTGTTTGTGCATGTAGAATTTATGTCTGTAAAACGCACCCACGACACAGGAGAAACCCTACTGTGAGGCATCGTTTTTTTTTAGAAAAAAAAAATTGATTTAATCCACAGCTGAACGACAGCTTCCCACTCACTGCAGCCCGTCACAAGTCCACAGCTGAATATAGGCCTACCCCACACATTGGGGGAATTTTGCCATAGTTGCCTCGCTTAGCGGGCGGGTTGGCAACCGCAGTTTATTTATTTAGCATTTCCAAGAAAATACTGCTGCCCATCTCCTTGTTTTCATTTTCCCTCCGACCCAACACGGGACGAGATGGGGTGGTAGATACTCTTCGGCCGCCACTACACGGAAAGCTTCCTACAAATACTTCTTGTTTGGGTTATCAGTGAACGTCAAAATCGACACGCTGGTCAGACGAATTAGCTACTGTATCATGATTTATGTATCTTACTGGTGATAGCAGTCCTATACCACTCCCACAAAGCAATGGTGTGCAAACACAATCGTTTCCGTTTGGGGAGAACTCCACCTGTCACCATAAGTTACGAGTATGTAAGACCGAACAACTGATGTCGCATTGCGATAAGCGCAGTACGGCATCTCGTCACTTCAATAAAAAAATACATTGTTATTTATCATTGATAAGCTAACTTCGCCGTGTGGTGGCGGCTTAAGAGAATCTATCACCCCCAACTCATCCCGTGGGTGCCGTAAAAGTCGAGGGAAAATTTAAACCAGGAGATGGGCAGCAGCATCTCCCTGGAATATCTGAATAAAAAAACTGCGGTCGCCAACCCGCTTGCCGAGCGCGGCAACAGTGGCAAAATCCCCTCTAGTTGGAGCTACAACCATTGTGGCAATCTAAAGTGGAGGCCTGTTTATCAGTGGACTAGTGATAGGCTGAAATGGTGATATAACACGCCTATTACAGGTGCACACATCAAGGGGCTAGGCGCTCGCTTTAAATTTCATAGTACGCAAGTGACCTTGGTTCGATTCCCGGTGCCGGCACCACTAAAATTAATTGCAATTTTAAGTGCTGATTTACCACGTGCTCGGCGGTGAACTAAAACATCGTGAGGAAACCTGCATGTGAAATAAAAAAAACTATTTCGAAGACATGTGCAGTCCGCCAACCCACATTGGAGCAGCGTGGCGGATAATTCCAAGCTCCAAAACCCTCTCTGAAATGAGAGGAGGCCTGTGCTCAGTAGTAGAACATTTATAGGCTGAAACTTTACTTTACTTTTTTTTATATCAAGATAATGTTTATACATGTCAACAGAATCTATGTTATGGTCTATTTTAGATAAGTTCACTGTCAGTGTCTAATTAACTAAATAAATAAACAAAAAAAAATACATTGTTATTTATGATTGATAAGCTAACTTCACTACGCTTGCCGCACTTCCGTTATCATTGATGGCTAACTTCATCATGTTGCACTTCCGTAACAGGCTGCGCGCGCTGCTCCCTACACACTCCTAACGCGCCAAATAAAGTATAACTTCAAAAATGCTTCCTGCATTTTATTTAATTCTTTAGTCTTGGCTTCACCGAGTGAAGCCGGCCACAGACGAGCATGTACCTGCAGTCCTACCATATGTCAGAGGATTCACAGACAAGATTGGCTATATCTTTAAGCGGGCTTCCATGAGAACAGTTTTCAAGCCGTCATAGAAGATAAGTCAGTTTTTACCATCTGTCAAGTGTAACATCCTGCTACACGATGCTGGAGTTTACAAGCTGGATTTTGAATGTGGTCTCTCTTACATAGGGCAAACATAAAGATCAGTAAAAACCCGCATATAGCTGATGTGAAGCATCGTCGCTCCAGGAAGTCTGCAGTCTGTGACCATGTTCTGGATCATCAAAATGGAGCTGATAAAATCAGTTAGACGAAAACCGAGATCAAATGATACATTTGAACTCGGTTAGGTCAACATGGTTTTATTAAACTTGGTTTCCAAAGGGAACGGTGAAATCGGTTCTTAAGGTGCGATGTCTCAGGGTGACAATAGCAGTGTGGTGTAACATGGAAAGGTTCTGGGTGACACAGCCATTATTATGGGTAGTCTGACTCTTTGGACTGCTTAATGTGTAGTACATTAAATAGTCCAAAGAGTGAGAATACCAAAACCTGTGAAAAACAAGATGAAAAACTAAGCCCGTAGGATGACGTCACAGTATGACGTCTACAGGCTGTTATATTTTATTACAGAGATCATTATTTCCCCATCAGATAAAGTCCTCGAGATTTATCTGGCATTTCCGTTAATAAAATTTTATGGCACCTACGAGACAGGATGGTTTGACGGTTTCTGGTACGCCTCCACTCAGTTAAACATAATAATAAAATGTATATATAATAAATTTATTTTTATATATACTTTCTTTAGCCGTGTGGTGGCGGCTCGTTAAAAGAATACTACCACTCCATCTCATCCAATTGATTTTGTAAAAGGCGAGTAAGGAATTAAAATGCACTGTGCACCCAACAGCGCATGGTGGCGATGGGCTCACCACCTATCACACCAAGTGCATTATATTGTTTTGGTGAAACGTGGATTGTGGCAGTCATCTGTTTTTGCAGTGAGTGCCCAGTCTCTGACTACCCCTCATGGGATACAGTCGTGAACTTATGTATGTATGTATTTTCTTATATAACTGATAGATGTCCTGCAGAGTAGAATACCACCGACCTCTTTCCTACCGAGTCTTAAGAGGTGACTAAGGTATTGTAAGGACAGCCTTTATTCCTGCAGAATAACACCATAATATGCTGTCACTGTTCTGCTCGTGGAAAGCAATGGGGATTAAGTAATTTTTTGACTCGTACTAAAACGGCGGAACGTGGCGAAAACGTGAATCGCCCCCTGGCCACGACTAAGCTCCCGCGAGGGCGACAAGGGGGCTATAGGCGTATGTATCCACCATTACAGCCTACCATTAGTCCACTGCTGAACATAGGCCTCCCCCATAGAGTGCAACAAAAGTTTGTAGCTCTCATTTTGGGGGGATTTTGCCATAGTTGCCACGCTTGGCAGGCGGCTTGGCAACCGCAGTTTATTTATTATGATGTTCCAGGAAGATGCTGCTGCCCATCTTCTGCTTTTAATTTTCCCTCTGTCGACTTTTACGACACCCACGGGACGAGATGGGGTGGTAGATTCTGTTAAGCCGCTACCACACGGCCCGCGTATGTATGCATGTATTTATTTTTTTGCATATGTATCGTGGGTGCGTTTTACACACATATATTTCACATGCACAACACGACCAGACCCGAAAACTAACAATTATTGTTTTGTACAAATGTTTGTTCCGGCTGGGATTCCAAACCAGACCATACTCCTAGGCCACGCGTTAAGTCAAATTGACGTGAAATTTAGCATATGTGTTCCTTTGAACATAGACACCCACTAAGAACGGATTATACAAAATATTTCTAATAAATGTATGTATGTAAACTAGCATGTGATATTTTTTCTCTATACAAATTTAAACATAACAATAACTGATTTCTTATATTTACGCGAACACTACATATTTAAATGAAACTAATTTTACGGATTTTATCGCGTTTAATTTTTACTATTTACAACCCGACGTTTCGAGTGCTTTACAGCACCCATGGTCACGGGGGGACTGAGAGGACTGATCTATTATTATTAGAGATCGGACCAATAATAATAATTAAAAGCTGATGGTACTCCGGGTTAACTATGACATCGGGACATCTGTCACCTCTGTCCTCCCGTGACCATGGGTGCTGTAAAGCACTCGAAACGTCGGGTTGTAAACTAGTAAAAATTAAACGCGATAAAATCCGTAAAATTAGTTTCATGTAAATAACAATGACTTCCATGCGAAGTCGGGCCGAGTCAGCTAGTTTATTTATCTGTATCATCATCATGATCATCATTGCAGCCTATCACTAGTCCGCTGCTGAACGTAGGCCGACCCCACAGATCGCCACAAAAGTTGGTAGCTCTCATTTTGGGGGTTTAGCCACGCTTGGCAGGCTGGTCGGCAACCGCAGTTTATTTACTCAGATGTTCCAGGAAGACGATGCTCCTCTGTTGACTTTTACGATACCCACGGGACAAGATGGCGTGATAGATTCTCTGTTTTTGTCTCTATAATCGACTTATATCACCAACAATCTCACGTAACACATCCATCAAGGGTAAACGCGAACCGTCACAATTGCAACGAATTCGCTGCAATCATAACATTTCAGGTTACCCCGTGCCACTGAAATAATGTCCAATTCACATCCACCCCACTTGTTTAAAATCGAATCATGTGCGGACGTGTTATAGTCGAAGTTGGAAGGAGGGATGTTCGAGAGGGGCCCGTGACAATGTCCCGGATAGAACCCGCGGCCCACTTTCGCCGAGCATCCGTTCGGAATGGGAGCGATCGCTCGTTAACATTCGCTTAATGCGATTTTCGGCAGCGGCTACGATTCACATCGCACGCTTGTATCTTGCCGATGTATCTTGAGATAAGTCCAACAATTGTTGTTTTTGATAGAAGGTGACGAATAAATGTTGGTGGTGAGTGTGGTAATAAAGACCGGCAACGCACCCGCAATTCTTCTGCTATTGCGGATGTTCATGGGCTGTTGCGTGGTCACTTACCATCAGATGAGCCACTTGCTAGTTAGCCCCCTCTCCCATAAGTAAAAAGTGAGTACCACCCCTGCCCATTGTGGATTTACGTAGAAATTTTCATAATCCTAAGTACATTGATCACCGTCACCCGATCTCGTTCTGTATTCTCATATACAGTGTAAACAGTGGCATCTTTCACGTACCACAAATATCTGTTAGTAAGTCGCTGCCCGCCTATCAAACTTCTACTTATGGCGACATTCGCCTTTTACTTAAAGTCTTTTTCTTCTTTTTCTTTATCCATTTTTTAAATTTATAGTCAGTGGCGATTCCCCAATCCCACTTTTTGCCCTCGCGGGAAACGAGACGTGACAGATGGCGAACCAAGTCGCCGCCATTTTGTCAAAAAAATTCATACTTCCCATTGCATTCTCACAACAGTATAGTGACAGCTATGCTTATTATGGTATTATTCTGCACGAGTAAAGGCTGTCCGTACAATACCTTAGTCTAATCTTACGACACCTCGGTGAGAAAGAGGTAGGTGCTATTCTACTCTGCCTGACACCTAGCGGCATATGATGACACTTTACAGACAGCCAGAAAATATGAGCCCGACTCAGTCGTTGAATATAGACTTTAAGAGATTACAAGATTAAAGCTATAGAATGGAATATATACATTCCTTAGCATACAACATATCCTTAATTATGAACATCCGCGTATTCCTTCTTTTATTAAATTTTTGATCTATAAAAATATTTTGTTCCAGAAACGTACGTAAAAATAGCAAAAATGTATCTCGCAACATTTCCTGCGATGTACACCCGTGACACTGCAGCACTGTCGGAGGCCGTGAGGCCGTGAAATGTGGGTCAAGTCGGAAGGGAGTGCGACGTGTCGAATGTGCGAAATTGTTAGCGACGCGCCAAAACAAATTAATATTTATATTGTATTTGGCTAACGTTTGGCTTCGGTTTCGTTTGATTTGAGTTGTTTTAAATTACACGCAGTATACGCGCTTAGACGTGGAGTTGCGGAAACCGTGCCGTTACAATACAATATACAATCTTGTTTTTATTTTATTTTTCTTAGCTGACAGCACTCTTCCAAAATCGATTGATTTCAAATATTGTACACAAACACTACGAAGGACTTAGTATAAAAATATCACTGTAAATGCTGGCTTGTAAAATCACAGACGCTATTAATAAAGTAAAAAAGAATATATTATTAATCAAAAAGGCAAACGCATATGATGGCGCAACCAACGAATAACAAAGCAACAATTAGTGAAGTGCCCTTCGAGGGTCGACCACAATGCCCGCACAGAAGTCGCAAAACGGGCTATTATGACCTACCCTAATTTGGATAAGGTGACCATGTACAAGTATGTTTTTCTAACACGTATTTATGATCTGTAGGTACGAGTAGTAGATACCACCCCAGGGCCATTTATTCTGCCCTGAAGCAGTAGTGTGTAGACATTACTGTGTTTCGGTCTGAAGGGCACTGTTAGCTAGTGTAATCACTGGGCATATGAGACTTCAGAACTGATGTCTCAAGGTGACGGGCGCAGTGTTGTGCCACTCGTTGTTCTGGATGACACAGCATTTGTTATGGGCAGACGTTGCGCTTACCATCAGGTGAACGTTTTGCTCGTCTCGTCACTTTAAGCAATAAAAAAAATATCTTTCAGGTGCCCGAATAATTGGAAATTCTGCACACCTATTAAGGACCGACCGAAACAACGACCTGGTAATCTCACCAGGACAGCTAATTGCTATTGTAGCACGTTTTTTCTTTAGTTTTTTATACAATTTATTTATTATTGAAATTAAGAAAACACTGGAGCTTTGAAGCTATGCAATCGATTTTAGAAACTCATTTCTCATTCCGACTTACTGTTATCATTATTAATCTGTAAACAGTCAATGTTGGACTCGGTTGAGCAGCGAATATTGGCGATTGCTGTACTGACTTATACCGCAGTAGCCCGTCACCGGCCGGTAACTGAATTATTTAATTTAAGGCATCCTTCTCCGGGCCAGGGAAGGCCAGTACTTGAACGACTTGCATGGTCCGGCAAATATCGTGGAGTACCGGGTAAGCGACCCCGGTCTCCCGAGCTACTGCTGTCTCCTTTTTCTCCTTCCGAAGTAGTAGTAACCTACACCTAGTAGTTTCCTTTCCCAACTTCCCATCAATCCTTTTCTCTTCCTCTCCGCCAAGCCAGTTGGCGAATCGATAACTAGCTACTGGTAGGAACACAATGGGGAGCAAGAACTCCTAACTCATCCCAAAACAGCTTACAGTCTTACAATATTTATTTATTTACGTTATCTCACGATAAATTTGGACATCTGTGGTTTCTGTGGTCTTATTCAAAAAAAAATAAAGACTAGTTTTGGCTCAAGCTGAGGAATATACCGCGGAAGTCGAATCAAGGCAAGATAATATTAGTAGACGGTGATTACTTTGCTGTCGAGATAAACTGAGACCCAAGATCTATTTATAGATGTACTCTGGAATACAGACAAGTGCTGAGAATGTCATGTGGTGCGAAAGCGTTGTTGTTAAACACAAATGCTAAGGCCTTTTTGAAGAAGGTTTTGGAGATCTTTCTGGAATAAACTGCGGTTGCCAACCCGACTTCCAAGCACGGCAACTATGGCAAAAACCCCTCAAAATGACAGCTACCAACTTTTGTTGCAACCTATGGGACACGCCATGTTCAGCTGTGGACTAGTGATAGGCTATACTGATGATGATGATGATGATGATGATATGTATGATTCGTTCTTGTATCTTTAGATTAGAATTATCGTTTTTTTTATTCATATTTACTGGTGGTAGGATTCCTATGCAGAGGTAAGGGTGAAAAGGTGCAGGGGTAGGTGAGTATCACCCCAGGGCCAGTTATTCTGCCGTGAAGCAGTGGTGTCCAAGCATTACTGTGTTTCGGTTTGAAGGGCACTGTGAGCTAGCGTAATCACTGGGCATTTGAGACTTAAGAACTGATGTCTCAGGGTGACGTGCGCAGTGTAGTGTCACACAGAAATATTCTGGGTGACACAGCATTTTTTGCTCGTTTCGTCAATTTATACAATAAAATATAAAAATAAAAAAAAATATGGACACTCTAAAGCAATCCACTGAACAGAGCTCCGCTGCACCTGGCAGTCGCGTGCCCTTTATTTGTGCCCTTTTTTATAATCTACATTGAACTGTATTTGTATAGAGGGTCGAGAAGTATGTATTGAAACTGTTACACATATTTGCTTCAAATCTATTTAGGCGAATTTAATTTGCTATTAGCTGATGCCCGCGATTTCGTCCGCGTGGGTCGATTCTCCTGGATAAAACGTATCATATGTCCGTCATCAGGTTGCAATGCTATATCTATGCCAAATTTCGTCAAGATCGGTACAGTGGTTGAACCATGCAAAAGGTAACAAACTGACAGGGGGACAGAGAGAGTTACTTTCGCATTTATAATATTAAATATGCATTATGAACGTTTGTAGTACGGGTTTAAGTAATCGATTATATTTAGGCTAGCCACTAAGTAAACCTTTGTAAGAACTCTCGACTCGTTTACAATAAATAAAAAAACACTATTATTATATTTTTTTCGTAAGGGAACTTTTACAAAAATATACAAAAAAGTTTTGAAACATTTCTGACACTGTTGAGAACATTGCTTATAGATACCTACACCTACACCGGCAGATTAGAATAGCACCTACCTCTTACCTAACGAGGTGTCGTAAGAGGCGACTAAGGTATTTACCGACAGCCATTATTCGTGCAGAAATATCATAACATACAATGCTGTCACTATATTGCTCGTGTGAATGCAACAGGGACAATTTCTTGTTTGACTCGTACAAAAATGGCGGCGACGTGCTTCGACACCCGTCACGTGTGTGCCCTCTGCTTACCGCTTATGTGGGAAACAGGCGTAACTGTATGTATCTAGTTAGTCTGGAACAAAATTTAACAGATGGCGTTGCTTCATCAACACGCAGCGCGGTATATATTGTAAATAATTATATCTTTTTATCAAGAATTTTTGGCAAAAACATTTTTAACTAACACATCTTGGATAAAACTACTTTTTTACGGATTTTATCGCGTTTAATTTGAACTATTTTAAACCCGACGTTTCGGGCGCTTTACAGCACCCATGGTCACGGGGGAACTGAGGTGACAGTTGTCCCGATGTCATAGTTAACCCGGAGTACCTTCAGCTTTTAATTATTATTTGTAGTCCGATCTACGCAGAAAGAGCTTACTGTGTCTTGAAGCCTTGCAGTGGTATGCTTGGTTTTTGATTTAATTTTATTAATAATAGGATCCCAAGCCGGTGGTAATACCCAACCATCTTCTCTATTGAAATTAGGATGTTTTTTAATTTCAATAGCCTCGCGAATCATCCTTGGTAGGAATCGGTGTTCTTTTGCAAGGATTTGTGGTCTATCAAATCTGATGTAATGGTTGGGATGATCCAGAACATGGTCACAGACTGCAGACTTCCTAGAGCGTCGATGCTTCACATCAGCTATGTGTTCTTTAACGCGGGTTTTAATGGATCTTTTAGTTTGCCCTATGTAAGAGAGACCACATTCACAATCCAGCTTGTATACTCCTGCATCTTGTAGAGGGATGTTACACTTGACAGATGGTAAAAAGATGGTAAATGGTGAATCTCACCACCATCCTTCACAGTTAGCTACCGTGGGTAAATCTTTGTTTCAGAGAGCACAAGGGATCTGTGACAGTAAACACCTGGCCGCCGAGCTTCAGCATGTCAAGCAAGTTTTGCAAGACAACAAGCTTCGGGTTCCGCACCTTCGTCGCAGTGACCGAGTGAAGCCGGCCACAGTCGAGCGTGTACCTGCTGTTCTTCCATATGTCAGAGGAGTCACGGACAAGATTGGCTATATCTTGAAGCGAGCTTCTATAAGAACATTTTTCAAGCCGCCGAGGAAGATAAGTCAGTTTTTACCATCTGAAGATTCTGGATCATCCCAACCGTTATATCATATTTGATAAACCACAAATCCTCGCAAAAGAACGCCTGTTCCTACCAAGGATAATTCGCGAGGCTATTGAAATTAAAAAACATCCTAATTTTAATAGAGAAGATGGTTGGGTAGTTCAAGATACAGTTAGCTCTTTCTGCGTAGATCGGACTACAAATAATAATTAAAAGCTGAAGGTACTCCGGGTTAACTATGACATCGGGACAACTGTCACCTCAGTCCCCCCGTGACTATGGGTGCTGTAAAGCTCCCGAAACGTCGGGTTAAAAATAGTTCAAATTAAACGCGATAAAATCCGTAAAAAAGTAGTTTTATTTAAATGTGTAATATTCGCGTAAATAAAAGAAAACATTATGTAACACATCTTGGCCTCAATACATATCACTATATCCAATTCCAATTTTAGTGCTTGAGTTGATTTGATTTTACAATGTGTACATTTTAAAATTGTATTGTACCAAATGTAGTTTTTATTCCTTGTTGCTTTGCTCTTAATAAAAAATAATAAAACAACGCTTTGTTTGTCTGTAACTTCCGTAAGCTCCGATTTTAAAGTTATCGGTCGATAAGATCGGCTCTAAATCAAACGCCAGAGTCGCGCCGCTAAAACCGTCCAAATATATCTCAATTTAAACAGAATCAGGCCATCCGTCTGTCTGTTTGTTAATTATTAACAACGCTGTCTCGTTATATATTTTTTAACGTGTATTCAATGCTATTCAAAACATTCAAAGACAGCCCTTCTCGTGTTCTTGTCTCGTCAAACAAAATAAACATTTCTGTTTGCGTAAGTGACTGGCGCGACATGTAACAGCGGTGACGGAATTGTGCGTCTAAATATCAAGTCGAAATCTGTATATATTATCACGCCGATATTCCTTTGTAGCATAGGCAGAACTAGAAGATACTACACACTTCTAGTAATTATTTTTGGGTTAGTGAATGAATGAATGTATCCTTTATTGTACACCAAATACAGCATTAAAAACTTTGTACTTTTTACTACTTTTTATTCCGGAAAAAAAACCTGAGTGATACTAATTTAGGCTAGCTTCGTTGAAGCGTAGTGGATCTCGCGCGGGTCAAGCCGCGGGTACCAGCTAGTTAATATATAAAAAGAATGTGGAGGTAGACGTACATAAATTTAAATAAAAAATAGGACTAAGCATTCGTAAATAAAAGCAATAGGCATAATGTTATGGATTTTTTTAAGTAAAAGGCGAAATATGAAATGACAGTTTCAAGTAAATGACATCTTACTAGGTTTTGAAAGGAAAAAAGGGACCGAAATACATACAGTCACGCCGTACTTCCATATAAGGGGTAGGACAGTTTGACTGGTGGTAAGATTTCTATGCAGCATTCCGTCTAAGTATATATGGATAGTATATTTTTATGTGTTTGCCGTACTTTTATCGTATGCCTTATTTTTATTCTTCTTATAAGGATTCATATGCAGGAATCCGACTAGGTAGGTAACATCCCAGGGCCAGTTATTATGCCGTGAAGCAGTGGTGTGCAAACATTACTGTGTTTCGGTTTGGAGAGCACCGAGAGCTAGAGTAATCACTGGGCATATGAGACTTAAGAACTGATGTATCAGGGTGACGGGCGCAACGTGGGCTCACAGAATTTTTCTGAGTGACACAGCTGTTATGGACGTTTTGCTCGTTTCGTCACTTAATACAGAAAAAAAAACAGAAGCCACACACGTAGCGCACTTTCGCCCCCGAGCGATACGACGTCTCGTTGACGGGTGGCGAACCACGTCGCCGCCATTTTGAAAAGAATCAGTAAACGAAACACAGTAATGTTTGCACACTACTGCTTCACGGTAGAATAACTGAAAAGTAATCCGTAAAAAAAGGTGTCCATAATATCTTAGTCGCCTCTTACGACACCTCGTTAGGAAAGAAGTAGCTATTCTATTCCGCCGGAAACCTATCCGCTAACTACTTTACCATTGACACACCACGATATCTCCGAAACAACAAGACCTATTGAAATTTGACATACACGTGTGGTGGCGGCTCGTTAAAAGAATACTACCACTCCATATCATCCAATGGATCTCGTAAAAGGCGAGTAAGGAATTAAACTGCACTGTGCACCCAACAGCGCATGGTGGCGATGGGCTCACCACCTACCACACCAAGTGCATTATATTGTTTTGGTGAAACGTGGATTGTGGCAGTCATCTGTTTTTGCAGTGAATGCCCAGTCTCTGACTAACCCTTATGGGACACAGTCGTGATCTTATGTTTCTTTCCCGACATGGACACCCACTTAGAAAAGATTTTACAAACATTTACTCCCAAACGGGTAAACGGACTGGTGCTGTTGTTCTGTATGTTAAAGACATTTATTCCTACACTTTCATCTACACACATAATAAATGGTAAACATAACATAAGGTATACATAATACAAAGAAAAATAACATTGTAAAGAGAAAAAAAAATGTGTTTGTGTGTGCGGTGATGAAGCGGCGGAAGGGACCGTCTCCGCATAAGCCGCGGAATCGCTGCGATGATTTTTCAGTCGGCCCCAACTATCTATCATTTATCATCATTTAGCCTATCATTACTAGTCCACTGCTTAACATAGGTTATAGTTTTCAATTTGGGGCATTTTGTCATAGTTGCCACGCTTTGCAGACGGGTTGGCAACCATCTCATGGTTTTCATTTTCCCTGTGTCGACTTTTACCCGTGAGTGACGCGCACGGGATGAGATGGGGTTGTACGGCGGGTAAATAGAATCTACCACTCTATCTCATTTATAAACATTTATTAAATGTCCAGGAGATGGGCATCAGCATCTTCCTGGAACATCTGAATAAATAAACTGCGGTCGCCAACCCGCCTGCCCAGCGTGGCAACTATGGCAAAATCCCTCCAATATGAGAGCTACAAACTTTGGTGTGCCTATGTTCAGCAGTGGACTTGTGATAGGCCGAAACGACGACGACGACGAAAATAACTTTTATGGGAAGCCGAGCGGGCCAGCTTATCTCACATAAAATAATTCTTCTCTGCATTTCACTTCTTTAAACAAATTAAAACATGGCGTACATTTTAATCTTGCCTATAGTGATCGTGAGTATTAATTTTACAACAAAAAAAAAACAGTTCAATTATCCGATATTTTCTTAAACTCACTCAACGCACAAACTCGAAAATTGTTAATTCCTGTCTCAAATATCAAAAGCAACTCGATCCTGTTTACGTTAGCGGGAGTGCCCAGATTATAAAAAGTTATTTTGTTTAAAAAGTTAACAGAGCTGTCAAAGTTTTTAATTTTTTTTTTTTAGTAACGAAAAGAACAACTTTTTCAGGCCGTAAATAAATGACTAATGAATACAAGCGTGAAAGATGTCACTGGAGTGAAAAATCCTCCGGAAAATGCTCAAGATGTTTTTTGTGTATCGTTTTAGATTTTTTCAACTTAAATTTCCTTCCTTTTTTTGAAGAGGTCATGGAGCCGTTGTTTAGCTAACATGGCTTACAATGATCTGTGTCCAGAAGTGACACGATAATAAGCTGTTTACTTCGTTTTTAGTGATAATAATGAGTTTTATTTTTTAAGTTTCCGAGTAGAGCTATTCATGTATTGTTGTGCCGTGTGGTAGCGGCTTAAGAGAATCTACCACCCCATCTCATCCCGTGGGTGTCGTAAAAGTCGACAGAGGGAAAATCTGAACCAGAAGATGGGCTGCAGCAACACGCCTGCCAAACGAGGCAACTATGGAAAAATTCCACCCTAAATGAGAGCTCTAAACTTTTGTAGCAATCTATGGGGGAGGCCTATGTTGAGCAGTGCACTAGTGATAGGCTGAAATGATGATGATGATGATGATGTTGAAGGACAGCCGTCGCTGCGATGTTTCATGCTTCGTAAAAGATGACAAGTGTTGCTTAGTAGGTTAGCTAAGCGTGTGTAATTGCCCGTAAGAGTCGGACGTAAGCGAACGTATCACGATCAGATCGAAGTCGTTTTAAGGAAAGGCTGCGTCAAAAGTACCCGCAACCGACGAGCTTGTATGAAGCACTAATGAAAGTAGAAGAAGCGAAGGATGTGTGTCGGGATCGCAGCAAAATAAAGATCCGCCTAGTGGTTAGAGTACCTGACTTCAATGACACGGGTCCTATGTTCGAATCCCAGCCGGATCCCCAGAATTTGTGCTAAAACACACATTGTTGGTTTTCGGGTCTGGTTGTGTTGTGATTGTCCCCCGTTTTTCTGACACTGCATCCTAGCCTGCCTCCCGATCTTATCGCATCAGCGTGTTACATCACGCGAGGTTAGGTAGGGATGAGTCAGTGCCTCTGTGTTTGCGCGTAAACTTGTGGGACTACAATATCTCCTGCGCAGTTGATAGCTTTGGAATGTCGAGACCTATCAACGGCGACAACTTCTGAATATTGATTCTGAAGTTTTCGCCGTGTGATCGGATGTAGGCTAGGATGCAGTGTCAGAAACACGTGGACAACTACAACACAACCCGACCCAAAAACCATGTACATTATTATATTCATTTATGCTAAACACCAATTGTGTTTTTAGCATAAATGAATATCATAAAAATATTTCTGCTTCAGATAACACCATTATTGAGGAAGGTCGTAAGGTAAAACTTTATTCTGGTGGTATGATTCCTATGCAGGAATCCGTCTAGGTAGGTACCACCCCAGTGCCAGTTATTCTGCCGTGAAGCAGTAGTGTGCAAACGTTTCTGTGTTTCAGTTTGAAGGGCACTGAGAGCTAGCGTAATCACTGGGCATATGAGACTTAAGAACTCATTGTGATGTGATGTCTCAGGGTGATGGGTACAGTATGGTGTCACACAGAAATGTTCTGGGTTACACAGCATTTGTTATGGACAGACGTTGCACTTACCATCAGCGGAACGTTTTGCTCGTTTCATTACTTTATACAATAAAAAACTGAGACCTTAAGAACCGCACTCTCAGAACCGAACATTATCGATAAGGGCCGAACTGTGAATACTCAGGTCAGTGAGGTACCATGCCGTATAGCGCAATCATGAGTTCGACTTACGCTAGTGAAACTGCGGTGGTGGCGGCTTAAGATAATCCACCACCACATCTCATCCCGTGGGTGTCGTAAAAGTCGACAGAGGGAAAATAATACCAGGAGAAGGGCAGCATGTTTCTGGAACATCTGAATAAATAATTTGCGGTTGCCAACCCGCCTGCCAAGCGTGGCAACTATGGCAAAATCCCCCCAAAATGAGAGCTATGAAGTTTTGTGACAATCTGGTGGGGGAAGCCTATGTTCAGCAGTGGCCTAGTGATGGGCTGAAATGATGTTGAATGATGATAATACGTAAAAGCTTGTATGGTACAGGCACAATGTATTTGCGTTGATTATAAAGCAGAAATGGCAATCAGAAGAAACCATTCAATTAAAATCGTACATTAATGATCGTAATAACTTCTCATAAAAAGAGCACATGACACATTTATCATTATAATTGTCTTTCCAACTTCAATACGTTCAAAATCGTTTTTCTTTTCGTTAATTACTTAATGATCCAAACAGCCTACAGTTCCTCATTCTTTAAAAGAATGTACATACATACATAAACATAAGATCACGACTGTATCCCATAAGGAGTAGTCAGAGACTGGGCACTCACTGCAAAAACAGATGACTGCCACAATTCACATTTCACCAAAACAATTTAATGCACTTGGTGTAATAGGTGGTGAGCCCATCGCCACAATGCGCTTTTGGGTGCACAGTGCAGTTTAATTCCTCACTCGCCTTTTACGACATCCAATGGATGAGATGGAGTGGTAGTATTCTTTTAACGAGCCGCCACCACACGGCACAAAAGAATGTATCTCTTAATATCCGATTTTTGAGTAATGCATAATAATAAATACGGGACACACTGTGTGCTGCAGTGTACAATGCAATTCATGCTATCTTCAGCGCTATCTGCATGCTTTCCTTAAACGTGGATGTACAGATGAGCACAGTGCTTAATATCCCGAATTGATTTATTTCATTATATAGATTTAGTATGCGACTAAGATCTACATCCGTCGTGTGGTAGCGGCTTAAGAAAATCTACCACCGTGGGTGTCGTAAAAGTCGACAGAGGGAAAATAAAAACCCTCAAGATAGGTAGCAGCGTCTTCCTGGAACATCTGAATAAATAAAATGCGGTTGCCAATCCGCCTGCCAAGTGTGGCAACTATGGCAAAATCCCACCAAAATGAGAACTACAAACTTTTGTGGCAATCTACGAGGGAGGCATATGTTTAGCAGTGGACTAGTGATAGGCTGAAATGATGATTTTTTTTTATTGTATAAAGTGATGAAACGAGCAATACGTTCACCTGATGGTAAGTGGCAACGTCTGCTCATAACAAATGCTGCGTCACATAGAACAGTTCTGTGTGACACCTCACTGTGCCCATCACCCTGAGACATCAGTTCTTAAGTCTCATATGCCCAGTGATTACGCTAGCTCACAGTGCCCTTCAAACCGAAACACAGTAATGTTTGCACACTACTGTTTCACGGCAGAATAACTGGCTCTGGGGTGGTACCTACCTAGACGAATTCCTGCATAGGAATCCTACCACCAGATGATGACGATGAAGATCTATAGAAAAGACGGAGTTGCGAGGATGATATCGTGGTCTACATATTGACGACCTCGTAGCCTAAACTGGTTTGGCAGATGACATGTCAAGGAAAAGGGTAGCTACCCCCCAGATCAGGTAGTCTGATCTGGGGAGATCTCCTCCAATCAGTTATATTTAGTGATGTGTATATAGTTCGCATCTCGGAAACTTTTAATATCGCGACGATGGAAGTATGGGATATTTCTTTAGATTCTCATGTGGTGACATAGATGTCGCTATACTGGGTTCGAATCCCAGCCGGGGTCCAACGTTTGAGCACAAACACAAATTGGTCAGGGGCCCCGTGAACAAAAACGGAGACATCGTCTAAAAAAAAAGAAATAAAATATATCCATAACTTCCTTAAATGATTTATGTGTACTCGGTTATCGCGATAGAAAAGTAAAAGTAACATCCTATAAATGTCCCACTGCTGAGCACAGGCCTCCTCTCGTTTCTTTCTAGACGTGCCGGTTTCCCCGCGATGTTTTCGCCGCTAAGCACAAAATTTGCTGAACAAAGTTTTAGAGGTGTCGCCACCGGGGATCAGATTCAGGTCGCTCGCGTAATATAAAACTTTAAGGCGAGCCGTCGGCCAATGAAGGAAATGAAATGAAAATTATTTATTCCCATGCAGGAATCCGTCTAGGTAGGTACCACCCCAGGGCCAGTTATTCTGCGAAGCAGTAGTGTGCAAGCATTACTGTGTTTCGATTTGAAGGGCACTGTGAGCTAGTGTAATCACTGGGCATTTGAGACTTAAGAACTGATGTCTCAGGGTGACGGGCGCAGTGTGGTGTCACACAGAAATATTCTGGGTGACATAGCATTTGTTGTGGGCGGACGTTGCACTTACCATTAGGTGAACGTTTTGCTCGTTTCGTCACTTTATACAATAAATAATAAAAAAAAAACATCATAAATAAAATAACAAAGAACAGTCTCATAGTCTATTTACTCAGTTAAAAATGTATTTTCCACTGCCCGTAACATGTTTGAATTTCTATTTAGAACTATATGATAGATTTGATGATTAACGCACAACGTTAGCGGGAAACCCATCTCGTTCTGTTGACGTCAGGGGCCGAATCTTGCGAATTGAAAGTTCACGCACACCGAGATGTTGTTCCACTGACAAAAATAAATTGCACCAATGAAATCAACGGCATGGATGGCGCAATTAGAGTTGCCAGCATTATTTTTCAGAATATACTATAAAAAATATAGTGCACTTAAAAACAAAAATAGCAAAACAGCAAACAATCGTTGCTCGTTCAAATTTAAAGTTCGGGAACCGCTACAAAATAATTTGGCAGAATCATCTCAGTAATAGTTTATCCACACTTTTTATTATTATTTTTATGTATTTATGTATATATTTATAATTATTTGTGTCTATTAGTATTTATTTATGTATGTACTGCACTGTGCACCCAACAGCGCATGGTGGCGATGGGCTCACCACCTATCACACCGAGTGCATTATATTCTTTTGGTGCCACATGGATTGTGGCAGTCATCTGTTTTTGCAGTGAGTGCCCAGTCTCTGACTACCCCTTATGGGATACAGTCGTGATCTTATGTATGTATGTATGTATTTCTCTGCAGCTACCTCTTTCAATCTCCGCGCCACCCTTGAGGATGACTGGTATAGACATAGAATTTTTGTCACTGTTTTATATTTATAAGAACTATATATTTTTTGCACTTCTTGCGTCTATACATTTACAAAAGGCACGAGGAATTTGTATGTTATAATGATTTCTTATACTTACGCGAATATTACACATTTAATGAAACTACTTTTACGGATTTCATCGCGTTTAATTTTTAAACTATTTATAACCCGACGTTTCGAGTACTTTACAGCACCCATGGTCACGGGGGTCACAAACGTCGGTTTATAAATAGTTTTCATTAAATTTGTATGTTGTTAGTGTCGGTGGCGGCCTAAGAGAATCTACTCGTGGGTGTCGTAAAGTCGACAGAGGGAAAATGAAAACCAGGAGATGGGCAGCAGCATCTTCCAGGAACATATATAAATAAACTGCGGTTACTATCACGCCTGCCAAGCGTGGCAACTAGCGCAAAATCCCCCAAAAATACGAGCTATAAACTTTAGACGCAATCTATGGGGGCCTGTGTTCAGCAGTGGACTAGTGATAGGCTGAAGTGAGTGAGTGATATAGTACGCAGACCCGATATACAGTACAATACTATATATTACAGTACGGTTGGCAACGGTAGGCGCAATGGCTCAGCGGTTAACTTGTGCGATAACGGACAAACATTTTTAAGACCTACGAATAGTAGTGTCGTATCTGGGTGTTTATCTGTATGCAGTTTATGTCGGCTTACATCAGTGATCAGGGTGGGAAACCTTTATCTAAAATAGCTAAGCATTAAAAAATTATATAATAATCATTAAAATGCTTTGGATAGTAAAGAATAGAAAAATTTTGAAATATCCAAAAGTGCTCTCAGAACGCTAATTTAACTCTTAAGAAAAAAAAATCTTATTGAGGTTCAAATATTTCGAGTCATTTACATTTGAGATGAAAACAATAAGAAAATAATATTTTTCTTAATAACTACAAAGTGACAGACTAGTATTTTGATAAGTTATAAACCAGTAGTATATAAAAATCTGGACACTATAAAAAAAACCCGGTCTCGATACGTCAATTTTTTCGGGAGTTTCCACCGGGAGTGACATAACCTAAAAAATTCGGATGTCCACGTCAATATTTTTTTTAAACTAGCAACATTTAGATGATTTTTCAAAATAATTTTAATTAAATTAATTAAAGCGTTTCCTTTATATGAGTCTATTGAAATTAGCATATTACTGCAATAAATATAATTGTGATAGAAGCATTAGAAGACCGCCGAATCGCTTGACGAATATAAAATGGTGGTAGGATTCCTATGCAGGAATCCGTCTGGGGAGGTACCACCCCAGGGCAAGTTATTCTGCCGTGAAGCAGTAGTGTGCAAACATTACTGTTTCGGTTTGAAGGCCCTGTGAAGCTGGCGTAATCACTGGTCATATGAGACTTAAGGACTTATGTCTTAGGTTGATGGCCGCATGTGTGGTGTCAAACAGAAATTTTCTGGGGGACACAGCATTTGTTATGGGCAGACGTTGCACTTACCATCAGGTGAACGTTCTGCTCGTTCCATCACTTTATCCAATAAAATCGCTATCTCACGCCGCTTCGTGCCATTAGATTGATATTTTATACAAAGTAGAATTTTACGCCATTTTTGTTAACTACACTGTCGCTACAAGTTCACAAAATTGCCTCTCCTAGGAAAAACCAGCGGAAATCCCTGCGTGCGATCAATCATTAGATCATAATACAACAGGATAATAATGTGAAGTAAATATTACAATGTAGAAACTGGCAGAGATCATCTCATGCCCAGTTTTTATCATCCAAATATTCTTTAATATTATTGTAACAATTTTTATTAAGACTTTGTTATAAAAATGTTTTAGCTTTTGGATAGGACGGCTGTGCATCTATCGGTATTTTAATGTTTACATTTCCAACAAATGTGGTGTCACCGGAACATTTCTGTGCGTGGGACACTGAAGTTAGTCCATCCCTGTGTGTGAAGAACAGTGCACCCAATCAGGCGCGCTGTCAGCAGTTGCGTGTTGCGTCTAGGTAGGTACCACCCCTGGGCCAGTTATTCTGCCGTGAAGCAGTAGTGTGCAAACATTACTGTGTTACCAATTATTACAGTTTGCGTTTGGTCATCATACCACGCGTTCTCCTTATCCATATTAGTCTACTGCTGAACTTAGGCCTCCCCCATAGATTTCCACGAAAGTTTGCAGCTCTCATTTTGGGGGAATTTTGCCATAGCGTGGAAGCTTGGCAGGCGGGTTGACAACCGCAGTTCATTTATCCAAAAGTTCCAGGAAGGCGCTGCTACCCATTCTCTGGTTTTAATTTTCCCTCTACTAACTTTTGCGACACCCGCGAGATGAGATGGGCTGGTAGATTCTCTTAAGCCGCCATCACACGGTAACTGATCTAATTAAGTTAAATTAAACAGTGAATTTTCAAACCCTATCATTTTTGGTTTAAATTTTTTTTTAATATTTTAATATATCGTAACAAGTATTTTGTTACGTAACAAGTATTGTGGTAGCTCAGGGGCTAGGCGCTCGCTTTAAATCTCATAGTACGCGAGTGGCCAGGGTTCGATTCCCGGTGCCGGCACCACTAAAATTGTTAATTGCAATTTTAGTGCTGAATTACCACGTGCTCGGCGGTAAAGGAAAACATCGTGAGGAAACCTGCATGTCTGAGGAATAAAAAAAAATATGTTTCGAAGACATGTACACTGTGCAGTCTGCCAACCCGCATTGGAGCAGCGTGGCAGATTCTTCCTAGCTCCAAAACCCTTTCAGAAATGAGAGGAGGCCTGTGCTCAGCAGTGGGACATTTATAGGCAGAAACTATTTTGTTACGATATATTAAAATATTAAAAAATCTTTAACATTTTTTAAGCAACTGTACAATACGATGCGCAAACATTTATAACTTTTAATCACGAGCTCCGCTCCACCTATCGTAACAGGTCTACATCTTGATTTTAAATCAACTGCGCTAAAGTTTAAATTAATACAGACCCTTATTTATTCCTCGGGCTTGTTAGTGGATCTTACGGACCACGCCCAATAGTTTAACCGACAGTCTTACGTTGGTAATAGATGTCTTTATTATACGTTTTTAAAGTCCATACGTTTGCAAATATGATTTTAAACGTATGAATATGAATTGAGATTGAGGGTCATAGCAGCTCAGAGGTCGTGGTAGCTCAGGGGCCGGCGCTTGCCTTAAATTTCATAGTGCGCAATTTTCAGTGCTGAGTTGCTCAAAGGAAAACATCGTGAGGAAACCTACCTGACTGAGAAATAAAAAATATTTCGGAGGCATGTGAAGTCCGCCAACCCGCATTGGAGCAGCGAGGCGGATTATTCTCAGCTCCAAAAACCCTCACGGTAATGAAAGGAGGACTGTGCTCTATAGTGGGACATTTATCGGCTGTTACTTTACTGATGTGGTTATATTTTGTGTCTGTTGTCTGTTTGCTGCACCAATAAATGTTTTCTTCCTTTTTTCATTATCATGCCATTGAAATATTTAGCAGCATAGAAAAATATCAACAGTCGTAAAACAATGATAATGGCATAAAATAGTTTTGTTATATAATTGTTTTTCTTATAAAATAGCAGAATTGAGGCCCTGTGCTTAACAAAGTGTGTAGGAACTTTTCTGAGACATCAGTTCTCAAGTCTCATATCTCTCTTCAATAACACAATCTTACAATGCCCTTCAGGTACCTAGACGGATTTCTGCATAGGAGTCATACCACCGATAAGCCATGTTAGAGATGCAGACGGCAATAACAATTCGGTCTAAAGTTCAATTTTTCCATAGCCAGTCCACAGATTTGTGGCAGTTGTGGCCATTCCACACCTCAAGGTGCGTTACTTAATCAATAACGGCCTAAACTATCTAATCATACATACATACATACATAAGATCACGACTGTATCCCATAAGGGGTAGTCAGAGACTGGGCACTCATTGCAAAAACAGATGACTGCTACAATCCACGTTTCACCAAAACAATGTAATGCACTTGGTGTGATAGGTGGTGAGCCCATCGCCACCATGCGCTGTTGGGTGCACAGTGCAGTTTAATTCCTTAATCGCCTTTTACGAGATCCATTGGATGAGATGGAGTGGTAGTATTCTTTTAACGAGCCGCCACCACATAATAATTATAATCATAATGCTCATCATTTAATGATATAAAAAAACAAATGAAATTAAATAAGCATATTTATTTATTTTCTTTTTCGACGCCTGCATCTGGTGGTTTCAAAGCTTCTTCGTCCGATTCGTCGCTGTTTGGTTTTTGTTTTCCTTTATCCTTCTCTTGGCCTTTTTCATTTTCTTTCTTTTCATCTTTTTTCTTACCCTTTCCCCTACCTTTTTCTTCGTCTCCTTCATCTTCCGATGAAGAAGATGAATCATCAGAGTCTACTTCTTCTGTTTCTCCTTCATCTGTCGACACAATCTCGCTGCTAGTATACCAAGCTTCAACGATCACTTCATAGAATGATGACATTAATATTAAGGGGATCCGTACCTGCAAAAAATATTTTTTTTTTGAATTCGTGTAAAAAGAAATAAGATTTCTTCTTGAGATTTCGATTAATGGTTTTAACTAGCATGAACTAAAAGAACCTTTAAGTTTATTGATGGTAGTATTCCTATACAGGAATCTGTCTAGTAAGGTACCAGCGCAGTGCCAGTTATTCTACCGTGAAGCAGCAGTTTTCACACATTACTGTGTTTCGGTTTAAAGTGTACCGAAAGCTAATGTAATGATGGACATATGAGACTTACGAACTAATATCACAGGGTGACGAGCGCAGTGTGGTGCAACAGAAATGTTTTACAATTAAATTTCATTTAAATTAAATTAAATATACAAAGAAATTAAATTAAATATATAAGGAAAACATCGTGAGGAAACCTGCATGTCTGAGAAATTAAAAATATTTCGAAGACATGTGAAGTCCAGTGACAATAAAATCAGTACTGATTTATAATTAAAAAAATATTGGTATCTGTATTCATTTTATCGTGTATTCGTTATATTCTATAAATCGACTTTGCATTATTCACTAAGCATATCGGCACATCGCACGGCTCGGAAGATCATACGACGTTCTTTCGATTAAAATATTAATTATCATCATCACTTCAGCCCATCACTAGTCCACTGCGGAACATAGGCCTCCCCATAAGATTGCCACAAAAGTTTGTAGCTCTCATTTTGGCTTTTGCCATAGTTGTCACGCTTGGCAGGCGGGTCGGCAACCGCAGTTGATTTATTTTGATGTTCCAGGTAGATGCTGCTGCCCATCTTCTGGTCATAATTTTCCCTCTGTCGACTTTTACGACACCCATAGGAAGAGACGGGGTGTTAGATTCTCTGGCCGCCACCACACGGCCACCTCACGACGTACACGTGTGGCACTATAATATCTCCTGCGCAGTTCATAATATCCGACAGTAATAGGTACTTGTCGAAATTCGGCCTGAAGGACAACATCAGTTTCTCTTAAAAAAGTAACAGCCCGTAAATGGATGTGTATGGGCGAACAAAATTCTTAGTATGCTAAGTGACTCAATAAGTACTAAGTACTCAGCTTAAAAAAGAATATTCGATGGCATATATAAGTACGGTCGTAGAGGACAAGCTACAGGGTGAATCAAGAGATAGTGACAAACTGATTTATCAGATCTTGTATATTTGAGTGAAATATATACATCTATGTTCGGAGTATCGTTTTATTGGTCCAAATATATAATTTCGGTGATGTAATTGCTGTTAGCCTTTTTTGGCTTATACAGCTTCATCGGATACTGTGCTCACGGACCAGGGGCCCGCGTGCCAGGTTTGGTTTGACCCAAACATAAATACATAAATAAACTCCTACAATAACCATGAAATTCGGACTGCGCGTTCGCTGCGTGCTTGCGCGATTTAGAAATCTCAATATGATTTTACGTCGTCTAGTGACCGTCCGAGGGAGGCTGCGGGCCTCCATTCGGACTGTCGACTTGTGTGTCGGTAACTCTGGGCGGTGAGAACCGCCCTGGAACACGGGAGTATCGTGTGTACGCGGTGTGATTGTCGACTGCTGCGCGCCGCTCTCTACGCGCGTCATGGTGCGTGTTATATTAAAGCTATTAACTGTGTACAGTGTGGCCTGGATCGTGACTGACGGTATCGTGGTCAGGGAGTGCTGAGACGTCCGTGTAGTCTAGCACGTTTCGCGGACGACGTTTGCGTACGGTCTATTTCGTCGGTGATTTGCTGCTTTAACCACCAGCGGGTTTGGATGAACCGCGGCTTTTTTGAAAAACCGCCGTGATAATGCTCTGAAGTGTTCAGAGATTAAGGGCATTTTACAGTCGCTGTGAAGATCTACGTTGCGTTGGTACCAACCGGCTCCGGTGGCAGTTCGCAAGAATCGATTTTGAACGCTCTGTAACTTCTTTAATTGATTGTGGTCCATATAAGAACCAGCGCGTAACAGTGTCCATAGCTACTGGAGTAGAAAAATTACCTTTACGGTATCCGAATTCATTCCCCACACCATCGGATCTTGCATTTGATACGGCATGCCCACCTTCACGCAGACTATTTTAAACGAATAGGCCGAAGTGATCTGCGCATGAAATATTAAACAAGAGAATTGAATAGGCTAATTCGCTCTGTGGTTGCTGCGCAAAAGACTTAAGAACTAAGTGAAGTAGCGGAAAATTTTCTTGGAATTTTAAAATTGTTTTGTGTTCTGCTTTACATTTAACTATTTATAATTAACTTTTACTGGTTGTAGGATTCCTATGTAGGAAACCGTCTAGGTAAGTACCGCCGAAGGGCCAGTTATTCTGCCGTGAAGTAGTAGTGTGCAAACATTACTGTGTTTCGGTTTGAAGGGCAATAAGAGCTCGTGTAATCGCTGGACATATGAGACTTGAGGACTGATGACTCAGGGTGACGAGGGCAGTGTGGTGTCATACACAATAGTTCTGGGTGACACAGCATTTGTAATGGGCAATGTTGCACTTACCATCATGTGAACGTTTTGTTCGTCTCGTCGCTTTCACGTATAAATACGTGGTACATGGTATCCCCCTGGCCGATCTCCGACCACGGCCCAATTCACATTTTAACTGCGCAGGAGACATTTTAGTGTATTCACAAAGCTACCAAAAATCTGTACATACCTCTAAATAAAAAGTGATGTATTCGATCTTTTCTGGTTTAGGCTTAATTTGGAAGATCTCGTGGTAGAAGCGGAAGATATCTGTAGCGGTGTCCCCACGATCGTAGCACCGAATGCCGCCTAGCCACCAGTGACCCACCCACGCCCTCCCCAACCGCTGACTAATGTAGGTACGAGGCATTACATAACCTGCATCAAGCATATATTTTTTTACAGCATATAGTGATGAGACGAGCAAAACGTTCATCATTATCATCATCATTTCAACCTATCACTAGTCCACTGCTGAACATAGGCCCCTACCATAAATCGCCACAAGTTCGTTGCTCTCATTTTGAGGATCTCTCCGTAGCTTGGCGGGCGGTTGGCAACCGCAATTTATTTATTCAAATGTTCCAGGAAGAGGCTGCTGCCCGTCTCCTATTTTTTTTTATATCCCCTCCGTCGACTGTTACGACACCCACTTGATAAGATGGGACAGTAGATTCTCTTAAGCCGCCACCACACGGCCATTACGTTCACCTTACGGTAAGTGCAACGTCTCCCCATAACAAACGCTGTGGCACCCTAAACTAAACACCACACTGCGCTCTTCCCCCGAGACCCCTGTTAATAAATAAATCAGTTGTTAAGTCTCATATGCCCAGTAGTTACACCAGCTCTCAGTACTCTTCAGACCGAAACACAATTATGTTTGCACACTACAGCCACCTGGCACAATAACCGGCCCCGCGGTGGAACCTACCTACACAGATTTCTGCATAGTAATCCTAACACCAGTATTTTTTTATATCTATTAGAAAAGTCAACACCTAGTCAATTCTAATGTTATAAATGCGAAAGTAACTCTCTGTCCCTCCGTCTGTTTATTAACTCTTCACAGCGCAGCTGATGAAACGATCTTGACGAAATTCGGCACAGAGATAGGTTGCATCTTGGAGATGGACACATACTACACATACTTTATGACAGAATATTTTACAAACAAAAAATTGTAAATGGTCTTATGGAAGATTATAGGTGTGCTCTGTAGAATGAATCAGATTCAGAGCAGATTCTTTTAGTTTCAAACAGTAGACTTGAGTACGTAATACTCGCATAAATGCTGCGGCGTCGTGTAGCGGGCCGTCCACTTCCCTTGAATATGGCCGAGGTGGGCGATGGCTGCCACATGCGTCAAACTTGTGTACAGGTAGAAATGTCTCGGCAGAAACGTCCCGCGTCCGTCCCCGCTCGTGTGTTTAAAAAATAACCTTCACAAGGCCGTTAAACAAAATTAACAGAAAATTAACTATCATTTTGTTTCAGAGAAAAGTTTCTCATTGTTTGTCATCTTTAATTCCGGGATAAGCTGCTTGGCAATAATTAAAAAGATAATTTACCACCGTGGAGAGCACGGATTAATTAATTTCATTGTTGTTTTTTTCCGTTATTTGACATTATGATTTTTGGAAGAATCTGTACTAAATTACTTTTTTTTTGTATATTTTGAAGTAAAAACTTCTTTATAATCATTGTGATTTCAAACTCGATGAAACAAAAAAGCAACACTAAAAGAGACAAACATACACATCTGTAGAATTTAACCTGCGAGAGAATGAGATAGAACACAATAAACAGTGTTTTCTAATGTATTTATATTTTCGAAATCTAATCTGTATAATATGTGATGTAATATGCGTAGGAAAAAGGAAAAATATTTTTTAAACTTGGTAAAAATACTATAATAAATATACCCTACAATTATCCTTCTCCTGGTACTCTGCATTCGTCTCATTCTCTCGAAGTTTAATTATGTGAAGTTCACTACTAACACGTGCGAACTGCACACATGTTTTTTTAATGGAAGAAAGTGAATCAAATGTTTCACATTTGATCCACTTTCTTCAGTCTTCCAGTTGTGCGTCTGCTAATAACAAATGCTGTGTCACCCAGAAATTCACTGTGTGACACCACATTGCACCCGTCACCCGGAGACTTCAATTGTTAAGTTTCATATGCCCAGTAATTTTGACATGCGGATTTTAGCGAGTCGACTTTCTTTCCTTCACCACGTAAAAAGAAAATCATTTTAATTGCTTGATTTGTATGCGCCTTGGATCCTTTTCTGTCTGAACATATTACAAAAAATGCAACTTTAAGGCTGACTCTAGACGTCCGGAATTTTTTTAATTAAGAGTTGTCCAAACTTTGTCCAGAAACCTGCTATTAAGTGGTGATCTAAGTCATGCTTTTTAGATCTGGTGGTGTGAGGTGACGCGCTTTGACACGAAGAAATGTTATCACAGCGCGATTGGTCCTTCTCAGAATGATGTATAAAGGGAAAAGGTTGGCTACCCACCAGATCGGGTGGTCTGACCTGGTTAAGACATCTCCTCCGACTAGTAATCTAAAATACACTAGCTTGACCCGTTCGAATATTACACAGTATCGTGATCGCTAAGTTTTTAACCAAATTTATTAACGAAAACAATAATTTTAATACATTGACTTATTTTTCATCATTAGAATAAAAAATAATCTTCAAAATGACGTATCAAACATTGATTTTGATACAGTATTAAGGGAGATATTTCATACCGACAATAAAACACCTTTGCGAGATAATCAGCCGATTGGGATCTGGCAGAGTAGAATAGAAAGAAAGAAAAAAAGAAAGATAAGTTTATTTAGCAAAGACCGTTGACGTACAAAACATACATTTACAAAACAACATTGACATAAAAGTAACCAGAAGAAATAGCATACCTTACCACTAATCTTATATCTAAGTTGTACGTTTGGCCATTAGTATGTACGTCGCGGGTCATGCCAAAAGGGTCATCACTCAGCATATTGTTACGCTAACAAGCGCAACGCTGATTTTCAGTGATGACCGCTAGATAATTCCCTGGAGAATACAGTCCCAAGACCGGTTAAATGATGAATCAAAATATCATTCATTTACGACTCGGAACTGTATTCACCAACGACTGCGCGGACGTCACACTTAAAGAGAAAGAGATAGGTGCTAACCTATCTCTTTCTCTTTAAGAGGCGACTGAGGTATTTTACGGAAAGCCTTTATTCTTGCAGAATAACACCATAATATGCAACGCTGTCACTATACTGCTCGTGGGAACGCAATAGGGAGAAAGAATTTTTTGACTCGTACCAAAAAGACGTCTCGTTTTCCGCGATAGCGAAAAGTGGGGTTCGTGAGTGGCCTCCATTTACCCCTTATATTGGAAAAAGGTGTGACTGTATGTATGTATGTATGAGAAGTAATATATATATATAGTTCGCATTTATTTTCGCAGCTATTTCATGTGTTGGCATAGATGTCGCAACAGGTCAATTAGCCTTTCGGTATTCAGTGATTGCCGCACACACTATATGCATTCTAAATGCGTATGCGTATTGTTGAAGAAATGTGTTTACCCAAAGTAACATCTAGCAACGCCCGGCGCTTAAGATCCCGGCCGAAATTATATTACTCACCAAATGGATCGTCTTTGGAGAAGCCTCCCACAGGTTTTCCAGAAATGGCAGTAGTAATCCAGGGCACGTATGGATGCAGGAGTATGTGGCGAGACGGTGAGGACGGGCCGCGGCTGCGCAGAGGATCTGGACATGGCGCTCCTCCTATGATAGTACAAGCTTGTTGCATTATGCGATTGTATAGCCTAGTAGCCAGCAAGCCTACTGGGTTGTGAACTCTTGCTTCAAACATTAACATTAAACATTAGTGCAACAATTTTTTTATTGGATTTAGTGACGAAACGAGCATGTTCTCCTGATGGTGAGTGCAACGTCTGCCCATAACAAATGCTTTGTCGCCCAGAAAATTTCAGTGTGACACCTCGCTCCGTCCGTCACCCTGAGACATCAGTTCTTTAGTCTCATATGCCCAGTGATTACGCCAGCTCTCAGTGCCCTTCAAACCGAAACACAGTAATGTGTGCACACTACTGCTTCACAGCAGGACGACTGGCCCTAGTGTGGTATCTACCTAGACGGATTCCTGCATAGAAATCCTACCACCAGTAAAATGCAAGAACATAATATAACATGAGAGTATGCTCACCACTAAACCCCACACAGTCATCGATATAGATTTATTTTTGTCACCTGTCTGCTCACTGCTACAAGATGTTTCTCAACTTAGTAACTTACTTACTGGTGGTAAGAATCCTACGCAGGAATTTGTCTAGGTGGGTACCACCCCAGGCCAGTTTTTCTGCCGTGCAGCAGTAGTGTTCAGATATTACTGTATTTCAGTGTGAAGGGCACCGAGAGAAAGTGCAATTACGGGGCACGAGACTTAAGATCTGATGTCTCAGAGTGACGTGCGCAGAATGGTACCACACATAAATATTCTGGGTGACACAGCATTTGTTATGGGAAACCACTTAACATCAGGTGAACGTTCGCTCGTCTCGTAATTCAATCCAATTAAAAAAAACGTGCTGGTTTGCAAACAAAACACAGCAAGTCGAAATCGGCTTACCTTCAGACAGCGCCACAATATTCCAGTGGCCCGTGTGCTCGTGGACAACGCTCGGGGCTCCAGACTGTAAGTCGCAACCAGTGGTACAGATGTAGCGGTTTCCCGGTAAGTAGGTGGCATTCTGGAAAGAGTTACCATTGCTTGATTTTTCATGCCATAGAAATGGAGGAAGATTCTAACGTCCGTCTAGGTTGGTACCACCCCAGGGCCAGTTATTCTGTCGTGAAGTAGAAGTGTGCAAACATTGCAGTGTTTCGGTATGAAGGGCACTGAGAGCTAGTGTTATCACTGGACATATGAGACTTAAGATCTGATGTTGCTGGGTGACGGGCTCAGTGTGGTGTCACACAGAAATGTTCTGGGTGACACATCATTTGTTATAGTTAGACGTTGCACTTACCATCAGGTGAACGTTTTGTTCGTTTCTTCACCTTATCCAATAATAAAAAATTGTGATCAGATGACACACTCAATGTCCTTCTGCCTATTATTACCACTATGGCGCCTTTTGCGTAACTAAAAGCTGACGGTTGCGTAGGATATATTTGGCGGATGATGGTGCCAAGGAAAAGGGTAGCTACCCACCAGATCGGGTGGTCTGATCTGGGGAGGATGTCTCCTCCAACTAGTAATATTTAGATGTTGTGTATATAGTTCGCATCGCAGAAAACTTTCATATCGTGATTATGGACGTATGGGAATATTTCTTGAGCTTCTCATGTGGCGACATAGATGTCGCTACATATATTATAGTGCCGTAAGCTTAAGAACAAACACTGGGCACTCACATATCTTCACCGTCCCGCATACAAAGTATTGCCCATGTTCAATGTCATTTTCAGTACTGGTGTAGGAAAGAGCTCAGTGGTGAAGGAAAGATTCTCGAAATGTCAGTTCTGTTACAAATAGTGGTAAATCTTCTAGTGCTCTTATTTTACAGTGTGCTTTTATTTCATTACCAGCTGTTGCCCGCGTTTTCACTGGCGTTAACTAAGTCGACCACATGATTGCACCGCACGGCATGGTACCTCGCTGACCTGAGCATTCACAGTACAGCCCTTCTCGGTAATGTTCAGTTCGCAGTGTGCGGTTCATTTTTTTGCGCGGACCCCAATTCTTTTTTTAAAATAAAAGTACTGTTTATAACATCAGCTATCTGTTAGTGATAGTCCAATCGAAATCGGTGCAGCCGTTTCGGTGATTAGCCGGAACAAGCAGATTTTTTTTTCTTATAAATACCGTTTATACTTCCACTTTTTTTTTACATTACAAACAGACACTTAATTTTTATTTATTTGTATGGAAGATATCCTTTTAATTAATCACATATGATTTAAAGTTGTTAGCGAGCCGTGGTAGCTCAGGGGCTAGGCGCTCGCTTAAAATTTCATAGTACGCGAGTGACCTGGGTTCGATTCCCGGTGCCGGCACCACTAAAATTGTTAACTGCAATTTTAAGTGCTGATTTACAACGTGCTCGGCGGTGAAGGAAAACATCGTGAGGAAACCTGCATGTCTGAGAAATAAAAATATTTCGATGACATGTGCAGTCAACCCGCATTGGAGCAGCGTGGCGGATTCTTCCTAGCTCCAAAACCCTCTCAGAGGAGGCCTGTGCTCAGCAGTGGGACGTTTATAGGCTGAAACTTTACTTTTTTACTTTAAAGTTTTTGACGTTTCTACTCGGATTCCTCTACACCACGCGTGCAACTAAGAGGTTATAACAGACTTCTGCCCACGTTAATCCCACGGTGTTTCCACTTACCATAGTGCCCAATAGAGATCTTCTGGGTGCACTTACCATTAGGCATCGTCACTTTCTTCCAAAAAAAGCTCCGATGACGAAGGCCCTTAGCGGGCATGACCTTGGTGAGCTGGCCTTCAGGTCTGTAACCCTTTTACGCATGGAAGAGCGTGAAAACACCGCGGAGAACTTTCTTTTTGATTTACCTGAGGATTGTCATATAAAAAGCAGAGATCTTGGTTGACAGTTTCTAAATATATCACTTCCTTTTCCTCTTCTACGAAATCCCGAGGTACCTCTGGAAATAAACAATGACTGTTATGGAATCTTTATCATATCTGGTACATAAGCAGTCTACTGTTTTAGGATTCCTATCTACAGGAATCCGTCTAAGTAGTTACCACCGCAGTTCCAGTTATTCAGCCATGAAGTAGTATTGTGCAAACATTACAGTGTTTCGGTCTGAACGACGCCGAGGGCTAGTGTGATCACTGGGCATATGAGACCTCAGAACTGATGTCTTAAGGTCACGGGCGCAGTGTGGTGCCTCACGTAAATGTTCTGGGTGAAACAGCATTTGCTATGGGCAGACGTTGCATGTACCATCAGGTGAACGTTATGCTAATCTCGTCGCTTTCACTAATAAAAAAAACACTGATGGACTACCTCTCCCAAATTGTGATAATTTTCTAAAACACCACGCTTCGTAGGAGAATAAGCCTCGTCAGGCACCTTACACATATCTTTCCTTCGGTAAGATTATGACTTATATGTTAGATAATGTCAGATGAGATATTGATTTAGACTCAGAACTCCAGAAAAGTCAATATTGATATAACATACAAGGTATTGGTTTTCATCTAATGGCATTGCGACAAACTTATGTCGCATTTACGTTAGGTTCTAGAAGTATTTCCGCACTATAGTATATCCTATGCAGTTGTTATCTTCTGGATATTAAACAAAAGATGTTGCTGTCAAAATCGGGCAGGAGTTCATATTTAAACTTTCACCAGCTTTTCCTAACCTTAGTCGACTATTCGACACCAACGGGATGAAATAACATGAGTAATTCTCTTACGCTACCATCAGCGAACTAGGATTCGGCGAGAAAATTGGAACTAGGAAGAATATATTTCTTAAAGGAAAGAAACAGAATCTATTTCCTGAGATCCGCATGGAAAATTAAAAATAGTTGCACATAGTTTTTGAAGAGCACTCCGGCCCTCCCACAACAGCGTACAAAAAGAAAACGGATATCGCCACCAACAACCGTTACCAGATACAAATATCACAACCACTAGGGAATACTGACCATTTAAGTTAAGAACACGACACGTGTTTCACCTTATAGTGAGGCATTATCAAGTGGTATTGACTATACGACAGCTATTGAGTATTTTTATATCAACATCATGTTCGATTTCTATCGTAACCTCACATCGGCAGCATGGGGCTATTCTATTCTTCTCTAAACACTAACGTCTCCCGCACGTGATGCACCTAGACTGGTAAACGCGGTCAAAGTGGCGAAAATAGTATAGAAGCCTGAAAATTATGAGTAACAGTCCTCTACTGGCCATCGGTCTCTCCCAATTTGGAATGGTCGGTCGTATTTCCACGCTAGGCGATCGGATGGCACGTTGTAGTAACATATGCTATCATGCTATATAATTAGAGAGAGCTTTACTTTTACTAGGTCATTGTATTCTTCGCTACCAGCACTGGTGTGTGGAAAACCCTCTAAAAATAAGTGATAAGGCTTAGAATGGGAAATTCATATGCTGTACATCATCATAATTTCAACCACCTGCATTCACCGGCTTCCCAAAAACCATGCAGGTCGTCGCTCCATCTAATGAGAAGTCGGCCTATACCGCGTTTGACAATAAGTGGTTGCCGCTCGAGAATCTTAACGTTTTTGTACTGACTTCGACTGAGACTCCAATCACACCTACATTTCAGAAGGAATTATCTACAATATACATAACAGAATACCAACGTACCGCTTGAAAAGTCTACGTGAATCAACATCCCTGACACCTGCTTCCCATTTATGAACAGAAAGTTCTTGTACGGCAAGCAGGCCGGCAGCATGTACTCTGAAACAGGAGATTTACCAACATCTATAAACTTTTACCGTGTGGTGGCGAGGCTTAGATGAGAGCTACAAACTTTTGTGGCAATCTATGGAGGAGGCCTATGTTCAGCAGTCAAAGTCAAAATTATAAAGCTCTTATGAATGTCAAAATCTACACCGATTCAAAAAGGAAGACCTTCTCAAAGAACCGGCAAGTAACTCTAAAGTCTTCCTTTTTTTCAATGCCATATTACATGTCATTTATAAGTTACATAAATTTACTAGGCAGGGGGTTTGCAAGTGCAGAGTAAGAGTTATTTCCACACATCTCTGTCCTAGAGGACTTTATAATACGCATTTTCCAATAATGTCTACTTGACAAGTTTATTGAATTCTATGTCAGTTTTTTGAGTCACACTTTTAGGAACGACGAGGACCCAAGTTATACATTGCCCGAAATGCTTGTTTTTGTAAAATGAATATTGTTTCCAGACCGGCCGCGGATCCCCACAGTAATACGCCATATGACATAATACTGTGGAAGTATGCAAAATAGACTAATTTAGCGGTAGCCTCATCAGTCAACTGTCTAATCCTTCTAATTGCAAAAATGGCAGATCTTAATTTTGAAGCAATTTTTTCAATATGTGCTCCCCACTGTAGCTTGGAATCAGTAGCGATTCCAAGAAATACATTTGAATTTTCATAAGAAAGGTTAGAATTCTCTAACTTAATATTAATATTATGTGCCGACTTGGACATTACAAAGTATAGACATTTTGTTTTACCCGCATTTAAAATTAAATTCAGCTACAGTGGAATAGTGATAGGCTGAAATGATGATAATGATGATGATATTAAATTCTGATTTGAAAGAAAACTAAGAAATAAAAATATTTCCAAGACATTTTAAGTCCACGAACCCGCATTGGAGCAGCGTGACGGACTCTTCCCGGCTCCAAAACGATCTCACAATTGAGAGGAGGCCTGTGCTCAGCAGTGGACCATTTAAAGGCTGTTACTTTACTTTTTTTAACCTTGCTTTTTGATTATGATATAGTCGTTTTCATTTTGAATACACATATGTATATAACTACTGAATAACGACACGCTTTGATACGACTAAGGAACCTTCAAGAAAAGAGTCTACTCCTTTCTTCAGGGCCGGCAACGCACTCGTAATTCCTCTTTAATTGCTGTTGTCCATGAGCGGCGATGACCTCTTACGATCAGGTGAGCCGCTTGTTCCTTTGCCCCCTTTCCTTAAAAAGCTTCCTTTGCGCTATCCATACTAATATTATAAATGCGAAAGTAACACTCTCTGTCCCTCTGTCTGTTTGTTACCTTTCACGGTTCAACCGCTGAACCGATCTTGACGAAATTTAGCACAGAGATAGCTTGCATCCTGGACACAGGGCATAGGACTTTTTTTCCCGGAAAATCAAATAGTTCTTACGGTATCCACGGGAGAAGTCGCGGGCATCAGCTAGTAATTAATCAAACCTTAGCTATGACTCTGACCACGGCAGGTAAGTAAAGATATCCACAACCATTACTTACTCGATTTAACCGGTGTTAACAACTTCAACAGAGCAATGCTGCTTTTAATGCCGAAGTGTTTATACTCTGGATGTAGGAGGACGTCGGCGATTGGCATGAAAAGCACCGCAGGGTCACACTCAGCCCCTCCCGCTATTTGTTCTATCGTGAGCTTGCACTCGCTCTCGTCCCTCTCGTATTCTCCAAACACCACATTTCCTCTGCAATTTTTTAACCACGTAGTTAATTTTTCTTTATTTCTTCATCTTTATCTTCTCCATTAGCCTATTAATATTCCACTGCATTAGACGACCATGTGAACTAGTTGTTAGAGTAACTTGACTACCACGCCGCCGGTCTTGGGTTCAAATCCCAACCGGAGCCAACATTTGTGCAAAACACAAATTGTCGGTTTTCGGGTCTCATTGTGTTGTGATTGTCCTAGTATCCCTGATACTGCCTAGCTTACCTACAATGTTATTGCATGAGCGTTACATCGGGCATGGAATGTCAGCCACGCTGCTCTAATGCAGGTTGGCAGACTTCACATGTCTTCAAAATATTTCCATTCCTCGGATATGCAGGTTTCCTCACGATGTTTTCCTTCACCGCTAAGCACGTGGTAAATCAGCACTTAGAATTTTTTTAGAGGTGCTGTCTCGTTTCGGCTAGGTGTTTGGCCTCTGCCTACCTCTTATATGAAAAATCGTATGTCCAATAGTCAGTTATTATACAAATCTCCGTATATTCGTATTTGTGTATTTTTGGTCTGGCATTTCTAGGTTTTGGTTATTGCGCTACATGCCAGAACTCAACCACGTGATTTTTCAGCAGCCATTTCTTTAGTCGACTCGTACGACACTCGCGAAAAGAGATGTAGAGGCAGACTTTGGAGAGGCTGCCCTCCAGGCCTATCTTCGACCACAGAGACTACTTCCGAATACTGTTGGAAGCTGTCAACTGCTCAGGCGATATTATTACCACAAGTGTACTCGCAAACACAGGGACAACATAAGATAAGAACGGAGATAGGCTTTTTTATTGCAAAAAGTGACGAAAGGTGCAAAACGATCACCTGATGTTAAGTGCAACGTCTGCCCATAACAAATGCTGTGTTACCCAGAATTTTTTTTGTGTGGCAACACACTCCGCCCATCACTTTGAGACATCAGTTCTTAAGTCTCATATGCCCAGTGATTACAGTAACTCTCAGTGCCCTTCAGACCGAAACACACCAACGTTTGCATACTACTGCTTCACGGCAGAATAACTGGCCCTGACGTAGTAACTACCTAGGCGGATTCCTAAAAAGCAATCCTAGCACCCGTAATTTGCGACAATGACAACAGAACCAACATTATTTGTCCTTGCACATATGTTCTCTCGATGAGATTCGAACCCAGGCCACGCGTAAGGAAGATACTCACAGAGCGTATCCCTCGGGAATCTGCGCCGCATCCCTCGCGGTGGAAATCACAAACTGTTTAGTGACTAGACAAACGCGCGGCGCCCTGAAGTAATGTGGAGTTCCGTCTTTCACTGAAACATAACGAAGTTCTAACTACTCTCAGCTTGAAGAATTCCGAATGATAAAAGAAGCATATATAGCAATTTTACTGGTGGTAGGATTCCTGTGCAGGAATCCTTCTATGTAGATATCACCGCAGGGACAGTTATCCTGCAGTAAAGCAGAAGTGTGCAAACATTACTGTGTTTCGGTTTTAAGGGCACTAAGAGCTAGTGTAATAACTGGGCATATGCGATTTGAGAACTGATGTCCCAGGGGAAGAGGCATAACAGGAACAACAATTACACAGCAATTTTATTGTTATTTTTACAGGGTTTCTTACAAAACAAATAGTTGGTTTTCGGATTGGGTTGTGTTGTAATGGTTCCCGACTCACTGACACTACCTAATATCCGAGCGTTACAGTGCGCACGGTTAGACTGGGACGAGTGAGTGCTCCTGTTTTCTTTTTGGGTATACTTGTGGCACTATAATATTTTCTACGCAGACGATTGCTATAAATAGGCTGATGAGGAAGAGAAGAAGAAACCTTTCAGGGCTCATCAATAAAATCACACCATCGGCAATTGCAACCAATAACATCGCACCAGTCACCTTACCATGAATATACTGCAAGGCCCCCAACCAATTAAACTGTAGCTCTGATAGAAGACCTTCTTCTGGTTCGAAGGCGGGGTCATCGTGACAGTCGAAGACGTGGCATATGATGAAACACAAACCTGGGAACGATAGTTATGTATATATATATATACTGTTGGTAGGATTCCTATGCAGGAATCAGCCTAGGTAGGTACCACTCCAGGGCCAGTTATTCTGCCGAGAAGCTGTAATGTGCATACATTATTGTGTTTCGGTTTGGAGGGCACTGTTAGCTAGCGTAATCACTGGGCATATGAGACTTAAGAACTCCTGTCCCAGGGTTTCTCTTTTGTCACACAGAAATGTTCTGGGTGATGCATTGGTATTGGGCTGACGTTGCACGTACAATCAGGTGAACGTTTTGCTCGTTTCGTAACTTTATCCAAAAAAAAAATATATATATATGCATAAATCTGTTAACCGAGGAAATTGTGGCCTGAAAATGTAATTGGCTATGATGCTATAATTTCTTTAGCTTATAGAAATATAAAATTAAAACCTACCGTTTAAAACAACAACAATTAATAATAACTTTAACATTTGACAACAAAAGTGTAACAGTAAATTCAGCGCTGCACTGCAAACCTTACATAACTGTTTACGAATGTTTTGTTTTCTTGCTTATTGTCAAAGAATGCATTGTTTATGAAACAGTGTTTTCACACCGGAAAAGAGTGCTTCGTACATATTCACGCTTGTAATCCCTAACTGGATAGGAACAAGAAGACAGTAAGATTAGAAACGGCTGGGAAAAGAAAATTTTACAGGAAACTAGCAAGAAAGGAGCTTTAGTGGGCTTCAGATACGCTTTTGACGAGAGGGTTTTAAAAAAATCCGCTAAGCAGCTGTGGTTGCAACGATTTTTTTTTAAATAGTAATAAAAAGTAACAGCCTATAAATGTCCCACTACTGAGCACAGGCCTCCCCTCGCTCCTGAGAGGATTTTGGAGCCGGGAAGCTCGGCTCGAAATTCTGAAGACTTGAAGATTGTGTATGTTACTTGACACTGAAAAATAGTTTATGCCTGTTTCCATATATAAAAAAAATCCGTTGATGACTTTTGGCGCACACTCGAAAAGTGGCGGTAGTGCTTATATTAAATTTTGTGATTTCTGGGTATATTTTGAGATTTGACTATATTTTTACTGTCGAACGAAATTTTGAAGTTTTGCTGATTGAATATTGCATATATGGATGTTACTTGACACTGGAAAATAGTTTGCGACTATTTTCATAAATAAATACGAAGTTACGTTTTAAATTTCTGTCACAGACAAAGTCATCGGAAATATGCGCGTATACGACCTGTCACTTTTACCCGCCAATAACTGTAATCGCGAATGAACTGTTATGCTAGGTGCAGATAAATTAACTCTTTTAGCGTCTAAATTGACAGTAAAATGCGTTCCATAGCAATCGAATTGTTAGTGTTGGCGCCAGAAAATTATATCGTATTTCAATGTAACAGATTAAAAAATATTGGAGGAGGCAAAGACCATTCGAAAAGTTATGCCAAAAATTATCTGTAAATGGACCATCGCTGTACATACGCCTCTCACAAGTCGGTCGGTCGGATTTGTCATAATCGCCGCAATTGTCAAGCGATTAACAAACCGGCCAAGTGCATGTCGGATCCTGGACAATTAAGAATTCCGTAGTGGGGAATATCCCATATCTCAAAAACTATACGAAATATTATCTTTAAACCTTTTTTATTCAGAATTTTCCGCCATATAGTTAAAAAGTTAGTTAGGTGGCGGCTCGTTAAAAGTATACTACCACTCCATCTCATCCAATGGATCTCGTAAAAGGCGAGTAAGGAATTAAACTGCACTGTGCACCCAGCAGCGCATGGTGGCGATGGCCTCACCACCTATCAAACCAAGCGCATTATATTGTTTTGGTGAAACGTGGATTGTGGCAGTCATCTGTTTTTGCAGTGAGTGCCCAGTCTCTGACTACCCCTTATGGGATACAGTCGTGATCTTATGTATGTATGAGGCGGGCATACTTTTTACGAGTAGATATGCAGCCAGTTACGAGTATATACTTAAATAAAATTGTTATTTTTAAACTTCTTTATATTATACTAGGTGACGCCCGCGACTTCGTCGGCGTAGATATAGGTATTTTTAAATATTTCGGTGAAAATTCGATTTGATTTGATTGATTTTTAAGGATAAAAAGTATCCTATGTCCATCTTCAGAATGCAAGCTATCTCTGTGCCAAATTTCAGCATTCGGTGAAAAGGTAACAAACAGACAGACGGACGGAGAGAGTTAGTTACTTTCGCATTTACAATATTAGTATGGATTGCAAGATCTTTTTTTCATTTATTTATTTAAACTTCATTGATTACCCTAAAAGGATACAATGGGCGGATTCAATGCCAGTTGGCATTCTCTGCCAGTCAACCCAGGGCGTAGTGAAACATTGTGGCTGGTGTAAAATACAAAGAAACTAATTAGTTCACCCTTAAAAGCTATTAATTAATATAAAATACAATACAAAAAATACTCAAAATAAATACATAGCAATATATAACTATGATAAATATACAATGATACACAAATATGCATATACATATAAACTAACATACATACACACATACATATACAGAAATACACGTAATGGTTCAACATAAATTTACGATGTAAAAAAGAATACACAAAAAAATGTATCTGCAATCTTTAAAATAATCTTTAAAATAAACTAACCTCTTAAAGCAGATCTTATTTTGAGCTTCTCTAATGTCATCGGGCAAGGAGTTCCAGATCAGTGCAGCCTGAACGATAAATGAGTTACCAACGAATTTGGAGAAGTGTAGTGTAATTGTAACCTTATAATTTAAAGCGGAACGAAGAACTCTTTCATGAGTTAAAGAAATGTATTAAAATTTGTCCTAAAGATAAGTAGAAGAAGTGAAATCATTTAAGATGGTAGCGATCCAAGATAATCTACCACTTTAATTTTATTTAAATTAAATTTTAATTAAAACCAGAAGATGGGCAGCAGCATCTTTCTGAAACATCTGAATAAATAAACTGCGGTTGCCAACCCGCCCGTCAAGCGTGGCAACTATGGCAAAATCCCTCCAAAGTGAGAGCTACCAACTGAACATAGGTTCAGCAGTGGACTAGTGATAGGCTGAAATGATGATGATGATGAGAGAACTACGAGAATGCTTCACTTGGTTCAAATCTTGATGACATACATCGGCGTAATCAATAATGGGTACAACAAGCAATAATCTCACACGCTTATGTGCAGTTTCTGTTTCTTCCCGCAGTTATGGATGGAGTTTTTTTTTATTTTTTTATTGGATAGAGCGACGAAACGAGAAAAACGTTCACCTGGTGTAAAATTCTACGTCTACCCATAACAAATGCTATGTCACCCAGAACATTTCTGTGCGCACTCACTGCGCCCGTCACCCTGAGACATCAGTTCTTAAGTCTCATATGCCCAGTGATTACGCTAGCTCACAGTGCCCTTAAAATCGAAACACAGTAATATTTGCACACTACTACTTCACTGCATAATAACGGGCCCTGGGGTGGTACCTACCTAGACGGATTCCTGCCTTGGAATCCTACCACCAGTATAACGGTGTGACATTAATTTTTTTATTTTCGATTCATAAAAACACCTTTTCTCAAAATTTCATCTATATAGTGCCAATAGTCTCCAAGTAAAATGTCCGTGACATACGGACAGAAAATGCCTAGGTGACACGGCATTTGTTGTGGGCAGACGTTGTACTTTCCATCAGGTGAACGTTCTGTTCGTGTTGTCGTTTATCCAATAAAAAAAATTAAAAAAACGTTCGCACATCTTTGTAGATACAAATTATGTATGTAAATAATCAACGATTGCATCGAGCGTTCGTCTTCATGGGCAATGCGAGACGTGTAGCGTTTGAAATCGCTGGCAAATTGTCCATATCCTTCCTCAAGCCCGCCCTGAATTTAAATAAAGCTTTTTGTTAGATTTGACGCGTTCACGATATTCTATACTATATCTAAACAGTAAAATAATAATAACAAGTGGTCGTAATGACAAGTTATTCATATTTTTTTAAGTATAATCCTTATTGAGGTTTTAGTAATTATGTGTTGGCATCATTTTACAATTCTATGACTACAATCTCTACTCTCTGCGACTGTTTAGACACAGACAGATTATGTGTTTGACATTGGCAGAATGAACGTAAATAATGAATGCTTCATTTAAGTCAATTTAATGTAAATACATTATCTATACAAGTAAATTAAATTGAAGAGTCTGTTTGTTATAACAAAATAATAGCTTTTTACTCAATTCTTTTAAAAGTATATACAGATATTTTTACTGATAGAATAGGAACAGGAATAGGAATCCTACATTCCTATGGAGGAATCCGTCTAGGTAGGTACCACCCAGGGCCAGTTATTCTGCCGTGAAGCAGTACTGTGCAAGCATTACTGTGTTTCGGTTTGAAGGGCACTGTGAGCTAGCGTAATCATTGGCCATTTGAGACTTAAGAACTGATGTCTCAGGGTGACGGGCGCAGTGTGGTGTCACTCAGAAATATTCTGGGTGACACAGCATTTGTTGTGGGCGGACGTTGCACTTACCACCAGGTGAACGTTCGCTCGTTTCGTCACTTTACACAATAAAAAAAAACAGTACTTATAAGAAAAAAAGATTTTTAAGTCTGTCTGTCTGTTTGTTCCGGCTAATCTCAGAATCGGCGGGACCGATTTTGACGGGACTATCAGTGACAAATAGCTGATATTATAGCGGGTAACTTCGGCTACTTTAATTTTAGAAAAATAAGGTTCCGCGCATTAAAACCCCAAAATCTGATTCAAATTGGAAAGTATTTCATCGATCGGGTCGGCTTTATTACGCGGGAAACCGCGGGGCATGGGTGGTAACACATATTATTATAACTTTTAGCTTTCTCACTTCTCAATACAAACTTTAACTATGCCACTCTCGCCCCTTCATCCGCGTAATGCTTAAAATGAGGTACAAAGTTTTCTCTTCGCGTATTACTATGGCACAGACAAGAATATTTTTGGTCAACATTACAACTAATTGTGTGCCGTGTGGTGGCGGCTTAAGAGAATATGCCACCCCATCTCATCCCGTGGATATCGTAAAAGTCAACATAGGAAAAATAAAAGCCAGGATATGGGCAGCAGCATCTTCCTGGAAAATCTGAATAAATAAACTGCGGTTGCGAACCCGTCTGCTAAGCTTGAAAACTATGGCAACCCCCCCCCCCCCCCCCCCAAGGAGAGCTTCTGATGATTATGATGACGATGATTACCACTTACTATAACGATAAGTGCTTGAAAGCCAAAACAGATAAGGAGGCGTAATATCCGGAACTGGCTCTCGAGGTGACCGTAGCAGTCGGGTACTCTGACCATCAGTAATCGGAATGCCGTATTACTTTTTCTGTGCCTTGGATTCGAAATTTAGTTTGGTTTTTTATTTTTAATTTTCCCCATGCTACAGACACTACATCCATGTAATAGTGTCGTTTTGTCAAATAAAGAAAGTGGTAAGCGACGGCGTTAAAACTTTTCAGGTTATGTATAATGTATGTGATGAGGAGAGGTACAAGCCGCCACCACACGCATTCCAACATCACTAAGAAATCCTTTACTGTAATTGTTGCAGCTGAGCCCTTACGAAACTCCTTACCACTAAACATTCGACGTGTGAAACCCGAGACTAATCTTTTTTCGTTTAAAAACCAAGTTAAACTTCATTACTTGGAACCCTGATTTCATATTTCCTCTTTACTTTTCCATTTTATCCATAACATAAAAACTATTGCTTTCATCTACGAATGATGTTATCCTGTGTTTGACAGTATATACAGCTTCTTCTGTTCCCTTCTTTATATCTTAATTACTTCAGTTCTTAACACAATGGTTGTCTAGAATGAAAACGCTTTCTAAGCGATATGAATGCCCGTTGTTAATGTTTTGTCAATGTTTTGCATTGTTTTTGCTTAGTCCTGCACATGGTGTACATTGATTGATTGATTAGGATCATAGTAATTATTTCTACTCCCAATAAAACATAATCACATTAAGAAAATCCGAACTGAATACATTACCTAACTTTTTTTGAGTAGGATTCCTCCTATCCTATCCGTCTAGGTAGGTACCTCCGCAGTTACTACCCGTGAAGCATTACTGTGTTTCGGCCTGAAGTGCGAGCTAGTGCACTGAGCTAAGTCTCATATAGACTTAAGAACTGATGTCTCAGAGCGAGTGCAGTGTGGTGGCATGCAGGAATGCTCTGGGTGATAAAGCATTTAGTATTGGCAGACGTTGCGCTTACCATCGGGTAAACGTTTTGCTCCTCTCGACATTTTCTCATATAAATAAAAAAAAAACCTTGGATGTCATTAACTTTCCACTACGCCAGGTGTGCCTTCTGAACAATGTTTTAACTAACAACGATTTATTGCTAAAACCTCGCATTTTCTTTACCCCCGAGGCCTTAACAATAAACTATTAATGTATTCTGCACTCGACTTTACACGTTCATATTCTATTTATTACGTATTGTTTACCATTTCACTGGCAGTAGGATTTCTTTGCCTGTATTTGTACTGTCGCCGATAGGTGTTTGAATGATCGCGATAGGTGATCGGATGAGTATGTAGCGACATCTATGTCGCCACATGAGAAGCTCAAGGAATATTCGCATATGTCCATAATCGCGCTATGAAAGTTTTCTGAGATGCGCACTATATATACAACATCTAAATATTACTAGTAGGAGGAGACGTCCTCCCCGGATCAGACCATTCGATCTGGCGGGTAGCTACCCTTTTCCTTGGCAATATAATTCACCAAAAGTAGAAAAGCACCTATCACTTCCCGGGAGGTATTGTACGAACAGCCTTTATTCCTGTAGAATAATATCTATGCAGGAATCCTAGGTAGGTACCACCGCAGGGACGGTTATTCTGCCATGAAGCAGTAGTGTGCAAAACTTACTGTCATCATCATCATCGTTTCAGCCTATCACTAGTCCACTGCTGAACATAGGCCTCCCCCATAGATTACTACAAAGTGTGTAGCTCACATTTTGATGGGAATTTTGCCATAGTTGCCACGCTTGGCAGGCGGGTTGGCAACCGCAGTTTATTTATTCAGATGTTCCAGGAAGATGCTGTTGCCCATCTTCTGGTTTTAATTTTCCCTCTGCCGAGTGGTAGATTGTCTTAAGTCGCTACAACACGGCAAATTACTGTGTTTCGGTGTAAAGGGCACTGAGAGCTAGTGTAATCACTGGGCATATGAGACTTAAGAAATGATGTCTCAGGGCGTAACTGTCTGCATGTATGTTATAGTGCTGTTTCCGCACGCACAAACACAGAAGCACCCACTCTTGACAACACACACGCGCTGGATGTAATGCGATGAAATCGGAGGATGCTCTTCAGGGACTCGGGACAATCGCAACACAAGACCCACACCCACAGTCACAGGGGAATGGCATAATGTGACAATCACGGGTATTTTGTTCGTGCGACGAAGAAATGTAATAATGTGTGACGTAAAATATTTTTCACCAATAATGAAATGATTTGAATTGTGCGACACAAAAATGAAAAATACATGAGATGCTAGGAGTGAGGGGGGGGCATCAATTTATTGGATGAAGTGATGATACGAGCAAAACGTTCACCTGATAGTAAGTGTACCGTCCGCCCACAACAAATGCTGTGTCACCCAGAAAAATTCTGTGTGGCACCACATTCTGCCCATCACCCTGAGACGTAAGTTCTTAAGTCTCATATGCCCAGTGATTACGCTAGCTCACAGTGCCCTTCAAACCGAAACACAGTAATGCGCACACCACCGCTGCACGGTAGAATAACTGGCTCTGGGGTGGTACCTACTTAGACGGATTCCTGCATAGGAATCCTACCACCAGTAAAAAAGTAAAACACCAGTAAATGTAATAATGTAATAATGTGTGACGTAAAATATTTTTCACCAATAATGAAATGAATTGTGCGACACAAAAATGAAAAATACATGAGATGCTAGGAGGGAAAGGGGTGCAACATCTATGGATTTGATAACTTCCGAATATATATACGTTTACAAATATATATGGAACTATCTGAAGGCCATACAAATATTTGCCCCGTGCTGGAATCGAACCGGTAACCCGTAGTGGAGAACTCAGTCGATAGGCCAATGCTATTCTATTTTAGGTTATTATATTAATTCTTAATGTATATACGAGTACAGACTGCATTGACCTATCATTAGATAGAGTGTGTTTAAATGTCATCCTTATCATCATTTGGGGGCATTTTGCCATAGATGCCACGCTTGGTAGGCGGTCTGGCAACCACAGTTTATTTATTCAGATGTTCAAGGAAGATGCTGCTGCCCATCATTAGGTTTTCATTTTCCCTCTGTCGACTTTTACGAAACCCACGGGATGAGATGGGGACTCTTAAGCCGCCACCACACGGTAAAATGTCATTCTGAATATATATTCCGAAATAAAGATGCATAGTTTGGTCATAGATTTTGTTATGGTCACAGATGGACAAACGAATGTTTTTTTATAATATAACTTGCAATATAGGGGTCCGTATCAAGAAATATTCAGTTCATTGCAATTGTACATAGTTCTTAAATATTTGCATGTATTTAATGATACAATCGCAAGTTTTAGTTAAAAGTATTTATTGTGAAAATTATTTCGCATCGCATCAGTGCTGTGGTTGTGGCAGTTTAAAAAAAAATGTTTGGAAAATGTATTTTTATTGTTTTGGTAGGACTTGCATTTCCTAGCTTTGGTATGGTATTAAATTTGATTAATAAAAAATTATTAAAGATTTAATAAATATTTTTAGCCATTATTTATCAATATTATTGAAAATTAATCGATATCTGACAAATGAAAGATTGTATTATGTTTAATTTATAGAGAAAAAAATTAAAAAGTTTGTCAGAAGTGGGATTCGAACCCACGCCCACAGAAGTGGACTGCGACCTGAACGCAGCGCCTTAGACCGCTCGGCCATCCTGACTTAGACGTTGATTGCGAAATTATTGTACAATATTGGTTTCTAAAAAAATTATAAATAGAAATGAAATGTTGACGAACTATGTAAACAATAACGTGTAATAGGGTAACTCATTTTTTTTTTAATTATTTCTTATGCTTGTATGTATACAAATACGTTGTGTATTTAATAATTTATGCTAGCCACTGTCAATATACGAAACTGCATCATTATTAATTACTTCACTACTTATGTTACCACGCTTTTATTAGCCTGAGTTGTATATGTATGTGATGGAGTCTTCCAATTCGGTTTGCATCCACTTCCAGATGTCCGAATAATAATACAAGAATTACGACCTAAAATGGCTGACAGAAATTCAAACGTTAGGCGCTCTCTTTAAATTTTACGCGAGTGACCTGGGTTCGATTCCCGGTGCCGGTACCACTAAAGTTGTTTATTGCAATTTTAAGTGCTGATTTACCACGTGCTCGACGGTGAAGGAAATCATACCTAGTCGCCTCTTACGACACCTTGCTAAGAAAGAGGTAGGTGCTATTCTAATCTGCCGGACAACTATCGGCTACATACTCATACCTATTATTTTAGGCGTAGACAGGGGTCAAGAAGGAACTTTACTTGTATATTACAAGACAACGATATAATTAGGTACAAGATAGAATGGAATAAAATATTTTTTATTCAACAGCGATTATTTACATAATGGTTTCCAAAAAATGTCTCTGTCCTGGGAAGAACCAGTAAGAATCCCAGCGGGATATTTTTTCAGTCATTTTAAAAATAATGTACAATAACAGCAGTACTATGAAGATGTAGAAATAGCTTGGTGGTGATCACCTCATTCCCAGGGGTTATCACCATCGACGTATTCTTTCATATTATAATAACCCTTTATATTAAGTCTTTGTTTAATATAAAATTTGAACTTTTTAATTGAAAGACTTTTAGCACTTGCTGGGATTTTGTTGTAAAAACGTATACATTGCCACATAAAAGAGTTAACTGACCTTCGAGTAACTGTCATTATTAATTTGAACTATTAACATCCATTTTTTGTGAACTGTTTTATGTTCTTGTGTACATACATACAGTCACGCCTGTTTCCCATGGGGGTAGGCAGAAACCACATCTTTCCACTTCCTACGATCCTGACACACATCTTTCGCTTCTTCTACTTTCATTGAACAAAACATTATGTCTGCCATTACACTGATAATTACACTTATTAGAAGCGTCGACCGCGTTGGCCTGGTGGTCATAAAACGTGAATCCTCCGTCACAGGTCCTCGGTTCGAATTCCAATTACATATTGTTCGTTTACGGGTCTGTTTGTGTTATAACAGACCTCATGCGGTATCAGAAACGAAGAAGCAAAAATACATAATTAATGAAAAAAATAGTCTTATAATGTCGCCAATAGAAACAATAATACACTGTCACAGTGAACTTCGCTTGGAGCCTGCAAGGCCGACTTGACGTTTAGATATCGCCTTCGTATCAAAACTAGTGGTCTCTCTCCGTTTCTCTTACTATCTTCATAAAATCCTCACCAAAATGTATTGTCAAAATCGTAAGTTTTTTTTTCTAGTGAAAGCGGGATTGTTCGATTCGGACGATGGAAAGGACGAATGGGAACGAATAGTGGGGGGAACGAAGGCGGAAAATGGCTCAGCCCCCTACCAAGTGTCGCTACGTTGGTTCGGCTTCAGACATTTTTGTGGAGCGTCCATAATCACCCCCAGGGTGATTTTAACAGCTGCTCACTGTGTCGATAGGTTAGTTATAGTTAGTTTTAGGTTTTTTTTAATACGAAATGCTGAGTGATCTCTCACCGACAGGAGGTCTATCTGCTTATATATCATTCTTCTAAAAAAATGTTACACATTTAATAAAAATAATTTTACGGTTTTCATCGCGTTTAATTTTTAAACTATTTATAAAACGACGTTTCGAGCGCTTTACAGCACCCATGGTCACGCCGGGACTGAGTTGACAGATGTCCTTATGTAATACTTAATTCCGGCGTACCTTCAGTATTTAATTATTATTTATGTTCCGATTAACGCAGAATGAGCTTACAGTGTCTTGAAGAATTGCAGTGGTATGCTTGGTTTTTGATTTAATTTTATATATAAGATTTGTGATCTATCAAATCTGATCTAGTGTTTGGGGTGGACGTGCTGTAAAACACTCGAAACGACGGGTTATCAATAATTTAAAAATTAAACGCTATATAATCCGTAAAATGAGTTTTACTATTGTCTATTTTTACGTCATTATCAACTTCTTTTTTAATGGCTTATAGTTATAGTATAGTTTCAGCCTATAAATGTCCCACTGCTGAGCACAGGCCTCCTCTAATTTCCGAGAGGGTTTTTGGAGCTAGAAAGAATCCGCCACGCTGCTCCAATGCTGGTTGGCGGACTTCACATGTCTTCGAAATATTTTTAATTACTCAGACATGCAGGTTTCCTCACGATGTTTTCCTTCACCGCCGAGCACATGGTAAGTCAGCACTTAAAATTGCAATTAACAATTTCAGTGGTGCCGGCAACGGGAATCGAACCCAGGTCACTCGCGTACTATGAAATTTAAAGCGAGCGCCTAGCCCCTGAGCTACCACGGCTCACGGCTTTTAATGACTTAAGTTCTTATTTTATGTAACAAATCTAAACTACCAAACTACCAGGAACATCTCAGCCTGATTTAATGAAAACTTTATTGGAAAAACCACAACTGTAACTATAACCCGTCCAAAATTAAGACGACGCATAACCGCTATTCCCATTTACAGAATGAAACCCTACTACTTTATGGCGGTTGTCGGCACCAACCAGCTCAATTCAGGTGGCACGCCGTACCCGATACGCAAGTTCGTGCGTCACGAGGACTACGACAGTGACGTCATCAAGAATGACATCGCAATAGTGTTCACATTGACGGAAATGAAGTTTGGGAGTAACGTCGACGCGATAGAACTAAACAACGAGCCGGTGATGCCCGGGGAGAAGCTGCTCCTCACTGGCTGGGGGACCACGTCTGTAAGTCTTTTTATAGCAGTAAGGATGGTGGTAGGATTCCTATGCGGGAATCCGTCTAGGTAGGTACCACCCCAGGGCCAGTTATTCTGCCGTGAAGCAGTAGTGTGCAAGCATATTGTGTATTGTTTCGGTTTGAAGGGCACTGTGAGCTAGCGTAATCACTGGGCATTTGAGAATTAAGAACTGATGTCCCAAGGTGACGGGCGCAGTGAGGTTTCACATAGAAATATTCTGGGCGACACAGCATTTGTTGTGGGCGGACGTTGCACTTACCATCAGGTGAAGGTTTTGCTCGTTTCGTCACTTTCTACAATAAAAATTAAAAAAAAAAATTAAAAAAATGTGTGATAAGTAAGAGAGAAAGAAAGAAAGAAAGAAAAAACTTTATTCAATACTACAACTCAACATACATTAGAAGTTCAAATGATAAGTAAACGATTAGATACGACGTATTTCATTTACAAACGTACGTTGAGTTGTAGCAAGGAAAAGGCTGTCGACTCATAATGCTATGGCGGTGTTGCCACAGCGCTGTTATTCTGTCGATGCCCCAGGTTTACCGAGCAGTTACCGGACATATTATTAACGACTAAGTAATTTAAGTAAATGACGAGTTAGCAAAACTGTTCTGGGTGACATAGCAAATGCTGTGTGACACCTCACTGCGCATGTTCAGTGACTACACTAGCTCTCAGTGCCTTTCAAACCGAAACAGAGTAATGTTTGCGCACTACTGCTTCTCGGCAGAATAACTGGCCCTAAGGCGGTACCTACCTAGACGGATTCCTGCATAGGATTCCTTATAAGAAGAATCATAATACATAGATAAGAAATACGATAAAGGTACGGTAAACAAATAAAAATAGACTATCCTATCTTAGTTGACCAGCAAATGCTGAAAGCGAGCTACAGATTAACTTACGACCAAACAGAAACGCTACCGAACGCAAACGTCGCCCGCGAAACGTGCTAGACGACACGGACGTCTCAGTTCTTCCTGACCACGATACTGACAGTCACGATCCAGGCCACACTGTGCACACAGTCAATAGCTTTAATATAACACGCACCACGACGCGCGACCGCCGTAGAGAGCGGCGCGCAATAGTCAATAATCACACCGCGTACACAAGATGCACCCGTGTTCCAGGGCGGTTCTCACCGCCCAGAGTTACCGACACACAAGTCGACAGTCCGAATGGACGCGCGCAGCCTCCTTCGGACGGTCAATAGACGACTTAAAATACTTAAGATTTTCGAAATCGCGAAAGCACGCAGCAAACGCGACACAGTCCGAACTTCGAGGTTTTTGTAGGAGTTTTTATTTATTTATTTATGTTTGGGTCAAACCAAACCTGGCACGCGGGCCCCTGGCCCGCGAGCACAGTATTCGATGAAGCTGTAAAAGCCGAGAAGAATAACAGCAGCAAACCACAGTCTAAGTTAATTTTAGACGTTCAAAAGTAAAAAATCTAATTAATTAATTAATTATAGCAAAATTTTTATTATTATTAACATAGTTAGCTTTATCATGCTCTTCCAAGCCCTTTCATTTTAATAAACATATTCAAATAATGAAGAAAATATTTGGCACAACAATTCCGTTAAAAGTTAATTCTAACAATTTTTTATTTTTATCCGTTAAAATTGTTTTAATTTAAATAAAACTATTTTTCGGACTATAAAACTATGACATCAGGACATATTATGTCACCTCAGTTCTCCCGTGACCATGGGTGCTGTAAAGTGTCGGGTTATAAGTAGCTTAAATTAAACGCGATAAAATCCGTAAAACAGAGTAATGTTTGCACACTACCGCTTCACGGCTGAATAACTGGTCCTGCGGTGGATTCCTGCATAGAAATCATACCACCACTGTATTCGGTACGACTGTATTGGGAAGCCGTGTCGCTGGCTCGTTAAAAGAATACTACCACTCCATCTTATCCAATGGATCTCGTAAAAGGTGAGTAACGAATTAAACTGCACTGTGCACCCAACAGCGCATGGTGGCGATGGGCTCACCACCTATCACACCAAGTGCATTATATTGTTTTGGTGAAGTGTGTGATTGTTGTGGAATCATCTGTTTTTGCACTGAGTGCCCAGTCTCTGACTACCCCTTATGGGATACAGTCGTGGTCTTATGTATGTATGTATGTATTGGGAAGTTGTCGCCGTGGTCGAAAATTGGCCAGGAATTAAATCAATGGGTATAAAAGACCTAACGAAAAGGGGCCACGAAAACTGTGAAATCACGGGGGGAAATACGTCTTTTGCTAAAAACTTCTTCGGTTTTAACAGTGGACGATAGTGTAAGTGCCTACCGAAATTTAATAGCAAGAACTTCTCCTACTAAACAACAAACTAAAATTTTATTAGGCGATCGCTCTGATAAAATCTGATTTTTAGATAAAAACTTACTGAAATGTTCTATTTAGTACCCAGGTAAAGCGCCGAATGATCTCATGAGGTTGGAGCTTAATGCTATATCTTTCGAAGAATGTCAAGAAGCACATAAGAACATCAATCCAGTCTTCGAGTCGCAGATATGCGCCCTTACGAAGGAGGGGGAGGGCGCCTGTCACGTAAGCATAATTGTTTTAGTAAAAGTAACTGCCTATAAATTTCCCATTAGTGAAATGTATGTATGAAAAGCCTTTTTGATGATTATTTTTCCCTCTAATGACAAAAAATATGTAAATGTCTTAAAATTAATGTTTTAATTGCAAAATTTAATAGAAAGATTATATTTATCAAATTAATTGTAGAACGCGCCATCTGTTGACAATCTGTTCAACTAACATGCACGACAGCAGTCGGTTACAGTTGTTCACATTGTTTAAAGGTACATTGCGCAATGTTTTCATGATCACGATACTTTGCGAAATATCCGCAGGGGTTAGCTAGTATATATATACTATATTTCCTTCTTTCAAAAATGCTATGCCGAAAATACACAGATCGGTGACGTACAACAGAGTGTAATGTGCTCAGCGTCAGGTATTACGTTCCCAATCCGCCCGCCGAACATGGTGATTAAGACAAATCCTACCGTCTTGGGAGAGACCCATGTCCAGCGGTGGCATTAACAGGCTGACAACCACGCCGCGGGTTCTGGGTTCGAATCCCAGACGGAGCCAACTTTTGTGCAAAAACAAAATTGTTGGTTTTGCGGGTCTGGTTGTGTTGTGTTTGTACTTGTGTCTCTGACACTGCATTCTAGCCTACCTCCGATCTTATCGCATGAGCGTTACATTGGGCAAGGTTAAGTTGGGAGGAGTGCTTCTGTGTTTGCGCGTGCACTTGAGGCACTGTAATATTTACTGCGCAGTTGACAGCTTCCGACAAAATTCGGTAGTTGTTGCCGTGGTTGAAAATCGGCTAGGAGGTGATGATGTCCTGGCTGGTGACAGGCTGATGAAGAAGAAGTATGTTCTCACTGACTACAATTTCTTTAGTATATTTTCTGTCGACTATTCCGACTTGATTGATCCGGTTCTTATTGATTTTACAATTGGCAGTATACGGAATGTGACGTTTACTTTCAGGGTGATTCTGGCGGACCATTGGTGAGGGAATACCGACAAGTCGGCGTCGTATCTTGGGGTATCCCGTGCGGTAAGGGAAAGCCTGATGTCTACACTAAGGTAAATCGACATATCCTACAAAATATGAAGCGTGTAGAACGCGCTAAAGCTAAGTGAAGCCATGTATTCCAGATAGGTATGACCGCACTGTGTGTTCGTTACCTTTTCACGAGTCAGACAAGTACAGTCAAGACAGTACAATACTAAGTTTTATTTATTTATTTATTTATCGAAACAGTCAAAAACTATTTTCCAGCGTCAAGTAACATATGCAAGTATACAATCTTCAAGCAGCAAGACTTAAAAAAATTTTGATCGACAATAAAACTGTTGACTTTTACTGAAGTTTTTCTGGACCGATGGAGACAAAACGAAAAGCACAATTTTGCTCTTGAATTGAATTTTCCAATCACTGTACACTTTCAGAAGCACATGCCGCATAATAAACTATCAATAATAAACATCAAAACTCCAAATATACACAGAAATTACAAAATTATTTATAAACACTACTGCCACTTTTCGAGTTGGCGCCAAAAGTCTTCTCAATATTAAGTAGTTGTTAACTGTAATTATGACGACAGATAACTTAAGTAATTTTTGGATTATAGATACAGATTGTTTATATCACTTTTAATTTAGCGATTGTGACGAAAATCAGACACTTCTAATTATTTATATTGATTTTAGGTCGAATCATTTACGGATTGGATCGAAAAAACACTAAATGATGACGATGAAGAACACATCAAGGAACTTAATAAAGGAAAGACTGTCCAACTTGGGTAAATTCAACCAAGAACAAATGTTAATGGTCATGTATGCCAATGCGTTGTAGTTGTAAATAAATATTAATTGATGATTTATGAAGTCTTTATTGTTAGCATGCATCGCATCGATTTCCTGCATATTTGCACAAATCAACGCTACATCTAATGCGAGGTCGTTCAAATGCAGTGAGTTTGCCGTTGTGGGAAAGTCGACTAGAGAAGCTTTGTTTCAATGAGAAACACGGAGGAAGCCAAACGATTTTGTATTATAGTCGATCTTCAATTGCGCCTCAAAGTTCGAATCTCATTGACCTCATGAACTACATTCATTGCTGGCAATATTGTCACAAAGTTATAAAATTAATAAAAGATAACTATTTTGATTAATTTAATTCATTATTTTTTGATGATTGCCAGATATGTCCATAATTAAAAACCTAATATAGAAACCTGCTGACATCTGGCTGAGATATTGTTACTTCTTGACAGAAACTGCAAGATAAGCTAGGCGTAACCCAACTATATCTAAACTTGTTACAATATTTTTTTCACTTAATTACAACATTTGCCAAATCAAAGATCTTTACCTAATTCAAATTTAACTCACATATAAATATAAAACAGAAATAAAACTTTGCATTTTTAGTGAAAATATATGTTTATTACCACACAATGTAAATCTAATATCACAGTAATCAGTCGTGATTCAATAGCGTCGTGATCAGTGTTACCATCTCATTAAAAGTCGCCTACAATTGTAATAAAAGAAACATCCTAAAGAACCAAATGGTTCTAAACGCAGTGACCAACGGACGCGTAAAATAATGTTCTTTCAGACATTTAAGTAAGTAATTTCGTGATTACAAAAACCAAATCGAATCTTAACATTTCAAATCACTAGGTTACATTTCCCGAAAAATATACAAATGACTACATCACTACCTTACCCTTACCTTAACAATTTATTTGAAATTAGATGACTAAACATGAATAGATTTAATGTAATCGATTGCCCTAATGAAGATATATAAATTGTTAGAAAATGGTATAAATAATTTTTTTTTGACATATTACGTTTATGAATACTTTTAAAAATTCATTATAAGAAATCAACTTAAAACATTATTTCATTTATAGTATTATTGATAATTAGAAGAAGAACAATATAACGAAATATTTTCTGATATACAAATGATTTAAGAATAAAATATTACATGGTCATCTTAGACCCCAATATAACTAATGATTAGCTTTGAAAAAATCAGTTATTCTGCCATGAAACAGTAGTGTGCAAACGTTACTGTGTTTCGGTCTGAACTCTGAACTGAATCTGAACATTACTGTATCTGGGCTAGTGTAATTACTGGGCATATTTTTTTTTTAATTGATAAAAGTGACGGAACAATCAAAACGTTTACCTGTTGGTAAGTGTAACGTCTGCCTATAACAAATGCTCAGACTGCACTCAGAACATTTCTGTATGACACCACACTGCGCCTGTCACTCTGAGACATCAGTTCTTAAGACTCATACGCCCAGTAATTACGCTAGCTCTCAGTGGCCTTCCAACCAAAACACAGTAATGTTTACACACTACTGCTTCACGGCAGAATAACTGGCTCTAGGGTAGGACCTACCTAGACGGATTCCTGCTTAGGAACTGAAACATCTGTCCATAACAAGTGCTGTGCCACAATATTTCTGAGTGGTACGACACTGCGCTCGCCACACTGAGGCAACAGTTTTTTAAGTCTCGTGTGCCCAGTAATTCCACTAGTTATTAGTTCCTTTCAGACCAAAACACAGTAATGTATACACACAACTGCGTGACATAATAACTGGCGCTGCGGTAATACCTACCTAGACGGATTACAGCATAGGAATCCTACCGCCATTCACGAAATGCTAATTACATCATCTCTAAAATATAAATAGACACAATCAAAATCACAACTCTTACTCTGATCCACAGATAATCAAAGAATTCTATGACATCCTCATTAAATATGAATTCATAAAAATCACCAAATTCTTGCAATTTTGAATTCGTGTGGTTTGAATTACAATTTAAATTTTCTTGAAAATCTTTAGAGTAATCACGTCCTAAAATACCGAACTTCAGGATATTATTTGCGTCTGACATCAAAATTGTCACTTCTTGAACATCTTTGACAGGTTTCGCGTAAAATACAAACTTGTCAGATGACAGAGACGTTTCAGTTGTCAAAATGACCGGAAGCTGCGTCGATCGGTGTTTTGTGAAGTTTCCTTTTATGGATATATTTTCAAATACAACATTGAAATTGTTTTCTAACCTGCAAAGAAAATAAGGAAAAATTAGTTATATTCTTTGGTTTCATGCCAACTACCGTAAGCTTTCCGCCAGTGTGATATTATTCACAATATTCGTTGAACTGAATGAGACAAAACGGAAAACGCGATTTTGGTTTTAAATTGAATGGACACTTTACTTGACAATGACACTTGCTGCATAATACGATTTCAATATTATATGAATCTGCCATATATAAATAAATAAATAAATAAATACAACCCTTACTTCTGGAGTTAGCGCTAATATATGAGTTATAAGACATTAGAGACCCGTGTTTCTGACACTCTGTCACAACCTGCCTATGATCTTATCGCATGAGCGTTACATTGGGCGTTGGTAGGTTAGAACGAATGAGTTCCTCTGTGTGTGTTTAGATATATATAGCTTATAGCTTCCGGCTGCATAGGAATATTATAAGGCCGTGAAACTTTAAATAGAATAATGGGTTGCTAAACCCACTATCAATAAGGTATTTAACTGTAACATTAGATATTGCTGACAATGAAAACATACCGTTGTTAGAAATTCAAAATGGCGCACACTATTGACGTATACAGACGATACTGCCTCTCCCACAGATTACCACAAAGCACGGTACAGTCTTAAGCCATCATCTTGCCGGACACTTTAGATATAGATATACTCTAATATCTTACTACAACTAATATATTAGCGACAACTCCAGAAGTAAGGGTTGTATTTATTTTATTGAAGTATCTGTCATATAATATTGAAAGCATATTATGGAGCAAGTGTAATTGGCAAATTCAATTAAAAACCAAATTTTATTTTCTGAATCCATAATTTTATTTTCTCGATTGTCGATTCGATTTTCCACACTTTTATAATATTTGGCCGTTTTCACTAACCTTAGGATACGCTTAAATCAGATGTCTAAATATTTGGGAATTGCCTAGAGCAAAAACATGTTTCGCTGACCGGTTTTGCTCAGAACGTTTTGCTAGTCTTGACACTTTTTCAAATAAAAAAAAAAACAAAAATAGAGGAGGCCTGAGTTCAGCAATGGACTGGTGATAGGGTGAAATGATCATGATTACGATCGACTAACTTATCTATATTTTTTCTTGCCTTAGTGTACTTATTAAAACGAACTTTTTTTTTAATAAGTACACTAAGGATTTTACCAGGGACAATATGTAGCTGTTAGTGAAATGTATTCAAGCAGTTGTCAGATTTACATAAAAGATTTAAGTCTATAACACAAGGCACGTACCCAAGTACACACGAACGTTTATAGAGAGCCGCGCATACTACGACCTTACACGACTCCACGCCTATGTAATGCGCGCCCATCTGACGGCTCCCGTCGAAAACTGCCAAGCTGTAGTGTGCGTCGTTCGCTTCTGCACCTATAAACGAAATGTATATATTTCTTTAAAAAAATGAAACCTCACACTGTGAGCTAGTGTAACCACTGGCCAGCGCAGTGTGGTGCAACACAGAAATGTTCTAGGTGACGCAGCATTTGTTTTGGGCAGACGTTGCACTTGCCATCAGGTGAACGATTAGATTGTCTCGTAACTTTTTAACATAAAAAACATTGTTCTAGATACCACGTTTTAAAACGAACTAAAAAGTATAAAGTTGTTTTTTTTTATATATTTTTTTATTACTTGATAAAGTGATGAAACGAGAAAAACTTTCTCCTGACGTTAAGTGTAACGTCTGCCTATAGCAAATGCTGTGTCATTTAGAACATTACTGTGTGACACCCCACTGCGCCCATCACCCTGAGACATCAGTTCTTAAGTGTCAAATGCCCAGTGATTACACACGCTCACAGTGCCCTTCAAACCCAAACACAGTAATGTTTAAACACTACTGCTTCACGGTAGAATAAGTGGCCCTGGGGTGGTTTCTACCTAGACGGGTTCCTGTATAGGAATCCTACCACCAAATTTTTTCAAAATATGTACCGAACAGACCAACAGACAGACAAGAAAGTGAGTTAATATTTAATTGTCATCCATTTCTGAACTACGTTTGATGTTTCAAATCTCTCGCTGATCGGGAAGCTAGTTTAAAATTGATTGCAAAATTTGTACCTTAGAGACAAACTGGCAGACAAGAAAGCAAGTAGAATATACTCACCAATTATTTTCGTTTTCACATAAAATTCACAGCAAAATTTCCCTTGACACACAACCTCTTCGTACCCGTGAATGCTAGCTTCCAAATCTAAGGGTCTGATGGTATGTTGGCTCATGTCTTCAGCTGGGAGGTCCCGCAAATTTAAGGGACTGAGAGATAACGTTTTGAATCTATCTGGAAATTTAAAAGACCCAATTTTAGTGCCAATTCAGTATTAGGCTTACTTAAAGTAGTATTTGCGAGTTTCATAAATATATTACCTTCTCCACCGTTCTTATTAAGTTCCACGACCGGCCCAGCTCCGGTCTTCAGACCAGCTCTCCCCGCGTAGACTCCACTGTCAGAGACCACGTTGGCGTTGGAGGCAAAGGCCCAGGACGACAACAGCTGGTTCCCTACAAAAGAAGACATACCCACTTTATTAGATTATAACGTCATGACGTAAGTAACCGAAACGCGATCCTTAACAGCAGGCACGAGGAAGCCCAAAGTCGCTCAGCAAGTTGCGGAAAGCGCTATGTTTGGTGTTTCTCTGTTCTAATCCGTCTAGGTAGGTACCATCCCAGGGCCAGTTATTCTGCCGTGAAGCAGTAGTGAGCAAACTTTACTGTGTTTCGGTTTGAAGGGGACTGTGAGCTAGCGTAATCACTGGGCATATGAGACTTAAGAACCTATATCTCAGGGCAATGGGCACAGTGTGATGTCACACAGAAATTTTCTGGGTGACACAGCATTTGTTATGGGCAGACGTTGCACTTACCATCAGGTGAGCGTTTTGCTCGTTTCATCACTTTATACAATAAAAAAAAATATAGAATAAAGATAGAATCCGCAGCATATCTTAAGTCACCGACACAGATATGAGTATTAGCAAGCTAAAGTAACGATGGGCCTGCCATATAGCTCGTAGAACCGATAACCGTTGGAGATGGCTCAGAAATGTCTTTGTGGTAATACATGGGGCCAAAGTTCGGCAGTGACCGTGTGCATTTCATTGTTTTCGACAGTGTGTTTCAGACTGTGGTGGTAGGATTCGTACGCAGGAGTCCGTCTAGGTAGATACCACCCCAGAGCAAGTCATTGTGCCATGAGGTAGTAGTGTGCAAACATTACTGTGTTTCGGTCTGAAGGCACTGAGAGCTAGTGTAATCACTGGGCATATGAGACTTAAGAACTGATGTACTCAAGGTGACGAGCGCAGTGCGGCGTCACACAGAAATATTCAGGGTGATGCAGCATTTGTTTTGGACAAACGTTGCACTTACCACCAGGTGAACGTTTTTCTCTTTTTCCAATAAAAAAAAACATATTTTTGTTAAAATCTTTTATTTGTGAGGCCTACGTCCAGCAGTGGGATTCAAATGCTAGGGCTATGGTACTAGTCAAAACAAATCTACCAAGCCCAAACATGATGTAGCTATCATGCTTAGATGAGGAGTTTCTATGACCAACTACCGGCACCATCATACCAGCTCCATGGTACCATATTGTTGCATGGTCACCGAAACTATAAGGGTATGCCAAAATTGAGCTCAATCGAAATCGGAAAGTAGGTCAAATTTTGCTTGCAAGATTTGAACATCACATAAGTAAATTTCAAGTTAAATAAAAGCTTGTAATAAGACAGACGTCTAAATACTACCTCTCAAATACGCCATATCTGCGGAAGATCCGCCAGTTACGATAAAGTTCTTCGTATTATTGAAGCTTCTTAGATCTTGAAGGACGATATCTTCATCCATGAGGACAAGGAAATTGACCCCGAAATCGGTTGTAAAAGCTGCCATCTTTATTAACGTTGCGTTGCACAGAGCAAAGTTGTTATGTGGTTTTCTGTAACTGAAACATAAAATATTATAACAGTTCTACTGGTCCGTGTGACGGTCGTGTGCTTCCTGGGTTCGAATACCAGCCGAAGGGAATATTCGTACAACACGCATTTTGTTGTTTCTCTGTCTTTTTTAATTGGATAAATTGACGAGACAAGCAAAACGTTCACCTGATGGTAAATGCATCGTCTGCCTGGCACAGCATGTGCTATGGGTAGTCGTTGCATTTACCATCAGGTGAACGTTTTGCTCGTTTCGACACTTTATTAAATAAAAAAAAACACCTAAGACTACAACTCTTGATGTTCTTACCGTCTCCATATCTAAGATACCGTAAAACTGACGACCGCGTGATCTAGTGGTCCGCGGGCCCTGGGCACGATCCCCAGCCGTAGACAATATTTTTTATTGCAGTAAGATTCACGATATCTGCTCACTTCTAGTCTAGTCTTACCTAGGTAATGTATAGAAGTTCGAAATTAATAATTTCTTTACAATTTTTACAGCGGATTTACGAGTAAATACCATAATATGCATTAATTTGGATTTCAACATTAATCTAAAATTTATTTTTATAACAACCTTATTTACGAACGCATTTGTCTATGGTCAGAAAATATATGTACATTCCCACACAAACACACAGACACACTCCAGTTTCAGCCTATAAATGTCCCTATGCTGAGCACAGGTCTCCTCTCACTTCTGAGAGGGTTTTGGAGCTAGGAAGAATTCGCCACGCTGCGCTAATGCGGGTTGGCGGACTGCACATGTCTCGAAATATTTTTTAGTTCTCAGACATTTAGGTTTCCTCACGATGTTTTCCTTCACCGCCGAGCACGTGGTGAATCAGCACTTAAAATTGCTATTAACAATTTTAGTGGTGCCGACACCGGGAATCGAACCCAGGTCTCACTCGCGTAATATGAAATTTAAAGCGAGCGCCTAGCCTAGCTGTGCCTAGCCTCTAAGCTACCACGGCTCAGGGGCTAGGCACAGAAACACTCAGCGCTCAGGATAATCACATTATTAACGCTGAAGCAATAAAATATGAGGTATTCTAGTATATAATGCCAGAGACACTGGGACAATCACAACGCAACCAGACCCGAAAACCAACGCTTTGTGATTTTGAGAAATCTGTCTGTTCCGTCTGGTATTCGAACCCTTGGCATATGGCTTAGAAATCACGTACTCCGACCACCAGTCCACGTGGTTGTCGCTTCTAAATCGACGCCAAGCCATCAATGAGAAAATCCTGCCTATTGATTTATAGGGCGAGGATGTACCATTAGAGATGGCGACCATGGCAGTCCTCTCTTATAGTCTTACTCTAGAGTCTTAAAGTTAACAATTTATCGCCAGGAAGGAAGTCATGTGAACCTGTTCCTTATGACTAAAGACAAAAAATATTGTACAGTTGACCTCCATTTTGCGTCTTCTGTCGTTAACCTTTGTAGCGTTGATTAAAACAGTAATACATGTTAAGGCAACATTAAAACGAGTGATAATTAATTGTAAAGAAGGCGTAGTATAAACATAATTAATTTATTAGACATTTTATCAAACCTTTTTTTTGTAATTTCAGAAAAATATGGTACTTTTTATAGAAAACCTACGCCTTATAGACAAATACAGTCAAATGGCATCTCTTGTTTATAAAATAAAAGAACATGATTGTTTCTTCCAACATTTAAAAAATCCGTCGGAATCCGTCTAGGTAGGTACCACCCCAGGGCCAGTTATTCTGCCGCGAAGCAGTAGTGTGCAAACATTACTGTGTTTCGGTCTGAAGGGCACTGTGAGCCAGCGTAATCACTGAACATAAGAGACTAAAGAACTGATGTCTCAGGGTGACGGGCGCAGTGTGGCGTCACAGAGAAATGTTCTGTATGCCATAGCATTTGTTATGGGTAGACGTTGCACTTCAGGTGAACGTTTTGCTCGTTTCGTCGTCCTATCCAATAAAAAAAAACACAGAATCGATCTTTAAAACCTAGCATCCATACTAATATTATAAATGTAAAAGTAACTCTCGCTGTCCCTCTGTCCCTCTGTCTGTTTGTTACCTTTTTATGGATCAACTGCTGAACCGATCTTCACAAAATTTGCCACAGACATAGATTGCGCCCTGGAGACGGGCATAAGATACTTTTTAACCCGGAAGAGACAGTTCTAAAAAACCTATACCCACGCGTACGAAGTCGCGGGCATCAGCGAGTTTTTTATAGGCAGACTTTGCACTCACCATCATGTTAACAATTTGATCGTCTGGTCGCTTACTTGCGTAAAAGAAAATTCTAGGTTAAAATCGTACAAATGCAAACATTCGTATTCATGGATATCCGTCATTTCAAGGATTCTGCTGACAGAAACTTAATATAACCTCTTTCAATAAAACTGCTTCTACGGATTTTATCGCATTGAATTTTGAAACTTTTTATAACCCGACGTTTCGAGTACCCCCGTGACCATGGGTGCTGTAAAGTACTCGAAACGGCGGGTTATAAATAGTTAAAAAATTGAACGCCATAAAATCCGTCAAAGAAGTTTTATTTAATGTGTAGTATTCGCGATAATATAAAAAATCATAACCTCTTTCATCAAGGCGACTTCTTGAAGTCATCGTGTTAAAAATGCTTTACGGATATAGCCCGTTTCAACCTAAGTCGAAATAAGTTAGATAGAACCTCCTTTTGAAATAGTATGAATTCGACACAGATTAAGCGCTTATACGTATATGCACATATATTTTTTAAGATTTGCAGAATGACAGTGTGCCTGTAGAGATTAATTGACCATCTTCAAATTTAATTATTTTGTTATCTTCATAGACGTATTTTAGAAATAAAAAAAAATCCAACGTGGGAAGAAAGAAAAAGAAGAGGATGCAGGAATCCGTCTAGGTAGGTACCACCACAGGGCCAGTTATTCTGCCGCGAAGCAGTAGTGTGCAAGCATTACTGTGTTTCGGTTTGAAGGGCACTTAGAGCTAGGGTAATCACCGGGCATTTAAGACTTAAGAACTGATGCCTCAGGGTGACGTGCGCAATGTGGTATTACACAGAAATATTCTGGGTGACACAGCATTCGTTGTGGGCGGACGTTGCACTTACCATCAGGTGAACGTTTTGCTCGTTTCGTCACTTTATACAATAAATAAAAGCGCCTTGGCGCCAAAAGTCATCAACAAGATGACTTTTGGCGCCAATTTGAAAACTGACGTTAGTGTTTTCATTGCATTTCGTATTATCTGTGTATATATTGAGTTTCTATGTTTAATATTGATAGCTTATTATGCAGCGAGTACCCGTGAAAGTGTACAGTATTTGAAAAGTTCAATTCAAGCCCAAAAATACTTTTCGTTTTATCTCCATCAGTGCAGCAAATCTTCAGTAAAAGTGAACTATCACTTTACAGTCACATCTTGCTGCTTGAAGATAACTTATCATAAAATTATATATTTATACCGGGATATGTTACTTGAAACTGGAAAATGTTTACTACTGTTTCCAAAAATAAAAACGTATACGTTTTTTTATCGCATTTAACTTATTTGGCTTCGTTTCTTTAGCCTATTTTTTTTTTTAATATCAAGATATACTTACACCGCCACAACAGCCCCCTTCCTGTCGAACACCAAGTTGCTTCTGACCAACTCTTCGCTGTTCCGGCATCGTATTTTTTCGTACAAATGTGTCACGATGTACACACCGAACTTCTTGGCTGCGGCCGATATCTCCCGTACCAGCTAAAAATATGTTTACATATTTAAAAGACACAGATTACATAAATCGTCAATATATGAACACCGGGTGGCCTGCCGGTAGTCTTGCCAGAGCCAACATTTGTGCAAAAACACAGTTGTTGGTTTTTGGGTCTGGCCGGAATCGTCGTTTCAGCCTATCACAAGTCCACTGCTGAACATAGGCCTCCCCCATGCATAGTCACAAAAGTTTGTAGCTCTCATTTTGGAGGGATTTTGCCATAGTTGCCACTCTTGGCAGGCGGGATGGCAACCGCAGTTTATTTATTCAGATGTTCCAGGAAGGTGCTGCTGCCCATTTCCTGGTTTTATTTCCCTCTGTCGACTTTTACGACACCCACGGGATGGGATGGTGTGGTACATTCTCTTAGGCCACTACCACACGTAATGCGCATGTGAAAATTGTATCTGTAAAAGGTGCACACGATACAGGAGAAATCCTAGTGTGGTAAAACAATAGGACTTTTTCGGCAGCAAGTGCGTGCCTTCGTCATCGTCATCATCATCATTTCAGCCTTACCTCAAGTCCCTTGCTGTTCATGGGATTCCCCATATATTGCAATTGAACACGGTTCTGAGAGTCTCCTCCTAGAGAGAGTCACCTCTTGAACTACTCTGCAATTTTTAGTGCTGATTTATCACGTTTTCAGCGGAGAAGGAAAACATCGTGAGGAAACCTGCATGTCTGGGAAATAAAAATAAACGCATCTCTTATAATATTGGAAGCATGTACTTTTATTTATATTTATTACATAAAATATAACACATAAATCACGTATGTTATGCAGCCATCCATTGTCAGAAACGTATATTACAACATACATACATACATAAGATCACGACTGTATCCCATAAGGGGTAGTCAGAGACTGGACACTCACTGCAAAAATAGATGACTGCCACAATCCACGTTTCACCAAAACAATATAATGCACTTGGTGTGATAGGTGGTGAGCCCATCGCCACCATACGCTGTTGGGTGCACAGTGCAGTTAATTCCTTACTCGCCTTTTACGAGATCCATTGGATGAAATGGAGTGGCAGTATTCATTTATCGAGCGGCCACCACACGGCTTACAACATAATTAACTATTTTATTTATTAACTAACGTAAATTAATTTTTCTTTTAACTTATTATAATTTCAAAAAAAACATAACATTTGTTGATAACGCTCGAATTTAAATACCAATTAAATTCTCATACCGGGAGCCTTTATATGAAATCGATTCTTAAGGATTAAACTCCAACGTGCAATCTCAATGCACGTGACACGAGTAAAAGTTATGCATTAGATATTATATTAAAAAAAAAACTTGAATTAAAAAAAAATATTACTGACTGTAAAATAACTGCTCAGTATATTAACAATTAAATTAATCAATGAATATTAATATAGTTAATAGAATCAGGCGTTACTTTGCGGAAATCCATTATGGTAAAGGAGATAACGCCTCGTTTTGAGGTGAAACACGTGTCGTGTTCTCGACTTCAGTGGTGTGTATTGCCTAGTGGTAGTGTTGTAGTGTTGGAGGGTATCTGGTCGCGGCTCCCGGTGGCGGTATTGGTTTTCTTGTTCACGCTGTGGGGGAGGGCGGGCGGTGCTCTTCAAAACTAGGTAATACACACCATTTTACATTTTGCATGCGGATCCTAGCAAATTAACTTTCTCTCCTTCACAATAAATATTACTTATTAACAGAAATGTTGTGCTTAAATTGGACCATGAAAGTTTACTCTTATCGCGCCCAAAGAAGGTTGACTTCAACAACAGTTTTAGTTACCTGGTCATAGTTATCAGGACCGCAGCCCGTCTCCGAGAGTGTTTCAAAATCGGTTACTGCCATAGACAATAACACGATGTCTGCATTCTGAAATGGAAACATGTCCAGTCTATGAACCTGTGTAAGACGGCCGCGTCTGGTGGTAAGAGTACCTGACTACCTCGCCACGGGTCCTGAGTTCAGACACAAATTGTTGGTTTTCGGGTCTAGCTGTATCGTGATTGTACTTGTGTCTCTGACACTGCATCCTAGCCTACCTTTGATGTTATCGCATGAGCATCACATCGGGCACGGGTAGGTAGAGACGAGTGAGTGCCCCTGTGTGTGTGCGTACAATTGTGACACTATATCTCCTGCGATGTTTACAACTTCCTTCGTGGTCGAAAATCGACCAGGAAAGCATCATAAGATTCTTATATAAGAAGAGTAAGCATCTTACTATTATTAGGATCCATATACTACGAGTAGAATCCGGTAAGGTACCACCACCTCAGTAACAGTTATTCTGCCGTGATATAATTCCGGTGATGTAATTGCTGTTAGCCTTTTTTGGCTTTTACAGCTTCATCGGATACTGTGCTCACGGGCCAGGGGCCCGCGTGCCAGGTTTGGTTTGACCCAAACATAAATACATAAATAAACTCCTACAATAACCTCGAAATTCGGACTGTCGCGTTCGATGCGTGCTTGCGCGATTTAGAATATCTCTAAAAGGTTTTTAGGTCGTCTAATGACCGTCCGAGGGAGGCTGCGACGCTGGGCCTCCATTCGGACTGTGGACTTGTGTGACGGTAACTCTGCTGGAACACGGGTGTATCGAGCGCAGTGCGGCACACAGAAGCATTCTGAGTGCCACCGCATTTGTTATCTTTTACAGACTTACAATATTTCCATGCAGATTATTTTCCCCTAGCACTAATGATTTGCGCAGCGCACGCCATCACATCCCGTGGGTGTCGTAAAAGTCGACAGAGGGAAAATGAAAACCGGGAAATGAACAGCAGCATCTTCCTGAAACATCTGTTTTTTTTATTGTATTAAGTGACGAAACGAGCAAAACGTTCACCTGATGGTAAGTGCAACGTCCGCCCACAACAAATGCTGTGTCACCCAGAATATTTCTGTGTGACACCACACTGCGCCCGTCACCCTGAGACATCAGTTCTTAAGTCTCAAATGCCCAATGATTACGCTAGCTCACAGTGCCCTTCAAACCGAAACACAGTAATGTTTGCACACTACTGCTTCACGGCAGAATAACTGGCCCTGGGGTGGTACCTACCTAGACGGATTCCTGCATAGGCATTGCCAGCCCGCCTGCCAAGTCTCTCCAAAATGAGAGCAACAAAATTTTGTGGCTATCTATGGGGGAGGCCTACGTTCAGCAGTGGACTTGTGATAGGTTGAAACGACGACGACGACGCGAAAATGCCTTTCCGACGACGGCTGTTTTGCCGACTTCGTAGACTCAAAATATTTACAAATGTACCCGAAAATGTCCCGATTCATACCATCGTCTTCAAACACTCTGCTCATTAGTGAACACCCGAGTAAAATTCGTTCAGTAGTTACGGAGAACATTGTAAACAGACAGACAGATTCGGCGGTGGACTTTGTTTTATAGTACGTCGTCGTCGTCGTTTCAGCCTATCAATAGTCCACTGCTGAACATAGGCCTCCCCCATAGATTGCCACAAAAGTTTGTAGCTCTCGTTTTGGGGGGATTTTGCCGTAGTTGCCACGCTTGGCAGACGGGTTGGCAATCGCAGTTTATTTATTTAGATGTTCCAGCAAGAAGCTGCTGCCCATCTCCTGGTTTTAATTTTCCCTCTGTCGACTTTTACGACACCCACGGGATGAGATGGGGTGGTAGATTCTCTTAAGCCGCTACCGCACGGTATAGTACATACCGATGATTAAATGCTTACCTGGTTAGAACTCTCACTAATCAATGGAGAAAAATCATTTACACCATCCTTTAAGCTACCAGTCCCAACACCAACCTTGTAGGTCGTCTGCAACAAAAATGTATGTATTAGTATAAGAAACTTACAGCCATTAAATGTCCCACTGCTGAGCACAGGCCTCCCCTCATTTCTGAGAGGGTTTTGCAGCCTGTAAGATTCCGCCGCGTTGCTCCAATGTGGGTTGGCGGACTTCACATGTCCTCGAATGTTTTTAGTATCAAGTTTCCTCATGATGTTTTCCTCCCCACCCATAGTGTTGGCGCCTTAGCGATTTTTTCATTCAATCTTGTGCTTTTTCAGAGCTTCTGCCGATATTTTTTAGTTTTATATCTAGCAAGCCTATAAATGTCCCACTGCTGAGCACAGGCCTCCTCTCATTTCTGAGAGGGTTTTGGAGCTAGGAAGAATCCGCCACGCTGCTCCAATGCGGGTTGGCGGAATGCACATGTCTTCGAAATATTTTTTTTATATCTCAGATATGCAGGTTTCCTCACGATGTTTTTCTTCACCGCCGAGCACGTGGTAAATCAGCACTTAAAATTGCAATTAAAACTTTAGCAATTACACCACCGAAATTATATAAAAAGGTTTCCTTCGTAGTTGGTCGTACGAACATAAAGTAGTGGGAAAACAAACAATTCAATCCGACGAAGCTGTGAAAGCCTTCGGGCTAACAGTGACCACCAGAAGGAATGGAATGGACTTAAAGAACTAGCAAATCTAGCTTTACCGGCATTATGAGAGAGTATGAGCTAGTGTAATTACTGAGCATATGAGACTTAAGAACTGATGTCTCAGGGTGATGGGCGCAGTGTAGTGTCACACAGATGTACAATGTTCTGGATGACACAGCATTTGCTATTGGCAGACGTTGCACTTACCATCAGGTGAACGTTTTGCTCGTTTCATCACTTGTTGAAATAAAAAAAAATAAAAAAAATATCTTTATCTCATTCAAATGCTGAAATCGAAAAAATATTCAGCACTATGAATTTCGTTAAAAGCAAATTACAAAACATAGCGGCCAGTCCACTTTTGAACGCCATATTATTTATAAAATAACAGGCAGGCGGCAGCAGGCAAAAGCTTTGAAAATGAAATAGGTAAGTGAATTAATTGCGGCGATTGGCAACACCGAGCTCATTTAAAGCTGAACAACCAAAAAATAATGAAGACAGAGGAAGTAATCTTTGATAATTAATTTTGTCAATGAATAACAAATGAATATAATTTGTAAGTGTTTTTTTTTTAACTTCCATCATGTTATCTATTATAATAACTCGTAGATGGACAGATAGTCATCGTGTGATTGAATATCCAATATTGCCATGTCAAATTTTGAGTGAGGAGCATTTCGTGCGAAATAACGACCATTAATTTTATTTTAATTCCATACGAATATTAGTATTTAATTGTATTCAAGATTATAGCGAAATCATGTGGGTTTTTTTCATATAAATTTCCGAAACCTGGCTTTTACACTGGATTTATGAGTAGCTAAAAAGTTTACAAGGTGGCCAAACGGGCAGGGTCTATCGACGGATCCAACTCGGCTGGGCAGCGTTCGGGAAACTGCGTCACATCTTCTCGTCAAGTATACCTCAATATCTCAAAACCAAAGTTTACAACAAGTGCGTGTTGCCAGTGATGACATACGGAAGAGAGACGTGGTCCTTCACTGCGGGCCGCATGAGGAAGCTCAGAATCGCTCAGTGAGCTATGGAAAGGGATATTTTCGGAGTTTCTCTGCGTGATAAAATCCGTAATGATGATATCCGCAGCAGAACTTAAGTTACCGACATAGCCCTAACAGACCTGCACGGTTTTGCGGGAAGTCGATGGATACGGGTCGCTCAGGACCGTGTTTTGTTGCAATTTTTGGGGGAAGCCTATGTTCAACAGTGGACTAAAATAGGCTGAAATTATGATATTGATGATGATTGATAGTTTATTATTCAGCAAGTGCTCGTGAAAGTGTACAGTAATTGGGAAATTCAAATCAAGACCAAAATTGTACTTTTCGTTTAGTCATCAGTCCAGCAAATCTTCCGTAAAAGTCAACTATCATTTTACTGTCGATCGAAACGAAGTCATTGTCATAATTAAATTATTACCCGACATTGGCAAACATTACTTGATCGGGTAGCTGACTGCCAGGATTAAAAACAAAGGAGAAATAAACCAAAACTTTATAAATCGGGATGTAGAATACGGTATCAGTAATGAAGCTTCGAATTAAATACATATAAGTTTAACCATTTGTTCACTTTAATAAGCTTTCTTTGTATTTATTTTTAAAGATATATTAGAACATTTTCTTGTGTACTGAGCTACTGAGTATTCGTCACAAAGAGTATACTATGTTTCTTTGAAATACACAAATTATTATTAAATTGATTTACGAAGACAAAGGTGAATGTATATTCTGCCACTGGGCACGATATTTTTTAATATGAAACAAAGAATACTTCAAAATTTAATTTTACATAGTCTGAAGTTTACTTATTAAGTATTCTTTAAATGTCTAACGTCTAAATATATCTAGAAAAAATATTTGCTATTGGCATGCATCAGAAGATATACGGATAAGATACACCAAGGCAAATTTACAAAAAAATATAAAATACGCTTTAAGCGTTCATAACTCATTTATTAGTTAAATGTTTTGTTGAAAATTGCCATCAACGGATTTTATATCTTGTTCATAAAAATAATTAATCTTAATGGCCAGTGACTAGTAAGAATAATAACCAATATTAAAAATTAAAAAGCATTAATGACAAAAAACTTCGAATATTTTAATGGCTTTCATAATATTGATCATCGTCTCATACAGTATGTTTCCTCACTATTGTTATTACTCAACGGAACGAATTCCTTTTTATTCTTACTTTAAAGACATTCTAGTGAAATAAAATTTTGACACCAACTTTAGGTGGTATTTTCTGTTGAATTTTGTTATTTAAGAAAGAAATACATTTATTGAACAATAAGACTGCACAACACAAGGAAAACATTTTAAATATATGAATATATGCCTACAAAAAAATAGTCGCATTGAGCTGCAACAGTGTCTCATCCAAAGGTACACTGCTCAGCATTAAATGCTACAACATAGCGGAACTACATTGTAGCGCTGGTTTTCAGCAGTGCCCCAGATTAGAGTAACGCGCGGACGCAACTAAGGCAGCCAGACCGAGACAGTTTTATGTAATAGGGTACAAAATAATGTTTGAAATATAGAAGGGTTTTAATAAAATAAATTACAACAAAGTATGCATAAAAAACAAAAGGTAGGTTAGGTAAGTGATGAGTCTAATTGGTTAGTAATACTGCTTTGTACTTTCTTTTACAGTCCTTAACAGATCGCAGATCACGCAGAGGTGGAGGTAAATCGTTCCAGCATTTAACGGCACTAAACCTGAAACTACCTCTAAAAGCTGCTGTACTATGTTGAGGTATTCGTAGCAGATATGACGAAGCTCTAGTATTGTATGCACTTTCACTTCGGGACCAGTTTAATTTTGCATAAAAATATTCTGGGGCTTTCGTCAAAATCACACCAAAAAGTAAACTCGCTAGGTGCAGCTTTTGTCTAGCCTCAATTTTCAAACATTTGCATTTATTAATGAATGAAGTGACATGCGAACGCGTTGGAACATCGTAACAATATCTAGCACAAGCATTTTGGACACGTTGTAATGATGTGTGTAATAATTTCAAAGGCTTAGAAAGTAGGCAATGTTATTTCTTCATATGCTGGCTATTCTTCGTGTGGTGGCGGATTAAGAGAATCTATCCACCACCACATCTCATCCCGTGGCTGTCGTAAAAGTTGACAGAGGGAAAATGAAATAGGAGCAGAGTTTTACTGGAACATCTCAATAAATTAACTGCGTTTCAAACCTGGCAAAGTCGGTCAAATTAAGATCTACAATCATTTGATAGGCTGAAATAACGATGATGATATTGATAGTGTATTATGCAGCAAGTGTTCGTAAAGTGAACCGTGATTGGAAAATTCGAGAACAAAATCGTCCTCTTAATTTTTTTCTCCGTCAGTTCAATTAATCTTCAGGGGAAAATAAAGATTAATAGTGTTTCATAAATATCATCTTAGTCTACGTATATTCGTGTTACTTAATATTTGTATAAGTAATAATATTATTACTTAATGTGCTCTAGGAAGTCTGCAGTCTGTGAACATGTTCTGGATCATCCCAAACATTACATCAGATTTGAAAGACCACAAATCCTTGCAAAAGAACACCGATTCCTACCAAGGATGATTCGCGAGGCTATTGAAATTAAAAAACATGTTAATTTCAATAGGGAAGACGGTTGGGTACTACCACCGGCTTGGGATCCTATTATTAATAAAATTTAATCAAAAACCAAGCATACCACTGCAAGGCTTCAAGACACAGTAAGCTCTTTCTGCGTAGATCGGACTAAAAATAATAATTAAAAGCTGAAGGTACTCCGGGTTAACTATGACATCAGGACATCTGTCACCTCAGTCCCCCCGTGACGATGTGTGCTGTAAAGCGCCCGAAACGTCGGGTTATAAATAGTTAAAATAAATCACGATAAAATCCGTGAAAACTAGTTTTATTTAAATGCGACGACTGTTTATAGAAATAAGTTAAAAAAGTAAGAACAGACTTTAATTTTTTATTTAGTGTAATTTTTAATTTATTATAAGTGTTGGGACCAAAACTTTGAAACTGGCAAAAAATTCACAAGTATTGAAGTACAAATAAAAAAAAAGTGTTGGGACTTTTGGCGCCTACGAAGATATCAACCATAAGTCTTGCTGCATGAAGATTGTATAGCTTAATACTTGCTGGGTAATCCACCCAGCAACATTATTCGAAATCTTTATAAACATTCTGTGCCGAGGTGTCGTAAGAGGCGACTAAGATTGTACGTACAGCCCTTATTCGTGCATAATAATACCGTAATATGCAATACTGTTACTATACTGCTCTTGGGAACGCAATGGGGAGTAACAATTTTTTGAATTCGTACCAAAATGGCAGCGACGTGGTTCCCCACCCGTCACGTCTCGTTTCCCGCGAAGGCAGAGAGTGGGCTACGTGAGTGGCCTCTGCTTATAAGAGAAAAAGCGTGACTGTACGCTGTATGTAAATATAAACATTATGGTTCATCGGACTGAAGGCAAAGATTTGTCTCATTTTATTCCGTTCGCTGCATCAACGCACGCATATGTAAATGATACACTCGTAACTACGCTTAACATATAATTTTGACCCGAAACCAGGACTACGAACCAGGAATATATTAGGCCCTTACATATCAAATTGGCGTCTTGTATGGGAGGAATACAAAGTCATAATTTTTTTTGTAAAATATATTTAATTAATCAAAGTATGTACCATTGTTATCTATGCACTTTTGCCATCTCATAGGTAGTTCATTGATCTCTTTACTAAAAAAACCATAGCAGCGAGAATCAATAAACTCTCTGAAGGCGGTTTGGACTGCCACATCTGAGATGAAATTTTTTCCATGTAAGAAGTTATCCAAATTCCGGAAAAAATAGTAATCTGTTTTAGCAAGGTCAGGGAAGTACGGTGGATGTCGCAGACACTCCAATTGCAACTTCTCTTGTTTAGCAGTTGTTGTGCAGTATGTGGTCTAGCGTTGTCCTGAAGCAGCAGTGGCCTAGAGCGATTGACCAGCCTCGGTTGTATAGCAGCTAGTTCTTCCATCACGGTTTGCAGTTGCTGACAATAGATATCTGCCGTAATCGCTTGACCAGATTTTAGAAAGCTGTAGTGAACGACACCGGCGCTAGTCCACCAAACACTCACAAGTAACTTTTTCTGAGTAAATTTTCGCTTGGGGCAGGATTTGGCCGGTTCTCCAGGGTTCAGCCATTGCGACGAGCGCTTCCGATCATCGTACAGGATCCAATTTTCATCACAGGTAATGACCCGATTTAAAATCCGTTCATTATTGTTCCGGTTGAGCAATGTAACGCAGCAGTCGACGCGTGTTTGCTGGTTTGCTTCACTCAATTCATGGGGTAACCACCGTTCAAGCTTTTTACTTTCCCTGTTTGCTTCAAGTAGATTAAAACAGTTTTATCACTCACAGCGAAGCCTGCAACTAACTCAGAAGTGGTTTGTGATGGATCCACTGCCACAATAGTCTTTAATTCTTCATTATTCACTTTGGTCACCGGCCGTCCACGGGGCTTGTTTTGAAGGTCGACTTTCAGAACGAAAACGTTGGAACCAAAAACCTACCGTATTTTTTTTTGAAACACCAGCGTCATACACATCGTTAATCCTTCGAGCTGTTTCTGCAGCACTGGTGCCACGGTAGAACTCGTACTCGTAAATAAGGCGATATTTCAAGTTTTCCATTGTGCGAGATGAGCGACGCCAAGAAAAAACTAATGAAGAAAAAAACAAATGAATGACTGTTTTCGAAACTCAAATAGACCAGCTAAATGGATTTATAAATTTGAATTTGGAATTCTTAACCAAAGAGGATATATTTCAGATTAATTTCAGTGGCCAGTACGACAAAACTCCAATGATCCAAAAATATGTAAGGACTTAATATGAGTAATTCTACAACGTATTTTTACACAAACTTTTCTGTTTATTACTTTCTCATCATATATAAGAAAACTACGATACATGTTTCCGTACTATAAAAATTCATCACTCATGGTGAACCTATTTATAGTGCCGTGTTGATCGACCCGAACACGCGTTGGATGCGTGCAATGTCTTTCTCTTCGGTCTCTCTCCAACTTTATTTTAATAGATGTATGTCATCCCTTTCTACAAAGAACTATTCAGCCTAATTTATTTTTAATATCTTCTTTCTTAGCGCACGGAGGTTACGTCACGTATGCACCCAGCTTTGTTCGAAATGCGTTTTAAAAATAAATCAAAATTCTACTAATATAAAATGAAAACAAAGAAACTCTCTCCGGTAACACAACACTTCCAAGTTTTTGTTTGATGAATAATCTTATTTCGGCCAGTTTTTAAAAATAGTGCATATTATTACGTCTAAAATTTTCCTGGTGGTAGGATTCCTATGCAGGAATCCGTCTAGGTAGGTACCACCCCAGGGCCAGTTATTCTGCTGTGAAGCAGTTGAAGGGCACTGAGAGCTAGTGCCACTGGGCATTTGAGACTTAAGAACCTATGTCTCAGGGTTACGGACGCAGTGTAGTATCATACAGAAATATTTTGGGTGACACAGCATTTGTTGTCTGCATTTATTGTGGGTTGTTGTGTGTTTGCACTTGCCTTCACGTTTTGCTCATGATTTGAAGGGCGAAGAAACCGCCACACTACTATACGTTGCACTCGGTCAAATGCTTTTTCGAGATCTATGATGGCAAGATGTAGGTCCTTGGTGTTGATCCTGTATTTCTCCATCAGGATTCTGATCTGGATCAACCCCTGATGCCTGTATAGTATCAGAGGTTGATCCAGATGCTGTGAAGCCAAACTGGTTTGAGGATAGTTCAGAGAGATCGGTAAGACTTCAATTTCTTTCCCAAACTTTCAACGTGTGAGAGGTATGTTTTATTCCTTTATAGTTTTCACACTTTGCCACATGCTGTGGGTGTTATAAAAACAAAGCTATGGCCCAAACAGAGCTGTGGCCCACATCACCCTCCTTTTTATAAAACTTGTCACTTAATCCAATAAAAAAAAAACTTTACCGAATATAAATAAAATCGGGTTTTATTAGTTCGCTGGTAAACTGAAAATGAAACGGTTTAAATTTTTCGAGAATAATACAAAGCTGTACTACAAAACGACCGCCTTTTACAATTTCATCACACTTCTGCACTACCCTTTCTTAAAACAAAATATTTAAGTAAAATATAATGAGTTATTATTATATATGTTGTTGACCGTATGGTGGCAGTTTACGAAAATCTACCGCTCCATCTCATCCCGTGGGTGTCGTAAAAGTCGTCAAAGGGAAAATAAAAACTAGGAGACGGGCCGCAGCGACTCCCTGAAACATCTGAATAAATAAACTGCGGTTGCCAACCTGCCTGCCAAGCGTGGCAACTAGGGCAAAATTCCCCACATGAGAGCTACAAATTTTCGCAGCAATCTATTGGGAAGGCCTATGATAAGCAGTGGATTAATGACAGGCTGAAATGATGATGATGATAATAAGTTGCTAATATTATGTAAATCAATTACTATTGTCGTACGTGATGATGATGATGATGAAAAACGTAAATGTAATAAGTAAGTGATCTAAATAAATTATTATTGTCGTTCGTCGACTGGAAAATTACGCATTATCAATTGGCCCATTTCAACAAGATTATACCCGCATCATCTACTCGTAAGACAATAATAAGCAATTGTCGAGATATAGAATGGAATAGCATAGAAGAACATTTATTCGTAGCTGCAAAAAGTATTTTATTTTTATTGGATAAAGTGAGGAAACGAGCAAAACGTTCATCTGATGGTAAGTGCAACGTCTGCCCATAACAAATGCTGTACCACCCAGAAAATTTCTGTGTGACACCACACTGTGACCATCACCCGGAGACATAAGTTCTTAAGTCTCATATGCCCAGTGATTACGCTAGCTCACAGTGCCCTTCAAACCAAAACACAGTAATGTTTGTACACTACTGCTTCACGGCAGAAAAACTGGCCCTGGGGTGGTACCTACCTAGATGGATTCCTGCATAGGAATCCTACCACCAGTATATATTTATATACGAGTACATACTTATATATATATGCTGCTATTGCGCAAATGTAGGCGTAGTTTTTTTTTAAGGATGCTCCACGCTAGGATTTTTCCTGTGCCATAAGTAGGGTTTTTGTTATGGAGTAAAGTGACGAGGCGAAGAAATCGTTTACCTGAGTAAGTGCAACGTCTGTCTATAACAAGTCCTGTGTCACCAGAACATTACATGTCTCACGTGCTTAGTATACTAACTCTAACCGAAACAAAAAAATGATTGCACAGAACTGCCTGATGGCAACTAACTGACACTGCGGTGGTAACCGCATAGGAATCCCAACACCAGTAAAAATCTACTACAGATACGACACATCTCTTTTTCACACATATATCCATTGTTTTTCAGACATACATTCCACATGCACAAACAAGGTAGTTGCCACCTCAAGGCCAGTTATTCTCCCGTGAAGCAGTAGTGTGCAAACATTACTGTTTCGGTTTGAAGGACACAAAGCTTGTGTAATCACTGGGCATATGAGACTTAAGAAATGTCTCAGGTGATGGGCGCAGAAATGTTCTGGGTGACACAGCATTGTCTTTTGGCAGACGTTACACTGGTGAACGTTTTGCTCGTTTCATCACTTTATCCGATAAAAAAAACCAGAACCGGAACAACTACTGTAGGCCATACAAATGGCCATGTACCATGCGGGAATCGAACCCGCAACCCGTGGCGCAGAAGCCAAGCGTTTAGCGACTACGCTAACCAAGCCGATAATATATTTGGCTGAAATACTATTTGGAAAAATATGTTTTAAATTTAACCTGCAGCATTACAATTTCGACCTAATTATTAACAAAAACCTATCATCACGGGTCGTGGTAGGTCAGGGGTCGGACGCTCGCCTTAAATTTCATACTACCCGAGTGACCTATGTTCGATCCCCCGTGCCGGTAACTCCAAAATTGTTCTGCAGTCTTAAATGCTGATTTTCCACGTGCTCAGCGGTGAAAGAAATCATCGCGAGTAAATCTGCATGTCTGAATAATTGGAGGACATGTGCAGTCCCTCAACCCGCATTGGAGCAGCGTGGCGGATTCTTTCCGGCTCCAAAACCCTCTCAGAAATGAGAGGAAGCCTGTGCTCAGATAGTGGATATCTCGCACAGGGCCGTTAATAAGCCTTGGTAGCTCAGGGTCCTGGGTTCGATCCCCTGCAAGCACCTCTAGTATTGTTCTACAATTTTAAGTGCTGATTTACCACGTGCTTAGCGGTGAAGGAAAACATCGTGAGGAAACCTGCATGTCCGAGGAATAGAAATATTTCGATGACATGTGAAGTCCGCCAACCCGCATTGGAGCAGCGTGGCGGATTCTTCCTAGCTCCAAAACCCTCTCAGAAATGAGAGGAGGCCTGTGCTCAGCAGTGGGACATTTATAAGCTGTTACTTTTTATCATATGACTGTTAAAATGCAATATATTTTTCAAATCTGTCACATCCGTACTTATATCATAAATGCAAAAGTAACCCTGTCTGTCCCTCTGTCTGTTTGTTACCTTCACGGTTCAATCTATCTCTGTGCCAAATTTCGTCAAGATCGGTTCAGCGGTTAAACCGTGAAAAGTTCTTCCTAGCTCCAAAACCCCCTCAGAAATGAGAGGAGGCCTGTGCTCAGCAGTGGGAGGTTTATAGGCTGAAACTTTAAACTAAAAACTTTTTTATAAATATCATCATCTTTCTATTTAGACATATAGCCTCGCGGACTTATTTGTGAGTAATGATGAGTACTATGAAAATGATAAATTTTTTTTATAGGAGATGGGTCAAACGAGCAAGTGGGTCACTTGATAGTAAGTGATCACCACCGCCCATGAACGTCCGCAATACCAGAGGAATCGCGGGTACGTTGCCGGCCTTTGAGGAAGGAATAGGCTCTTTTCTTGAAGGTCCCTAAGTCCTATCGGTCCGGAAAAACAGCCGGCAGCAGAATATTCCATAAAGTGGTCGTGCGTGGCAAAATATTCCGAAAAGCACACTGTGGTGGAATGCCAACCATCCAAGGTGGTGACGATGGTATTTTCGAGTTCTGCCGCAAAGTGCGAAAACCAGTGGCTGGAATTAATCCGAACAATTCCTCGGAACACTGCCCGTAAATCCTGTAAAAAATGCAAAGAGATGCAACATCTCTTCGCAAGGCCAGTAGATCAAGCCGATCGGAAAGAACCTGGTCGTCGACGATTCAAGCCGCTCTTCCTTAAATACGGTCACAAGGAAGGAGCTGACACTAGGGTGCACCGCCCAAAGATGAGAACAGTACTCCATGTGAGGCCGAATCGTCGCCTATAAGACACAATTTTGCGCGTTTACCGCTAAAAAGAAACCAACAATCTTAAAACCACAAAATACAATTATTTTGTATACTTGAAACCTATCGATTATGCAAATTTAATAACCCTTAAATTTGCAAACTCGACAGATATTTCGAAGTTTTTTCGATCGTGCACTGAGATAAATAATTGCATAATGTATGATAATTATAATTTACAATACGAAAAACAACTTGCATCTGTTTTTATACATAAATTTTTGGGATCTTAGAACACCATATTGCTTCCTTTAAAAACAACTGTATGTGCATATAATGAAAACTTTTGACTCTAACTTTCTTTACGCCAAAATGTTTACGACCTACAAAATTATTTAAAAAGCAGGTAATTAAAAAAAACCAAACTCACCTTACTAGAAACAGTAACTTGTATGCACAGATAAAAGAAAACAACTTTAAATAGTAATTCCATATTCACAAACTTTACGTGGGAACGAGATACGAAATGATTTTCGACAACAAAGTTTTTAATTTTAAATATTTATCCGGTAAGGGGCCCACGTCCGTACCTGCCGGCAGGCGGCGCGCAAATATCAATAAATAAACATTAAACAATAACACACAACACGAATAGCCAACGCACACACTCACACCTATGTGAGTGTGTGCGTTGGCACAAGTACCTATCTATGTGATAACATTACTTCAATAAAAATATAAATATTTGTTTTAAATGGTCTTGATTACATTAATGGTGTAGTTACTGGTGGTAGGATTCCTATGCAGGAGTCCGTCTAGGTAGGTACCACCCCAAGGCCAGTTATTCTTCCGTGAAGCAGTAGTGTGCAAACATTACTGTTTCGTTTTGAAGGGCACTGTGAGCTAGCGTAATCACTGGGCATATGAGACTTAAGAACCTATGTCTCAGGGTGATGGGCACAGTGTAGTGTCACACAGAAACTTTCTGGGTGGCACAGTATTTGTTATGGGCAGACCTTGCACCTTCTTTCTTACCATCAGGTGAACGTTTCGCCCGTTTCGTCAATTTATGCAATAAAAAAAATCCATAGTTGTAATTATTCGGATAGGAAGGTGGTGACGTGGGTCTGCGACTTCAATTCAGTACTTACCTATTAATCGTGACAATTTCATATCATTAAGTTTAGTTAATTAAGATAGTCCAAGTTTTTTTTTATATAAATAATATTTCATCACCATCATCATTTCAGCCTTTCGCTAGTCCACTGCTGAACGAACGCGGAGAGGCCTCCCCAAAGATTGCCACATAACTTTAAGCTTTCATTTTGGGGGGATTTTGGCATCGTTGCCACGCATGACGACAGTCGAGTTGGCAATCGCAGTTTGCTTATTCATATGCTCCAAGAAGATGCTGTTGCCCATCTCCCTCTCTTTTCTTTTCCCTGTATTGACTTTTATGACACTCACGGGATGCGATAGGGTGGTATATTCTCTTAAGCCGCCACAGTAAAAACGATTAAGACATCCCTCCAAAATCTACAAATAAGCTCCTGCTTAAGAAAATAGAAAGAAAGAAAGAAGAAGAAAGAACATAACTTTATTCGTTACTACGCTCAATACTGTAACATAAAAAAAATACTATCACTAGTCCACTGCTGATCGTTGGCCTCCCTCATAGACTGCCACAAAATAAGAAGCTTTTGTTTTGGGAGATTTTGCCATAGTTGCCACTCTTGGCAGGCGGGTTGGCAACCGCTGTTTATTTATTCTGAGGTTTCAAGGAAGACGATGTTGCTCATCTCCACGTTTTCATTTTCCCTCTGTCGACTTTACGACACCGACACCCACGGGTACGCATAACGTTAGGTGGTAGATTCTCTTAAGCCGCCACCATTCTTACGCCTAGTAATTACACTAGTTATAAGCCTTTCAGACCGAAACACAGTAATGATGGTAGGATTACCGTCAGGAATCCGTCAAGGTAGGTACCGCCGCAGTGCTAGTCATTCTGCCGTGAAGCAGTAGTGTGCAAATATTATCTTCAAAGTATTCGTGTTTAGGTCTTACGGGTACTCATAGCTAATGTGAATACTGGGCATATGAGACTTAAGAACTGATGTCTCAAGGTGAAGGGCGCAGCGTGTTTCCACACAGGAATATACTGGATAACACAGCATCTGTTATGGACAGACGTTGCACTTACCATCAGGTGAACGTTTCGTTCGTCTCGTCCCTATCTCCTAAAAAAAACTGTGAAGAGTGAATAATTTATGCTGTATATATCTGTGACGTAGAGCCGTGGTAGCTCAGGGGCTAGGCGCTCGCTTTAAATTTCATAGTACGCGAGTGACCTGGGTTCGATTCCCGGTGCCGGCACCACTGAAATTGTTAATTGCAATTTTAAGTGCTGATTTACCACGTGCTCGGCGGTGAAGGGAAACATCGTGAGGAAACCTGCATGTCTGAGGAATAAAAAATATTTCGAAGACATGTGAAGTCCGCCAACCCGCATTGGAGCAGCGTGGCGAATTCTTCCTAGCTCCAAAACCCTCTTAGAAATGAGAGGAGGCCTGTGCTCAGTAGTGGGACATTTATAGGCTGAAACTTTACTTTTTTATCTGTGACCATGTTCTGGAATGTTTCATGGTTGGGATGAAACCATTGCATGAGATTTGATAAATCACAACTCCTCGCAAAAGAACACCGATTCATACCAAGGACGATTCGCACTATTGAAATTACAAAACATCCTAATTTCAATAGCGAAGATAGTTCTTCTTTTTTTTTAAAAAAAAACGATACTCTACAGTAGGATATCTCCTGTGTCGTGGGTGCGTTTTACATACTCTTACATTAATTTCACATGCACAAACACCCAGACCCGGAACAACTATCTGTAGGTCATACAAATATTTAGTGCGGGAATCTAACCCGTGACCCGCGGCGCAGAAATCAATAGCTTAACCATTGCGCCAACCGAGCCGACTTGGTATTCTTCAATTAATTAAAAACCAAGCATACCACTGCAATACTCCAAGACACAGTTAGCTCACCAAAAATAAGAGTTAAAATCTGAAGGATTAACCGTGACATCAGGATATCTGTCACCTCAGTCCTCCAATGACCATGGGTGCTGTAAAGCGCTCGAAACGTCGGGTTATAAATAGTTTAAAAATTAAACGCGGTTAAAATCAGCAACATTCGTGTTATTAAATGTGTAATATTCGCGTAAACATAAGAAATCATTATGTATATAATTCTTAAATATTTATTTTGTAATATAAACGTGGAATTGACATTTGCTGAATTTCTATCTCTGTTTCATCTATTTCATGTTTGCCCGGCGTGCTTTTAAAGCAACGTTTCAACTGAAACTGATGAACGATAGCGAACGCATAGACAAACAATTAACCATAGTTAATAGAATCAGGACTCACTTTGCGGAAATTCATTAAAGTTATATCTAATAGACTCTGCGACAGACGGCCGTCTATGACACCTGATAATGCCTTGTTTAGGGGCGAAACGCGTGTCATGTTCTCGACTTCAGTGTGACTTTGAGGGATATTACCTAGTGGTAGTATTGCAGTGGTTGGTGGATGGTATCTGGTAGCGGTTCATGGTGGCGGTGTTAGTTTGTTTGTGCACGCTACTGAGAGAGAGCGGGCGGTGCTCTTCAAAAATCTAGGTAATATACACCATTTTATATTTTGCATGCGGATCTTAGCAAATTAACTTACTTTCCTTCAAAACAATTAACCGATATGACTCTCGCGCCACCTATTGTTAAACGGTTGTACTAATTTAGAAACCTTCACGGGCACACAACACTTCACTATCGAAGGAACGGTATACTGACGCATGAGGGACATAGAAACAATCATCATTTGAGCCTCTAGTCCACTGCTGAATATAGGCCTCCCCCAAAGATTGCCACAAAAGTTTGTAGCTCTCATTTTGAAGGGATTTTGCTATAGTTGCCACGCTTGGCAGGCGGTTTGGCAACCGAAGTTTATTTATTAAGATGTTTCAGGGAGATTCTGCTGCCCATCTCCTGGTTTTTATTTTCCCTCTGTCGACTTTTACGACACCCAGGGGATAAGATGGGGTGGTAGATTCTCTTAAGCCGCCACCACACGGCATTAATTTATATATATGTATATAGTAGAATAGCACCTACCCCTTTCCTACCGAGGTGCCGTAAGAGGCGACATAAGTATCGTACGGACAGCCTTTACTCGTGCAGAATAACACCATAATATGCAATGCTATCACTGTACTGCTCGAACACAATGGGGAATAAGAATTTTTTGACGCGTACCAAATGGCGGCAACTTGGTTCGCCACCTGTCACGTCCGTTTCCCGCGAGGGCGAAGGGTGGGTTACGTGAGTGGCCCTTATATGGGAAAAGGCGTGATTGTATGTATGTATGTGCAGTTGTTCGACTCACTCCCCGCTAGTTTAAGTACATCACTAAATGTCAAAACTTATTCATGGGCGCGTTTCGAAAGTTAAAATGTTTTTGTACGTTGGAATAAGCCATGGCTTCAATGCGCAGGTGGGATATTGATCCAACATCTTAATAAATAAAGCAACGGCAACATAAAGCGGCTTTATTTCACTTGTGTGTTTTTTTTATTGGATAAAGGGAGTAATGTGTACTGTCTGCCCATAGCAAATGCTGTGTCACGCAGAACATTTCTGTGTGACAACCCACTGCGCCCATCACCCTGTGACATTAGTTCTTACGTCTCATCATCATCATCATTTCAGCCTATCACTAGTCCACTGCTGAACATACACCTCCCTAATAAATGGCCACAAAACTTAGTAGCTCTGATTTTGGGGGAATTTTGCCATAGTGGCCGGTTGGCTATCACAGTTTATTTATTCAGATGTTCCAGGAAGATGCTGCTGCCCATCTCTTGCTTTTCAGGAAGTTAATTCTCATATGCAATGTCAAATAATGCCTGATTCTATTAAGTAATAAAATTAACTTCTGCCTATATCTATACCTGATGCCTGCGATTACGGCACCGTTAAAACTGCAATTTAAAGTGTTGATTTGCCTCGCACTCAATAGTGTATTTTTTTTTTTTTTGGATAGAAAGACGTAACGAGCAAAACGTTCACCTGATCTAAAGTGCAACGTCTACCCATAACAAATGCTATGTCACCCAGAACATTTCTGTGTGACACTACACTGCGCCCGTCACCCTGCGACATCAGTTCTTAAGTCTCATATGCCCAGTGATTACGCTAACCGTACACTTCAAACCGAAACACTATAATGTTTGCACACTACTGCTTCACGGGTGAATAACTGGTCCTGGGGTGATACCTACCTAGACGGATTCCTGCATAGGAATCTTACCACCGGTATGATTTGCAAAGGCGATATTTTCCGAATACTATCGGACACTATTCACTGCGTAGGGAATATTACACTTGAGGTAAGTGCACGCGCACTCACTCCTCCTAACCTACCTGCTCTTGTTGTGACACTATATAATAACATTGGCAGGCCAGAATGTAGAGCTCACGTGGTTACGTACGTAATATCATCATCTACATTTCCGCCTATCACCAGTCCGCTAGTGAATATAGTCCTCCCCCATAGATTCTCTCATTATGGAGGGTTTTGCCATATTTGCCACACTTGGCAGATAGGTTGGCAACCGCAATTTATTTGTTTGTATGTTTCAGGAAGATACTGCTGCCCATTTCCGGTTTTTATTATCACTCTGTCGACTTTTACGATACCCACGGGATGAGATGGGGGGAGGCAGATTCTCTCACGCCACCACCACATGGCACGCAAGATATAATATTTTTTTTAATAATTTGTTAATCATTGTTCACTTCCAAACAAGTCAAACAATATTTTTTATCTGTACACATAATAATACTGTAACTAATTAATTTATGCACGCTAAAAATTAAGAAATCATCACTATTTCAGCCTATCACTAGTCCACTGCTGAACATAGGCCTCCCCCATAGACTGCTACAAAAGTTTGTTGCTGTCATTTTCGTTATACATAGCTGCCACGCTAGGCAGGCGGGTAGGCAACCGCAGTTTATTTATTCTGATGTCCCAGGAAGATGCTGCTGCCCATCTTCTGGTTTTATTTTCCATCTGTCGACTTTTACGACACCCACGGGATGACATGGGGTGGCAGACTCTCTTAAGCCGCTACCACACGCAATCATATTGTCTGTCTGTCTGTCGTCATACATGCAAATCTCGTAAAACATCTGCACGTAGATTGATAGGAGTTTTACTAATAGATAATATGATTCCTTTGGAAGGTTTTAGTTTATTATTATTATTGGGGTATGTCTATAGTATTCTCGTCTGTATGACATATATATGTATTCATACACTATAATAATACAGATAAGTTATGACGATTTAAATCCTAACTCTTCTCCCTTTTTTGGCATAAGTCAACGCGCACACAGTCTAGCGCGCGTAGTGTATGGCGAGCGAGTGCCTTTATGTTCGCGCGTACACTTGTGGCACTATATTATTTCCTACACAGTTGATAGCTTCCGACATTATCATGAAGTTACCAATGTGGTAGAATATCACATCTTGATCAGCCAGGAGGATATCACATCTGGATCCCTCTTTGAACTATATAAGAGTCTCTTGATATTAGAGTCTTTTGGCCACAACCACCATTTACCATCAGGTGCACTGTTTTTTTGTAGAGAAATCTATGTCGGCCAAATTCTCAAGAAATACGAGTATCTCATACATTCCATAATCGCGCTATGAAAGTTTCTGAGATGCGAACTACATATACAACATCTAAATATTACTAGTACTCCATAATTTACATTTTTTTATAACTTACATAATTTTTGTACTGGTGGTAGGATTCCTATGCAGGAGTCCGTCTAGGTACCACCCCAGGGCCAGTTATTCTGCCGTGAAGCAGTAGTGTGCAAACATTACTGTGTTTCGGTTTGAAGGGCACTGTGAGCTAGCGTAATCACTGGGCATATGAGACTTAAGAACCTACGTCTCAGGGTGATGGGCACTGTGTAGTGTCACGCATAAATTTTCTGGGTGGCACAGCATTTGTTATGGGCAGACGTTGCACTTACCATCAGGTGAACGTTTTGCTCGTTTCATCACTTTATGCAATAAAAAAAATTAAAAAATTATAAAAAAAATTGTCAGACCGTGAATTACTTATCTCTGCTGAGCAATAATTTCCACTCGTCACGTTCCAATGTTATTATCCTTTTATCGGTTCGTTATCGTACATTGGCAGCGTTTGCCAAACGTTGGCCAAGCAATCACGGGTGCACAACGTGTGTTAGTGACCTAGTGTAATTAATTTGGAGGGAATTTTATGTCACCATATGTATTTGAAACAGAGAAAGAAAGTTTACTGGTGAAAGGATTCCTGTACAGGGAATCCGTCTAGGTTAGTACCACGCCAGGCCGGTTAGTGTGCCGTGAAGCAGTAGTGTGCAAACATTACTGTGTTTCGGTGTAGAGGGCACTAAGAGCTAGTGTAATCGCAAGGCATATTAGACATAAGAAATGATGTCTCAAGGTGACGTGCGCAGTGTGGTGCCACACAGAAATGTTGTGGGTGACACAGCATTTGTTATGGGCCGACGTTCCACTTACCATCAGGTGAACGTTTTGCGCGTCTCGTCATTTTATACTATAAAAAAATAAGTATTTATTTAGCAAAAAATTAAATACCACACAGAAATATATACGAATAATATTAAAACGCAGAGAACCTGCATTTCCTTAACTAGTAAAACTTTAATCAAAATACTTAAATTAATAATAAGATATTCAATGACACGACAAATACACGACTACCCTACGGCGACGCCATTTTGGTACGAGTTAAAATTATCGCTCCCCATTACGATCCCACGAGTAGCTAGGCAAGATTCTGTCCACCCAGACATAGCCCCGCATGCTTGGGTAAAGCTAGCCTTCTTCTCCCCAGGTCAGGTGTGTCCCAGCCACGCAGCCATCGGCTTGTAACCACTGACTTGGCGGAGGGGAAGGGAAACGGATTGGTTAGGATATGGGGGAACTTGGGGTAGGGAATGCGGAAGTTGGGAAATAAACTACAAGGAGCAAGATCAGGGGCTAGGCGCTCGCTTTAAATTTCGTACTACGCGAGTGACCTGGTTTCGATTCCCGGTGCCGGCACCACTAAAATTGTTAATTGCAATTTTAAGTGTCGATTTACCACGTGCTCGGCGGTGAAGAAAAACATCGTGAGGAAATCTGCATGTCTGAGAAATAAAAAAAAATATTTCGAAGACTTGTGCGGTCCGCCAACCCGCATTGGTGCAGCGTGGCGGATTGTTCCTAGCTACAAAACCCTGTCAGCAGTGGGACATTAAGAGGTTGGAACTTTACTTTTTTTTAGTAAGATACTACTGTCTCGGAAGGAGCAGGAGACAGCATTAGCTCGGGAGTCCGGGGTCGCTTATCCGGTACTCTACTGTATTTGACGTACTAGGCAACAATGACATATAGTAACTGAATCGGTATATAACTCAACATGAAGCTGCTGCTATAAGCTGCGGCTATTTTTGGCTGATGAGACAAGATTGGAGGCGAGCTTGCAGGGCGTCCGGCAGAGTAGAATAGCACCTGCGTCTCCTGCCGAGGTGTCGTTAGAGGCGACTAAGCTATTGTACGGACAGCCTTTATGCAGAATAACACCATAATGTCCAACGCTGTCACTATACTGCTCGTGGGAACGCAATTCGGAGTAAGTTTTTTTTTACTCTTACCAAAATGACATCGACGTAGTTCATCACTCGTCACGTCTCGTTTCCCGCGGTAGCGAATAGTGCTACATGTGTGGCTTCTGCCTACTCCTTATATAGGAAAAAAGCGTGACTATCATCAGTGTCTATAGATACTGATGCTTGCCACTTTTATTTGTGAGTAACTATGCCCGGGCCCACTCGGTTAGGTGAATCCGCCCCCGTCCGTATCGGTTGCAAATCAATGCTGCGAGGTCAACATCTCTGTGTGTAAAAAAAAGTTAAGTAAGGTAACAGCCTATAAATGTCGCACTGCTGAGCACAGGCCTCCTCTCATTTCTGAGAGGGTTTTGGAGCTAGGAAGAATCCGCCACGCTGCTCCAATGCGGGTTGGCGGACTTCGCATGTCTTCGAAATATTTTTCATTTCTCAGACATGCAGGTTGCCGCCGAGCACGTGATAAATCAGTACTTAAAATTGCAATTAACAAGTTTAGTGGTGCAGGCACCGGGAATCGAACCCAGGTCACTCGCGTACCATGAAATTTAAAGCGAGCGCCTTGCCCCTGAGTTACCACGTGTGTATTAAGAACTAATAACTTTTATAGGGTTTAATGTCTGACCGTGAGTATTTTTATTATGGGCACCGACAGAATACACTGCAGCGTAATGCTGAGTTCGGGTGCCTTTTTGTTTCTGCAGTTTTCTTCCTCTTCTTATAGTTTTGACCTGTCTTAATAGAATTCTGCCAATGTCAAATCAGTCACTAGGTACTGGTGGTAGGATTCCTATGCAGGAATCCGTCTAGGTATGTTATTCTGCCGTGAAGCAGTAGTGTGCAAACATTACTGTGTTTCGGTTTGAACTGGGCACTGTGAGCTAGCGTAATCACTGGGTATTTGAAACTTAAGAACTGATGTCTCAGGGTGACGGGCGCAGTGCGGTGTCACACAGAAATATTCTGAGTGACAGCATTTGCTGTGGGCGGACGTTGCACTTACCACCAGGTGAACGTTTTGCTCGTTTCGTCACTTTATACAATAAAAAAAACAAAAACCTTTAAACGAAAAATTCCGGTTTTGTGTGAGACTACCGAATAAACAACAAAATATTTTAACACCCCAACACCACAATATGTTATAATTATGCTGAAATTTAATAATATTAGTACGAGTATGAATAAAATTACATAAAATATTTACATAGACGTTTTGATAAAATTTATCTTCTTTGTTTGTCCGGGATAATCTCTGAAACGGCGTAATCTATCTTGAGAGAACTTTCATTTGCAGGTAGAGGACTTTTCCGAGAGTGATCTAAGCTATTTTTAATTTCGGAAATATTGATAGTTCGTTAGGGGTTATGCAAATTGACGTGCTACTCGCGGCTTTATTATGGATTTTAGTTCATTGCAGTATAAATAAAAGTAAAGTAACAGCTGTAAAATGTCCCACCGCTGAGCGCAGGCCTCCTCTCATACCTGAGAGGGTTTTGGAGCGGGGAACAGTCCGCCACGCTGCTCCAATGCGAGTTCGGGGACTTCACATGTCCCGATGTCACGATGCTGATTCCTTCTTCACCGCTAAGCACGTGGTAAGTCAGCACTTAAAATTGTAGAACAATTTTAGAGGTGCTGGCACAAAGGATCGAACCCAGGTTACTCGCGTACTATGAAATGAAAGGGAAACACCCGCCTCCTGAGCTACCCCGGCTCTTGCAGTATAAATATTTGTCTTAATATCTTAAAACTGTGTAATTAGTTGTTTAAAAAATTCATAGTTTTTTTCTCACTACACTCACTCACTACTATAAATAAAGCTCGAAAGTTTGTATGTTTGAACGCGCTTATCTTTGAAAATACTAATCCGCTTTAAAAAAATATTTTTACTTTAGATAGCCCGTTTGTTAAGGAAGGTTCTAGTAACTTCTAGCTATAGACCTTAAAAAGTTGCACGCTGAGAAGCGAACACCGAAAAGAGCCGAACTGTGACTGCTCTGGGTCAGCGTGCTACCATGCCCTACGGCGAAATATTGAGAACGCGGGTGAAACCGTAGAGCACAGCCAGTATAAAATAAAAGCAAATAAGTTTCTTTTTTTCTAAGCCTAATGGGAAGTGTAACGTCTGCCCATAACAAATGCTGTGTCACCCAGAAAATTACTGTGTGACACCACACTGCGCCCGTCACCCTGAGACATCAGTTCTTAAGTCTCATATGCCCAGTGATTACGCTAGCTCTGTGTCCTTAAAACCGAAACACAGTAATGTTTGCACACTACTGCTTCACGGCTGAATAACTGGCCCTGGGGTGGTACCGACCTAGACGGATTCCTGCATAGGAATCCTACCACCCGTAATCCTGTTCTTAACTAGGGATTTTCTCCCATCTGTCGAATTTTAGAAATACTTATTCTACATACATACATACATACAGTCACGCCTTTATCCAATATAAGGGGTAGGCAGAGACAACATTCATAGCCAACTTTACGCCGCCGCGGTAAAAGAGACGGCGACGGGCGGCCAACCACGTCGCCGCCATTTTGGTAAAAGTCAAAAAATTCTTTCTCCCCATTACGTTCCCACGAGTAGAGTATAGTGAAAGCTTTACATATTATGGTGTTATTCTGCACGAAAAAAGGCTGTCCGTACCTCAGTCGTCTCTTGAGACACTTCGGTAGGAAAGAGGTAGGTGCTACTCTGCCGGACACCTATCGGCCTGCTTATTCTATGGAATAGTATTGTTAATAGCATTGGTAGTATTCTTTAAGAATAAGAAAATGTAAGATTTTTATATAGCATCACCAATTACATCATAATACCTATAAGTACTTGTACTGAAGAGACCTTGACAACTGCAAAATTTTGACGTTTGTGTATTTATCGTCTGTGACGTAGGCTATCTTTGTTCCAGACCAGTCAAGGTCAATTTTTTATCAATTCGTTTATAAAATTTCACCTTAAGTAACCGCCAGAGACATTTTTATAATCTGCTGATATCTGAATATATTATCGCGCATAGGAAACATTATGAAGTAGGTATTACCCAAAAAAAAATCACTGACGAAGGTATTATTTTATATAATTTTATTTAACTTCCCAGTTTACAAAATTTTAAAATAACTGATGCAAGTTTATCGGCTTGCATTATTGTTAATTAATTACGAAGATTGTTAGACCTACCTGCCTGTGCAGTTACGTATAATCAAATGAATTTTATAAGTAAATGAATTTTACGAAAAGGTAACTATCGTTTTTTTTTAAAGAGAGATCTAAGGGAGATTTGCTCGACGATCTGTTAGATCGTCCACCTTAAGCCTTAAGATAATTATAAAGAAATGTTTTTTTATTCAATTTAATGTAGTTGTATCACATATTATTATACAAATTTTAGATTCCTCGCTTCTTCTCCTTATAAACTTTTACTATGCCAACGCACATTTCTTCGTGCGCGCAGTATGCTTAAAAAGGGGTACAAAGTTTTCCCTTCACGTATTAATTTAAGATTTAAACACTTTATAAAAATATAAATATACTATCTAGGTCTATATCATAATCGTTTCAGTCCTCAACTAGTCCACAGCTGAACATAGACCTCTCCAATATATTGCCAAAAGTTGTACTTATCTCCCAACTTGGGGGATTTTGCTGTAGTTGCCACGCTGGGCAGTCGGGTGGCTACCGCAGTTTATTTATTCAGATGTTCCAGGAAGATGCTGCTGCCCTTCTCCTGGTTTTTATTATCCTTCTGTCGACTTTTGCGACACCCTTGGGATAAGATGGGATGAGAGGTATATGTTATTTAATGTTAATTACGGATTTTATTTGCCGTGGTAGCTCAGGGGCTAGGCGCTAGCTTTAAATTTCATGGTACGCGAACTGCAATATTAAGTGCTGATTTACGACGTGCTCGGCGGTGGAGGAAAACATCGTGAGGAAACCTGCATGTCTGAGAAATTAAAAAATATTTCGTCATGTGCAGTCCGCCAACCCGCATTGGAGCAGCGTGGCGGATTCTTCCTAGCTCCAAAACCCTCTCTGAAATGAGAGGCCTGTGCTCACAAGTGGGACATTTATAGGCTGAAACTTTACTTTACCTTTTATGGGTGTTAATTAACGTTATAATGTAAACTGACCATTGAAATATTCCATTGATTTATAAAAATTTTTGATTGTTGTATTAACTGGGCAACGTTCTTTCATTCTACATTTGATTAACAATAGGCAATCTGCTATACAAACTGAATTCATTAGATAATCATATTATACACTTTTGTATCCAATAATGGCAGCCCTGAGATATTCTCTTTGGCGCCGAGAAAATTTTTTTTTTTAAAAGGGCAGAGATCGCAACGAAACAAATTCCTGCATTTATAAAATTTATAATAATTTTTAATTTCATTGCGCGATTAGGCGATGTAATTCATGGCGATGCATTAATGACGGTTGCATAGGACGAAAGCGTGTTGGTTGCGTGATATTGATAACAATGAACGTGACGGTAACGACCGATAAATGTAGGTCAGTGTTTCTAAATTTAAATATATAAATTCACTTAGATTTGGAGCATTTCTTTACGTTCTTTACATTTGGCACTTAGACAAATTTAAAAACAAACATGTTTCGCGAAAATTATATTCTTTGAAGGAAAGGAGCTCAAGGGCCGAAAGTAAAGTAAAAAATAAAGTTTCAGCCTATAAATGTCCCACTGCTGAGCACAGGCCCCTCCTCTGATTTCTGAGAGGGTTTTATAGCTAGGAAGAATCCGCCACGCTGCTCCAAGCGAGTTGGCGGACTTCGCACGTCTTCGAAAAATTTTTCATTTCTCAGAATTGTTACTCAGACAGGTTTCCTCACGATGTTTTCCTTCACCGCCGAGCACGTGGTAAATCAGCACTTAAAATTGCAATTAACAATTTTAGTGGCGCCGGCACCGGGAATTGAACCCGGGTCATTCGCGTACTATGAAATTTAAAGCGAGCGCCTAGCCCCTGAGCTACCACGGCCACCGAAAGCTTGCCTTAAATTGGGCATAATACGCGAGTGGCCTCTATTGGATGGTACCTGGTACACCCTGGGACCACTAAAATCGTTAACTGCAATTTTAAGTGTTACTGCGAGCTCGGCGGTGAAGAAAAACATTGTGGAAAATAAACAAACATGTCTGCGAGATAAAAAATATTCCGATGCCATGTGAAATCCGCCAACCCATACCGGACTCGTTCCGGCTTGAACACCTCAACAAGGATTAAGGGGTGTACTCTGCATTTATAGTCTGTTACTTTATTTTTTTAAGACGTTAAAGTAATTACCGCAATGTAGGCCTCCTTGTCAATAGACCACGGCGGCAATTTTCGGACACAACAGTGTCGGAAATTTTCAATCATGTCCACTGATGGTAGGATTCCAATTCAGGATTCCGTCTAGTTAGGTACCACCGCAGGGCCAGTAATTCTGCCACGAAGCAGTAGTATGCTAACATTACTGTGTTTCGGTCTGAAGGGCACAGAGAGCTAGTGTAATCACTCGGCATATGAGACTTAAGAACTGACGCCTCAGGGTAACGGAAGCAGTGTGGTGCCACACAGAAATATTCTGGGTGGGGACACATCATCGCTATGGGTGACCATGAGGTATATCTTTTCTCGTCTCGTCCCTTTCTCCAACAAAAAAAATGTCAGTTCCCCAAGTGTATTGTCCGATTAACACACGATAAGCTCAACGGTAGGCTAGGATACAGGATGAGAGAGACGGTGTCAATCACAACACCACCAGACCCGAAAAGCAACAATTTGTGTTTTTCGCACAAATGATGGGAATATAGAACTATAGGAACACGGGACCCGCGGCCTTGAAGTGAGGTACTCTGACCAATAGGCCGTTAACTTATTTGGTTTAATAAGACTCATACCAATGCAGCTTTCTTTCTCTATCAAATTGTAGTAAAACACGCTAGCTGTAAAAACGTCAACACTGACGTTTTTAGTTAAAAATATAGAATGTACAATATTCATACAACCGACCGACTACCGACTACCGACTACCGACAATATACTACACAAATAAGCTACCGAGCGATATTTCTTTCGAGAGAACATTTATTTAACAGTGTATTATTTTCATACTCGTATTTATATCCTTATTATATTAGCGTTTTGTCGTACTGGCCTCTTTGATCTGAAATGTATCTTCTTTGGTTAAGAATTCAAAATTAAAATGTATAAATCTGGTATATTTCAAAAAAAAAAACGTCTTACATACAAAACGCCAATTTCATATGTAAGGACCTAATACAATAGATTCATTTTGTTGTTGTGTTGACGGAGGTTTTTTGCAGAAGTGTAGATGTTTGCTAAGACTGTATAGAGGCCCTTGTGTTGGCGTATGTCTGAGCGATGGTCGTAATGATGCTTGTTGCACCTGTGACAATGCGTCCTAGTGACAGTTGCTTAGATGTCGTTAATATAATGGTTGCGTCTTGCACTTGGTTTGACTCACATTTTCTTTAGCTTTGTCCAAGTCGGGTCTCTCTACAACGAGACTGCAGACTGTCTGCCCTCCATGTGTTGAATAACAACAATATTAAATAAAGCTCTCAGTAAATTCCCACAAATGAATGATAACTGGAAACTTGGTGGTGGGTGAGACAAACTTGATCGAAATACATAATATTCAACGTCAATTACACAAACCCATTTGACGAATATAATAGAATGCTGATTGCCTGATGGCTGAATGATAATTATAAATGATAAATAATGGCAAAATACATCATTACAATGGTTGGTGGAGCTAATGCGTCTACTTCATGCGGATGGTAGCTAGCGGGAGGAGACTCTCAAGGCTGCAGCCGAAAGCTGCACAACGTGGGACCCCATACCCTTGAAGTGAGCAGTGGACTCACGACGTGCTCTGCGGCAAATTGCCGTGCTGACCTTGTATTGGATGTTGATGCCACACACTCGACATTCATCTACAGTTGCAGCGGTCTGGCGAAGTGATGGCGCGTACGGAAGGCTTTACTAGTTTATTGGGCCGAGTGCTCATAACTGCTCGACGTGTGCCAAATCCATGCGACGTACATCCACGAAGACTGGACTAGCTGTATACTTGTATGATGTAAACACGCATTGACATGCGAGACTTCGGTCTAAGTTTGTGCTTACGCACTAGCAAGAGGCCAAGCCCTCTTTTTGCTGGTTCGCCAGTGTTGCTGTGGACTACGGTCCTTGTTCCCGACTTCTTGACCTGTGTCGGGGGGAGCGCATGGATTGGAAGGCGCTCACCGCACACGGCGGGAGTTGGAGCCGTGTGCCTTCCCCACATTTTTTTTTAATAAAAATGTTGGGGGAGCGATAGCTTGTAGTGGGTTATTAATAATTTAAAGTTAATCTTATACAGGTGCGGAATACAAATCTCTTTGCAAAAGATATTAAACATTGTGAACCCTTTACAAGAGTATAGGGAATAGTAATTAATTAGTATTAGTACACTGTCTTGGACTTGCAGCTTCTCTAGTGAATAAACATTTTTCCATGATACACCTAAAAGAACAAGTTACTAAAAATAAACACAACGTAAATAAAAAGGTCCTACCTATGACGATCAAAATTTATTAACATATATCATTCAAATGGCCTAGAATGAAATAACCTTTAGAAAATGATCTTGAAAAAGATTAAGTCTATTTTCTGGTCACGTAATTAATATTATCAACGTGAAAGTTGAATAGTTACAATATGTATGTGACTGTATAAGGTTATTTATTTAATAATATTCTATACTTTTTAGTAACCGCCTTCGCTGTTTACTCACTGCCCTAAGGTTGACTGGCAGAGAATGCTTTTAGCATTAAGTCCGCCTTTCGTTCCTTTACTTATTGTAAGGTTCGATAAAGAAATAAATATATGTATTTTGCTGGTACCAATAAACCTTTTCTTTCTTTTTTTCTTTCTAATGTTGATAGACCCGTGGTAGCTCAGGCGCCAGACGCTCGCCTTAAATGTCGTATTGCGCGAGTAACCCGAGCTCTATATCGAGATTTAAGGGCTGATTTACCACGTGCTCAGGGGCGAAGGAAAACATCGTGAGGAAAACTACATATCTGAGGGATTAAAATAATTCCAGGACATGCGAAGTCCGCATTGGAGCAACGTGGCGAATTCCTTTAGCTTTTTTTTGGATTTAACGATTTTGATAAAACTTTTTTTATATGTTCATTATGATTCCAGAACTATTTTTACAGACTATGATTCAACTTTTTGAATGAATTTTTAGGAAATTAATTTATTAATTTGTCGTGTGTCCTCTAATAGTTGAGCTGTCGCTGAAACCTATCATTGCCCAACTACATATTCATACTCCGATCGCACGCAGGGGAGCTCAAGGATAGTAAGGTCATTAGGGAGCGGTCGCGCGGGGAAACACGTATGAATGAGTGTCATATGGGATCTCTTCTGTGAATGCGATTTTTTTTCTATGTGAACAAGTTTTTAACGACTTTAGTAATAAATTATAACCCGGGCAACGCCGGGTATTTCATCTAGTAGTAACTTAAGTATTGTCGCGAACACAGGCGCACTTACTTCGCTTTAAAAACCCAAACAGCCTAAATATGTATCAGCGCTGAAAAACAGGTTCCTTCTCATTCATGAATGAGTCCACCGCCAGTAGACTATACTAGTCTTATTCTACATTCTGATTTCGATTTTTAGGAGGAATTCCGGCTCCAAATCCCTCTCAGAAATGAGATGAGAGATATTTTTACGCTGTTACTTTACTGACATTTACTCGCATCCACGGAGCCAAATGGCGCCGAGCTGCGAGATCGTCATTGCGTCGACGTAACAACCTAGCATAATATTTATTACAGAGGTCGTTCACGATACAAAATATTTACAGAATAATCAACTGGCCCCAGGCGATCTCTTTATCTCTCCATATAGTATTCTAATAACAATTTTATCTCCTATTACTTCAGCTTTCGTTCAATATCATGTTATGAAAAGATTAAGATGTTATTTTTTGAAATTTCAAATTATGCTAAAAAAGAAAAATGCGTTATTTAACACAAACCAATAACTTCTAACTCAATGCTTCTTACAACATACAAAAACACACTTAAAAGTAAAGTTTCAGCCTATATAAATGTCCTACATCTACATCTTTATAAAACTGCTGTAATTGTATACTTATTTAAAATGACTGAAAAAAAATAATCCCGCTGGGTTTCTTACTGGTTCTTCCCAGGACAGAGGCATTTCTTTGCGAACCAGTGTAGTTTAAAAAAAAATGACGTTCAATAAGTATTATGGAAATGATCTATATTGAATAAAAAAATATTCTATTCTATTCTATTCCCACTGCTGAGCAAAGGTCTCCTCTCATTTCTGAGAGGGTTTTGGAGCCGGGAAGAATCCGCCACGCTGCTCCAATGCGGGTTGGCGGACTTCACACGTCTTCGAAATATTTTTTATTTCTCAGACATGCAGGTTTCACGATGTTTTCCTTCACCGCCGAGCGCGTGGTAAATCAGCATTTAAAATTGCAATTAACAATTTTAGTGTTGGCGGCACCGGCAATCGAACCCAGGTCACTCGCGTACTATGAAATTTAAAGCTAGCGCCTAGCCCCTGAGCTACCACGGCTCTTAAGAAACTCAAAACACACATACAAAAATATAAATATAGGTCATGCTAGAAATGCCATCACTTAGCATGATGTTGCAGTCAAAACAACAACGCTACTTTAGGTGATCATTAATTAGGATGAAATTAAATTCCTTTATTTCGCGACGTAAGAAATATACTCGTAGATTTCGTTTGTCAAACGTCATTATTTTTACAATTCAGCACCTTTTAGGAATAAGGCTCCTCTTACGGAGCAGAAACAGGCGAATGAAACTCCGCTATGTTGTAATTCTTGTTTTTCATATCATGCATACTAATATTATAAATGCGAAAGTAACTCTCTCTGTCCCTCTGTCTGTTTGTTACCTTCTGACGACTCAACCGTTGAACCGATCTTGACAAAATTTGGCACAGATATGACTTGCATCATGGAGACGGGCATAGAATACTTTTAATCAAATAGTCCTCAGGGAATTTTTAAAAAACCTAAATCGACGCGGACAAAGTCACGGGCATCAGCTAGTAATACATACAGTTAAAAATTTGTTATTCGTTCTTATCTGTCATAAAACATCCATACTAATATTATAAATGCGAATGTAACTCTCTCTGTCCATCTGTCTGTTTGTTACATTTTCATGGTTCAACCGTTGAGACGATCTTGACGAAATTGGGCACAGAATTTGAAGATTGCTTGAATCCTGGAGACATATGATACTTTTTATCCCGGGAAATAAAATAGTTCCAACAGGATATTTATAAACGTATATTCACGCGGACTAAGTCGCGGGCGTCAGGTAGTTATATATAAGGTAGTGCAGTAGCTAATGCAGGAATCCGTCTAGGTAGGTACCACCCCAGGGCCAGTTATTCTGCCTTGAAGCAGTAGAGTGCAAACATTACTGTGTTTCGGTTCGAAGAGCATTGAGAGCTAGCGTAATCGCTGGGCATATGAGACTTAAGTACTGATGTCTCAGGGTGAGGGCCGCAGTGTGGTGCTACACAGAAATATTCTGAGTGACACAGCAACTTTTATGGGCAGACGTTGCTCTTACTATCAGGTGAACGTTTTTCTCGTCTCGTCACTTTATCAAATAAAAAAAAATATGATATTTAGACTAGCTCACTAGTTTTCTTATTTTTATCATCTGGACATGCCCTCTCCAACATGCGCACTCAAAGAATGGTAGCCTTGATTTTTCATCAGAAAGCATTGGGAGAGAACCGTAAGCGACACGAAAACAATCATAACACAACCAGACTAGACGTGTGTATCTCTTATGTGAACGAGTTCACTGTTCCAAAACACCTCAGTGTATAGTGTATTAGCTGACGCCCGCGACTTCGCGTGGATAGATTTTTTTTTACTATCTCGTGGGTACGAGCATCGTCTGTCCGTCTCCAGTATGCAAGCTATCTCTGTACCAAGTTTCGTCAAGATTGGTTCAGCGGTTGAACCGTGAAAAGGTAACAAACAGACACAGGAACAGAGCTTTCCTTTCACATTTATAATATTAGTTTGGATTATCTATAGAAACACCAATGAGATCAGAATGCTCCGGAACACTTTTGTCAGTACAAATGTTTCTTCTTCCTCTTCTTTTGATTCTGGCCTCTTTCAATAGAATGCTGCCAATGTCAAGTCAGTCACGAGTGACAATAGATAATTCAAAATGACGATCAACAGTAAAAACCGGTGGTAGGATTCATGTGCAGGAATCCGTCTAGGTAGGTACCATCCCAGGGTCAGTTATTCTTCCGTGAAGCAGTAGTGTGCAAATACTACTGTGTTTCGGTTTGAAGGGCACTGTGAGCTAGCGTAATCACTGGGCATTTGAGACTTAAGAACTGATGTCTCAGGGTGACGGGCGCATTGTGGTGTCATACTGTTCTGGGTGAAACAGCATTTATGGGCAGACGTTGCGCTTACCATCAGGTGAACGTTTTACTCGTTCCGTCACTTTTATCAAATAAAAAACAAAGATCGGAAGTAGGCTAGGATGCAGTGTCAGAGCCACGAGGACAATCACAACACAACCAGACCCGAAAACCAACCATCGTTTCGGCTAGGATTCAGACCCAGGACCCGCGACGTAGCTCATGTACTAGGCCTCGGCGGTTGTGAATCCATGTCTATATCTATGAACCATAGAGACCATTGTCACATAATTCTCGTGGCTGAATGTCATTAGATCACCGCCGATTTCATTAAAAAAATAAAACTACAAATAACAGTAACTTGAATAATATTTTATTATGTACTACACGATTTATAATGAGGAATGTTCTTATTTACATAACTTTGCATTTATAAACTCCAATATAATAAATTTCATTGAACATTTATTACACGGGCTTCCGAATGGACCGGCTAATCTATTTAATTTAAACGCAACTCAATAATACTGTAAATATAATCTGTTGCATTTCGCATATATATCCTGTATCCTGTAACGTCGAAAGCCATAGCACAATTCCACCGAAATTTTTAACATTTTCTAAAATGGCAACGCAATAAATATAAATGTCATTGGATACAAACGACAGTAATGTGTATCGAAAAAAAATTCGCAAAAATTAAAAAAAAATCGTCGATAAAAACAGGAAAACATTCAAAAAAAAACTCTGTACATAGAAAAATATATATGAAATCGTAATCGATTCTTTTTTTCTTTAGAAGAACCGGTGTTGCTAGTTTTTTTAATTATTACTGGGAAATAAAATAAATTGTACAAAGTAACATTGCGACTATTGCTCAATACGATGTCGTCTGGGCAACGCGACATGGTAACATTACCTGGGAACAAAAAACTTTTCATTAATTATTTTTGTTCTAATTTGGTGTAGAGAATTCGTTTGTTTGTGATATGGTGACTTTAATGGTATTGTGCTCTGGTGCGGGGTATTCTGTTGTTGATGTGGTGACTTTAATGGTATTGTGCTCTGGTGCGGGGTATTCTGTTGTTGATGTGGTGCGTTTAATGGTATTGTGCTCTGGTGCGGAATATTCTGTTGTTGACGTGGTGACTTTAATGGTATTGTGCTCTGGTGCGGGGAATTCTGTTGTTGATGTGGTGACTTTAATGGTATTGTGCTCTGGTGCGGGGTATTCTGTTGTTGATGTGGTGATTTTAATGGTATTGGGCTCTGGTGCGGGGTATTCTGTTGTTGATGTGGTGACTATAAATGGTATTGTGCTCTGGTGCGGGGTATTTTGTTGTTAATGTAGTGACTTTAATGGTATTGTGCTCTGGTGAGGGGTATTCTGTTGTTGATGTGGTGACTTAAATGGTATTGTGCTCTGGTGTGAGGAATTATGTTGTCGGTGTGATGACTTTAATGGTATTGTGCTCTGGTGCGGGGAATTCTCTTTTTGATATTGTGCTCTGATGCGAGAAATTTTGTTGTTGATGTGGTGACTTTAATGTAATTGTGCCCTGGTGCGGGGAATTCTGTTGTTGATGTGGTGACGTTAATGTAAATTGTGCTCTGGCGCGGGGAATTTTGTTGGTGATGTGGTGACTTTAATGTAATTGTGCTCTGGTGCGGGGAAATCTGTTGTTGATGTGCTGACATTAATGGTATTGTGCTCTGTTTGTAGGGAATTCTGTTGTTGATTCACTTGGTGACATCAGTTGTGTTGTGCTCTGGTGTAGGGAAGTTTGTAGCTCTCATTTGGGGTGATTTTACCATAGTTGCCACAGTCAGATGTTCCAGGAAGATGCTGCTGCCCATCTTCTGGTTTTAATTTCTCCTCTGTCGACTTTTACGACACCTATATGGTATGGCATGGATTGACTCGTAACAAAGTGGCGGCGACGTGGTTCGCCACCTGTCACGCCACGTTTCCAGCGATGATGAAGAGTGGGCTACGGGCGTGGTCTCTGCCTACCACTTATATGGTAAAAAGTCATCTATGTATATGAATGTAAATTATTAGTCACGCTGCAGATATCCTCGCCACACGAATTATATCTCATAGCCCTTTCCGTAGTTTGCTGAGATACTTTTAGTAGCTTCATCAACTTCATATAAAAACGTACCTATACATAACGCGATGAAGACTCCCGAACGTCTAGACTGCCTTTTCGATCATGTCAATGTTAATCTTGTAAAACACGTAGGGATAGTACTCCGATTGGCCGAAACCTAGCCCGGCCAACTCCACGTTCTGTCGACAATAAACATTGAATTTTACCAAAAGCCTACACAATATCTGTAAAGAAGGAGTTAGACACAGTACTTATATAGGGAATCTAAAATACAATGCAACTTGAAAAATAATGATTTCCGTATTGCATAAATAATGGTTACAGGATTCCAACCCAGTGCTCACAATTCCGGTAGGTACGATGAATATGTCGTCAACGGCATATGACTTTCGTAGACGACGCCGTCGAGGCAACGGCGGTCTCGTCACAGCAAAGGTGTTCCCCTACCACACACGGGACCTTCGCGGGCAATGAGGATTGGGACCCGAACGCCCAGTAAAGTGAACCCGGGGAGGACGATGACTCGAAGTGGTTTCGGGTCATCGGGATAGCATCGAGAGAGGGTTGGGGGTAGTTGCCCCCGGGTCGGTAGTACACAAAAAAGTTAAAATTAAAGGAGCAAATTAAGACACGGAGACCCCGGTGTAGACTCAACCCCCCGGTGTCGACGCGACCCCCCGGTGTAGACGCGACCCCCGGTGTCGACGCGACCCCCCGGTGTCGACGCAACCCCCCGGTGTCGACGCAACCCCCCGGTGTCGACGCAACCCCCCCGGTGTCGACGCGACCCCCCGGTGTCGACGCAACCCCCCGGTGTCGACGCAACCCCCCGGTGTCGACACAACCCCCCGGTGTCGACACAACCCCCCGGTGTCGACGCAACCCCCCGGTGTCGACGCAACCCTCCGGTGTCGACGCAACCCCCCGGTGTCGACGCAACCCCCCGGTGTCGACGCAACCCCCCGGTGTCGACGCAACCCCCCGGTGTCGACGCAACCCCCCGGTGTCGACGCAACCCCCCGGTGTCAATGCACCCCCGCTGTCCGCACCTCAGCGGCCTGCCCGTGCTGCTGCGCGGAGTGGTCGAGGTGCGCGTAGAGCTGCTGCAGCACGTCGCGCAGCTTCTTCATGCTCTTGCGCGTCGGCACCAGCAGCGCCGCCTGGAAGTTCACCGGCAGCCCGTATCTGGAACAACCATTTCCACGTTACACACACGTAAATTTTGTAAACATTTTGTAAAGGCGAAAAGTGGGCTACGTGAGTGTCTAACCCTTATATAGGAAAAGGCGTGAGTGTATGTATGTATATTTTAAAAACTATTTCGTTTATATGTAAGAAAACGCCGATAGCCGATATCAGGTAGGTATCAGGCAGAGTACAATAGCAATTATCTCTTTCCTATGTACTCGTATATATATTTTCGGTGATGTAATTGATGTTAGCCTTCTCGGCTTTTACAGCTTCATACGTGCACGTGACAATACTGTGCTCGGCACAGTATTCTGTGCCGAGCACAGTATTGTCACGTGCCAGGTTTGGTTTGACCCAAACATTAATAAATAAAAAAACTCCTACAAAAACGTGTGGCGTTCGCGGCGTGCTTGCGCGATTTCTAATATCTTAAATATTTTAAGTCGTCTAATGACCGTCCGAGGGAGGTTGCGAGCGTCCATTCGGACTGTCGACTTGTGCGTCGGTAACTCTGGGCGGTGAGAACTGCCCTGGAACACGGGTTCTCATTCCTACCGAGGTGTCGTAAGACGCGACTAAGGTATTATACGAACAGCCCTTATTCGTGTGGGAAGAAGGAAATTTTTTTACTCGTACGAAAATGACAGCGACGAGGTTCGCCACCCGTCACGTCTCGTTTCCCACGAAGGCTAAAAGTAAAGTACGTGGGGCGTCTGCCTGCCTCTTTATATGGGAAAAAGGGGTGACTATATGTAGGTACATCATCGGCTTACGAAAGTATTACCATATCTCCCAATCCCGATCCGAGCTCAATTACCTTATTATCGACAGATGCGGCATTATAATATGATATATTTTCATCTTATCTCGAGCTAATACCATTCTTATCTCGAGGATAAATTTAACAATTGTCGGCTCGGTTGGCGCAGTGGTTAAGCGCTTGACTTCTGCGCCGCGGGTCGCGTGTTCGATTCCCGCACGGGACAAATATTTGTATGACCTACAGATAGATGTTCCGGGTCTGGGTGTTTGTGCATGTGGAATTTATGTCCGTAAAACGCACCCACGACACAGGAGAAATCCTACTGTGGGGCATCGTTTTTTTTAATAAAAAAAATCACTTTTTATCTCACACTACTTATCGTTCGTCCGTTCGTCGTTTCGTCCTCTGACAATAAGATTCGCATTCCAACGAAATTCAACGGGTTCTATGATAACTCTTTTACTGTTCCTTACAACCTGGGTTGGCTGGTGGAGAGTTTGAAGTTTTTGTAAGGTTTAGCAATAAAGACTAAATATCCATAACAAATCATTATCATCATCATTTCAGCCTATCACTAGTCCACTGCTGAACATAGAAGAAGAAAGATGCTGCTGCCCATCTCCTGGTTTTTATTTTCCCTCTGTCGACTTTTACGACACCCACGGGATGAGATGGGGTGGTAGATTCTCGGAAGCCATACAGAAATGTTCTGGGAGCATAACTATTCTGTGTGGCACCACACTACACCCGTCAACATGAGATATCAGTTGCCCTTCAGACCGAAACACTGTAACGTATGCACACTACCGCTGAACGAGTTACAACAAGAAACACAACATAGATATCTTCTTTGTCGAATTCAACCTTATCAGGGCACACCTGCCGCATATTTAAATGTTTCCAAATCATAAAAAATCTTTAGAATTGTAAATATCAATTACGTTGTTTTCCCATTTTCTCGCTTCGATTTTTTTAAACTACCTTCAAAAGAAGCGAAACCAATTGTTGCGATTTTTTTCTTATTATCCTGATAATTTAGATTGCTGAAACTGGCCGCAGTGTGGTGGCGGCTTAAGGGAATCCGCCACCACATCTCATCACGTGGGTGTCGTAAAAGTTGACAGAGGGAAAATATGAACCAGGAGATGGGCAGCAGCATCTTCCGGGAACATCCGAATAAATAAACTACGGTTGCTAACCCGCCTGCCAAGCGTGGCAACTATAGCAAAATCACCCTAAAACGATACCTACAAACTATTGTGGCAATCTGTGTGTTCAGCAGTGGACTAGGGATAGGCTGAAATGATGATGATGATGAAATTGGCCGCAGCATTAGAGATCTAGTTAAAGTCAAAGTCAATATTTCTTTTTTCAATTTAGGCTTGTTTAAAGTTCTTATGAACGTCAAAATCTACACCGGTTCAAAAAATGACCTCAAAGAAGAACCGGCAAGAAACTTTGGTTTTTTTTTAATATTTCATGTCATTTATAAATTACCTAATAAATTTAGTAGCCAGGGGGTTTGCAAGTGCAGAGTATGAGTTATTTCCACACATCTTTGTCCTCTATATAATGATCTATTTTATAACACGCTTTATCTAATGTCTTCTTGACAAGTTTTTGTAAAATCTATGTCCGATTTTTGTGTAGGGCACGATATGAATTATGTTCTCACCTCAGTACAGACTCGACGAACACTCGCAGTGCTTTGACGTGAATCCAGGCGCAGAAGCATTCCGAGAAGTTCACTTTCAACCATCGGACGAGCGGACCCTGGGGACAAAACATTTACAAACTGATTTAAGAAGCAGATAAGGGAGATTTTTACGATACCGACAGAATAACAGCGCTGCAGTTTTTATTTGATAAAGTGACGAAACAAGCGAAACGTTTACCTGATGGTAAGTGCAACGTCGGCCCATAACAAATGCTGTGTCATCCAGAACGGTGTGACACCACAATGCGCCCGTCACTGAGAGTTCTAAGTCTTATATGCCCAGTGATATATCTTATACGCTAGCTCTCAGTGCCCTTCAAACCTAAACACAGTAATGTTTCACGCTACTGCTTCACGGCAGAATAACTGGCCCTGTGATGGTACCTACCTAGACGAATTCCTTCATAGGAATCCTACCAGTATATAAGCGTTTTAGTAATTAGTTTTTTCCTTATTTCTTCAGAAATTGAAGAAAGTGACAAAAGAAAAACTCCATTGCCATCTTTTGAAATATAGTTATTGAACTATTATTATTATTATTTATTTATGGAAACAGTCGTAAACTATTTTTCAGTTTCAAGTAACATATTATCCAAGCATAAAATCTTCAAGCAGCAAGACTTCTAAATTTCGATTGACAGTAGATAGATGTCTTTTACTAAAGATCTGCTGGACCAATGGAGACAAAACGTAAAGTACAATTTTGGTGTTGAATTGAATTTTCCAATCACTGTACACTTTCACGAGCACATGCCGCATAATAAACTATCAACATTGGTCACGGGGGGACTGAGGTGACAGATGTCCTGATGTCATAGTTAACCCGGAGTACCTTCAGCTTTTAATTATTATTTGTGGTCCGATCTACGCAGAAAGAGCTAACTGTGTCGCGAAATAACAAAAATAAACGAGATAAAATCCGTAAAATTAGTTTCATTTAAATGTGTAGTGTTCGCGTAAATATAAGAAATCAAAACTCAACGTCATTTGTAATGTCCTATACATCCCGGCAGGTTGGGCTTAGGGACGATGTGTATATGCCCCAAAAAATATAATGAACCTCGTAGCGTGATACCTGTAGGAGATATGTCGACTTAAAGAATTTGCTTAAAATTCATAGGTGACTACCCTGTTATACAGCTGATCGAGGCAATGAACTTATAAATTTAATTAGGCGTTTAGTTGGGCGAACAAACTTCTTTCATAAAATTCACACGTTGCAAACGTCTAAATAAAGTTAGCAAAATTACAATTTTTTTTATTGGATAAAGTGACGTGACGAGCACAACTTTAACCTGATGATAAGTGCAACGTCTGCCCACTGCGCCCGTCACCTTGAGACATCACTTCTTAAGTCTCATATGCCCAGTGATTACACTAGCTCTCAGTGCCCTTCAGACCGAAACACTAGCCCTGGGGTGGTAAATACCTAGACGGATTCCTGCATATAAGTCCTACCAGTGAAACAATAGCAATTAGCTAATTTGTTCGAATTATAATTGATCAACAAAGAAATGTTTTCGTTGTGATTTTAATTGTTCTTAAACGGTTCTATGTAAATCTCTCGATCCGTAATATCGCTCACTCGGGACTCGCTTACTGGTGGTAGGATTCCTATGCAGGAGTCCGTCTAGGTAGCTACCACCCCAGGGCCAGTTATACGACCGTGAAGCAGTAGTGTGCAAGCATTACTGTGTTTCGGTTTGAAGGGCACTGTGAGCTAGCGTAATCTGGGCATATGAGACTTAACAACGTATGTCCCAGGGTGGACACAGTGTCACAGTGACACAGTGACACAGTGTAGTGTCATACAGAAACTTTCTGGGTGACACAGCATTTGTTATGGGCAGACTTAGCACTTACCATCAGGTGAACGTTTTGCTCGTTTCATCATTTTATGCAATAAAAAAAAAACGTCGGGCCTTACGGATCTCCGTGTAAATTGTAATTAAAATGAAGTTAAGTCCGATGACTAACAGTTTGTTTGGAATTGATGGTGAAATTAAACACTGTGTAACGTCAGCAATGTCGTCGCTCGTAAATTTTCTTAAAAACGATTTTCTAACTCTTCATCCGTCATATATGACGTATCAGTTTTTGTGATTCGATGTTTCAAAATCCATCTCTATCAGATATACTATTTACATCGCCAAGTTTCTCAGTTTATCAATTAATACCAAATATCATCTGCAAAGAATAAGTTCTATATTTGTCAGATTCTGAATTAATAGAAAGAAAGAAAGAGAAGTTTATTTGAAGCACCCACACAACAAATACAGACATAATTAAAAATAAAAAAGTCATAAAAAAACAACAATGCCGCTATAGAATAATAACAATCAACAGTAAAAAGAGAGAAAAAGAAATACTAAACTACTATAAATATAAAAGACTATAATGTCACTAGGACAACTATATGGCAAATATCTGAATTAAAAACTATTGGAAAAAATAAGACAAACAGAAAAAAAAACTACATATATCGAAATGTACATGGTGCATCATAAATGTAGATTAGGAACGAGAACAGGGCCGTAACGGATTTTATTACTAATGTTACTAATGCCATGGTAGCTCAGGGGCCTGGTGCTCGCCTTTAATTTCATAGTAAGCGAGTAACCTGGGTTCGATCCCCGGTGCTAGCACCTCTAATATTGTTCTACAATTTTAAGTGCTGATTTACCACGTGCTTAGCGGTGAAGGAAAACATCGTGAGGAAACCTGCATGTCCGAGGAATAGAAATATTTCGAGGACATGTGAAGTCCGCCAACCCGCATTGGAGCAGCGTGGCGGATTCTTCCTAGCTCCAAAACCCTCTCAGAAATGAGAGGAGGCCTGTGCTCAGCAGTGGGACATTTATAGGCTGCAACTTTACTTTATTTTTTTTACTAATCATCATCATCATCATCACTAGTCCAATGCTAAACAGAGGCCGTCCCCCACCAATTGCCACTGTAGTTTGTAGCTCACATTTTGGGGTGATTTTGCCATATTTGCCACGCTTGGCAGGCGTGTTGGCAACCGCAATTTATTTATTCATATGTTCCAGGAAGACGCTGCTGGTTTTTAATTTGCCTCTGTCGACTTTTACGACACCCACGGGATGAGATGGGGTGGCAGATTCCCTTAAGCCGCCACTAACAAAATTTAACCTGTGATAAGACTTGTTTTTCCAAGTTCCGGTCCACAGAACAGCTGACGGCTAATAATGCGAGAAAAATATTTTGTAGATGATGTTCTACTATCCGATTTCGACCACGGCGACAACTTCCGACTACTGTCGAGAGCCATCAACTGCGCAGGAGATATTATTGTGCCACAAGTGTACGCGCAAACACAGAGGCACTCCTCGTCTCAAACTACCCGCGCCCGATGTAACGCGGATGCGATAAGATCGGAGGTAGGCTAGGTCAGAAACACGGGGACAAAATCACAACACAACCAGACCCGAAAACCAACAATTTATGTTTCAGCACAAATGTTGGCTCCGGCTGGGATTCGAACCCGGGACCCGCGGCTTATAAGTCAGGTACTCCGACCACTGAACCACGCGGTCGTACTACACCATAAATGAAAGTTATTGAAGTTAATGTACTAGATGGCGCCAGTAGTACTTTACGATACGGTATGGTTTAACGAAATCGCGGCATTTCTTAGAGCACTCGGCAGTTATCAGTGCAGGACTGGGTGGCATGACGATGTCGAAAACAATTTTTGAAATCCGTGAAAACACGGTTTTTAATGGTTAATATAATTTAATAAATCTCAAAATTGTGATGTGGATATCCATTTTAATAGCTTAAATGTTTTAAAGAGGAAGGTACTAACACATTACACAGCCAAATATTTTTTTTATTTTAAAAGTTTTTTTTACTTCCTCTCTTTTTTCCATTTATACATTACATAAGATAGGTTTTTTTTTTGTTTGTTCTAGTTTTATTATTTTATTGTACTGATAGTTTTATTGGTTACTGTTCTCCTTAAAGGAAGTCGTTTATTATGTGTTGTGTTTACCTTTAATTTAAATGCATATATACAATTTTTTAAGTGCACCTCATTATAATTGTTTCTATATGTATTTAGTTGGTAAGCCTTATTAAATAAATAAAAAAAAAATAGCTAATATAATTCAGAGCAGTAGCTTTTTACATACACACACAAGATCACGACTGTATCCCATAAGAGGTAGTCAGAGAGTGGGCACTCACTGCAAAAACAGATGACTGCCACAATCCATGTTTCACCAAAACAATATAATGCACTTGGTGTGCGCTGTTGGGTGCACAGTGCAGTTTAATTCCTTACTCGCCTTTTACGAGATCCATTGGATGAGATGGAGTGGTAGTATTCTTTGAACGAGCCGCCACCACACGCCATTTTAATAGTCAATATAATTTAGAGCCGTGGTAGCTCAGGGGCTAGGCGCTCGCTTTAAATTTCATAGTAAGCGAGTGACCTGGTTTCGATTCCCGGTGCCGGCACCACTAAAATTGTTAATTGCAATTTTAAGTGCTGATTTACCACGTGCTCGGTGGTGAAGGAAAACATCGTGAGGAAACCTGCATGTCTGAGAAATAAAAAAAAACATTTCGAAGACATGTGCAGTCCGCCAACGCGCATAGGAGCAACGTGGCGGATTCTTCCTAGCTCCAAAACCCTCTCATAAATGAGAGGAGGCCTGCGCTCAGCAGTGGGACATTTATAGGCTCAAACCTTACTTCTACTTTTATTATTTAAGTTAGACTATTAGTGTAGACTAGAGATGAGACGTACTAGGTGAAATACCAGTTATGCCAGTTACCCGACTTCACAGAGTCAGTAACTCTTTTATGGGGCAATGTATACGTTTTTACAACAAAATCCCAGAAAGTGCTAAAAGTCTTTCAATCAAAAAGTTTAAATTTTATATTAAACAAAGACTTCATAAAAAGGGTTATTATAATATTAAAGAATACATAGATGATGATAACTCCTGGGAATGAGGTGATCGCCGCCAAGCCATTTCTACATCTTTATAATACTGCTGTTATTGTACATTATTTTAAAAATGACAAAAAAAAAAAAAGCCTGCTGGGTTTCTTACTGGTTCTTCCCAGGACAGAGGCATTTTTGCGAACCAGTGTAGTTTAAAAAAAGAATAAAAATGACTTTCAATAAGTATTATGTAAATAATCTATATTGAATAAAAATTGATTCTATTCTATTCTATTCTATACGTACCGAGTCCTGCAAGTACGAGTGCGCCAAAATACTTATCCCACAAACCTGTACCACGAGTATTTAGAAGTATGGTAGACTGAAGATTCAACATTTTTTTTTTACTGTATAAAGTGACGAAACGAGCAAAATGTTCACCTGATGGTAACTGCAACGTTTGCCCACAACAAATGCTGTGTCACCCAGAACATTTCTGTGTGACACCAGACACCACACTGCGCCCGTCACCCTGAGACATCAGTTCTTAAATCTCAAATGCCCAGTGATTACGCTAGCTCTCGGTGCCCTTCAACCGAAACACAGCAATGCTCGCACACTACTGCTTCACGGCAGAATAACTGGCCCTGCGGTGATACCTACCTCGACGGTTTCCTGCATAGGAACCCTAGCACCAGTGGTCACACAGATCAATCATTCTCAATCAGTCGGAATCCGCTCTGGTGAATGCTTTCTGTGTTTTTATATGAACTGAGCATTCAATGAGCGTCATAAGCTCATATGAAACTATACAAATTCATAAATTCATTCATACATTGATTGCCTATCTGGCAGCTAAATAATCATCATCATTTCAGCCTTTCACTAGTCCACTGCTGAACATAGGCCTCCACCATAGATTGCCACAAACGTCTGAAGCTCTCATTTCGGGGGATTTTGCCGCAGTTGCCACGCTTGGCAGGCGAGTGGGCAACCGCAGTTTATTTATTCAGATTTTCCAGTAAGATGCTCCTGCCCATCTTCTGGTGTTCATTTCCCTCTGTCGAACTGAACCGAACAACACACTCACGGGATGAGATGGGGTGGTAGATTCTCGAAAGCCGCCACCACACGGCAAACTTCCATAATAATGAGTTGCCCCCGCTGTCTCACGGCAAACCCCCGCTTCGCAGCATCCCGCCCCTCTTCGTCAAAGCGTCCGCCGACTATCTTCATAAAGGCGAAACATAAATGGTCGCAAGTCTCATCGGCCTTATCCAAATAATCCCGTATAACGCGATCTCCACCACAGACGGTATCAAGCTCCAGCTTGAGACGCCAAAAGCCCACCGCAAGCTATCTTCACTCAAGCGGCGCGGCGTGTCCTTTACTTCGGGTGGTTCTAAAGAACCTCCCAAAAGAAATCCCCGTCGAGGAGGTCAAAACTGACCCGCCCGCTCAAAACCTCCCGATTATATCCGTGCACCGGATGTACAGCGGCCGCACTGAGGCGCCTTACAACATGGTGCTTATCTTCCTTGAGCGTTCCCAAGCCGGAAAACAGATTTTTAATCTGAAAACCTGCTGCAACCTCTCAGGGCTAAGTCGAACTCCCGTTCAAAAAAAGGCCCTCCCTCTCAATGCCATAAATGTCAGCTTCATGGCCACTCTTTGAGGATTCACTCACGAGCACGGTGCGTAAAATGCCTAGGCGATCAAGACTCAGACTGTCCTGGACCAAAGGACAAAACTTTGTTAGCAGACTTCGGCCCGCCCTCCTGTGTTCTCTGTAACACAGAAGGCCACACGGCCAACTACCTCGGCTGCCGCAAGGCGCCGACATCAAAAAAACGAGCACCCGCCTCCAGAACTGTCTTCCAGACAAACCCTCCGCCCTCCGTATGAAAAAAAACTACCGACTCCCGCGGCCATTTTAAACTCGGCCTCGCCGAACATACCGACCATCACCGAGTCGATCCGTCGACGAGAGCGGCTTAGATCATTTTAGCATAGTAATGAATCATTCGCGATACCGCTCCCTCAGGCTGGTTTTCTTTATAACTATGATAAGAAGCGTCGATCGAGTTTCTTGCGTCTATCCTTCACCAGCTTCTGCGCATTTCGAATTGGTGGTAAATTAAGGCCTCGCCAAACAGAACGCGTACTCGACGACGCGTTATAGCGTTATAGCGTTGCGTTTTAACGTCGCGCTCTTTTGATGTCACAGTAATTAGCGCAACGCTCCTTAACGCAACGTACCATTCACCAGAAAATGGATGAGTTATCACTTTCATACGCTTTATCACGATCGCAGAGAAAAAGAGTATGGATTCACGACATCAAGAAAAAGAGAAAGGAAAATATCATCGTTTGAGTCGCTAGCCTTCATCACACGAGGACCGTGTTTTTACATATTTATTGCTGTTTTTATTAAAACTATCCTTGATATTACATAAGCATGGGTGTTTCGAGTGTGACAAGACGAGCAAAACGTTCACCTGTTGGTAAGTGCAACGTCTGCCCATAACAGATGCTGTATTACTCAGAATATTTCTGTGTGACACCACACTGCGCCCGTCACCCTGATACATAGGTTCTCAGTCTCATAAGCCCAGTGATTACGATAGCTCTCAGTGCCCTTCATACCGAAACACAGTAATGCTTGCACACTACTGCTTCACGGCAGAATAACTGGCCCTGGGGTGGTAGCTACCTAGACGGATTCCTGCATAGGAATCCTACCACCAGTAATACCGTCATAGTACAAGTTCTAACACAATTGAGCGCTATAGCGCGCGCTATGTATTAGTTTTATTTCGCCTTAGATGTTTAAAAGCGTCCTCCCGATACAAGTAACTGATCGAGCAGTGGTTCGGCCCTCTTTGGCGCCCTCGAGTCAGTCTGCTTACGCGCACAGGGTAACAATCAAACCCAAGGTCCCCTTCTGGGGGTCCTTGCGCTAGTTAACCATTATAAAGGTTTCGGCTAAGCGCCCCCAGCGCTCTGCCACCTTTCAATCCGGCGAAGCTGTGAAAGCTTTCGGGCTAACAGTGACCATTAGTCATAAATTAAAAAAAAAACTTTTATGCTAATTTCAATAGACTAATATCAAGAAAACTCTTTAATTAATTTAAACGTTTAAATTTTTTTTTTAAAGTTAAAAAAAATCGTCCGGATTTTTTTTTCAGAGAGGGATGTCGTCACGATAACTCTCGAAAAAAACTACGTATCGTGTCCAGAATTGTATCTACTGGTCTCATATCAAAAGTCTAGCACTTGTAGTTATTAAGAAAAAAATTTTTTTCTTATTGTTTTCATCTTAAATGGAAATTACTTGAAATATTTGAACATCACTCCGATTTTTTTTAAGAGTCAAATGAGCGTCATGAGACGTGCACTTTTGGATTTTCCAAACTTTTACTGTTTATGATCTTGTGTTTTGAAGAAACCGAAGATTTAGACGAATTCGAAAAAATAAATACAAATAGGCAACATGCATTCTATCTCATTCACCCGCACTCTAATCCTACAGACGTATATGTTTGTCTCTTTCTAGTGTCGCTTTTTCGTTACATAGAACTTCGAATCGGTTTTCTTCGGACCGATACGACTTAGGGAGCTTCAAGAAAAGAGCCTATTCCTTTCTCAAAGGCCGGCAACGCATCCGCTACTCCTCTGGTATTCTAGATGTTCATGGGCGGCGGTGATCGCTTACCATCAGGCGAGCCGCTTGCTCGTTTGCCCCCTCTTCCATAAAAAAAAATCGCTTCGATTCCTAAGAAGTCTTCAGTACGAAAGCGGGGCTGCGAAGAAATCGTCAAGGTCATGGATGAGGAAGGAGAAAGGAGACTCACGAACTGCTTCTTCTTGTCGGTGACGAGCTTGGTGATCTCGTTCTTGCCGGCGGCCAGGTCGGCCTCGTTGTAGGAGAACTCGCGCACTACGAACTTGCGCTCGCGTGCGTGCAACTTGAACTCCTCCACCACCTGAAAGGGAACACAGCTGGTAAATAAGAGACCCTGGATCGATACACGTTTTCTTTTCGAAACGTTCACCTGATGGTAAGTGCAACGGCAGCCCAAAAAAATGCCGTGTCACTCAGAAGATTTCTGTGTAGCACCACACTGCGCCCTTCAGTTTGCAACGCAGTAATTGCACACTACTGCTTCACGGCAGAATAACTGGCACTGCGGTGGTACCTACCTAGACAGATTCCTGCATAGGAATGTTACCACCAGTAAAAACGTGTTGACACCACTAAGATTGTTATAGCAATTATAACTACTGTTTTATTTTATGCTTGACGGTGAAGGAAAAAATGTGTGATGTCTGCCAAACCACATTGGAGCAGCGTGGCGGACTATTCGGCTCCAGAACCCTCTCAAAGCAATATATGAGAGTGGACTGTTCTCAACAGTGGGTCCATTACTTTACGTTAATTTACATTTAAAAACCTTTTTTATTGGATCAAGTGACGCAACGAGAATCAATCATTCACCTGATGGTAACGGCAACGTCTGCCTATAATTACACTTAACACATTTTTTTTTTGGTTGCCGTGTAAGATTCTCTTAAGCCGCTACCGGCTTAAGAGAATCTACCCCTTCAGCTCATTTCGTGAGTGTCGTAAAAGTCGACACGGGGAACATTAAAACCAGATAATAGGCAGCAGCGTCTTCCTGGAACATCAGAATAAATAAACTGCAGTCGCCAACCCGCCTGCCAAGCGTGGCGACAATGGCAAAAATCCCCCCAAAATAAGAGCTACAAACTTTTGCAGAAATCTATGGGGGAAGCCTATGTTCAGCAGTGGACTAGTGACAGGCTGTAAAAAAAAAGTAAAGTTTCAGCCTATAAATGTCCCACTGCTGAGCACAGGCCTCCTCTCATTTCTGAGAGGGTTTTGGAGTTAGGAAGAATCCGCCACGCTGCTCCAATGCGGGTTGGCGGACTTCACATGTCCTCGAAATATTTCTATTCCTCGGACATGCAGGTTTCCTCACGATGTTTTCCCTCACCGCTAAGCACGTGGTAAATCAGCACTTAAAATTGTAGAACAATATTATAGAGGTGCTGGCACCGGGGATCGAACCCAGGTTACTCGCTTACTATGAGATTAAAGGCGAGCACCAGGCCCCTGAGCTACCACGGCTCCTTGAGCTACCACGTTTACAATAAAAAAAGTCTAAGTCCTCCCCTCACACCCGTTTTCATCTCTTTCACGCAACGTCATCTCACGTTCCGTTCACATCGCATACCTTCTTGAAGAGCGTGACAGTGTAGAGACCGTAGTCGTTGTCCTGGTGGATGAGCTGGCTCGAGCGTGGCACTATCATGTTGGTGATCTTCTCGTAGTTCGCGTTCCAGTCATTGAACATCGACCTGATTACAGGAAGCATCGATAAGAAGGAGACACGTCACGACAGAACCGCGAGATACCTTAATGTTCTGGGTTATAATTGATATGACATGGGATATGATATTGGTTATTTATTAGCCGTGTGGTGGCGGCTCGTTAAAAGAATTCTACCACTCCATCTCATCCAATGGATCTCGTAAAAGGCGAGTAAGGAATTAAACTGCACTGTGCACCCAACAGCGCATGGTGGCGATGGGCTCACCACCTATCACACCAAGTGCATTATATTGTTTTGGTGAAACGTGGATTGTGGCAGTCATC